>LR738714.1:626772228-626914120 GCA_902687465.1 Secale cereale
TGGGCACCCCCTGCCTCGTGGACAGCCCGGAGACCCCCTTTGCTTGGCCCCGACTCCAACACCTCCTATATATACTGAAACCTCCGGAAAGTAACCTAGATCGGGAGTTCCGCTGCCGAAAGCTTCTGTTGCCACCGAAAACCAAGCTAGTCCCGTTCTGGCACCCTGCCGGAGGGGGAATGCCTCTCCAGTGGCCATCTTCATCATCCCGGCGCTCTCCATGACGAGGGAGGAGTAGTCCACCCTCGGGGTTGAGGGTATGTACCAATAGCTATGTGTTTGATCTCTCTCTCTCTCTCTCATGTTCTTGAGATGGCACGATTTTGATGTATCGCGAGCTTTGCTATTATAGTTGGATCTTACGATGCTTCTCCCCCTCTATCTTCTTCTAATGGATTAAGTTTTCCCTTTGAAGTTATCTTATTCGATTTTGTCTTTAAGGATTTGAGAACACTTGATGTATGTCTTGCATGTGCTTATCTGTGGTGACAATGGGATATCACGTGATCCACTTTGATGTATGTTTTGGTGATCAACTTGCGGGTTCCGTGACCTTGGGAATCTATGCATAGGGGTTGGCACACGTTTTTGTCTTGACTCTCCGGTAGAAACTTTGGGGCACTCTTTGAAGTACTTTGTGTTGGTTTGAATAGATGAATCTGAGATTGTGTGATGCATATCGTATAGTCATGCCCACGAATACTTGAGGTGAAAATGGAGTATCTAGGTGACATTAGGGTTTTGGTTGATTTGTATCTTAAGGTGTTATTCTAGTAAGAACTCTATGATAGATTGAACGGAAAGAATAGCTTCGTGTTATTTTACTACAGACTCTTGAATAGATCGATCAGAAAGAATAACTTTGAGGTGGTTCCATACCCTACCATAATCTCTTCTTTTGTTCTCCGCTATTAGTTACTTTGGAGTGACTCTTTGTTGCTTGTTGAGGGATAGTTATATGATCCAGATATGTTATTATTGTTGAGAGAACTTGCACTAGTTAAAGTATGAACCCTAGGCCTTGTTTCCTATCATTGCAACACTGTTTATGCTCACGTTTACCACTTGCTACCTTGCTGTTTTTATATTTTCTTATTACAAAAACCTATATCTACCATCCATATTACACTTGTATCACCATCTCTTCGCCGAACTAGTGCACCTATACAATTTGCCATTGTATTGGGTGTGTTGGGGACACAGGAGACTCTTTGTTATTTGGTTGCAGGGTTGTTTGAGAGAGACCATCTTCATCCTACGCCTCCCACGGATTGATAAACCTTAGGTCATCCACTTGAGGGAAATTTGCTACTGTCCTACAAACCTCTGCATTTGGAGGCCCAACAACGTCTACAAGGAGAAGGTTGCATAGTAGACATCAAGCTCTTTTCTGGCGCCGTTGCCGGGGAGGTGAGTGCTTGAAGGTATATCTTTAGATCTTGCAATCGAATCTTTTAGTTTCTTGTTTTATCACTAGTTTGGTCTATAAAAGAAAACTACAAAAAAATGGAATTAAGGTTACCTCATATGCTTCACCTTTTTAATATATTTCGTGAAAATGATGGGAAGGAAAATTGTGCTCAAGTACTAGAAGAAGAATTACATAGAATGCTTGCATAAAATATGTGCATGATGAGGATTATTGTAATGTTGTTAGTGTGAATCCTTTGAATATCTATGATGCTAATGATATGCAAAGCCACAAGCTTGGGGATGCTATGTTTGATGAAGATGATATTTTTTGTCCCCCAAGTTTTGATGAGCAAATTTATTATGATGAAATCATGCCTCCTATTTATGATGATTATATTGATGAAAGTGGATTTGGAGAGGTCATGACTTTATTTAGTGATGAATCCACTATTTCGGAAGAGGTTCCTATTGATTATGAGAACAAAGTTGCTATCTATGATTATTATTGTGGTGACTTGCATATTATTAAAAATAATGATAACCATGAAACTTTTCATCATGATTTTAGTTTTCAATTGGATTATGCTTCACATGATAGTTATTTTGTTGAGTTTGCTGCTCTCACTACTATTGATGAGAATAAATTTGCTTATGTGAAGAGTAGTAAAATTTCTATGCAAGTAGATCATGAAAAGAATGCTTTATGTGTTGGTTATATTGTAGAATTCATTCATGATGCTACTGAAAATTATTATGAGAGAGGATCATATGTTTGTAGGAATTGAAATAATATCAAGTTTCCTCTCTATGTGCTTGAAGTTTTGAAGCTATGCTTGTTTTGCTTTCCTATGCTAGTTGATTATTGTTCCCATAAGTTGTTTGCTCACAAAATTCCTATGCATAGGAAGTGGGTTAGACTTAAATGTGCTAGTCATATCCTTCATGACGCTCTCTTTATGTTTCAATTCTTATCTTTTATGTGAGCATCATTCTTGTATTATGCCTAGCTAGGGGCGTTGAACGATAGCGCTTGTTGGGAGGCAACCCAATTTTATTTTCTTTGTTTTTGCTTCTGTTTAGCAATAAATATTGCATCTAGCTTCTGTTTAGATGTGGTTTTGTGTTTTAATTAGTGTTTGTGCCAAGTAGAACCTTTGGGAAGAATTGTGTGAAGTTTATATGATCATGCTGTAAAAAAACCCAGAAACTTTAGCGCTCACGAGAATAGTCACCAGATTTTACTGGAGAGTGCTATTTAGTTGATTTTTTTGCAGATGGTTAGTAGACAAAGTCCTCACGTTTACCAATTTATTTCAATTTTTTGGAGTTACAGAAGTATTCGAAAGTTACAGATTACTACAAACTGTTCTATTTTTGACAGATTCTGTTTTCCGTGTGTTGTTTGCTTATTTTGATGAATCTATGAGTAGTATTGGAGGATATGAATCATAGAGAAATTGGAATACAATAGGTTTAACACCAATATAAACAAAGAATGAGTTCATTACAGTACCTTTGAGTGGTGGTTAGTTTTCTTATACTAACGGAGCTCACGAGATTTTTGTCTAAGTTTTGTGTTGTGAAGTTTTCAAGTTTTGAGTATTGCTTTGATGGACTATGGAACAAAGAGTGGCAAGAGCCTAAGCTTGGGGATGCCCAAGGCACCCCCAAGGTAAAATTCAAGGACAACCAAAAGCCTAAGCTTGGGGATGACCCGGGAAGGCATCCCCTCTTTCGTCTTCAACTATCGGTAACTGTCGGGGGAAACTGTCCACCACGAGCACCTATGGGACCAGAGCCCCTTGTTCGTGCGGTAAGGGAGCGAAGGGTTCACAAAGAGCAGATCGTGGAGAGCACGCGGGCAGTTTACCCAGGTTCGGGCCGCGATGGACGCGTAAAACCCTACTCCTGCTTAGATTGTATTGAGTTGGGGAGCTCGGGAGCTTGAAGAACTAGCTACACCGAGCGAATGAGCGATCTAGGTTCCGAACCCTTTCTACGTTGGGCATGGGCCTCCTTTTATAGCTCAAGGGGTCACCGACAGATGTCAACGTAGGAGAAAGGGGTAAAAAGGTAACTTTGGTGGTAGTTGTAACAGTGCGGGAACAGTGGATGAACAGTGGATGAACAGTGGATGAACAGTGGTCATCACCTACTTTGACAGTGGGGGACAAGAGCATTAAATGCCCGTCGCCGTCGACCCCAAAAGCGCCCGCCCTTGCGTCTCCGTTTGCCACGGCGATGGCTTCGTCACCGTGGAGTGCCACCGTGTCCCCTAGGCTGCACAGCCATCCGCCACGCGTCCCTGGAATGGCCCCAGGGCGACGCGTGGTTCGATGAGCTGGAGCGCGGGCACACAGCGTAACTCTCCCCGGCAAGCACCTTGCCGGGGCCTTGACCTTGCCGGGCCCGGAAGCTTGTCGGGCTCTGAAGCTTGTCGCTCCCCGGGCTCTGCCGGGGCGCATGCCGCGCCGAGGCATGTCTTCTGAAATGTGATCGTCTGGTCTTCCTGGCAAGCTCCTCTTGCCAGGGTCTTGTGCTAGTGAGGTAGTCTTGAGCCTGGGACGGCCTTCCCGGCAAGCTCCACTTGCCGGGGTCTTGATCTTCTGTCTTGTATACTTTGTTTTTGAATGGCTTCATATGGATCAGAAAAGGTCTCCAGCAAGCATGTGGTAGGCCCTGCCGCGGGAAGCCGCTACTGCCCGTGCACAAGTTGGGGTACTGAGGTACCCCTACCTTTGTACACCGACAGGAGCCCCCGGGCCTGGGCCACACACGGTGCTGAGCGCTGTTGGGCCAGGCCCAAAACAGTGCACGGGCACGCGCGGCCCACGGCACGCCGAATACCCTTCCGCATCCGCCGCGTCCCTCCGTAACGGCACGCGTCGATTGCGGCGTCGTGGGAGGGAACGTGGCCACGTTCTTTAATGGGAAATGCGGAGCGTCCCCCACTTCCCCCTTAAAAGCAGAGGAAGCAGGGGCCGTTACCTTACTTCGTCTTCATTGCTTCTTCCATCTCCAGAAATTCCCCTTTGCGCTCCGACTCCACACCTCCTCCGCCGTCTTCCACATCTGCGGCGCCGCCGGACTCTTCGCTCTCCCCTCCTCGCCGCCTCCGCCATGGCCCGGAAGACCGAGAAGGCGAAGGCGGAGAAGACCAAGAAAGAGAAATCCGAGCAGGCGGCGAGGCTTGCTCTTCTGCGGAAGAGGAACGTCGTCTTCGCGCCAAGGCTCAGCGCGCGGGAGCTCTGGAACAAGTACTACTTGTTCTGGGCCAAGGAGACCAAGGCGCACCCTCGGACCAGAGCTTATCCCGCCGCCGCCAAGGATATGTACCCCGGCGGGTATTTCTTCTTCGCTGTTTTCTTCCACTGCGGCCTTTGTCCTCCCTTTTCTGAATTTTTCTGTGACATCATGAACACCTACAACCTCCATCTTCTAGACTTCACCCCCAACGTCATCCTCACGATGGCGGTTTTTGCACATCTGTGCGAAAACTATATTGGGATCTATCCAAATGTAGCGCTGTTTAGGCATTTCTTTACGCCTAGAGTAGAGGCCGGCGCTCCCCTCTCCGGAGGAATCTCTTGGGTCTTCCGCTTGAACAAAAAGGAGTCCTATCTGCAAGGGGAGCTCCGCGGCAAGTGGGAGGAGTGGCGTGCGGATTGGTGCTGGATAGTAGAGGACGAGCCGCAGCCCTTCACCGCGCCGCGCACAACAGCCATAGTGCGCGGCAGGGACTGGAGTGAGCTGGACTCGGACGACATCAAGCTCAACGTCGCCCTCGTCAGAATTCTTCGTCTCCGGGTAGCCAAGCTGACCATGGGAGAAGTAGGAGCAGACTTTCTTCGCCGCCGCATTGCCCCTCTACAGGAGAGGAAGAGGCCAGCATGGGAGTACGGCAACGCGGCGGACATTATGAGACTGCGCCCAGGGCTTAACTTCAATTTCACGTCGCTGGAGCTGAAGGGGATGGTCCGGGAACTTTTTAAGCACGACCCGGCCCACCCAGAGTGGTTCAGAGCTCCCCGGGGAGTGGTGCCCCTCTGCAACAGCACGGCCCGAGATCCCCTACGCGCAATGATGCCCGCATGCGACTCGCATGGCGTGGATCCAACATGGATAGCGCCCAAGCCAGACGCCATCATGAGCTTCTTCGACAACTTGGTGGAGGTGCCGAAGAACAAGGAGGAGATCAAGGGGCTCACCCGGGACACCACTGACCGGGAGATTGCCTATATCGCTTCTCGGGTAGAAGAGGCCGCCGCAGCTGCAGCGGCAGGAGAGTTTGGCTTCACGGTTGAAGAGGCAGAGGCTGCGGAAGCGTCATGCCAAGCGGAGGAGGCAGAGATCCGCAGGCTGCTGAAGTTTCCGCCCGACGAGCTCGCCGGGGTCCCCTCTCTGAGGTACGCTGGGATCCCCAGGATCGTGACTGAGTCCGCCGCGAGGGGCGACGTTGCCGGAGGAAGCAGAGGCGCCGGAGGGAGCGGAGGCGCCGGAGGGAGCACGGCCGCAGGACAGGGCGCTGGGCCCAGCAAGCCGGCCGAGGAGGAGGAGGAGGACGCCGGGGGCGGCGAGGACTCCGGTGGGTCCCTGGGGCTCTACAACGACGACGTCTCCTCGTCATCGGAGACCTCCCCGCTCCGGGCAAGTCCCAGGCGATCTCCGCTGAAGCGCCTCCGCAAGGCGACGACGGCGACGAGGGCGCAGGCGCCCCGACAACAACCAGCTCGCCGGGCGGCGCGAGCTACCCGGGGGAGTCAAGCCGCGACGGGAGCTCCCGGCGCACCAACCGTGGCGGAGGCGACCCGCGCACAGGCCACGGCGGAGGCGCCCCGTCCGTCAGCGCCAAGTGGAGGAGGGTCTTCTCAGAGCGGAGCAGCAGCTCCGCCCGCTCCCCGGGCCCTGGCGTCCACAGGGGCCGGGTCTTCGCAGCCCCCAGCCCCGGGGACCGCCAAGCGCCCGAGGGAGGCTTCTCCTCCTGCTCCTCGCGCGGACGCGCCTCAGGTGGCGTTCGACTTCTCCGCCCTGAGCGACGACGACGACGACGAGGAACAGGAGTAAGGACTTGAAGTTTTTGTATCTTCTTTGACTTTGTCTTGATTCTTCCTTCGATGATTCTGATCTTGCTTCTTACTTTGATTTCAGGACCCTGGCCCAGCGAGCGGCGAAGAAGGCCAAGGTTCCCGTGGTCGAGGTCGAGGACGACTCGCCCGTCGCGGCGACAGGGGACGTGCCGGCGACGAGCTTGCCGGACCCGAGCGCTGCTCCGAGGAGCAGCCCCCAGCGCAGCCCCCAGCGTAAGTCTGGGCTTGATCTTTCAACTCGTCGGGCGCGCTTGAGGATTTTGTTTATACTAACATCTTGTTGTTCTTGTTTTGTCTTGTGCAGAGGTGGAGCCGCAGCCACAAGGGCGCCCGGAGACCACTCCCGAGGAGCCGCAGGCCCCGCCGTCCCCGCCAAGGACGAACTCTCCGGCGAGGGAGAGCGCTCCGCCAAGGGCGAGCAGCCCGGCGAGGGTGGCCACCCCGCCAAGGGAGAGCTCCCCGGCGAGGGAGCCTACCGTCGACGAAGTCCGCCAAGGTAGGTCTTGTAACTCCGTCTTCTTGGACTTGTCTTTTTTGGATATTTGCTTGAACTTTTTCCTTTCTTTTTCTTCTTCTTCTATCAGATCCTCCTCCCCCGGAGCGGATGGAGACGGAGATCGTCGTCGAGGAGGAGGGCGCGCAGGGCGACGGCGGCGACGCTCCTGTCATTGAAGACACGGCGGGAGCCGCCGAGCCTGCCGTGGAGGAGACTGCCCCGACCGCAGACGCAGCGGCCGGGGAGGGGGACGGCGACCGCACTGCCGGCCCGGAGGCGGCAGGAGCGTCGGGCGCTGCACCGGCCGCCGACCCCTCCGCCGGAGCGGAGCAGTCCGCCTACTACCTTGAGGCTCCCAACGGCGTCTTCATCCAAGTGTCGTGGGGATCCTCGTCGCGAGCCCCCGAGGAGGGAGAGACCTCCGATGGGGAGGTTCTCGCCTCCGCGGGGCTGAAGATCGTCGAGGCGCCTGACGGGAGCGACGAACCCGAGGAGGAAAAGTTGCTCCACCGGCTCCTGGCCCTTTACCGGGCCAGGCAGGCGAAGCTTGAATCTCGAGAAGCCCTCACCGCCAAAGCCGCAGCTGACATGGAGAAACGCGCGGCGGAGCTCCGCGCCGCCAACCAGGCGGCCCTCCGCGACTTGGCGGAGGAGCGCGAGAGGCTTGCCGGGGAGTACCAGGAGTGGCTCCTGGAGAAAGCCGAGGCCGAGGAGCAGCAGCGACTCGCCGGAGAAGCGTTGTCCCGGCGAGAAGGAGAGCTCACCCAGCGGAAGATCAACCTCGACGCTCACGAGGAAGACCTTACCGCCCGGGAGCAGGCCCTTGGCGGGGAGCTGAAAGAAGCAAAGGCCGCCGCAGCCACCGCGGAGACTGTTGGAAATATGCCCTAGAGGCAATAATAAAAGAGTTATTATTATATTTCCTTGTTCATGATAATCGTTTATTATCCATGCTATAATTGTATTGATTGGAAACTCAAATACATGTGTGGATGAATAGACAGACTTTGTGTCCATAGTGAGCCTCTACAGGACTAGCTCGTTGATCAAAGATGACCGCGGTTTCCAGGTCATAGACATGAGTTGTCATTTGATAACGGGATCACATCATTAGGAGAATGATGTGATGGACGAGACCCAAATGTTAAACATAGCTTTTGATCGTGTCAGTTATCGCTATAGTTTTCTGCATGTCAAGTATAAGTTCCTATGACCATGAGATCATGTAACTCACTGACACCGTAGGAGTGCTTTGTGTGTGCCAAACGTCACAACGTAACTGAGTGACTATAAAGGTACTCTACAGGTATCTCCGAGGGTGTCTGTTGGGTTGACATGGATCGAGACTGGGATTTGTCACTCCGTGTGACGGAGAGGTATCTCCGGGCCCACTCGGTAATACGTCATCTCAATGAGCTCAAAGTGACTAAGTAGTTGGTCACGGGATTATGTATTACGGTAACGAGTAAAGAGGCTTGCCGGTAACGAGATTGAACTAGGTATAGAGATACCGACGATCGAATCTCGGGCAAGTAACATACCGACGAGACAAAGGGAACTGTATACGGGATTGCCTGAATCCTTGACATCGTGGTTCATCCGATGAGATCATCGAGAAACATGTGGGAACCAATATGGGTATCCAGATCCCGCTATTGGTTATTGACCTGGGAGTGTCTCGGTCATGTCTACATGGTTTCCGAACCCGCAGGGTCTACACACTTAAGGTTCGGTGACGCTAGGGTTGTTAGTGAGAAGAGTGCATGGTTACCGAAGGTTGTTCGGAGTCCCGGATGAGATCCCGGACATGACGAGGGTCTCCGGAATGGTCCGGAGACGAAGATTGATATATAGGATGAAAGGTTTCGGAGTCCGGAAGTGTTCCGGGGAGCATCGGGAAATCGGCGGAGTACCGGAAAGGGTTTCGGGGGGTCCGGAAGAAGTTCTGGGCCTAATGGGCCACAAGGGGGGACACCACAGCCCTCAGGGGGCTGTGCGCCCCCCCTGGGCCCTCTCCTCATGCGGCTAAGGGGGTGGGACCCGCTAGGGCAGCCGCACCCTTTTGGAGTGGGGGGCAAGGCACCTAGGGGGGGAAACCCTAGGGCCTGCCTTGGCCGCCGCCCCTCCCCTTGCCCTGCCGCCGGCCCCCTAGGGGAAACCCTAGGGCGCCCCCCTCTCCTCCTTCCCCCTATATATAGAGAGGTAGAGGGAGGGCAGCAAACACAAGTTCGTGCCTCGGTGCTGCCCTCCCTCTCCCACAACATCTTCTTCTCCCGCGGTGCTTAGGCGAAGCCCTGCTGGAATTCTCCTCCACCATCACCACCACGCCGTCGTGCTGCCGGTTCTCCATCAACCTCTCCTCCACCCCTTGCTGGATCAAGAAGGAGGAGACGTCCCCGAGCCGTACGTGTGAAGAACGCGGAGGCACCGTTGCTTCGGTGCTAGGATCTTCGGCGATCTGAATCGCGGCGAGTACGACTCCATCATCCGCGTTCATAACGCTTCCGCTTAGCGATCTACAAGGGTATGTGGATCCTACTCTCCCCTCGTAGTTGCATCTACTAGATTGATCTTGGTGAACGTAGAGAAATTTTTTTTGTTTTCCATGCAACGTTCCCCAACACCAGGTGCCGGCGGCGGCGCCGTACGTGAGGGGGGGCACACACCGGACACGCGTCCCGCCTCTTCGGACATGCCACCACACCACCACGCATGTATGAGGGCCCGGTGCGACGCTCCGGTGGCATTGCTACCCCCCCAGTGCCCCCGTCCCGCCTAACCCTGTAGCGTTGGACCACGGGATCTAGCCCTTTGACTTTGCGCGGACGGGCTTTGACCAGTGGACCTCCCCGCCCGGTTGTGTTAGGTCAGCCCATAGGAACAGCCTGGAGAAACATCCGGGACAGATCCACAGCAAGATCCCCTCCGTGTAGACCCCACGCGTCCGTTTCCCCCCTCCAGGTGCCGGCGGCGGCGCCGTCCGTGAGGGGGGGCACACACCGGACACGCGTCCCGCCTCTTCGGACATGCCACCACACCACCACGCATGTATGAGGTCCCGGTGCGACGCTCCGGTGGCATTGCTACCCCCCAGTGCCCCCGTCCCGCCTAACCCTGTAGCGTTGGACCACGGGATCTAGCCCTTTGACTTTGCGCGGACGGGCTTTGACCAGTGGACCTCCCCGCCCGGTTGTGTTAGGTCAGCCCATAGGAACAGCCTGGAGAAACATCCGGGACAGATCCACAGCAAGATCCCCTCCGTGTAGACCCCACGCGTCCGTTTCCCCCCTCCAGGTGTTGGAAATATGCCCTAGAGGCAATAATAAAAGAGTTATTATTATATTTCCTTGTTCATGATAATCGTTTATTATCCATGCTATAATTGTATTGATTGGAAACTCAAATACATGTGTGGATAAATAGACAGACTTTGTGTCCCTAGTGAGCCTCTACAGGACTAGCTCGTTGATCAAAGATGACCGCGGTTTCCAGGTCATAGACATGAGTTGTCATTTGATAACGGGATCACATCATTAGGAGAATGATGTGATGGACGAGACCCAAACGTTAAACATAGCTTTTGATCGTGTCAGTTATCGCTATAGTTTTCTGCATGTCAAGTATAAGTTCCTATGACCATGAGATCATGTAACTCACTGACACCGTAGGAGTGCTTTGTGTGTGCCAAACGTCACAACGTAACTGGGTGACTATAAAGGTACTCTACAGGTATCTCCGAGGGTGTCTGTTGAGTTGACATGGATCGAGACTGGGATTTGTCCCTCCGTGTGACGGAGAGGTATCTCCGGGCCCACTCGGTAATACGTCATCTCAATGAGCTCAAAGTGACTAAGTAGTTGGTCACGGGATTATGTATTACGGTAACGAGTAAAGAGACTTGCCGGTAACGAGATTGAACTAGGTATAGAGATACCGACGATCGAATCTCGGGCAAGTAACATACCGACGAGACAAAGGGAACTGTATACGGGATTGCCTGAATCCTTGACATCGTGGTTCATCCGATGAGATCATCGAGAAACATGTGGGAACCAATATGGGTATCCAGATCCCGCTATTGGTTATTGACCTGGGAGTGTCTCGGTCATGTCTACATGGTTTCCGAACCCGCAGGGTCTACACACTTAAGGTTCGGTGACGCTAGGGTTGTTAGTGAGAATAGTGCATGGTTACCGAAGGTTGTTCGGAGTCCCGGATGAGATCCCGGACATGACGAGGGTCTTCGGAATGGTCCGGAGACGAAGATTGATATATAGGATGGAAGGTTTCGGAGTCCGGAAGTGTTCCGGGGAGCATCGGGAAATCGGCGGAGTACCGGAAAGGGTTTCGGGGGGGTCCGGAAGTAGTTCTGGGCCTAATGGGCCACAAGGGGGAACACCACAGCCCTCAGGGGGCTGTGCGCCCCCCCCTGGGCCCTCTCCTTGTGCGCCAAGGGAGGTGGACCCCTCTAGGGTGGCCGCACCCCCTTAGCCTTGGGGGGCAAGGCACCTAGGGGGGGCAACCCTAGGGCCTGCCCTGGCCGCCGCCCCTCCCCTTGCCCTGGCCGCCGGCCCCCTAGGGGAAACCCTAGGGCGCCCCCCTCTCCTCCTTCCCCCTATATATAGAGAGGTAGAGGGAGGGCAGCCAACACAAGTTCGTGCCTCGGTGCTGCCCTCCCTCTCCCATAACATCTTCTTCTCCCGCGGTGCTTAGGCGAAGCCCTGCCGGAGTTCTTCTCCACCATCACCACCACGCAGTCGTGCTGCCGGTTCTCCATCAACCTCTCCTCCACCCCTTGCTGGATCAAGAAGGAGGAGACGTCCCCGAGCCGTACGTGTGAAGAACGCGGAGGCACCGTTGCTTCGGTGCTTGGATCTTCAGCGATCTGAATCGCGGCGAGTACGACTCCATCAACCGCGTTCTTAACGCTTCCGCTTAGCGATCTACAAGGGTATGTGGATCCTACTCTCCCCTCGTAGTTGCATCTACTAGATTGATCTTGGTGAACGTAGAGAAAAAATTTTGTTTTCCATGCAACGTTCCCCAACAGTGGCATCATGAGCTAGGATCTTGCGTAGATGCTTTCTCGAGTAGAACACAAAAGGGTTTGTGGGCGTTGATGTTTAAATTGCTGCCCTCCTTAGTCTTTCTTGATTCAGCGGTATTATGGGATGAAGCGGCCCGGACCAACTTTACATGTCCACGTACATGAGACCGGTTCCATCGACAGACATGTGACTTTTGTTGCATAAGATGGCTGGCGGGTGTCTGTCTCTCCTATCTTAGTTGAATCGGAATAGAACAAGGCGGTCCTTGTAGAAGGTTAAATAGCAACTTGAATATCACCATTGTGGCTTTGCGTAGGTAAGAAGCGTTCTTGCTAGATACCCATAGCAGCCACGTAAAACATGCAACAACAAATTAGAGGACGTCTAACTTGTTTTTGCAGGGTATGTATGTGATATGATATGGCCAATGACATGATGAGATATATTTGATGTATGAGATGATCATGTTGTAATAGTTAATATTGACTTGCATGTCGATGCATACGGCAACCGGCAGGAGCCATAGGGTTGTCTTTAATTTTTGTATGACATGCGTGTCAATCATTAAGCGCTTTGTAATGCTTTACTTTATCGCTAAACGGTAGCAATAGTAGTAAGAGCATGGTGGGCGCGCGACAACCCCGATGGCGACACGATGATGGAGATCATGATGATGGAGATCATGGTGTGGCGCCGGTGACGATGGAGATCATGCCGGTGCTTTGGAGATGGAGATCAAAAGCACGAGTTGATGGCCATATCATGTCACTTATGATTTGCATGTGATGTTAATCCTTTTATGCATCTTATTTTGCTTAGGACGACGGTAGCATTATAAGATGATCCTTCACTAAAATTTCAAGATAAAATTGTGTTCCCCCCGAGTGTGCGCCGTTGCGAAGGTTCGTCGTTTCGAAGCACCACGTGATGATCGGGTGTGATAGACTCTACGTTCGCATACAACGGGTGCAAGCCAGTTTTGCACATGCAGAACACTCGGGTTAGACTTGACGAGCCTAGCATGTATAGACATGGCCTCGGAACACGGAGGACCGAAAGGTCGAGCATGAGTCATATAGTAGATATGATCAACATGTTGATGTTCACCATTGACACCACCTCATCTCACGTGATGATCGGACTTGGGTTGGTGAATTTGGATCATGTCACGCTCGAATGACCGGAGGGATGTCAATTTGAGTGGGAGTTATAAGTAATTTGATTAGGTAATAACTCACTTATCATGAACAATAGTCTAAAATGTCTTTGCAAATTTTTGGTTGTAGATGGCTCGCGCAGTAGCTCCCCTGAATTTTAATGCGTTCCTAGAGAAAGCTAAACTGAAAGATGACGGGAGCAACTTTGTGGACTGGCTCCGCAATCTGAGGATCATCCTCGCAGCTGCCCAAAAGGTTTATGTCCTAAATGCACCGCTAGGTGACCCCCCCCGCTCCTACAGCGCCTGCAGACGTTTTGAACGTCTGGCAGACACGTTCGGATGACTATTCGATAGTGCAGTGTGCCATGTTGTACGGCTTGGAAGGAGGACTTCAAAGGCGTTTTGAACGTCATGGTGCATATGAGATGTACCAGGAGTTGAAGTTCATCTTTGAGAAGAATGCTAAGATCGAGAGGTATGAGACCACCGATAAATTCTTCGCTTGCAAGATGGAGGAGAATTCGTCTGTCAGTGAGCACTTACTGAAGATGTCTGGGTACTATACCCGCATAGCTGATCTGGGACTTGTGTTCCCGGATGAGGCTATCATTGACAGAATTCTCCAGTCACTCCCTCCAAGCTACAAGAGCTTCGTGCAGCAGTATAACATGCAAGGGATGAACAAGACCATCGCCGAGCTGTTTTCGATGCTGAAAGTCGCTGAGGCAGACATCCAGAAGGAGTATCAAGTGTTGATGGTCAATAAAACCACCAGTTTCAAGAAGAATGGCAAGGGCAAGAAGGGTAACTCTAAGAAGGGTGGCAAAGCAGTTGCTAATCCAGTGAAGAAACCCAAGGCTGGGCCCAAGCCAGAGACTGAGTGTTTCTATTGCAAGGGGAACGGCCACTGGAAGCGGAACTGCCCCAAGTATCTGGCGGACAAGAAGGGGGCCAACAACAACAAAGGTATATGTGATATACCTGTTATTGATGTGTACCTTACCAACTCTCGTTGTAGTGCCTGGGTATTTGATACCGGTTCGGTTGCTCACATTTGCAACTCTAAACAGGAACTGCGGAATAAACGGAGGCTGGCGAAGGACGAAGTGACGATGCGCGTGGGAAATGGTTCCAAGGTTGATGTGATCGCCGTCGGCACGCTCGCTCTTCGATTACCATCGGGATTAGTTATGAACCTGAATAATTGTTATTTAGTGCCTGCGTTAAGCATGAACATTATATCTGGATCTTGTTTATTGCGAGACGGTTACTCATTTAAGTCAGAGAATAATGGTTGTTCTATTTATATGAGTAATATCTTTTATGGTCATGCACCCGAAGTTAGGGGTTTATTCTTATTGAATCTCGATAGTGATGATACACATGTTCATAACATTGATGCCAAAAGATGTAGAGTTGATAATGATAATACCACTTTCTTGTGGCACTGCCGTCTGGGTCATATCGGCGTGAAACGCATGAGGAAGCTCCATGCTGATGGACTTTTGGAGTCTCTTGATTTTGAATCACTTGACACGTGCGAGCCGTGCCTCATGGGCAAGATGACAAGGATCCCCTTTTCAGGGACAATGGAACGGGGAAGTGACTTATTGGAAATCATACATACTGATGTGTGCGGTCCGATGAGTGTAACGGCGCGCGGTGGATATCGTTACGACTTAAGTAGATATGGGTATATTTACTTGATGAAGCATAAGTCTGAAACTTTTGAAAAGTTCAAGCAATTTCAGAGTGAAGTTGAAAATCATCGTAACAAGAAGATCAAGTTCCTACGATCTGATCGAGGGGGAGAATATCTGAGTTATGAGTTTGGTGATCACTTAAGAAAGTGTGGAATTGTTTCACAGTTGACGCCACCTGGAACACCACAGCGTAATGGTGTGTCCGAACGTCGTAATCGAACCCTATTAGATATGGTACGTTCTATGATGTCTCTTGCCGATTTGCCACTATCGTTTTGGGGATATGCGTTAGAGACAGCTGCATTCACTTTAAATAGGGCTCCATCTAAGTCCGTTGAGACAACACCGTATGAACTATGGTTTGGTAAGAAACCGAAGTTGTCTTTTCTCAAGATTTGGGGTTGCGATGCTTATGTCAAAAGGCTTCAGCCAGAAAAGCTCGAACCCAAAGCGGACAAATGTGTCTTCATAGGATACCCAAAAGAAACAGTTGGGTACACCTTCTATCTCAGATCCGAGGGCAAAGTGTTTGTCGCTAAGAACGGGTCCTTTCTCGAGAAAGAGTTTCTCTCGAAGGAATTGAGTGGGAGGAAGGTAGAACTTGATGAGGTTATAGAACCTCTGCTTCAACCAGAGAGTAGCGCAGCACAAAAAGATGTTTTTGTGGAGCCTGCAGAGGTTGAAGAGGAAGCAAATGATGATGATCAAGAAGCTTCTGATCAAGTTACTACCGAACCTCGTAGGTCGACAAGGGTACGCACTGCACCTGAGTGGTACGGTAACCCTGTCTTGGAGGTCATGTTGTTAGACAACGGTGAACCTACGAGCTATGGAGAAGCGATGGTGGGCCCGGATTCCGACAAATGGTTAGAGGCCATGAAATCCGAGATGGGATCCATGTATGAAAACAAATTATGGACTTTGGAAGTATTACCTGAAGGGCGGAAGGCCATTCAGAATAAATGGATTTTTAAGAGGAAGACGGACGCTGACGGTAATGTCACCGTGTATAAAGCTCGACTTGTGGCAAAGGGTTTTTCACAAGTTCAAGGGATTGACTACGATGAGACTTTCTCACCCGTAGCGATGCTTAAATCCGTCCGAATCATGTTAGCAATAGCTGCATATTTCGATTATGAAATTTGGCAGATGGATGTCAAAACAGCGTTCCTTAACGGTTTTCTTAAGGAAGAGTTGTATATGATGCAACCAGAAGGTTTTGTCGATCCAGAGAATGCTGACAAAGTATGCAAGCTCCAGCGTTCCATTTATGGGCTGGTGCAAGCATCTCGGAGTTGGAATCTTCGCTTTGATGAGGTGATCAAAGCGTTTGGGTTTATACAAGTTTACAATGAAGCTTGTATTTACAAGAAAGTTAGTGGGAGCTCTATAGCGTTTCTAATATTATATGTGGATGACATATTGCTGATTGGAAACAATATAGAATTTTTGGATAGCGTGAAGGGGTATTTGAACAAGAGTTTTTCGATGAAGGATCTCGGTGAAGCTGCTTTCATATTGGGCATCAAGATCTATAGAGATAGATCAAGACGCTTGATAGGACTTTCACAAAGTACATACCTTGATAAAGTTTTGAAGAAGTTCAAAATGGATCAATCCAAGAAGGGGTTCTTGCCGGTATTGCAAGGTACAAAGTTGAGTAAGACTCAATGCCCAGTGACTGCGGAAGATAGAGAAAAGATGAGTGTCGTCCCCTATGCTTCAGCCATAGGCTCTATCATGTGTGCAATGCTGTGCACAAGACCAGATGTCAGCCTTGCCATAAGTATGGCCGGAAGGTTTCAAAGTAATCCTGGTATGGATCACTGGACAGCGGTCAAGAATATCCTAAAGTACCTGAAAAGGACTAAGGAGATGTTTCTCGTTTATGGAGGTGATCAAGAGCTCGTCGTAAAGGGTTACGTCGATGCAAGCTTTGACACTGATCCGGATGACTCTAAGTCTCAAACCGGATACGTATATATTCTCAACGGGGGAGCGGTAAGCTGGTGCAGTTCCAAGCAGAGCGTGGTAGCTGATTCTACATGTGAAGCGGAGTATATAGCTGCCTCGGAGGCGGCAAAGGAAGGTGTCTGGATGAAGGAGTTCATGACAGATCTTGGAGTTGTGCCTAGTGCACTGAACCCAATGACTCTGTTCTGTGACAACACTGGTGCCATTGCTCTAGCCAAGGAACCAAGCTTTCACAAGAGGACCAGACACATAAAGCGACGCTTCAATTCCATCCGCGATTCAGTCAAGGAGGAGGACATAAACATTTGCAAAGTACACACGGATTTGAATGTTGCAGATCCGTTGACTAAGCCTCTTCCACGGGCTAAGCACGATCAACACCAAGATAGACTCTATGGGTGTTAGATTCATTACCTTGTAATGCTAGATTATTGACTCTAGTGCAAGTGGGAGACTGTTGGAAATATGCCCTAGAGGCAATAATAAAAGAGTTATTATTATATTTCCTTGTTCATGATAATCGTTTATTATCCATGCTATAATTGTATTGATTGGAAACTCAAATACATGTGTGGATGAATAGACAGACTTTGTGTCCCTAGTGAGCCTCTACAGGACTAGCTCGTTGATCAAAGATGACCGCGGTTTCCAGGTCATAGACATGAGTTGTCATTTGATAACGGGATCACATCATTAGGAGAATGATGTGATGGACGAGACCCAAACGTTAAACATAGCTTTTGATCGTGTCAGTTATCGCTATAGTTTTCTGCATGTCAAGTATAAGTTCCTATGACCATGAGATCATGTAACTCACTGACACCGTAGGAGTGCTTTGTGTGTGCCAAACGTCACAACGTAACTGAGTGACTATAAAGGTACTCTACAGGTATCTCCGAGGGTGTCTGTTGGGTTGACATGGATCGAGACTGGGATTTGTCACTCCGTGTGACGGAGAGGTATCTCCGGGCCCACTCGGTAATACGTCATCTCAATGAGCTCAAAGTGACTAAGTAGTTGGTCACGGGATTATGTATTACGGTAACGAGTAAAGAGGCTTGCCGGTAACGAGATTGAACTAGGTATAGAGATACCGACGATCGAATCTCGGGCAAGTAACATACCGACGAGACAAAGGGAACTGTATACGGGATTGCCTGAATCCTTGACATCGTGGTTCATCCGATGAGATCATCGAGAAACATGTGGGAACCAATATGGGTATCCAGATCCCGCTATTGGTTATTGACCTGGGAGTGTCTCGGTCATGTCTACATGGTTTCCGAACCCGCAGGGTCTACACACTTAAGGTTCGGTGACGCTAGGGTTGTTAGTGAGAAGAGTGCATGGTTACCGAAGGTTGTTCGGAGTCCCGGATGAGATCCCGGACATGACGAGGGTCTCCGGAATGGTCCGGAGATGAAGATTGATATATAGGATGAAAGGTTTCGGAGTCCGGAAGTGTTCCGGGGAGCATCGGGAAATCGGCGGAGTACCGGAAAGGGTTTCGGGGGGTCCGGAAGAAGTTCTGGGCCTAATGGGCCACAAGGGGGGACACCACAGCCCTCAGGGGGCTGTGCGCCCCCCCCTGGGCCCTCTCCTCATGCGGCTAAGGGGGTGGGACCCCCTAGGGCAGCCGCACCCTTTTGGAGTGGGGGGCAAGGCACCTAGGGGGGGAAACCCTAGGGCCTGCCTTGGCCGCCGCCCCTCCCCTTGCCCTGGCCGCCGGCCCCCTAGGGGAAACCCTAGGGCGCCCCCCTCTCCTCCTTCCCCCTATATATAGAGAGGTAGAGGGAGGGCAGCAAACACAAGTTCGTGCCTCGGTGCTGCCCTCCCTCTCCCACAACATCTTCTTCTCCCGCGGTGCTTAGGCGAAGCCCTGCTGGAATTCTCCTCCACCATCACCACCACGCCGTCGTGCTGCCGGTTCTCCATCAACCTCTCCTCCACCCCTTGCTGGATCAAGAAGGAGGAGACGTCCCCGAGCCGTACGTGTGAAGAACGCGGAGGCACCGTTGCTTCGGTGCTAGGATCTTCGGCGATCTGAATCGCGGCGAGTACGACTCCATCATCCGCGTTCATAACGCTTCCGCTTAGCGATCTACAAGGGTATGTGGATCCTACTCTCCCCTCGTAGTTGCATCTACTAGATTGATCTTGGTGAACGTAGAGAAATTTTTTTGTTTTCCATGCAACGTTCCCCAACAGAGACCGCGAAGAAGGACCTCGAGGCCAAGGTTGCGCAGCTGGAGGAATTCCGGAAGGCGAGCACGGAGAGGGTCACCGCGCTCAACATAGAGCGCGAGAAGGACGCCCACACGAACTCTGAACTCCAGGTGCGTCTTTCCAAGCAAGGCGACGAGCTGAAGGCCGCCAAGGACTCGATTGCAGATCTGGAGCTGAAGGTTTCCACGCTGAAGGACTCTCTTGACGCCGTCCGGGACCGCGAAACCAAGCTGAAGGACGAGCTCCGCAAGGAGCGAGGCTTGGTGGAGAGCGCCACCACTGCGGCCAACAACTTCCGGCAGACCGTCGAGGTATGGACCGAAGACCTGGTGGCTTCTGCAGCTAGCATCGACAAGGAGCTGATGGCGCTGAGGGTTGAGCATCTCATATACTCTCCGGATCCAAACCTCCCCCACAGCGCCAAGCTCAGCCTTTTCTTCAGAGGGGTCGCGCCGGCACTTGCAAATCTTCAAAAGAAGCTCCCCGCGCAACTGGCCGAGGAGTCACGCCAGCTCTGCGCGGGAACCTTGGAGCGCGTCCTGACGAAGATAGTGTACCGCAATCCGGGTATAAATCTCGCCAACGTTCTCCGCAGCTTGCCGGCCGACGCGGATATGGAGGCGCTGAAGGCGCAGGTCGCCCACATCATAGCCAAGGTGAACAAGATCTCTAGGGTTGAAGGCGACCGCGTGGATTAGGCCTCCTTTTCTTTATCTCTTTTGTTGCTGCATAGTGTGCCATGAACTTATTAGTCATTGCGACAAGTTATCCCTTGTAAGATATTATCTTATTTTGAGCAATCGATGCAGTGTTATCTCCCTTGTTTTGCTCCTCTACTTTGTATGCCTTCAACCCTACGCTTCTAGGGAACTTGCCGGCAAGGGACCTTTGCCGCGAGCGCTGAGTACTGGACTCCGAGCAGCCTGCTAGCTAAGGTCTTACCGGCAAGCAACCTTGCCGCAGCTAGTCGCAACGCACTTAGCTTGCTGAGCGAACTCGGAAACGAAACAAGGGCGCGACACTTGTCGCAGCTCACTTGAGTCGTTGAGCGTACTCGAAAACAAGATAAGGGTGCGGCTAGCCACGGGTAGGTTCCTCCGCGCACAGGTTTTCCATACAAAGTGTGGTTGTTCAAGGAAGATAACCAAAATTTAAAAATTTGAATTGCTCAAATTCTGGTAACTTAGCTTTCATATATTGCTTGCTTCCCGGTAAGGCTTCTCTTTCTTGAACAGCACTCGGTTCATCTTCCATCTCCTTCCCCCCGGCAAACTTGTGCGCGAGGAACATTCCTTCTGCTTAAGAGGAAAAGAGAAGGAAGAGGGAAACAAGTATACGGCTCTTCGGCATGCTAATGCTTACCGGATACGTGTGTTGCACAAGATGCCAAATGATGCATGCAAATAGCGAAGAAAAGCATGGGAAAGGCAAATAGTGCAAGACACAAAAACTTCACTGATGCACGGGATCTGCGCCCGGCTTTGTACAAAGGGTTACATGCAACAGCGGCAAGGCTTGTACAAAAGGTGGTTGCCGGAGCGGATCACGGCAACCGCGCCTTATGGGTGAAACTTGCGAAGATGCTCTATGTTCCAGGAGTTGCTCACCGGTAAGCCTTCTTCGGTCTCAAGGCGGACAGCGCCGGGCCTTGTGACTTGTCTCACCCGATAAGGGCCTTCCCACTTCGGCGTCAACTTGTTGGAATTCTTGGCGGACTGAACACGCCGAAGAACAAGGTCGCCTTCCTCGAGACTCCTGGCCTTAACCTTGCGGCTATGATAGCGGCGCAAGGCTTGCTGGTACCGAGCAGCTCGTACAGCAGCCTGGAGACGTTCCTCCTCGAGGAGCAGTGCATCATCTTGTCGCAGTTGCTCTTGCTCGAGCTCATCATAAGCGAGCACTCGAGGAGATCCGTATACGAGTTCCGTGAGGAGAACTGCCTCTGCTCCGTAGACTAGAGCAAAGGGTGTCTGTCCGGTAGCTCGACTTGGTGTCGTTCTGATTGACCAAAGAGCCGCCGGTAGCTCCTCTATCCAGTTTCTTCCGCACTTGCGCAGCCTTTCGAAGGTCCTTGTCTTGAGTCCGCGCAGCACTTCAGCATTTGCCCTCTCCGCTTGACCGTTGCTCCTTGGGTGAGCAACAGAAGCGAAGCAGACCTTGGCGCCAAGGTCTTGGACGTACTGCATGAAGGTGCGACTAGTGAATTGTGTACCGTTGTCGGTGATGATCCTGTTAGGGATTCCGAAACGGCAAACAATCGATCTGAAGAACCTGACTGCTGACTGTGCTGTCACCTTTCTCACTGGTTCCACTTCCGGCCACTTTGTGAACTTGTCGATTGCAACGTACAAGTACTCAAAGCCCCCGACAGCACGAGGGAAAGGGCCGAGGATATCGAGCCCCCAGACCGAGAAGGGCCAGGACAAAGGGATTGTTTGAAGAGCTTGAGCCGGCTGATGAATTTGTTTTGCATGGAACTGGCACGCTTCACACTTGGTTACTAGTGCAGTTGCATCTTGGAGGGCTTCTTGCCAAAAGAACCCTTGCCGGAAAGCTTTCCCGGCAAGTGCCCTTGCGCCAATGTGGTGGCCACATATGCCTCCGTGTATTTCTGCCAACAGCTTCTGTCCGTCTTCTCTGGAAATGCACTTCAACCTAACACCATTGAGTCTTCTTCTGTACAGCTTGTTATCCACGAACTGGTACATACTTGACTGCCTGGTTATCTTCTCTATCTCTTCTGGGTCGTCGGGTAGTTCTCCAGTTTGCAGAAAACGGACGATCTGCTGTGCCCATGCTGGAGCCCGAGGCTCAACGGCAAGGACTAAAGGCTCGAGGGCCGCTGCGGGAACCTCAGCTTCCACGGCAAGGACCTCTGGTTCTGCCGGAGCAGATGGTTCCCCGGCAAGCTCGCCGGGGCGAGGCTTGTCGAAAACGCTTGCTTCAACTGTACAGATCCGAGGATCTGCAGGAGCAAACTGTTCCTCAGCGTTCTGATCGTTGATCTTGGGGACCTTGGCGGCGGTTTCGGGAAGATCCGCCGGCAAGTAGTCGCCGGAGACCAACTTTCTCTTCTTGGGCTGCCCAATTGATGGTGTAACGGACGGCTGAGTCAGCTTGAGCAAGAAGGTCCCTGGTTCCACAGGTAACTTCATCGCAGCACACTTTGAAAGGCCATCTGCAATGTCATTCTGAGCTCTCGGGACGTGCTCCATCTGCAGACCTTCAAAGTGTTCTTCAAGCTTCCTCACTTCATCTACATATGCTTCCATCAAAGGGCTCTGATAACTCTTGTTGACTTGTCGGACCACCAACTGAGAATCTCCCCGCACAATTAGCTTTCTGATCCCAAGTTCGGCCGCAATCCTGAGGCCGGCAAGCAAGCCTTCGTACTCAGCAGTATTGTTTGTCGCTTGCTCCCTGGGAAAGTGCATCTGGATAACATACTTGAGGTGTTCTCCGGTGGGTGCTATGAGTACCACTCCGGCTCCAGCGCCTTGCAGCGAGAAGGCACCATCAAAGTACATTACCCATTCACTTGTCGCTTCTTGTACGGGTACACTTGTTTCTGGAACTTCCTCATCGGGCGTTGGGGTCCATTCAGCTATGAATTCTGCCAAAGCTCGGCTCTGTATGGTTGAAGTACTTTCAAACTTGAGACCAAAGCTTGACAGCTCAAGGGCCCACTCTACGATCCTGCCTGTTGCTTCTGGATTGTGCAATATCCTCTTCAGCGGAAAGCGAGTGACCACTGTTATCTCATGTGCTTGGAAGTAATGGCGCAACTTTCTCGAGGCCATGAGGAGGCCGAAAAGCAGCTTCTGCACCCCGGAGTATCTTGATCTAGCCCCCTATAAAAGGGAGCTTACAAAATACACTGGGCGCTGCACCATCTTCTTCCGCACTTCTCCTTGTTCCTGCGCAGAGTTGTCCTTGTCGGGGCCAGAGCTTGTCGGAGCAGCCCCCTGCTTGTCGCTGGATTCGCTTGCCGGTGGTGCTGACTCCTCGTCGGCCTCCCTCTCCGCTACTAACGCAGCACTAACCACCTGGTTGGTTGCCGCTAGGTATAGCAGCAACTTCTCCTGTGGCCTAGGTGCGACAAGTATTGGAGTGGAGGATAGGTACCGTTTCAAGTCTTGCAGCGCTGCCTCCGCTTCCGGAGTCCACTTCATGGGACCTGCCTTCTTCAAGATTTTGAAGAAAGGTAGGGCGCGTTCTGCTGACTTTGAAATGAACCTACTGAGGGCAGCCACACAACCTGCAAGTCTCCTGACATCCTTGACGCGCTTCGGGGCTTCTATCTGCTCGATGGCTTTAATCTTGTCGGGGTTGGCTTCAATCCCCCTCTGTGACACAAAGAACCCGAGAAGCTTGCCGGAGGGGACTCCAAAGACGCACTTCTCGGGGTTCAACTTAAGCTGGATCTTGCGCAGATTCTCAAATGTCTCTTCCAAATCTTGGATCAGTGTATCCTTGCTCTTGCTCTTGACCACGATATCATCCATGTAAGCCTCTACATTTCTGTGGATCTGTGGCTCAAAAGCAGTGTATACCACCCTTGCAAAGGTTGAGCCTGCATTCTTCAATCCGAAGGGCATGTGAATGAAGCAATATGTGCCACATGGAGTGATAAATGCAGTCTTCTCTTCATCTTCCTTGGCCATGAAAATCTGATGGTAGCCTGAATATGCATCAAGAAAAGAGAGCAGCTCACATCCGGCAGTGGAGTCAACAATCTGGTCAATGCGCGGCAAGGGAAATGGATCCTTGGGACATGCTTTATTCACATCAGTGAAGTCTATACACAGTCTCCACTTCCCGTTGGCCTTACGCACGACGACTGGGTTTGCTAACCACGTCGGATGGATCACGCCTCTAACTAGGCCCGCTGCTTCTAGCTTCTTGATCTCTTCGGCAATGAATTCTTGGCGCTCCACGGCTTGCTTCCTGACCTTCTGCTTGACGGGCCGCGCATGAGGACAAACAGCAAGCTTGTGCTCAATTACCTTCCTGGGAACACCGGGGATGTCAGATGGTTGCCATGCAAACACATCGACATTCGCCCGCAGGAAGGCAATGAGCGCGCTTTCCTATTTGCTGTCAAGTGTGGCACTGATGGTGAAGGTACCACCAGTGCCGTCCTCCTTGGCAGACACCTTCTTGGTTGCCGGAGGAGCGGCCATCCCCTTCTTGCACTTGCCGGTGGAGCTCGATGGAACGTCCTCGACGGCAGCGCAGCACTCCGAGGAGGTGCGGTTGCCGGAGTGGGTCCCAGAGCACTTGCCGGACTTGGTCTTGGTCTTCTTCCCCCCGGGAGCTTCAGCGGCAAGTGGGTTGCTTTCCGCTGCGGCTGCTGCGTCCCGGTAGATCTTGTCGGCGCAAATAAGCGCGTCCTTCTTGTCGCCATGGACATAGATGACGCTTATCGGCCCCAGCATCTTGAGTACGTTGTAGGCGTAGTGGGAAGCTGCCATGAACTTGGCGAGGGCAGGATGTCCAAGTATCCCATTGTATGGCAATGGGATATCGGCAACATCGAAGGTTATCCTCTCCGTCCTGAAGTTGAGCTCCCCGCCAAAGGTCACCGGCAAAGTTATCTTCCCCTTGGGCTTGCTCCTCCCCGGGTTTATTCCTTGGAAAGGACCGGTCTCTTCGAGCTCGCCATCTGGGATTTGGAGTTTCTTGATCACAGCCGAGGAGATCAAGTTCAGCCCGGCCCCGCCGTCAACCAACATTTTGGTGACCTTGAGGTTGTGGATGGTGGGTGAGACCAGCATCGGCAAGCCCCCGACCGCAGTGGTGCGGTCAGGGTGATCCTCAAGATCAAAAATGATGGGCGTGCTGGACCATTTGAGGAGCCTGCGCGACTCCACGGGCGGCTCCGTTGCATTTACTTCCCGCACCCACTGCTTGAGTTGGCGGTGGGAAGTATGCAGAGAGGCGCCGCCGTCGACGCACAGGACTTCCGTGGCCTTCTGGAACTCCTGCTCGCTGTTATCTTCTTCCTCCATGTCATCGTCGTCGTCTTCTTCATCCTTGTCGCGGCCCCGGGGAGGTCGGTCACCTTGCCGCTGCTTGGCCTTGCCGCGGCGTCCTCCCCGGCCAACGAATGGCCGCTTCTTGCTCGGCTCTCCTCCGCCACCTTGGGCCTTCTCCTTGTCGCGCCTCTCGTACTCAGCTTTCTGCTGCTCGACGAGGTACTCGACACATTTGCAGTTGGAGAGGTCGTGGCCCTTGGTGCGGTGGATCTTGCAGTATTGCTTGTCGGAGCCGTCCTGCTTGTCGGCTGCCGCTACAGGGGCAGGCTCCTTGCCGGAGCCGCCAGCCTATGTTTGCTTGGCGGGAGCCTCCTTGCCGGACTTCTCGACGGCAAGCACTTCTTTCTTGTTCTTTCTTCTATTGTTCCGCCGCCGGCTCTTCTTTGCCGGGGCGGCATCCTCGCTGTCGCTTCCCCCTGCGCCAGCATCCTCCTCGGGGAGTCTCCTCCCCTCTTCGGCGCGCGCGCACTTATCAGCTAGAGCATAGAGCTCGCTGACATCCCGTATCTTGGTCATGGCCATCTCCTCACGCATGCGGCGGTTACGCACGTTCTAGTGGAACGCGCTGATAACCGCAGCAGGGTGGACGTCGGGGATATTGTGCTGCACGCGGCTGAAGCGCTGGATGTACTTGCGCAGAGGTTCTCCTTCCTTCTGGGCCAAGATGTGGAGATCGCTCTCCTGGCCGTGGGGTTTGTGGCCGCCCGTGAAGGCGCCGACAAACTGGTGGCAAAGATCTGCCCAAGAAGAAATGGAGCCTTCCGGCAAGTGCATAAGCCAAGAACGAACGTTCGGCTTAAGCACCAGCGGGAAGTAGTTCGCCAGTATCTTCTCGTCGCGCCCCCCGGCAGCTTGCACCGCGATGGTGTATATGCTGAGGAATTCCGAGGGGTGTGTCTTGCCGTCGTACTTCTCCGGTACGTCGGGCTTGAAGTTCTTCATGCTGGGCCACTGGACGCGCCGCAGCTCACGGGTAAACGCAGGGCAACCTGCCGCGTACGGCAAGTCGCCTGGTTCACCGGGCGCGTGCGTGTCGACAGCGTTCCCAGCTCGCTGATCTGATTGCCGCCGAGCTTCTCGGCGGTGCTCGATCGTCGTTCGAGCGTCTTCTTGTCGCCGGTCGTCAAGGACCTGTCGCTGATCCCGACGAGCCCGCGGATCCGACGACGCCGTGGAGTCGTCGTCGACGTTGATCCGGCGGGGCGGCGTCTTCTGCTTCCGCGGCGGGGAGTGCACGGTGGTTTCAACCCCGACGGTCTTGTCGCCGTCGGCCTTCGTCTTTTCGACTTGCCGTGGCCGCGAGGTCGCCGGCTGTTGCGGAGAGTCGTTGTTGGCGAAGGCGATCAGGCTCTGGATGGTTGCCCTCCAGTCTTCGGCCTTGTCTGCCGCTGGAGGGAAGTCGAGGAGCAGTTGCGCCCTTGTGAGCGCTTCTGCTGGAGAGGAGGGGAGCGGGGGCGAGCGGTGCGAGGAGCGGGATATGCTCGGACTCCTAACGGGGTTAGAAGGAGCAGGGTCCCGCCCCGGCGACCGCGCCTTGCTCGTGCCAGGACGATGGCCCAGAGCATCCCGCGAGCCTCCGGTTTGCCCTTGGCCCAGCAAGCGGATGCCACCTCCAGTGCCATGGCGCTGCTGGGTTGTTGTTTGCTGAGATGGACGTGGCGTGTCCACGGAGACCGAGGCTCGGTCGTCCGTCTTGTCCTTGGATTTGGTGGCGCCGCGAGTCTCCTCGCCGGCGACCACCTTTCCGACGGCGTCTCCTCCACCCACCGTTGGCTCAGGTGGCGGTGGAACAGACGCAGACGGGCCTCCGACCTCCGAAGCCTTCTTCTTCGGGGCCATGCTGCTGTTGCTGATGAAGATGATGTAGCTGGAGAGGTTGATGGAAAATGCGCCCGCGTGAACGCCGGATCATATTCGCACAACCTCGACGCCCCCCTACCTGGCGCGCCAAAGATGTCGGGGGAAACTGTCCACCACGAGCACCTATGGGACCGGAGCCCCTTGTTCGTGCGGTAAGGGAGCGGAGGGAGCACAAAGAGCAGATCGTGGAGAGCACGCGGGCAGTTTACCCAGGTTCGGGCCGCGATGGACGCGTAAAACCCTACTCCTGCTTAGATTGTATTGAGTTGGGGAGCTCGGGAGCTTGAAGAACTAGCTACACCGAGCGAATGAGCGATCTAGGTTCCGAACCCTTTCTACGTTGTGCATGGGCCTCCTTTTATAGCTCAAGGGGTCACCGACAGGTGTCAACGTAGGAGAAAGGGGTAAAAAGGTAACTTTGGTGGTAGTTGTAACAGTGCGGGAACAGTGGATGAACAGTGGTCATCACCTACTTTGACAGTGGGGGACAAGAGCATTAAATGCCCGTCGCCGTCGACCCCAAAAGCGCCCGCCCTTGCGTCTCCGTTTGCCACGGCGATGGCTTCGTCACCGTGGAGTGCCACCGTGTCCCCCAGGCTGCACAGCCATCCGCCACGCGTCCCTGGAATGGCCCCAGGGCGACGCGTGGTTCGATGAGCTGGAGCGCGGGCACACAGCGTAACTCTCCCCGGCAAGCACCTTGCCGGGGCCTTGACCTTGCCGGGCCCGGAAGCTTGTCGGGCTCTGAAGCTTGTCGCTCCCCGGGCTCTGCCGGGGCGCATGCCGCGCCGAGGCATGTCTTCTGAAATGTGATCTTCTGGTCTTCCTGGCAAGCTCCTCTTGCCAGGGTCTTGTGCTAGTGAGGTAGTCTTGAGCCTGGGACGGCCTTCCCGGCAAGCTCCACTTGCCGGGGTCTTGATCTTCTGTCTTGTATACTTTGTTTTTGAATGGCTTCATATGGATCAGAAAAGGTCTCCGGCAAGCACGTGGTAGGCCCTGCCGCGGGAAGCCGCTACTGCCCGTGCACAAGTTGGGGTACTGAGGTACCCCTACCTTAGTACACCGACAGTAACTATACTCGGGACTATATTTTTATTCACCACATGATATGTGTTTTACTTGGAGCATCATGTATTATTTGAGTCTTTGCTTGTTAGTTTGCCAAATTATCCTTGCTGGACACACATTTTTGAGAGAGATAAATATGGCCTAGGAATTGTTTGAACACTCTATGTGCTTCACTTATATCTTTTGAGTTAAATAGTTTGCTCTAGTGCTTCACTTATATCCTATTAAAAGTCTACTAGAATAGCATGGTAATGTGCTTTGGCTATAGAACTAGCCTTAACATGATAGGCATCCAAGATGAATGTAGTAAAAAATTCATATAAAGTGCATTGAATATGATGAGAAGTTTAATACTTGATAATTGTTTTGAGATATGAGGATAGTGATATTAGAGTCATGCTAGTGGAGTTATTATGAAATTGAGAAATACTTGTGTTAAAGTTTGTGATTCCCGTAGCATGCACGTATGGTGAACCGCTATGTGACGAAGTTAGAGCATGAGGTATTTGTAGAGTGTCATACTTTGTGTGGAGGTCGGGGGTGCGCGATGGTTAACTCCTACCAACCTCCCCCCTAGGAGCATGCGTTGATTGCTTTGTTTTGATGACTCGTAAACTTTTGCAATAATTATATGAGTTCTTTATGACTAATGTTGAGTCCATGGATTATACGCACTCTCACCTTTCCACCATTGCTAGCATATCTTGTACCGCGCAACTTTCGCCGGTACCTTACACCCACTATATACCATCCTCAAAACAGCCACCATATACCTTCCTCAAAACAGCCACCATACCTACCTATCATGACATTTCCATAGCCATTCCAAGATATATTGCCATGCAACTTTCCACCGTTTCGTTCATATGACACGCTTCATATTGTCATATTGCCATGCATGATCATGTAGTTGGCCTCGTATTTGTGGCAAAGCTACCATGCATAATTTTTCATACATGTCACTCTTGATTCATTGCACATCCCGGTACACCGCCGGAGGCATTCATATAGAGTCATACTTTGTTCTAGTATCGAGTTGTAATATCGAGTTGTAAATCAATATAAGTGTGATGATCATCATTATTAGAGCATTGTCCCAAAGAAAAAAGGAAATGCCAAAGAAAAAAAGGCCAAAAAAAAGAAAAAAAAAAGAAAAGAAAGGAAAAGAAAAGGGACAATGCTACTATCTTTTTCCATACTTGTGCTTCAAAGTAGCACCATGTTCTTCATGATAGAGAGTCTCTTGTTTAGTCACTTTCATATACTAGTGGGAATTTTCATTATAGAACTTGGCTTGTATATTCCAACGATGGGTTTCCACAAATGCCCTAGGTCTTCGTGAGCAAGCAAGTTGGATGCACACCCACTTAGTTTCTTTTGTTGAGCTTTCATACATATTTAGCTCTAGTGCATCCGTTGCATGGTGATGGCTTCTCGCCCCTGGTTGGTTACCCCAAGTGGAAGGTTTGAGATGCAGTGTAGCGGTAGTTTTCCCTTGGCAAAGATACCAAGGATCGAATTCCCCTGAGACTCCGAGGGTCAACAAGAAGGTGTCAACTGCAAGCGGCGCAACTTAGCGATTGACTGGACCTGCACACAGATACAAATAACTTTGCTCCCAACGAGTACAGAGAGGTTGTCAATCCCTCCGGCCTTGTCGTTTACAAAGGATCAAACGCAAGAGATAATAGTGATAGGTATTACTACAACTAGTAAGTAAGAACAGAAAGTAAATAACGGGTGTGATCAGTGATGGTAATATGGACCGGGGTCCCATGATGTTCACTAGTGATGTCTCTCTCCCAAAAGACGATAAAACAGCTAAGTGAGGTAAACGAATTACAGTTGGGCAATTGACAGGATTATGTGCGCAAACCAATGCTAACTATGCTGCAAAGAAAGGTAGATGCTCAAAAGCATGGGCGGTACGCCAAGGCAAGTAGACCGAAATCCATCTGCATCTACTACTAATCATCCACCTTGAGATATCTATCCAGAACATCTCATTGGTATTAAGTTGCGAGTCCCACCCATAGTGTAAACTCAAAGCAACAGACAACTGCATTAAAAGAACTTTGCATAAAGTAAACAATCCTTGCACCCGCAAGTACAAGCACCGTTGTTTTCCCCCTTGTGGCAACAGCACATCCCCTAGACTCATGTTTCTGTCACTCAAGCTAGTCATCGAGGGGCATGAACCCACAATCAAGCATAACGTTCCCTCTTGGAGTTACTACCTACTACTTGGCCAAAGCAATAAACAGCAACGGAGAACATGCAATAATTACTCAAGAACATAAATATAAAAGAGGTAAATCAAATATATTACTCAAACACAATCTGAACATAATCTCATAATCCATCGGATCCCAGCAAACTCATCATAGAAACAGCATAAGGATTACATATGTGCCTCGATCATGTAGGGCAGCTCACGAGGTCTAATCGGTGAAGAACAAAGAGGGGAGGAGAACATCACATAGCTACTGGTCATGGACCCATGGTCCAAGGGAGACTACTCACAACTCATCCGGGAGGCGTCCATGGTGGTGGAGAGGCTCCCAGTGGTGATCCTCCCCTCCGGCAGGGTGCCGGGAAGAGTTCTCCTGGTGCTCCCGATCTTGGAAGCGCGGCGGCGGCGGAACAGAGATGAGATCGCGAAAAAGGGTTCCGTCCTCGAGGGTTTCGGGATGCGGTGTAAATATATGCCAAAGGGGGGCGTCAGAAGAGGCCAGGGGGGCCCAGGCGCCCTGGCGGCGCGACCAGGAGGGGGGCCGCCACCTCTGGTCGCCTGGAGCCCTGGTGGCCCCCCTCTGGCCCTACTTTGGCCGCATGGAAGCTTCCGGAACGCTGATTTTTTATATATTTTTCCTGGGATTTTTCTGGCAATTTACGTAATGGGAAAACCTGAAATACAAAAACAGCAGAAAACATAAACTGGCACTGGGGTGCACTGAGTTAATAGGTTAGTCCAAATATGATCAAAAGTGTATGGAAGTGCATAAATATCATAGCAATATCACACAAAAGAGGCATGGAGCAAGCAGAAATTATAGATACGTTTTGGACGTATCAACATCCCCAAGCTTAATTCCTGCTCGTCCTCGAGTAGGTAAATGATAACAAGCATAATTTCTGTGGTGACATGCTATTAACCATATAAGAACTTTTCACAGTCACATGACAAATGCTTACTGAGATAATGAATCCTTAGTAATTAAGTTGCCTCATGAGAATATCACAAAGAATTGAAAGTTTTACAATATGATATTGAAACACTCAATAGATTTGTAGTGAGCATGGTGTGCAAACATGACAAAGTGGTACCTCGCTTGCCCCCTTTAGTGAAGCAAAACATAAATGCAGGGGCACCTCCAAAGTTTAAATGACGACTAGATACAATGACTTCAGAATAAACGATATCATAATCATGTAGAAGACAATGGTACTTTGGGACAATGCACATTACACTCAGAATGACAATCATGCTCTCAATAGTTGGTGCTTTAAGGAAGGTGGAGACTCTCGAACCGTGGCTTTTGATGGCAAGGTTGAAAACCCGTGGTCGGAAACAAAAACTAAACATGTACCAGAGCTCTTGGTTTTTAAAAACAGAGGTAAAATTATTTTTGGGATATGCATATTTCGTCAATGAATGCTAGCAGATAACTCAATTACTTCTCGAGCTGGACAAGTTTCGAGGAACGGCTCCCGTACGAGGACGATCACATCCTCTTAATCTCCTTTGTTTATCACTGCCAAAGTTTTCTGATTTCTCATTAACAAAGCGTGAAGGAGGGTTTGTTTGTTGTATTATTTTTTTAATGAGCCGGGCGCACTCTTTGCCAGTTCCTTCTCGTATTAGGGGTTTGCACATTAGACATGCAATCCCGGGGTGAAACTTGTCCAACCTAAAAAGATCATGAATCAACTACTACTTCCTCATGAGCTAAAACAGAGGCACAAAAGAGAATTGCTTTTTTGATTAATTTCGAGATGGTACAAGATAGTCTTCGTTAGGAATGGCAGGTAAATACCATGTGTAGGAAGGTATGGTGGACTCATATGGCATAACTGGTTTAAAGGATTTTGGATGCACAAGCAGTCAGTCCGCTTAGTACAGGTGGAGGTTAGCAAAAGACTGGGAGCGACCAACTAAGAGAGCAGTGACGGTCATAATCATGCAGAGCGACAAAGCAACATTGAATCGGGCATGGAAGTTATATCGCTACTCAGAAATTAAAGATCATCAAGGCTTGATAGACTTTCTTTACAGTCTTAAATATGCGTGAGCATATGCCAAGTCAATCAAAATAAATTCTTGGAGGAAGATATCACTAAACCATACCACATCATAGGCAAACAAATCATGTTGGTACTTCAATAACACATTAAGAACCCCCCCCTCAGCTATTTGAGACTAACCATAAGAAAACATGAACTACTAAGCACCGTTATGCACATAGCATTTTTATCATAGACATACCAACCAGTGTAACAGAAGCCAACTCTCTTAACAAGATAAGCATGATAACTCAAGAGAGTTCCAGCAACCAACTAAACAAAAGCTCTTTAAAAAGAAAAGCATGAAAACTAAGAGCTAAGCATGACAGTAGCTATTGAAAGACAAAGAACATACACAACAAAGATAGACATGAAAATCCCATGTTATGTTCTAGGTTGAAGTGGAGCGTGTTTCTCTCCCACACAAAGAAAGATGGGTTCCAACTCGTTATGAAAAGCAAGCAAAGCTAAAGAAAACTAAAAAGGAAATTAAAAGCAAGACGCTCCAAGCATAGCACATAACACATGAAGTGATTAAAATATAGTGGAACGAAAGACGAACTGATAATGTTGATGGAGAAGGGGATGCACGGGGGCATCCCCAAGCTTAGACGCTTGAGTCTTCTTGAATATTTCCTGGGGGTGGACGGGGGCATCCCCAAGCATGAGCGTTTGACACTCCTGAATCTTTTTATCATCTTCCCTCGCACACTTGAAAACTCCCTTCATACATAACTCATCATAATTTGATTAGCGAGGTTAGTACCCATAATAAAATAATTTTTCCTTGATGGAAATAAAGATATTCTTGAAGGTCTACTGTTTCTCAAGATTGCCAAAAGGTTTTTGCAAAGAAAAAGCAAGCTCAAGGTTTGCAAAACGAAGGAAAGCCAAAACAGAACAGAATCTGTGAAAAACAGACCAGCAGGTAGTAAATAATTTTTTCGGGGCACTTCTGCAACTCAAATAAAAAAACTTAGAACAGACGCCCGAAAGCCAATTGTATAGAGCACGCTGTCGAAAAAATTCAGACCAAAAAGATAATCTTGTGATTTTATACGAATTTTTCTGTCCAAGGACAGAATCTGTTTCCTGGACAGCACGTCACAACTTTTGAACTTTCTTGCAATCAGAGGCTACACTTGGCACAAAGCTGAAAAGAAAAGATACAATGATGATGCTACTGTAGTAACAAACATCAAGACACAACAAAAGCAAAATAAAGTTTTATTCATTTTGGGCTGCCTCCCAAAATCGCTTTCTTTTATGCCTTTAAGCTAGGCATAATGCAAAAAGATCAAGTTTTATCAAGAGTAAGAGAATAGCTAGCCCGTATAACGGACTCAAAAGGTAACTTAATCTTCTACCTAGGGAAGTTTTCCATCCCTTTCTTGAGAGGAAATTGGAATTTTATATTCCCCTCTTTCATGTCAATGATGGCACCAACGGTGCGAAGAAAAGGACGTCCCAAAATAATTGGACAAGAAGGTTCACATTCAATATCCATAATAGTAAAATCAACGGGAACATAATTGTCATTGACAATGATAAGAACATCGTCGATCCTCCCCAAGGGTTTCTTTATGGAAGAATCAACAAGACGAACACCAAAAGAACAAGAATCAAAAGGTTTCAATTTAAGCATATCATATATTCTTTTGGGCATAACGGAGGTACTAGCTCCAACATCACATAAAGCATAGCAAGAGAAGTTATTCAACTTAATTTTAATCATAGGATCCCAACCATCTTCTAGCTTTCTAGGTATGGAGGCTTCTACCCTAAGTTTCTCCTCCCTAGCTTTGATGAGAGCATTAGTGATATGCTCTGTGAAGGCAAGATTAAGCATGCTAGTGTGGGGATCTCTAGACATCTTGTGAAGAAAATCAATAACTTCGGTAAGGGTGCAATTATCAAAATCAAGGTCACTACTATCAAGTAAAGTGGTGGTGGTGTCCTTTGGGCTCACTTGTTTGGTAGTTTCTATGGTCATAGCATCACCATTAATAGGTCCAATGGGACTAGGAGTGCATTGGGTGCTAAGAGTTTGGATATCCTCAACAACTTGGATTGTAGCAACAGTGTGGTGGGTAGGAAGGTTCTTAATTCTATCTTCTTCCTCCTTTTCTCTAGCCCATCGCTCTTTAAGTTTAGCCAACATCCTAATGTTTTCATTAATTTGCACTTGAATAGCATTCATAGGAGTGGTCTTCCTCTCCTCAAGAGGGGAAGTTCTAATTTTAAGCAACTCTACCTCATGGGCTAAATTGTCTACCTTCGAAGAGAGATCATCTAGTTTGGCTAGTTTTTATTCTACACTCTTATTGAAGGATTTTTGGGTAGTGATGAAATCTTTAAGCATAATCTCTAGTTCAGGAGTGGAGTTCTTGGTGCTAGGATAAGCATTGTTGTTCCCATAGGAATTAGAGGGGAACGGTCTAGGATTGCTACCAAAATTACTCCTATAAGCATTGTTATTGAAATTGTTTCTAGAGATAAAGTTCACATCTACTTGTTCTTGAGCAATCAAAGAATTTAAAGGAACATCACGAGGATCAATAGAAGATTGCTTGGAAAGTAGAGACATGATCAAGTCAACTTTTTCATTTAGGGAGGAAATCTCCTCGACAGAGTTTACCTTCCTACCTATTGGAGCGCGTTCGGTGTGCCATTGGGAATAATTGGTCATCATCTCATCGAGAAGCTTCGTGGCAGCACCAAGTGTAGTTGACATAAAGGTTCCTCCCGCGGCCGAATCTAACAAGTTCCGTGAGGTAAAGTTCAAGCCTGCATAAAAAGTTTGGATAACCATCCAAGTAGTCAAACCATGAGTAGGGCAGTTCTTGACAAGAGATTTCATGCGTTCCCAAGCTTGGGCAACGTTTTCATTATCCAATTGTTTGAAATTCATTATGTTACTCCTTAGTTGGATAATTTTAGCAGGTGGATAGTACTTTCCAATAAAGGCATCCTTGCACTTGTCCCAAGAATCTATGCTATTTCTAGGCAAAGATTGAAACCAAAATTTTAGCTCCTCCTCTCAAGGAGAAAGGAAAAAGCTTAAGCTTAACAATATCACTATCTACTTCTCGGTACTTTTGCATATCACAGAGTTCAACAAAATTGTTTAAGTGTAAAGCAGCATCGACTCCAGCACCGGAGAATTGATCTTTCATAACTAGGTTCAGTAAAGCAGGTTTAATTTCATGAGAAGGTGCTGAAGTGGCAGGTGTAGTAATAGGCGTGCAGATAAAGTCATCGTTGTTATGACTAGTGAAGTCACACAACTTGGTGTTCTCGGTGGAACCCATAGCACCAAGCAAGCAAGCAAGCAAGATAACTATTTTTGTGATTTTTGATAGAAGACACTAAAGCAAAACTGAAAGGTAAACTAACAAGACTAAAAAGCAAAGGTAAAAGATAGCATGCAATTCCCCTATCTTGAAGAGTGGAGTCCCCGGCAGCGGCGCCAGAAAACTTTGCTTGATGGCTTCTCGCCCCTCGTTGGTTACCCCAAGTGGTAGGTTTGAGATGCAGTGTAGCGGTAGTTTTCCCTTGGCAAAGATACCAACGATCGAATTTCCCTGAGACTCCGAGGGTCAACAAGAAGGTGTCAACTGCAAGAGGCACAACTTAGCGATTGACTGGACCTGCACACAGATACAAATAACTTTGCTCCCAACGAGTACAGAGAGGTTGTCAATCCCTCCGGCCTTGTCGTTTACAAAGGATCAAACGCAAGAGATAATAGCGATAGGTATTACTACAACTAGTAAGTAAGAACAGAAAGTAAATAACGGGTGTGATCAGTGATGATAATATGGACCGGGGTCCCATGATGTTCACTAGTGATGTCTCTCTCCCAAAATACGATAAAACAGCTAAGCGAGGTAAACGAATTACAGCTGGGCAATTGACAGGATTATGTGCGAAAACCAATGCTAACTATGCTGCAAAGAAAGGTAGAGGCTCAAAAGCATGGGCGGTACGCCAAGGCAAGTAGACCGAAATCCATCTGCATCTACTACTAATCATCCACCTTGAGATATCTATCCAGAACATCTCGCTGGTATTAAGTTGCGAGTCCCACCCATAGTGTAAACTCAAAGCAACAGACAACTGCATTAAAAGAACTTTGCGTAAAGTAAACAATCCTTGCACCCGCAAGTACAAGCACCGTTGTTTTCCCCCTTGTGGCAACAACACATCTCCTAGACTCATGTTTCTGTCACTCAAGCTAGTCATCGAGGGGCATGAACCCACAATCAAGCATAACGTTCCCTCTTGGAGTTACTACCTACTACTTGGCCAAAGCAATAAACAGCAACGGAGAACATGCTAGAATTACTCAAGAACATAAATATAAAAGAGGTAAATCAAATATATTACTCAAACACAATCTGAACATAATCTAATAATCCATCGGATCCCAGCAAACTCATCATAGCAACAGCATAAGGATTACATATGTGCCTCGATCATGTAGGGCAGCACACGAGGTCTAATCGGTGAAGAACAAAGAGGGGAGGAGAACATCACATAGCTACTGGTCATGGACCCATGGTCCAAGGGAGACTACTCACAACTCATCCGGGAGGCGTCCATGGTGGTGGAGAGGCTCCCGGTGGTGATCCTCCCCTCCGGCAGGGTGCCGGGAAGAGTTCTCCTGTTGCTCCCGATCTTGGAAGCACGGCGGCGGCGGAACAGAGATGAGATCGCGAAAAAGGGTTCCGTCCTCGAGGGTTTCGGGATGTGGTGTAAATATATGCCAAAGGGGGGCGTCAGAAGAGGCCAGGGGGGCCCAGGCGCCCTGGCGGCGTGGCCAGGAGGGGGCCCGCCCCCTCTGGTCGCCTGGAGCCCTGGTGGCCCCCCTCTGGCCCTACTTTGGCCGCATGGAAGCTTCCGGAATGCTGATTTTTTATATATTTTTCCTGGGATTTTTCTGGCAATTTATGTAATGGGAAAACCTGAAATACAAAAACAGCAGAAAACAAACTGGCACTGGGGTGCACTGAGTTAATAGGTTAGTCCAAATATGATCAAAAGTGTATGGAAGTGCATAAATATCATAGCAATATCACACAAAAGAGGCATGGAGCAAGCAGAAATTATAGATACGTTTTGGACGTATCACATGGCAATCCCTACTCACTCACATTAATATCTATTGATAGGCATCTCCATAGCCCGTTGATACGGCTAGTCGATGTGAGAGTATCTCCCTCCTTTTTGTCTTCTCCACAACCACTATTCTATTCGACATAGTGCTATATCCATGGCTCTCGCTCTTGTATTGCGTGAAAGTTGAAAGGTTTGAAAGAATAGAGTAGGAAAACAAGTGCTTGGCTGAAACCGGAGTTGTGCATGATATGAATATTTTGTGTGATGAAGAGGGAGCATAGCCAGACTACATGATTTTTTAGGGATAACATTCTTTAGCCATAGTATTTTGAGAAGACATGATTGCTTTGTTAGTATGCTTAAAGTATTATTATTTCTTATGTCATATAGACTTTTGTCTTGAATCTTTCGGATCTGAACATTCATGCCAGAATAAAGAGAATTACATAGAGAATTATGTTAGGTAGCATTCCAGATCAAAAATTCTGTTTTTATCATTTACCTACTCGAGGACGAGCAGGAATTAAACTTGGGGATGCTGATGCGTGTCCAATGTATCTATAATTTTTGATTATTCCATGCTATTATATTATCCTTATAGGATGTTTTATGGGCTTTATTATACACTTTTATATTATTTTTGGGACTAACCTATTAACCCAGAGCCCAGTGCCACTTTCTGTTTTTCTCCTGTTTTAGGGTTTCGCAGAAAAGGAATATCAAACAGAGCCCAATTGACCTGAAACTCAACAGAGGAGGTTTTTGGACCTAAAGAAGCCCAGGAAGTGCCGGAGGGGGACGAGAAGATCCACGGGCAGCCCACGAGAGTGGGGGGAACGACCCCACTACTAGGCGCGCCCCCTGCCTCGTGGACAGCCCGAAGACCTCCTTTGCTTGGCCCCGACTCCAACACCTCCTATATATACTGAAACCTCCGGAAAGTAACCTAGATCGGGAGTTTCGCCGCTGAAAGCCTCTGTTGCCACCGAAAACCAATCTAGACCCGTTCTGTTACCCTGCCGGAGGGGGGAATCTCTCTTCGGTGGCCATCTTCATCATCCCGGCGCTCTCCATGACGAGGGAGGAGTAGTCCACCCTCGGGGCTGAGGGTATGTACCAGTAACTATGTGTTTGATCTCTCTCTCTATCTCTCTCTCTCTCTCTCTCTCGTGTTCTTGAGATGGCACGATCTTGATGTATCGCGAGCTTTGCTATTATAGTTGGATCTTATGATGCTTCTCCCCCTCTATCTTCTTGTAATGAATTGAGTTTTCCCTTTGAAGTTATCTTATCGGATTGTGTCACATCCCTAGCTAACACTTGCATGACGACCTAACTAGAGTGTGCATCATGTTTACTTTCAAAGAAACTTGAAATGGGATTAACAGAAACCCCAACACCCCTCTCCTAACAACTAGGGTTTGCTAAAATATTTCCCAATGTACCCAAAATGCCCTTCAAAAATGTTCATCATTTCTGCCTTGGTCTTAAACCTTTGCCAAAAATGGTGCACAATTTTCTAGGACATCTAAGGGCCTTGGATTAAATCATATGTTATTTGAATTTGAGCATTTAAATGCTATAAAATATTTTAAATGCTCAAATAATCATGAACTATAATGTTTCCTACTGTTCATATTATATACAGTAGGTATGACAAGTGTCATGAGTTATAAAAATGTTTAGGCATTTTTATTACTTGAACAAAGCTGCAAAAGAAATAAAACAGAAAGAAAATAGGAAAAGAAAATAGGAAGAAACACTTACCTGTGCCACTTACCTGCCGGCCCAGCCGGCCCAGCCCACCAGGGGCATCCCCGTCTTCTTCGCCGCGCCAGCGCACGAAGCAGCTCGGTGGCGAGCGCCGCCGATGCGCCGGCCACCTCCTGCCTGCCTGGCTGGTCCCTCGGCCCTCTGGATGGACTAGAACGATGCCACGAAGCCCCCTCGACCGTTTCCCCTCTTCCCCGTGTCTCTCCCCCTCCTCTCTCCCCTCCGCCGAGCTCCCCCGAGCGAGCTTGTCGCCGACGACCGCTGACACCGCGCTCTACGCCACTCCCTCGCCTCCCCGAAGCACCACTAGCTCCGCCGCATCGCCCCGAAGCTCCCCACCGACGCACACGACGCCAGGATCCCCGCAACGTCCTCCTCGCCGTCGTCTTCAACCTTCGGCACCGGAGATCGCCGCCGCCCGTACGCCATCGTCCGACCGTCCCCGAGCTCACTTCGACGCCCTCTGCGACCGCTGTGAGCTCACGCTTCGAACCCCTCTCTCCGCGGCCTCGATTATGCCTTGTAGCCGCCGCCCCCTTGCTGACCGACGATCACCGCCACCGGCCAACTCACCGCCGTGGCCATAGGCACCGTACCTTGTGGCTGAGCACGCCATTAGCTTCAGTAGGTCACCAGCAAGCTAAAGCAAGCTTTAGCTCCTCCTACCGTGCACTACAACTCCATCCCGACCAACTCCGTGCGAGCACCGCCGCGGATGAGCTCATCGCCGTCGACTCCGGCGACCTCTCGACCAACCAGTGGCACCGTTGGATGCGGTGCATCACCAGGAGCACACCGAGCCCATCCGCGCGGCAAATGGCTGCCGGAATAAGGATTCCGACGAGTCACCGCCGTGCGAAATGGTCGCTGCCGGCCAAACTCCGGCGGGCTGACGTGGCCTGTTGTTTAGGAGCTAACAACAATTAGTTTAACCACCATAGTCACTGACAGTGGGCCCCCTTGCTTAGTCAAACCCAGTCAACCCTGGTTATGACCGGAATTAGCCCCTGAGACACTGACATGAGGGACCCACCAGTCAGGTTTGACTTGGACTGGCCCTGTTGACTGCCTGACGTCAGCATGATGTCATGCTGACGCAGTAAAGGTTTTTCTGGGATTTTTAGATTTAAAATAATTCAGGAAATTCCAGAAAATACCCAAAACTTCTAAAAATCATATAAAATCAACCATAGCTCAGATGGAAAAGATTTATATATGAATTATGATCAGAAAAATCCAATCTTTCTAATGGCACTTGTTTCATGCATGTTTGAACAAGTTAACTTGCTGTATACATCAAAAACATGATAATGCACTTATTTAAATAATAGTTTGAACTTCAATTTGAATCCTTGATTCAAATAGGTTCAAACCCTTCTGGTTTTAGTTGCATTAGCCAACACACATGCATCTTGCCATGTCATGAGCATGCATCATATTGTTGCATTTTTTTGTTAATGAGTGTATCGCCGGTATTCTCTGTGTTAGGTCCTGCTCCCGAGGATACTACTGCGTATCCAGTTGAAGAGCAGTACCCGACAACTACCTTGTCAGGCAAGCAATCATTGATCATTCCGATACAAACCCAATCTTCTCGCTCCTGCTCTCTTTTACTGCATTAAGGCAACAGCGTGTGAACTGCTACTTGCTGCGGTAGTTGAACCCTATTCCCTTGCATGACCTGTCATTGCCACAGTAAATAGTTGAAACCCACTAGCATGTGTAGGAGTTGATTGAGCCATGTGATGTGTGATCCACCATGCTATTTGTTTATGTTGCCTGCTATGCTTAGACTTGTGTCTGGTCTGATTCATCTGGGTGATGGATCAGAGTGAAATGATCATACCGATAAAGAGAAGGAAGTGTGGAATACGCTTGGTAAAGGTATCGATGAAAGGCCATGTAGGAGTACATGGTGGGTTGTTTCATTGGAATCGTCCATAGGACCTGAGATCTGTATGTGTGGTTCAAGTTGCAGTTACTACCATGCATTGGGCCCGAAACCAATGGACCCTCTTGGCTTATTAATTACCCTCGATCTCTGTCCAGGAGTTGCAACTAGTTTCTGGTGTTTATAGCTTACTGGAGGTCGTGCACAGCCCTGACCCTCGGGGTGGGTTGTGATGCGACAGGTACGTGGCACGGTGTACCGGTTGCCCGTTTGGTAACTCGGGAACCCTGTACACATCGTTTGGGGCCGTGAGCGACACCCCGGCCGGATCTCCCCACGGATGGAACCCAAATAGGCGATAAACCTGGACGAGAGACTTGAGTAGTTAGTCAGGTCGTGGCCGATACCCCCGCTGGGCTTCCGCTTGAAGGTTGCCGAGTACACGCCGAGTAAACGGCGATAAGTGGTGGAAGCGTGTGTGAAGAGGTACACCCCTGCAGGGTTATCAAACTATTCGAATAGCCATTGTTCGCGGTACGAACTACTTGATTACTCTTACAGTTCATAGACAAGTTGATGGATACTACTAAAAGCCTCAAGATAAGTGTGAGTGCCGTGGATGGCCTTCCATAGGATGACGGAAGAGGATCCTCGGTAGTGTATTGATGTGGTGAGTAGAGGACTCGTGTTCGTAATAACATCTTGCAATCTGTTGAGAGTTGTAGTATAGGTTAGCCAAGGTCAAAGCTGGCATTCTGCTATAAACTCCACTACCCCCTTTGATAATGTTGCATGTATGGTAGGTTCTGTGGTAAGACTTGCTGAGTACCTTTGTACTCATGTTTGCTTAATAACTGTTGCAGAGGAGAACCGTGCCCCTGCTGATGGGTTCTACATAGACGTTGACGTCGACGAGTAGCTTGACACCCAGACGGTGATCTGGAGCTTGTGAAGGGCCTTGTAGATAGTCAGGCTACACCAAGCCTGTTTTATTTTGTAAGTTGTCTGTACTCAGACATGTAGCTTCCGCTTGTGTTTGTATGACTGTATGACTTGAGTGTTGGGTCATGTGACCCCTACCTGTATGGATATGTTATGTATGGCTCCTGGAGCCTTTTAAATAAAGTACTTTGAGTCATAGAGTTCTGTTGTGATGCAATGTTGTATTTGCACATATTGAGCATATTGCGTGTATGTTTGAAATGCTTGGTATGTGTGGGATCCGACACCTAGTTGTTTTCCTTTGGTAGCCTACCTTACAGGGAAATGCCTCCTAGTGATTCCAATGAGCCTTGGTAGCTTGCTACTACTCGGAACACGTAGGCTGGCCGACATGTGTCCTTCTTCGTTCCTGTGTCTGTCCCTTAGGGGAAATGTCACGCGTTGTTCCTTTAAGTCCATGTAGCTTGCTACGACTTGGGTTCATACGTTGATGACCGACACGTTCGTTGCTGGGTCATGGATGCCTGTCTCTGTAATTTAGTGCCACTTTTGGTTTATAACTAGCCATGTCGGCCCGGGTTCTCTGTCATATGGATGCTAGCGACACTGTCATATACGTGTGCCAAAATGCGCAAACGGTCCCGGGCCAGGTAAGGTGGCACCCATGGGGTTACCGTGCGTGAGGCCGCAAAGTGATATGACATGTTATAGCTAGATCGGTGTGACTTAGGATCGGGGTTCTGACAGCGTTGGCATCAGAGCTGGACTGCCTGTAGGTTTCTCAAGCCAAACTGGTCGATGTTGAGTATAGAAAAATTCTTAGTTATATGTAGGGGAATTGATTGTGGAAGGGAACGTAAGGCTCTTTTTACTCCTTTACCTTATGCCCTTCTGATCTGAGTCAGTCTATTCTTTCTACGGGGATTTAGGACTAGGCCTCTTATCCTTACTAGGTTCACGTGTTACTAATCCGTAGACTCTTAGGATTGTTGGTTTCAAGCCTCAGTTCAGTTTCTATCCTTTGAGTATGATGATTGTTGAACCCGGAACCTTGATATGGATTGTTGAGTGGCTATGCTATCATTTGTATAATGTCTCAAATCTTTGTTTGAGCATTTACAGTTGTTATGCTGCCCGATTTCTTCCAGAAACACTAATGCCTTTGCATTATTTCGTGTTTCAGATGTCTGGCCGCATCCCTCACCAAGTGGTTCGTTTGACTCGGTGCATTAATGTGCCCGGTCACACGGCCATGCTAGTCCGTGTGATGACTGAGACCGGTTATCGCTGGTATCCTGAATACACTATGGAGGAACAGTACCGGGATTTCAATCAGAGTCAGTATTTCTGCACAGTCCGGATATACCCCTCATATCCCGGAGCTAATGATCCCATCCATTGGTCTTATGGACTCGGGATTACCATCGAGATGGCAGTGCAGGATGCCGCTTATTCGATGATGACCATTCTCCGTGCTAGGCATGCCCTGTTGCTGAACACTGAGTTCTGTTACATACCAGCCTCACTTCCCGGAGAGGAAGGCTACTACACTGGTCTGTATACTGATGCTGCTCATGAAGAGCCATTGCTTCAGACTACTGTTCAGATGTTGGAGGATAGGGACCGTGAGGTCCGTGCCCTCTGAATGGAGCTGTATAACACTCGAGCCGCCCACTGGACTACACTGACACGGCTTGCACCTGCTGTGCACGCCGGATATCTGGACATGCGGGATTTGTACCCCGTGCGGACTCGTCTGCCTGATCGCATGGATTGGCGTGACGTTGGGGGTATTACACCTCCACGTGGGCGTCGGTTACCACCAGCATCGGGACCGAGACCACACCCGTGTCCTTATGGTCCTCAGCCTTCGAGTGCTCGCGAGTTCCAAGATCCGTCTGTACCACTTCCAGGCTACGGTGGTAATCTTTACGAGGATTACTACGCGAATGTCTGAGCTAGTCCGTGGTAGTAGTAGTATTGTAGTAGTTGTATTTCCACAGTCCTGCGCGTCTTGTGGAATATGACTTAGTGTGTACTGAGTTCCGGAGGTGTAGTTAAATAATGTATAGGAGCTTGGAATGCCTCTGATGGGATGTATCGTCTATCACCGCAGTTGTACTTTAGCCTTGGCTTGTACTAAACTTTGTATGGTGTGTATGACCACTGGTGCATATATAGCAGTTCCTATGTTACCATGTCGTACAGATGAACATCCTTGCATTCCATGTCATCCATTACATTCTGCACTTCTATGTCAAATTTTTGCCATCCTTGTCTAAACCGTTGTTTTGTTTTCCTAGGATGGTCAACACTCGCAACACTCCTGCTGCTCAGGAGCAGGGTGAGGCTAGTGGGGCTAGAGATGGAAATCTGCCCCAGCCACCCTCTTTGGCGGAAGTTATGCTCGAAGCAGAACGGAACAAGAGAGAGACCAACCGTCTGCTGGAACGTATAGAGCAGAACACTGGGTTCCGTCAGAGGAATGACGTGGTGTCAATCCACGATTTTATCAAGATGTGTCCACCGAAGTTCCATCACTCCACTGAACCTCTGGATGCTGATGACTGGCTACGTAGTATCACCCACAAGCTACACTCTGCCCGTGTGGCCGAAGCTGACAAGGTTGTCTACGCCGCCTACCATCTTGAGGGCCCTGCCAGTCTTTGGTGGGAAAACTTTGAAGCTATGCGTCTTGCTGGCCAAGCCACTACCTGGGTTGAGTTCAGTGAGGCATTCCGTGAACACCACATTCCGGAAGGTCTCATGGATCGCAAGCGGGAGGAATTCTGCAATTTCACCCAGGGCCGTCTAACCGTGGATGGCTACAGTCGTGAGTTTGGTAACTTGGCACGCTATGCACCTGAGGAAGTATCCACCGATGCCAAGAAGCAAGCGAGGTTCTGCAAGGGACTCAGCCCTGAACTCCGTCGAGATCTACGTCTGCACGAGTGCACTTCCTTCCAGAAGTTGGTTAACAAGGCTATCAGTGCTGAAACAGGCCAGACCGACTTCGAGGCCACACGCAAGCATACTCGAGACTTTGGTTCCTCATCCGGCTCTGGCTCTCACAAGCGCCGTGTGTGGGTTCCTAACACTGCTCTGCCACCCAAGTACACACCGAGGCCATCTATGAGGCGCCTCGCCCAACTCAACAGTTTGCACCTGCCAAGACCTATGGAGGTCCACCTTCCAACTTTGCTCCACGCACCACCACCGTGACATGTTTCAAGTGTGGAGAACCGGGACACTACATGCGTGATTGTCCCCAGAACCAGCCAGGAAAACCCGTTGGTCGTGGTAAGCCAACCGGCAAGGTGAACTATGTCAAGCCAATCCCCACTGCACGTGGTCATGTCAACTATGTTTCTGCCGAAGAAGCTTATGAGGATCCTAACGTCGTCCTTGGTACGCTTCTCGTAAACTGCCATCCGGCATCTGTTCTTTTCGATACTGGAGCATCCCATTCGTTCATATCTGAGAGCTATGCTCGATTGCACAACATGACTTTTTGTGACATGCCTACTTCCATGGTTATTCAAACTCCTGGTTCAAAGTGGCAAACCTCTAGGGTAAGCCATGGAAATGAAATCCTTGTCGATAGACTTGTTTTCCTTGCATCTCTAATCGCTCTCAAGTCCTCGGACATAAATATCATTTTGGGTATGGATTGGATGACAACCCATTACGCCAAAATTGATTGCTTTACTAGGACCGTTCAACTTACACATCCATCCGGCAAGATAGTCAATGTCTTGACTCGAATGGCTGAACGTCAGCTCTATTCTCTTAATGCCAGCCCTCTACCAGAACTCAAAGATATCCCGGTAGTCCGTGACTTCCCGGATGTTTTTCCAGAAGAACTGCCAGGGATTCCACCTGACAGAGATGTCGAGTTCGTGATAGATCTTATTCCTGGAACTGTCCCAATCTCTAGGAGACCTTATAAGATGGCACCACTAGAATTAGATGAGCTAAAGAAACAACTCGATGAGTCCTTGCAAAAAGGTTTCATCCGTCCTAGTTCTTCCCCTTGGGCTTGCCCCGTCCTCTTCGTCAAGAAGAAGGATGGAACGGAGCGGATGGTTGTAGATTACCGACCTGTCAATCTGGTCACCATAAAGAATAAGTATCCGCTCCCCAGGATCAACGACCTGTATGATCAGCTCGCTGGATCCTCAGTCTTCTCTAAGATGGATTTGAGGTTGGGCTACCATCAAATCAAAATCAAGAACGGGGATATTCCTAAAACGGCTTTCGTTACTCGTTATGGCCAATATGAGTACACCGTTATGTCCTTCGGATTAACCAATGCCCCAGGTACCTTTTCTCGGTTAATGAATTCTATATTCATGGAGTATTTGGATAAATTCGTCGTGGTATACCTCGATGATATACTCATCTATTCCAAGAATAAGGAAGATCATGCCGAGCATTTAAGGCTGGTATTGGCGAAACTTCGAGAGCACCGCCTTTATGCCAAATTCTCTAAATGTGAATTTTGGTTGCCAGAAGTAACCTATCTAGGTCATGTGATCTCTGGCAAGGGTATTGCTGTCAATCCCAAGCGAGTTCAAGCCGTACTTGATTGGACTCCCCCTGAATCGGTCAAGCAAGTTAGGAGTTTTCTTGGCTTAGCAAGCTATTGCCGACGCTTCGTCGAGAATTTCTCCAAGGTTGCTACACCTCTAACTGAACTCCTCAAGAAAGATAAAAAGTTTGAGTGGACCCCACAGTGCGAGTCCAGTTTTCAGGAACTGAAAAGACGCCTGACATCTGCACCTGTACTGGTACCACCAAATTTTTCCAAGGATTTTATAATTTACTGCGACGCCTCGTGACAAGGACTAGGTTGCATTCTCATGCAAGATCGTCAAGTGATTGCATACGCATCTCGACAGTTGCGTCCACACGAGGATAACTATCCTACTCATGATCTAGAGCTTGCAGCTGTAGTCCATGCACTCAAAACATGGCGACATTACCTCCTTGGTAATCGCTGTGAAATCTTCACTGATCACCAAAGTTTGAAGTATATCTTCACCCAACCGGATTTGAATCTCAGGCAAAGACGTTGGGTTGAGTTGCTCACAGATTACGACTTAGGAATCACTTATACCCCTGGAAAGGCCAATGTCATGGCTGATGCACTAAGTCGTAAGTCATATTGTAACAACTTAATGTTACAACAAAGTCAACCACTTCTCCACGAGGAATTTCGCAAGCTTAACCTTCACATTGTTCCTCGAGGATTCCTTTCCACCTTGGTGGCGAAACCTACCCTTATGGATCAGGTCATCAAAGCACAGAAGGTTGATCCCGGAATTTCCCGTATTAAGAGGAACATCAAGAAAGGAGTTGCAGGATGTTTCTCAATTGATGATCAAGGAGTCGTATTCTTTAGCAACCGTTTAGTGGTTCCTAAAGTACGAAACCTAAGACGTTTGGTCCTTAAGGAGGCTCATGAATCTCCTCTCACGATTCATCCCGGTAGTACTAAAATGTATCAAGACCTACGTCAAAGATTCTGGTGGACTAGGATGAAGAGAGAAATCGCTCAATTCATTGCTAACTGCGACGTTTGTCGTCGAGTCAAAGCAGAGCATCAACGGCCTGCTGGCACCCTTCAACCTTTAGCTATTCCTGAATGGAAATGGGATAAAGTCGGTATGGACTTCATCACCGGATTTCCCAGGTCCAGGAAAGGGAATAATGCTATCTTCGTCGTTATCGACCGCCTCTCTAAAGTAGCTCATTTCCTGCCTGTTCGCGAGAGTATTACCGCTAGCCAGCTAGCAGACTTGTATGTCTCTCGGATAGTATCACTTCATGGTGTACCGTTGGAGTTTAACTCAGACCGTGGAAGTCTTTTCACTTCACGATTTTGGGAAAGTTTCCAGAATGCTATGGGAACCCATCTCTCTTTCAGTACTGCCTTTCATCCGCAGTCAAGTGGTCAAGTGGAACGAGTCAATCAAATTCTGGAAGACATGCTTCGAGCCTCTGTCATTTCTTTTGGCATGGAATGGGAAAAGTGTCTTCCATTTGCCGAATTCGCTTATAACAATAGTTATCAAGCCAGCTTGGGAAAAGCTCCCTTCGAAGTTCTTTATGGACGAAGGTGTCGAACACCTCTTAACTGGTCAGAGACCGGGGAAAGACAATTCTTTGGCCCGGATATGATTCAGGAAGCAGAAGAACAAGTTCGCATCGTTTGTGAGAGATTGAAAACAGTCCAGTCTCGCCAAAAGAGCCAATATGATAGTCATCATAAGGCTGTGACTTTTGAAGTCAGCGATAAGGCTTACCTTCGGGTTACTCCTCTTAAGGGAACCCATCGCTTCGGTATCAAAGGCAAATTGGCCCCTCGTTACATCGGTCCTTTTCGCATTCTTGCCAAACGAGGAGAAGTTGCCTACCAATTGGAACTACCTCCGCACCTCTCCAGAGTTCATGATGTTTTCCACGTTTCTCAACTCAGGCGTTGCTTCTCGGATCCTATCCGCGGAGTGGACCACGAAACGCTTGATCTCCAAGACAATCTCACATATCGAGAATACCCCGTTCGTATTCTTGATCAAACTGAGCGCACCACTCGACGCCACAATATCAAGTTTCTCAAGGTTTAATGGTCACATCATTCCGAGAGTGAAGCTACTTGGGAAAGGGAGGATCGTCTTCGACTTGAGTACCCCACCCTCTTTCCGGAGGAACCCGAATCTCAGGACGCGATTCTTTTAAATGGGGGTGAGTTGTCACATCCCTAGCTAACACTTGCATTAGGACCTAACTAGAGTGTGCATCATGTTTACTTTCAAAGAAACTTGAAATGGGATTAACAGAAACCCCAGCACCCCTCTCCTAACAACTAGGGTTTGCTAAAATATTTCCCAATGTACCCAAAATGCCCTTCAAAAATGTTCATCATTTCTGCCTTGGTCTTAAACCTTTGCCAAAAATGGTGCACAATTTTCTAGGACATCTAAGGGCCTTGGATTAAATCATATGTTATTTGAATTTGAGCATTTAAATGCTATAAAATATTTTAAATGCTCAAATAATCATGAACTACAATGTTTCCTACTGTTCATATTATATACAGTAGGTATGACAAGTGTCATGAGTTATAAAAATGTTTAGGCATTTTTCTTAATTGAACAAAGCTGCAAAAGAAATAAAACAGAAAGAAAATAGGAAAAGAAAATAGGAAGAAACACTTACCTGTGCCACTTACCTGCTGGCCCAGCCGGCCCAGCGCACCAGGGGCATCCCCGTCTTCTTCGCCGCGCCAGCGCACGAAGCAGCTCGGTGGCGAGCGCCGCCGATGCGCCGGCCACCTCCTGCCTGCCTGGCTTGTCCCTCGGCCCTCTGGATGGACTAGAACGACGCCACGAAGCCCCCTCGACCGTTTCCCCTCTTCCCCGTGTCTCTCCCCTCCTCTCTCCCCTCCGCCGAGCTCCCCCGAGCGAGCTCGTCGCCGACGACCGCTGACACCGCGCTCTACGCCACTCCCTCGCCTCCCCGAAGCACCACTAGCTCCGCCGCATCGCCCCGAAGCTCCCCACCGACGCACACGACGCCAGGAGCCCCGCAACGTCCTCCTCGCCATCGTCTTCAACCTTCGTCACCGGAGATCGCCCCCGCCCGTACGCCGTCGTCCGACCGTCCCCGAGCTCACTTCGACGCCCTCTGCGACCGCTGTGAGCTCACGCTTCGAACCCCTCTCTCCACGGCCTCGATTATGCCTTGTAGCCGCCGCCCCCTTGCTGACTGACGATCACCGCCGCCGGCCAACTCACCGCCGTGGCCATAGGCACCGTACCTCGTGGCTGAGCACACCATTAGCTTCAGTAGGTCACCAGCAAGCTAAAGCAAGCTTTAGCTCCTCCTACCGTGCACTACAACTCCATCCCGACCAACTCCGTGCGAGCACCGCCGCGGACGAGCTCGTCGCCATCGACTCCGGCGACCTCTCGACCAACCAGTGGCACCGTTGGATGCGATGCATCACCAGGAGCACACCGAGCCCATCCGCGCGGCAAATGGCTGCCGGAATAAGGATTCCGACGAGTCACCGCCGTGCGAAATGGTCGCCGCCGGCCAAAATCCGGTGGGCTGACGTGGCCTGTTGTTTAGGAGCTAACAGCAATTAGTTTAACCACCACAGTCACTGACAGTGGCCCCCCTTGCTTAGTCAAACCCAGTCAACCCTGGTTATGACCGGAATTAGCCCCTGAGACACTGACATGAGGGACCCACCAGTCAGGTTTGACTTGGACTGGCCCTGTTGACTGCCTGACGTCAGCATGATGTCATGCTGACGCAGTAAAGTTTTTTCTGGGATTTTTAGATTTAAAATAATTCAGGAAATTCCAGAAAATACCCAAAACTTCTAAAAATCATATAAAATCAACCATAGCTCAGATGGAAAAGATTTATATATGAAAAATGATCAGAAAAATCCAATCTTTCTAATGGCACTGGTTTCATGCATGTTTGAACAAGTTAACTTGCTGTATACATCAAAAACATGATAATGCACTTATTTAAATAATAGTTTGAACTTCAATTTGAATCCTTGATTCAAATAGGTTCAAACCCTTCTGGTTTTAGTTGCATTAGCCAACACACATGCATCTTGCCATGTCATGAGCATGCATCATATTGTTGCATTTGTTTGTTAATGATTGTATCGCCGGTATTCTCTGTGTTAGGTCCTGCTCCCGAGGATACTGCTGCGTATCCAGTTGAAGAGCAGTACCCGACAACTACCTTGTCAGGCAAGCAATCATTGATCATTCCGATACAAACCCAATCTTCTCGCTCCTGCTCTCTTTTACTGCATTAAGGCAACAACGTGTGAACTGCTACTTGCTGCGGTAGTTGAACCCTATTCCCTTGCATGACCTGTCATTGCCACAGTAAATAGTTGAAACCCACTAGCATGTGTAGGAGTTGATTGAGCCATGTGATGTGTGATCCACCATGCTATTTGTTTATGTTGCCTGCTATGCTTAGAGTTGTGTCTGGTCTGATTCATCTGGGTGATGGATCAGAGTGAAATGATCATACCGATAAAGAGAAGGAAGTGTGGAATATGCTTGGTAAAGGTATCGATGAAAGGCCATGTAGGAGTACATGGTGGGTTGTTTCATTGGAATCGTCCATAGGACCTGAGATCTGTATGTGTGGTTCAAGTTGCAGTTACTACCATGCATTGGGCCCGAAACCAATGGACCCTCTCGGCTTATTAATTACCCTCGATCTCTGTCCAGGAGTTGCAACTAGTTTCTGGTGTTTATAGCTTACTAGAGGTCGTGCACAGCGCTGACCCTCGGGGTGGGTTGTGATGCGACAGGTACGTGGCACGGTGTACCGGTTGCCCGTTTGGTAACTCGGGAACCCTGTACACATCGTTTGGGGCCGTGAGCGACACCCCGGTCGGATCTCCCCACGGATGGAACCCAAATAGGCGATAAACCTGGACGAGAGACTTGAGTAGTTAGTCAGGTCGTGGCCGACACCCCCGCCGGGCTTCCGCTTGAAGGTTGCCGAGTACACGACGAGTAAACGGCGATAAGTGGTGGAAGCGTGTGTGAAGAGGTACACCCCTGCAGGGTTATCAAACTATTCTAATAGCCGTTGTTCGCGGTACGAACTACTTGATTACTCTTACAGTTCATAGAAATGTTGATGGATACTACTAAAAGCCTCAAGATAAGTGTGAGTGCCGTGGATGGCCTTCCGTAGGATGACGGAAGAGGATCCTCGGTAGTGTATTGATGTGGTGAGTAGAGGACTCGTGTTCGTAATAACATCTTGCAATCTGTTGAGAGTTGTAGTATAGGTTAGCCAAGGTCAAAGCTTGCATTCTGCTATAAACTCCACTACCCCCTTTGATAATTTTGCATGTATGGTAGGTTCTGTGGTAAGACTTGCTGAGTACCTTTGTACTCATGTTTGCTTAATAACTGTTGCAGAGGAGAACCCTGCCCCTGCTGATGGGTTCTACATAGACGTTGACGTCGACGAGTAGCTTGACACCCAGACGGTGATCTGGAGCTTGTGAAGGGCCTTGTAGATAGTCAGGCTACACCAAGCCTGTTTTATTTTCTAAGTTGTCTGTACTCAGACATGTAGCTTCCGCTTGTGTTTGTATGAATGTATGACTTGAGTGTTGGGTCATGTGACCCCTACCTGTATGGATATGTTATGTATGGCTCCTGGAGCCTTTTAAATAAAGTACTTTGAGTCATAGAGTTCTGTTGTGATGCAATGTTGTATTTGCACATATTGAGCATATTGCGTGTATGTTGGAAATGCTTGGTATGTGTGGGATCCGACACCTAGTTGTTTTCCTTTGGTAGCCTACCTTACAGGGAAATGCCTCCTAGTGATTCCAATGAGCCTTGGTAGCTTGGTACTGCTCGGAACACGTAGGCTGGCCGGCATGTGTCCTTCTTCGTTCCTATGTCTGTCCCTTAGGGGAAATGTCACGCGTTGTTCCTTTAAGTCCATGTAGCTTGCTACGACTTGGGTTCATACGTTGATGACCGACACGTTCGTTGCTGGGTCATGGATGCCTGTCTCTGTAATTTAGCGCCACTTTTGGTTTATAACTAGCCATGTCGGCCCGGGTTCTCTGTCATATGGATGCTAGCGACACTGTCATATACGTGTGCCAAAATGCGCAAACGGTCCCGGGCCAGGTAAGGTGGCACCCGTGGGGTTACCGTGCGTGAGGCCGCAAAGTGATATGACGTGTTACAGCTAGATCGGTGTGACTTAGGATCGGGGTCCTGACAGATTGAGTCTTTAAGGATTTGAGAACACTTGATGTATGTCTTGCATGTGCTTATCTGTGGTGACAATGGGATAACACGTGATCCACTTGATGTATGTTATGGTGATCAACTTGCGGGTTCCGTGACCTTGGGAATCTATGCATAGGGGTTGGCACACATTTCGTCTTGACTCTCCGGTAGAAACTTTGGGGCACTCTTTGAAGTACTTTGTGTTGGTTTGAATAGATGAATCTGAGATTGTGTGATGCATATCGTATAATGATGCCCACGGATACTTGAGGTGACAATGGAGTATCTAGGTGACATTAGGGTTTTGGTTCATTTGTGTCTTAAGGTGTTATTCTAGTAAGAACTCTATGATAGATTGAATGGAAAGAATAGCTTCGTGTTATTTTACTACAGACTCTTGAATAGATCAATCAGAAAGAATAACTTTGAGGTGGTTTCGTACCCTACCATAATCTCTTCGTTTGTTCTCCGCTATTAGTTACTTTGGAGTGACTCTTTGTTGCATGTTGAGGGATAGTTATATGATCCAGTTATGTTATTATTGTTGAGAGAACTTGGACTAGTGAAAGTATGAACCCTAGGCCTTGTTTCCTATCATTGCAACACCATTTATGCTCACGTTTACCACTTGCTACCTTGCTGTTTTTATATTTTCTTATTACAAAAACCTATATCTACCATCTATATTGCACTTGTATCACCATCTCTTCGTCGAACTAGTGCACCTATACAGTTTGCCATTGTATTGGGTGTGTTGGGGACACAAGAAACTCTTTGTTATTTGGTTGCAGGGTTGTTTGAGAGAGACCATCTTCATCCTATGCCTCCCACGGATTGATAAATCTTAGGTCATCCACTTGAGGGAAATTTGCTACTGTCCTACAAACCTCTGCACTTGGAGGCGCAACAACGTCTACAAGGAGAAGGTTGCGTAGTAGACATCACTAGGTAAAAAAGTTTTTTTTGAAGAATTTGCACACATAGTCCTCTGGAAACCTTTATGCGTTATTAATTGCTGATATTGCATGGTTGCATGGTGTGCCACTCAGGTCGCACTTTCTGCAGCCACATGTATGAAGTTCCAAGTTGACAACATGTGTTTGCTGCCCACTGGTTACTTGCCATAGATTAACACCAGCTTGAATGGGTTTACAGAATCTGGCCCTTTCCTTTTCCACCTCTAGCTTCTCAGCATAATGGGGGTGTGATGACCCACCGAGCTGCCTTTCCACTCTCTCTATTCCTATGCCACCTCACCATCTACTTATTCTTAATACCATCAACCATAGTCCTAATAGGTTTTTTCCTATAATCAAGGATGTACTTGTTGAACACCTCAAATAGGTTGTTAACAACCAAGTCTGTCTTACATTTAGTGTCAAAAGCATGCCTAGCCTAGAATCTTGCAGGTATTCCACTCATCCACTTCCAAGCTTCCTCACTCTCATTTTTAGATTATTCATTGCAATGTCAAACTTGTGTTGGTTATAAGCATAACTAGCATTGTCCATGCATTTCTTAAGATCTTCTCCCCTAAACCCAGCATTCTGGAAGTTTGCATACAAGTGTCTAAGGCAAAATCTTTGGTGTCAGTTTGGAAATACTTGATTAATTGCATTTAGTAGCCCCTGTTAACATAGCATATCATACTAAGCTACTGACATGATAATATAAGGACCAAATTTGCATAAAGATAAACAAGAGGATGAAGATAAACAAGAGGATGCATGCATACCTTCTATCTATCAGACATGATAGTATAAGGACCAAATTGTCCAACTTCTCCTCCTAGACAGATCTTCAGTTGGTGCAGAAACCAACACTAGTTTCCTGTATCCTCTTGTCCAACAATACCAAATGCCAGTGGGAAAATGTTCTTGTTGCCATCTCTGCCAGTGGAAGCAAGTATTTGGGCTCCAGTGGTGAGCTTAATAAAGCAGCCATCAACACCTAAAAGCAATGAGCAAGTTTATTCACTATATAACAGTACTAAACAAACTAAAGCTATATAAAATAATGCTATATATGTATGTCACCTACTAAATAAAGCATATAAACATATCACTAACCAATGAATGGTCTGCATCCATTGAGAAAGCCCTCCCTTGCTCCATTGATGCAGAAGAACATAGCATGAAACTTTGGCCCTGGATGTGGTATTTTTGTAGTAGGTTTTGGATTTAAGTTGTAACTATAACTCTACTCCCAGGGTTTGTATCCACGATGGTTTGAGCATAGTCCCTCAGCCTGGGATACTGTTTCTTGTGCTCTCCTAAAACAGCCTCTACAACAAGGTTATTGGCCCTATAGGCCATGTGCTTGGGCACATCAACACCATACTTCTCATTGCAGTTGTCAATCAGAGTCAAAATACTTGTGTTTGGATCAGATCTGAACAGTGACTCATATGGCTATGTAAGTCACTTTGCACTAACCCTTGATGTCTCTGTACTGCTAGGGCAAGTGTGCTGCAGCCTCATCTTTTTTATTGCAAATTTCTTCTCCCCTTTGATAACTGCTGCAACTATCAAGAACTGACAATGCTCTTATTTGCAGCAAGCAATGATCCTTTGGTCTGAGTTTCTATGATATTTAGAATTTCTGGCCTGTGTAATGTGCAAGTTCAACAGAGCATCTCTGTATTGCTGCTGGTTTTTAAAACACATGTGCATACATAACTGCTGATGAGGTTGCTCCAGTTTTTCATTATACCATATCCTTGCTGGCCTTTCCATGGCCCTACTCTTCTCTTCTTTTGGTAGGACAAATGCAAGTGGCTCATATCCATCATCTTCACTATCCAAGAGCAACCCAGTATCTTCTTCATCTGATGATGATCTGAAATCTGGTTTGCATTCCTCTAACACATTAGAATGGTCCCTAATGGTGGGGCCTCTCCTAACTGGGAGCTTTTCCCTCTTTTTGGAAGGTGCTTTCATTGGTGGTTCCTTTTTTGAATCTTCCTCCTCATCCTCCTCAATCTCAAACAACTCCTCAACATTAGTGGCACCCTCATAATGTAGTTGTTCCTTTTCTGAATCTTCATCCTCTTGTCCTTCTTCCTCTGCTAGCCTCTTTCCCTCTATTATCTTTGTGTCTTCAGCAATCCTATACTTCTTCATGCAGAAAGGGTTGTTGTCACTATTTTATGCACCCTGAGAGTCATCATTAGTATTATATCCCTCCTCTACCTCTTCTTCCATCACAGATTTGAGCTTCCTCTTGCTAACATTTCTATTCTCTTGTGTGCACATACCAATAGGCTATAGTAGTGCACTGCTGTTGCTGCTTTGACTCTCAAAAACAATACCATGGTCATCAACAACAGCCACAGGAGGATCTCTCAAGTCATACACAATATGTGGTTGATATAAAATTGTGGCTAATTATTCCTCTTCTCTATGAGATACAGTACTGACAAATGATGTGGCCCTCACTAACAAATTCAGAACTAAATTGTCCTCATTCTACTTCTTAATTTGCTGCAACTTGATGTTTGTGTCTATCAAATCTAGGCCATGCTCTCTATGCACTCCTATGCATGTATTCCCCATGTGGTACAGTTCATCATTGAAGTTAAATCCTTGTGTTTGAAATAGTGCATACAAATTCAGGAATGTGACATCTGAGTTGCATCGAAGTGAATCCTAACATCCCAAACAACATCATCCAAACTACAATGGACAACAAAATTGCACATTTTCAGTAACCTAACCCTAGCCTGAATCATGGCACAAAGAAGAGAGGAGAGAGGATAGAGGAGAGCCCACTTACAGTAGGCCACTTTCCATGAGTGTAGTGATGGCTCGTGGTAGGGTGGGCCACCCAAATATCAGCCAGGCGCAGCCGCTGCTCCATGGACAGTGGTGCCTCCATGCACTCGTCGTCGTCGCTATAGTAACCTGAGGAACTGGAGCCCTCGATGTCGAGTCCTCTGTGCGCATCGCTACCGAGTCCGGGGAGGTCTCCGTACCCGCCCACAACGCCGTCGCTGCTACGGCCACCGTCGCCGTCATCGCCGCCGCCCATAGTAGCCATCACGAGGAGAGGGAGAGGGGGGGGGGAGAGAACTGCTAGGGTTCGACCGAGCCAATACCGACCGAGCCGAGACAGTCCTAGTCAGCCGAGCGGCGGACCGGTTTGCCAGCTTGTCACCTAACAGGTGAGGCCGGGTTGTCAGATATAGTGTCAATACAGCGTTATACACTTAGCCCGTATTGCAACGACTAGTCTCAATCTTGGTATTGACTTGCAAAAAATCTGAATAGTGGTACTGATCCATTACAGCTGCCCCAAGTTTGGAAGTTCCTTGTAATTAACTCGATCAGGTCGTTTCTCGAACAAAATACTCTATTGGGTCAAACAAACATTGATCGAGGGAGAGGCGATTTGAAGCACGCATGGGCCTGCGCACACCTGTGTCGTGAGCCGAAACTTTGGTTTCCTTTTTTTTCCTTTTTTGGAGGCCATTTGGTTTCATATATCCCACACATTTTTGTTGTCCGCTTTTAAGAGAAATTTTCAACGGTAGGCAATTATATATAGTTGATTTTTCAGTTCCGATGAAGTTCCGATGAAGAAACTATTTTTTTGGATGATGATGCAGATGCATGACCACAAAGTACGAGCCAGGGCCATGCGTGCCCCCGCAAATTTCTCATGATCGAGGTGATTTTAGGGCATATACAATGGTTCTATCTTAAGAGTGCCACGTAGGATAAATGATGAGGTGGAAGAGAGAGAAATCATAAGAGAAGGCTTGCCTTCTCTTATTTAAGAAAAGACAAGAAATGATCTCTTAGCGCAATTTGTCTCATCATGTTTTTAAGAACAACTAATTATTGAAGATAAGGCTAAGACATGACCCATTGTAGACATGTTTTTTGTCATCTCTAATTTACATGCAAAACTTAAGATAATATTATCTTATCAACCATTGTACATGCCCTTAGCCCTTTGTCGCATGCACTCCACGAGCTAGCATCCCCCCCCCCCCCTAATTTTTTTGCAGGAAATATATACACATGCCATTATAAGCATGAATGTCGACGCAAAGATGAAATTACACCTTTTAATTTTATTTTGTAGAAACCTATTACTTTTATTTTTACTAATACATTGGTGCATGCAGACATTGCAAAACAATTTAGCTGGCAAAAAAAGATACTATCATTTTATTTCCATTTGAGCAATCATAACAATTATAATATATATAGTGATAATTGCATATCGGTTTTGAGCACATGCTTTTAATCTGGTGGGACTTCACTAAAATTATGTCAAGGGAGCAAAAGTGACTTTTAGGGCATGATGATTCTTATAACCGGATCCAATGACGGCGACACGAGTAAAGTAGCTACAGTGAGCTAGCGACCCAAATAAATAAAGTAGATTGAAAACACAGAAGATCCATTGTTCAATGGTAGCTAAACCAATGGCGATTTATCTAGTTTTATGTAAATTATTCTTATTTATCTAGGCTAAGTTAAATCGTATAGAACATGTAAAGTCAAAGCATATGTATGCGGTTGTGAGCTACTGAATATGGTAACTCAATCAACTACTTCCTCCGCTTCACAATATAAGGTGTATTGACTTCTGTGCAAGTCAACTATTTTAATGTTTGACCAAGATTATAGAATAAAATAACAATACCTGCAATACCTAATAGATAAAATATGAAACTACTTTTCATGATGGATCAAATGATATAAATTTCATATTATGGACATTGATATATTTTTCTAAAAACTCGGTCAAACATGCACTTGTTTGACTTAAAAAAACATCTTATATAAAGGAACAAAGTAAGTATGATATATGTGTTCTAGTTCGGTTGGACAACACAAACTTCACTATGTCATTTAGGCTTTCGCTGACGCCAAGGCACCCCCTAACCTAAATAGCTGTCATTTAGGGTTCAATCGACGCCGAGGAACCCCTTAACCTTCTCGTCCTCGGGCGCCCTCAGGTATGGCGACGCACGGGCGGCATGTCAGCACTCGAACCGGGGGATTATCGGCCTGGGCAATGGCGCCGGGACCGGCGGGACCCACTGTCTCCACCATCTATCCCCTCGGCGACCGGCGATCCTCGACCCTCTACCCCGACCCTCGACCCGGTTCTTCTTCTTCTTCCTCCTCTTCTTCTTCTTCTTATATTTTTTCATCTTTCTCCTTATCCTAAATTAAACCTAAACTAAACTAAATCTAAACCTAAACCTAAAAAAGAAAACAGAAAAAAACTAAACTAAACCTAAACTAAACTTAGACTAAACTAATCTAAATGTAAACCTAAACCAAAAAAACAAAAGAAAAAAATCCTAAACTAAACTAAGCCTAAACTAAAATAAATCTAAAAAAAGAGGAGCTAGAGCTCACCTTCGGAAGGGGGGCGGCCGGTGGAGGAGGTGGTCGGTGGAGGAGGGGGCAGGGTAGCCTGGGGCAGGGCGGCGGGGCGGCCGCGGCAGGGCCCGGGGGCGGCGGGGCGGCGGGGGAGACACGACGGCGGTGGCGACGGGGCCGCGGGGCTACGTGGCGACGGGGTGGTGGGGCGGCGGCAGCGCCCGGGCGGTGGCGGTGCTGGGCGGTGGCGGTGCGGGCGCGGGTGAGGTGTGGGCGACGGTGCGGGCACGGGTGGGCGGAGAGAGGGGGGAGAGAGAGAGGCGTGGGGCCGAGGAGAGAGAGAGAGAGGGGGGGTGGCTGTTAGTTTGAAGGGGGCACGTTCTTTGCCATCAGCTAGCAGATGACAAAGAACTGGCTCATGGCAAATTGTATCTTGCCATCAGCCAGTTCTTTGTCGTTTGTTTTTTGTAAGCTGACGACAAAGACACCTTCTTTGCCGTCAGGCAAATTCTCTGATTCTAGTAATGGCTCCTCTATGCTCCTGCCTATGAAATCTGCTGATATGGCCAGCCATGCACCGCACAACAACTCATCCTCGATGGTTAAGTAGCCCACCATCCTCCGTATTATAAAATCGACATACCATTATAAGCTCAATGGCATATTTCTGAACACTTGTCGGGTGTGGTGTCGGCCATGAAGGTCGTTGACAAGGGGTGGAGTGTACCTGGGTTCAAACGGCTCTAGGGTGGGCAGCTCCGTCGTAACGGCGAGCGGGCACGTCGCTGCTGGTTGTGAACGTCCGACAATGCCTCTGTGGCGAACGGAGACTTAGAGCGGAGGTGGAGGATGTGGATGTAAAGCAATGGAGGGATGGCGGAGTGGAAGAAAATAGGGCCGGGTGGGGGGATTGGCTGGGCCAGGGGTGTCGGAGTCCAATGTTTCGGGTGTCCGGACTCCTGCAAACCCCCTCCCACTTTGTCTCATTTGTGGGAGAAATTGCGTCCGGACTGCCCCGCAGACCGATACAAGTTAAATGGCTTCCGCGGTCCCGGCAATTTGGCAAAGAAAAACTAATAGGATAAAGAACATAATTAAAATAAATACAGGTGAACAGCGCGGTCCAGACGAATGCGGGCAGTTTGCGGTCCGCCTCGGAGATGTCCATAGGCTGGCTTCTCTGCATGGTGATCTTGATGATTTTTCTGGGATGTTGGATATGCAGACTGATCCCGAGGAACGTGTGTTTGTATTCGTTGGATCCTTTTGTCATCTATGACTACATGGTTGGGCGTCACAACTTGTTCACCTTCGATATACGGTACACATGCTTGTTCGCATTTGAGGAGGAAAAGAGCAGGTAGCATGCATAACTTTAACTAAATAGTCCACACACTGTTTTTACAACGAGGCATGAGCTTGCAAAAGAACAAGGGAAACTATAGCTAGGCTGGATATAGTATAGAGATGGACTCACTTTGACTACGTGTTGGTGTGTCGGGAAGCCTTGTACGATGAGCAGCAGCCAGCAGGTCGAGAGTGAGATGGATGTATGCTGTGTGGTCAGCCGCTCATTTGGACAGTGGTGGTGGAGACATGCTAGCCGACGGCCACTGCATGAGCGCGTGCGTACGAGGGTGACCGCGGGGCGAGCTCTAGCCGTACGTCGTCGCGGTCCCTCGTCTGTCTAGAAGGGGACAAGGCTACACCTACGGACGTTTTGCACGGCAGTCAGGTTACAGGATGAGCTGTCAGTATGTTAGAGGAAATCAAAGGAAGAGGGGACCCACCACTGGAAATCAGGGGAAAGATAATTTAGGGGGAAATGTGTCCGTAGGTAAAATCTGTAGAACCCATCCGTAAGTCTAGCATCGTTGATGAGGCACCGTAGTGGCATCTCCTCATCCGGCTCCGGCTTGACGGTGCGTAGCGCTGGCGAGCCAGAGGAGAGGGAGCCGGAGCCCGACGAGGAGGACGTCCCCGGCTCCATTCGCCGCGGCGTCCAGGAGCTGCCGCTGCGGCGGGAGTACGACGGGCGCGGCGGGTAATCGAGGCGCGGCGTGTTGCCGGTCTCGATGTGGTCGAGGACGGCCTCGAGGGTGCGGCCGGGCACGCCACACCACTCGCCGGCCGTCAGCGTTGAGGCGGCCGCGGGGATGATGCCGTTGCAGAAGATGAACTAGTCTTCGCAGTGGCGCTCGAAGTACATCGCCCACAGCGTGAGGCTATCGGCAGCATACCTTGGCTCGTTTCGCTCCGCCTCCTAGAATGACGAACGGATGCGGGCGATCTCGGACCGCCGTGCCGCCCCTACGGGCACCGGCGGCACCGGGACGCCGCCGGCGCTCAGCTTCCACGCCCCCGGCACCCGCATGTCCAGGGGCGTCGGATAGTCGGCTTCGTACAGAAGGCACGCCTCCTCCTCCTCGTGGAGATGGCGGCGGCCGAAGCCGTTTGCCGCCGCGGCGCCGCCGGGGTACCTCGCAACCATTGCTCTTCGGTGGGAAGGGGCGGTAGTGTTTGCTTGTGTGCGGCTCTGCACGGCGTGGTGTGGGGACTATGGCGTTCACTGGCGGGGGATCGGCTTTTATAGCCGTGCCGGGGGCGGGGAGAGCCTGCATGCCGGCCGATGCGTGGTGGGACGCGCGTCGGTGGTGCCTGCAGCTCGTCGCTCATGAGGCATCAATGGAGGCTGACCGGCGCGGCAGCCTTGGCATTGATTCCAGCGGGAACCGAGGCGATGAGGATGACGAGACGGCGTCTCACTGACTCGCCAGGCCCATCCCCTTCGCGCCAAACCGCGTCCCCGGCACCCCAGGCGCCCCTAGCGCGCTGGGTTCGGCCTGGGTCCGCCGGCATCACTTTCGGTCCAAACCGGCGAAAATCAAGCGCTTGAAGCTACGGCTGAACCGTTTTTTAGACGTCGGTGGCGAAAAAACGCCTGGTATGACCTGTTGAGGACGTGGCTGAAGATGTTCTAACTCTATACGTTACGCTGATCCATTGACCCGTTTTATTTTCTTTCCCTAGAGATAACGTACAAAGTGTTCTGTCTTTTCAGGAGTAAATAAACATTTCGGTCGCAGTCAAATAGATCCCACATATCCTTGTGTTGCTTGGGTGTAATATACGTCAGTGGGACTCGGTTTGAACGCGGATCATGCCATGCCTGGGCACCCGATGCTCTCTACCGTACGGGTTAAGGACATGTACAATGGTTGATAAAATAGTTTTATCTTAATTCTTGCATGTAATTTAGAGATAATCAAAAAATATGTCTATAATAAGTCATTTCTTAGCCTTATCTTCAATAACTATTTATTCCTAAAAATGTGATGAGACAGTATTATGCTAAGAAATCATCTCCTGTCTTCTCTTAAATAAAAGAAGACAAACATTTTCTTATAATTTCTCTCTCATCCACCTCATCATTTATTCTACATGACATTGCTAAGATAGAACCATTGTACATGCCCTAAAGCGTTGTATCCTCAGGTTTTATCGTCCGACAAGTCGGACTATGCGCAAAAACTTAACACCGCATTCTGACACTGCAGCAGATCCATAATGTAATGTGCTTTTGCTTTAATTTATGAGTGTGTTTATGATTCATCTAGATGTGACATAGATATGTCAAATCTAAGCTTTGTTTGTGGCCTTATGTATGTTTTTCCTTTGTTTATGAAACTTCAAACAAACTGCTTTATTTAATGTGCCAAAATGTTTGTGGCAATGGCATAATTACTAATACTAAATTAGTACACCTTTTGTATTAAAAAACAAAATAAAACTAGTGAGTAAAAATAAAACAGAAAAGAAAAGGTAAAAGAAAAACAGAACAAAGAAAAAAGAAGAAGAGAAGGAACTTCCCCCCGGCCCAACTGGGCCTTGGCCCAGCGAGGCCGGCCCATCCCCACTGCTCCATATCCCCGTGGGGAAAACCTAGCACGCTCCCACGACCCCCACTCCCATTTGATCCCATCCTCCCCCCCGCACCGCCAGGAAGAAACACAGAGGAGCGAGAACCTCGCAGCCCCCCGCACACGCCCTCGCCTCGGGCCACGTCGCCGGCGCCCTACCTCACCCCATGCCCGCGCTGGCTGCGCCGGCTCACTGGCAACCGCCAACGACGCCCGCCTCCACTGCCCCGTCATTCACCGCCTCGCTTCTACCTAGCTGCCGCTGCCCAGCGCCCGCCCATCGCCGCCTCTCCACGTCCAGAAGCTATCCGGGGACCTTCTTCATCAACCGCAACCACCGGACCTAGCTGGGACGCCGCACCGCCGTCGCCTTCTTCGGTTCTCCCTGTCTGGATCCGCCATGGATGACCGGCGATCTGCATCGCCTTGACCCGCTCCGGCTCCATCGAGTCCCCCACGAGCTTGAATGTGAGCTCCCACCTGCTTCCCCTCTCCCCCGCAAGAATCAACCACAGTGGCTTCGTCCCCTGCGAGCCCCAAGCTGTCGTCCGCCATGGCCGATGAATGCATCGTTGCCGTGTTGCCGTGCTCCCCGTTGCGTTCTGTTGGTGTGCGCGAGCTCTAGAGCTGTACCGATGTAGCCCGACCCTTTCCCCCGCTCAATCTCCTCTTGTTTCACTGGATCCGTCGAGCTCTTGCTTCGACTGCCGCCAAACCTCGTCGCCGGCATCCATCCCGGCACCTCCAGCACCAACCACTAGCCCCACTCGTTGCGCGCCAACGTGCTCGTCCTACTGATGCTTATGGGTGACCAAATGGTCACCGGAGCGCAACTCCGGCGAGCCTCCGCCGCGTATTGTGGCTGCAGGCGACTAAACATCGATGCACCGACGTGGCACCGTTAACCTAACTACTGATGACGCAATGTGACCCAGACAAACGGGGCCCACGCCCCAAAGAACGTTAAAAAAGAATTTAAAATATGTATATGAAAAAATAATAATAATTAAAATAAACAAATTGTTAATTAATTAACTTAATTAGTTAACTAAACTAATTAAAATTGTTTAGTTAATCTTAGTCAATGACATGGGGGACCCGCTGGTCAGTTTGACCAGTCAATAGTCACACTTTGACAGCTGACTCAGCCCCCTGTCCCCTCCAGTCAGCCCTATGTGTACATCTCTGGGTACACTTATGTGTACCCATAGCATTTAACTATTTAAATTCTGAAATAATATTAATTCGAGAAAATATATTAAAAACTTTGAAAAATAATATAAAATAATCCGTAACTCGGATGAAAATAAATTATATATGGAAGTTGCTCAGAATTTTGATACGAATCCGTATACGCAGCCCGTTCGTCCGCCACGCACCCCTAGCATAGCAAACATGCGACATTCCCCCTCCGTCCCATCTAACCAAAAATTCCTAACACCGGGAATACTTTCCCGGATGTTATTCTTCTTCGCCTGTATCACCGAGCACTGCGATAGGTCACACGTAGCACCGCGTATTGCCTTGTTATATTTTGTGAAGCTTTGTTTGCTCTGTATTTATTGTTTCTTCCCCCTCTTCTCCCCGGTAGACTACGAGACGGACGTCGCTGCTGCCTCGATCAACTACGGTGTTGACGACCCCTCTTTCTTGCTAGAGCAACCAGGCAAGCCCTCCCCCTCCTTGATCACCAGATATCGCCCATTCCCCTCTCTCTTATTCTTGCATTAGGTTTGCTACTATTGTTGATTCGATAACTCCTATTCTGTTGCATAGCCTATCATTGTTGCTACAACTGTTGATACCTTTACCTGCTATCCTAATGCTTAGTATAGGATGCTAGATTTCCATCAGTGGCCCTACATTCTTGTCCGTCTGCCATGCTATACTATCGGACCGTGATCACTCGGGTGGTGATCACGGGTATATACTATACTATTACATACTCATGATGATGATTCGGAGATGGGGGCTGATGGGGCAGGTGGTTCCACACAGGTAGTGGTGGGCCTGGGTTCCCGACAGCCCCTTGATGGTTACTTTGTGGCAGAGCGACAGGGCGGGTTGCGACCACCTAGGAGACAGGTGGGCTTGGCCCTGGTCGTTGTCCGCAGTTATTTCATAATAACACGTTTAACGAGATCTTGATATTTGATCTGAGTCTGGCCATTGGCTTATACGCACTAACCAGCTACGTGGGAATTGTTATGGGCACTCGACGTCGTGGTATCAGCCGAAGCCTTCTTGACGTCAGCGACTTAGCGGCGTGCGCCGGGTTGGACCGCGTAACACAACTTCCTTAGTAATGGAGGTTGCTAGGTCTGCTCATCGGCCGCGTACATAACGTGCAGGTGTGCGTTGGGCGATGGGCCCAGACCCCTGCACGCTTAGGACTTAGACCGGCGTGCTGACCTCTCTGTTGTGCTTAGATAGGGCTGCGACGTGTTGATCTTCCGAGGCCGGGCATGACCCAGGAAAGTGTGTCCGGCCAAATGGGATCGAACGTGCTGGGTTATGTGGTGCACCCCTGCAGGGAAGTTAATCTATTCGAATAGCCGTGTCCCTCGGTAAAAGGACGACCCGGAGTTGTACTCTGACCTCATGACAACTAGAACTGGATACTTAATAAAACACACCCAGACAAGTTCCAGATAAAACCCGGTGATCGCTTTCCCACAGGGCGACGAGGGGAGGATCGCCGGGTAGGATATTGCTATACGATGTTACTTGGTGAACTTTCCAGCTACTCAAGACGGAGGCTGCCAGAAGCTTTGATACTTGTTACTATTCCAGCAACTCTCTTCTTCTGCTGCAAGATGGATGTTGCTAGAAGCGTAGTCTTCGATTGGATTAGCTATCCCCCTGTTATTCTGGCATTCTGCAGTTTAGCCCATAGATATTGCCCCTTTACACATATATCATTGCATATGTAGTGTAGATCCTTGCTTGTGAGTACTTTGGATGAGTACTCACGGTTGCTTTGTTCCCCCTTTTCCCCCTTTTCTCTCTCTTCTCGGATGATGCAACCAAATTGATGGAGTCCAGGAGCCAGAGGATCCCGATGATGTTTCTACATGGAGTTCGGCTTCGAGGAGTAGTTAGGAGGTCCCAGGCAGGAGGCCTTGCCTTTTCGATCGTTGCTACATTTATGCTAGCCTTCTTAAGGCAAACTTGTTTAAATCATGTCTGTACTCAGATATTATTGCTTCTGCTGACTCTTGTGTTTCCGAGCTTTTGTATTCGAGCCCTCGAGGCCCCTGGCTTGTAATATAAAGCTTGTATTATTTTAATTTGTGTCTAGAGTTGTGTTGTGATATCTTCCAGTGAGTCCCTGATCTTGGTCGTACACATTTGCGTGCATGATTAGTGTACGGCCAAATCGGGGGCGTCACATTCGCTAAGGTGAAGGCATACCTTAAGCTGGAGGAGCGCCGGATGAGGATGGCCCGGACCCGGGCAATCCACACCGCCCTCGTTGCCGGCACCCAAGGCGGCAACGCACGACCGCCATCGCGTCCCGCGCCGGCCCTCCTGACGATGCCACCCATCCACTAGCGCCGGCCGCCCCCTTCCCGCCGCCGCCCCAGCAGGCCACCAATGGGGGTCACCGCGACGGTCGCCGTGGAGGGCGTAAGCAGCAGCAGGGTGGGGGGCTAAGGGAGGAGAAGCCCGTCCTCCGCAGCAGCAGTACCCGCCGGCGCCGTGGTACGCCGGCTAGAACCCCTGGACCGGCGCTATGCATGCCTACTCCATGCCGATTCCCCGCGCCCCTGCTCCGAGCAACCTCGGCACGCGCCCTCCGTCTCATCGGGCTCTTTATGCTGCACTGCAGCCCTATGTAGTGCCCTACGGGCCGCTGCCCCTGATGGCTCCGCCTCAGTAGCCCGCCCTTCCACCGACGCCGTGGGACCCGGCTCTCTTGGCGGTGCTGCACTCCGCTCCCTCACCATCCACCTACACCGGCAGAGGCGACTTGTACATGGACACTGGAGCTAGTGCGCACATGGCCGGGCATCCCGGTAACCTCCACACCTCTTATCCCGTCCACACTTCCACTCGCATCACCGTCGGTGACGGTCGCTCCCTTCCCATCACTCACATAGGACATGCTTCTTTTCCCTCTAATTCTACTCCATTGTCATTGTCTAACATCTTAGTTTCTCCCGATCTTATTAAAAATCTTGTTTCTGTTCGTTCTTTCACCCGAAAAAATCCTGTTACCGTTGAGTTTGATGACTTTGGTTTTTCTGTTAAGGACGCCCATACCCGGATGGTGCTGCACCGATGTGACAGCCCTGATGAGCTCTACCCAGTTCACTCCACCACCTCCGCTACCTTCGCCACCCCCATCGCTCTCGCCACCGGAGTGGACCTATGGCATGCTCGCTTGGGTCATCCCAACCCCGCCACCCTTTGTTACATACTTCGGAGTTCTTCTTTCATGTGTAATAAGAACGAGGATCACTCGTGTCATGCATGTCGCCTCGGCAAACATGATTGTCTTCCGTTTAGGGCATCTTCTCGTGTTGCCTCGTACCCATTTGAGTTAATTCATAGTGATGTGTGGACCTTTCCTGTCGCAAGCAATACGGGCTATCTTTATTATCTTGTCATCCTTGATGATTTTTCGCACTATGTGTGGACCTTCCTTTTGCGTCGTAAGTCGGATGTTATATCCATCCTCGCCGCATTTTACTCCTATGTTTTCACGCAGTTTGGTCGTCCCATTCTTGCGTTCCAGACAGATAACGGGAAGGAGTTCGACAACCTAGCTATTCGCACTCTCTTCACCACACATGGCACGACCTTCCGTCTCAAATACCCATACACTTCGCAGCAGAACGGTCACGCTGAGCGTATCCTTCGCACTCTCAATGACTATGTTCGGACCCTTCTCTTTCATGCCAATGTGCCTCCACGCTTTTGGCCTCGCGCTCTCTCCACCTCCACACTCCTCATCTACATCCGTCCATGTCGCACTCGTGGGAACTTTGCACCCCATCACCTTCTCTTCGGCGCACCACCCTCTTATGTCGAGTTTCGCATCTTCGGCCGTCTCTGCTACCCTAGCATCACTGCTACCGCGCCTCATAAGCTTGCGCCCCGCTCCGTCGCCCACATCTTTCTTGGCTACCCACCTAACACCAAAGGCTACGATCCCGTCTCTCATCGGGTTTTCACATCCCGCCACGTTTACTTTGATGAGCGGGTGTTTCCTTTTCAGTAGCAGGTACCTCTCGTCGCCCCATCGCCGCCGGCCACCGCCGGCCCTTCGGAAACCGTCAGGTGGACAGCCCCGCTCGGCTCTCAGACCGCCTCAAGGCTTTGGCGGTCCTCGTGTCGTGGGACGAGCTGCGCTTCGCGCCCCCACGCCACCGTTGCCCTCTCCGGCCGCGCCGCCGGCCTCCTCGGCCACCGCCGCCGCCGCCTCGCCGGCCGCCTCCGCCGCCGCCGCCTCGCCAGCCGCATCCGCCGCCGCCGCCTAGCCGGCCCACTCGGCTGCCCCCTCGCCGGACGCCTTGGCCGCCGCCTCGCTGGGTCTTCTGGAGCTGCCGTCCCGCCCCGTCACTTGGGCCCAAGTCGATGTTCATCGCCCGAGTATGCGGTACTCCAGCGTCAATTATTTACTCACTGCCTCCACCACAGAGCCGAATCCGATTCCTGCGTCCGCCAGAGTAGCCCTTCGTGATCCTCACTGGTTGGCCACGATGCAGGAAGAGTTCGATGCTCTTCAGCAGAACAACACTTGGACTCGGGTTCCCTGGCACTCTCGCGCCAATGTCATCAGTGGCAAGTGGATCTTTCACCATAAGAACCGCTTGGATGGTACACTTGAGCGCTACAAGGCTCGTTGGGTGGTCCGTGGTTTCCGGCTGCGCGCAGGCGTTGACTTTACTGAGACATTTGCACCGGTTGTCAAACCGGGCACGATCCGCACCGTCCTTCAGGTGGCAGTGTCTCGAGGCTGGCCAGTTCATCAGATGGATGTCTCGAACGCCTTTCTCCACGGCCATCTTGAGGAGCAGGTTTACTGTGAGCAGCCGACCGGCTTCGTCGACGCATCTCTTCCTGGGCATGTGTGTTTGTTGTCCCACTCCCTCTACGGGCTCAAGCAAGCACCTCGCGCCTGGTACCAGTGTACCGCCTGGTTTTTCAGACACTGGGCTTCAGCGTTACTCGCTCGGATGCCTCGTTGTTCGTGTACCACCGCGGCGACACGACTTCCTATTTGCTCCTCTACGTCGACGACATCATCCCGACAGCCTCCAGCATAGTCCTTCTTCAGCAGATCACTCTCAGGCTGCAAGACGAGTTTGCGATCAAGGATCTGGGCGCTCTACATTACTTCCTTGGCATTGAGGTTGTTCGGCGACCGGACGTCTTCTTCCTTCATCAGCAGAAGTATGCGCACGATCTCCTTGAGCGTGCCGGCATGCTCAACTGTCACCCTGTTGCTACTCTTGTTGACACGAAGGCCAAGGTTTCTGCTCTTGAGGGGTCGCCCGCGTTGGATGCTCCATTCTACTAGTCTATTGTTGGTGCTCTCCAGTACCTGACTCTCACCAGACGGGATCTCCAGTATGCTGTTCAGCTGGTGTGTCTCCGCATGCACGCTCCTCGTGACTCCCACCGAACTCTCGTGAAGCGGATCCTTCGTTACATTCGCGGCACGATGACTCTTGGGCTCACCCTCACGGCGTCCCCTTCCGTGGTGATGATGGCCTACTCCGATGCTGACTGGGCTGGCTGCCCCGATACCCATCGATGCACTTCTGGCTACTGCGTCTATCTCGGTCCTTCACTCATCTCGTAGTCGTCCAAGCCACAACCTACGGTTTTGCGCTCCAGCGCGGAGGTTGAGTACCGAATTGTGGCTAACGCAGTCGCCGAGTGCAACGGGCTACGACAGCTACTTCAGGAGTTGCATCATGATGTCTCCCAGGCTATGGTTGTCTAATGTGACAACGTCTGTGCGGTGTACCTTTCCGCCAACCCCGTTCATCATCACCGGACCAAGCACATTGAGCTGGACATTCACTTCGTGCGTGAGCATATGGCCCTTGGATGTATTCGGGTCCTTCATGTTCCGACTGCACAACTGTTCGCCGATGTGATGACTAAGGGATTGCCGACTTCCACCTTCGAGGACTTTCGTTCCAGTCTTTGCGTCACGAGTGCCGCTTCGACTGCCGGGGGGGGGGGTGTTGAATATATTGTGTAGTATATATTGTGTGTCTGGCCCACCTCCTAGATCATCTGTGTAGTTGAGGTTGTGGCCCCCCTTTGTACCCATATATACGTGCCTGGTGCTCCGATCAATACATTGCAATTGCACAACCCAAACATCCCCTTCCACAGATGTGAACTAGTAATTGTAACAAAAGTACTTGGAGCCCACGAACACAAGGCACCACACTCCCACGAACGCGCCGCATGCACAACATGTGGAGAAAAATCCCCAAATAAGCATTCATCCTCCCCATCAATGGAACCAACCTGGAGGTTAGACAACAAAGGCACAACCGACCGAACATGAAGCTTGGCAAGAGTGCCACGAAGCTCAGTGCGGAGAAGCTCAACCTCCTGAAGGAGCTATGTGCACAACAGGGCAATCCGTTGCTCCAAAGTAGAGGCCAAAAAGGCGATGACATCAAAATCCTTGCAGCACCCAGATTGGGACCTTGGCGGCTCCGACACACGCAACGACGAGTGACCCACGATCTCAGCCCAACTCCTGGTCAGCGAAGGACAAAGCTAGACGCATGGGGAGCGGTTGCGCTGGAGAGGAGCGCGAGCGACCGGAGAGCGATGATGGCTTCTCGCCCCTCGTTGGTTACCCCAAGTGGAAGGTTGAGATGTAGCGTAGCGGCAAATTTCCCTTGGCAAAGATACCAAGGATCGAATCCCGTGAGACTCCGAGGGTCGACAAGTAGGTGTCAACGGCGCCAGAAACTTAGCGGTTGACGGGACCTGCACACAGATACAGATAACTTTGCTCCCAACGAGTACAGAAAGGTTGTCAATCCCTCCGGCCTTGTTGTTTACAAAGGATCAAACATAAGAGATAATAATGATAGCTATGACTGCAACTAGGAAATAAAAACAGGAAGTAAATAGAAGGTGTGATCAGCGGTGGTAATATGGACCGGGGTCCCATGATGTTCACTAGTGATGTCTCTCTCCCAAAAGACGATAAAACAACAAAGCGAGGTAAACAAATTATAGGTGGGCAATTGACAGGATTATGTGCGCAAACCAATGCTAACTATGCTGCAAAGAAAGGTAGAGGCTCAAAAGCATGGGCGGTACGCCAAGGCAAGTAGACCGAAATCCATCTGCATCTACTACTAATCATCCATCTTGAGATATCTATCCAGAACATCTCGCTGGTATTAAGTTGCGAGTCCCACCAAAAGGGTAAACTCAAAGCAACAGACAACTGCATTAAAAGAACTTTGCGTAAAGTAAACAATCCTTGCACCCGCAAGTACAAGCACCGTTGTTTTCCCCCTTGTGGCAACAACACATCCCCTAGACTCATGTTTCTGTCACTCAAGCTAGTCATCAGGGGGCATGAACCCACAATCAAGCATAACGCTCCCTCTTGGAGTTACTACCTACTACTTGGCCAAAGCAATAAACAGCAACGGAGAACATGCAAGAATTACTCAAGAACAAAGATATAAAAGAGGTGAATCAAATATATTACTCAAACACAATCTGAACATAGTCTCATAATCCATCAGATCCCAGCAAACTCAGCAAAGCAACAGCAGAAAGATTACATATGTGCCTCGATCATGTAGGGCAGCTCACGAGGTCTAAACCATGAAGAGCAAAGAGGGGAGGAGATCATCACATAGCTACTGATCATGGACCCATGGTCTAAGGTGGACTACTCACGACTCATCCGGGAAGCGTCCATGGTGGTGGAGAAGCTCCCGGTGGTCGTTCTCCCCTCCGGCAGGGTGCCGGAAAGAGTTCTCCTGATGCTCCAGATCTTGGAAGCGCTGCGGCGGCGGAACAGAGGCGAGATCGCGAAAAAGGGTTCTGTCCTCGAGGGTTTCGGGACGAGAGGGATATATAGGCGAAGGGGGGCAGCCAGAGGCGGAGCAGGGGCCCCAGGCGCCCCCCTGGCGCGGCCAGGGGTGGGGCTGCGCCAGGTGGCCGCCTGGGCCTCCCCTGGCTCCCCTCTGGCCCATCTTTGGTTCTTCGCGAAGCTTGCTGTACGCTGATTTTTCCTATATTTTTCCTGGAATTTTTGGAGCACTTTTAATATGGGGGAAACCTGAAATAGAAAAACAGCAGAAAACAGGAACTGGCACTGTGGTGCACTGAGTTAATAGGTTAGTCCAAATATGATCAAAAGTGTATGGAAGTGCATCAATATCATAGCAATATCACACAAAAGAAGCATGGAGCAAGCAGAAATTATAGATACATTTTGGACGTATCAAGCGACCGTGAGCAACCGGAGAGCGAGCATGACAGAACCTCTCCCGATGACTAGGGCGACGACAGCGAATGCATCTGAAGGGATCACAACATGCACTAACTTGGTGGCCACGCTCAAGGCATCGGAAGCACCTTCCTCGAGCCCAACGCTTAAAGGCGATGCTACACTCGAGACCTTCCATCGATGGCTCGGGGGGAGCACCCGGGCCGGAACGGCACCCCGACCCACATGCTCCCAGCCCGCCTCAACTTCAAGAGCGGCAACAGAAAGACCGTTCCATGCCGACATTGAAGTGAAGGAAATATGCCCTAGAGGCAATAATAAAGATGTTATTTGTATTTCCTTATATCATGATAAATGTCTTTTATTCATGCTAGAATTGTATTAACCGGAAACTTAGTACATGTGTGGATACATAGACAAAACAGTATGTCCCTAGTATGCCTCTACTAGACTAGCTCATTGATCAAAGATGGTTATGTTTCCTAACCATAGACATGAGTTGTCATTTGATCAACGGGATCACATCATTAGGAGAATGATGTGATGGACAAGACCCATCCGTTAGCATAGCACTATGATCGTTTAGTTTTACTGCTATTGCTTTCTTCATGACTTATACATGTTCCTATGACTATGAGATTATGCAACTCCCGAATACCGTAGGAACACCTTGTGTGCTATCAAACGTCACAACGTAACTGGGTGATCATAAAGATGCTCTACAGGTGTCTCCGAAAGTATTCGTGGTGTTGGCATAGATCAAGATTAGGATTTGTCACTCCGAGTGTCGGAGAGGTATCTCTGGGCCCTCTCGGTAACACACATCACAATAAGCCTTGCAAGCAAAAGACTAATGAGTTAGTCACGAGATGATGTGTTACGAAACGAGTAAAGAGACTTGCCGGTAACGAGATTGAACTAGGTATAGAGATACCGACGATCGAATCTCGGGCAAGTAACATACCGTTTAACAAAAGGAACAACGTATGTTGTTATGCGGTTCTGACCGATAAAAGATCTTCGTAGAATATGTAGGAGCCTATATGAACATCCAGGTTCCGCTATTGGTTATTGACCGGAGATGAGTCTCGGTCATGTCTACATAGTTCTCGAACCCGTAGGGTCCGCACGCTTAACGTTTGATGACGATCGGTATTATGAGTTTATGAGTATTGATGTACCGAAGGTAGTTCGGAGTCCCGGATGAGATCACGGACATGACGAGGAGTCTCGGAATGTCCGAGACATAAAGATTGATATATTGGACGACTATATTCGGACACCGGAAGTGTTCCGGAAAAGTTTCGGATTTATCGGGAATGCCGGAGGGGGTTACCGGAACCCCCTACGAGAGGGGATGGTCCATAGTGGGCCTAAAAGGAAAGAGAGAGGCAGCCCATAGGGCTGGCCGGCGCCCCCACCTAGGGTTCCTAGTTGGACTAGGATTGGGGGGGGGGGGCGCCACCTCTCCTATTCCTTTCCCCCTTCTTCCTTTTGGTGAATCCTACTAGGAATAGGATTGCAATCCTATTCCTAGTAGGACTCCTTCCCTAGCCGCACCAGGAAGGGCCGGCCGGCCTCCCTCCCTTGCTCCTTTATATACGGGGGCAGGGGGGCACCCAAAGACACACAAGTTGAATTGTTTTAGCCGTGTGCGGTGCCCCCCTCCACAGAATCACACCTCGGTCATACCGTCGCGGAGCTTAGGCGAAGCCCTGCGCTGGTGAACACATCATATCCGTCACCACGCCGTCGTGCTGACGAAACTCTCCCGTGAAGCTCAACTGGATCAAGAGCTCGTGGGACGTCATCAAGCTGAACGTGTGCTGAACGCGGAGGTGCCGTACGTTCGGTGCTTGATCGGTTGGATCGCGAAGAAGTTCGACAACATCAACCGCGTCACTTGACGCTTCCGCTCCCGGTCTACGAGGGTATGTAGACACACTCTTCCCTCTCGTTGCTATGCATCTGGTAGATAGATCTTGCGTGATCGTAGGAAAAATTTTAAATACTACGTTCCCCAACAGTGGTATCAGAGCCAGGTCTATGCGTAGATGATATGCACGAGTAGAACACAATGAGTTGTGGGCGATACTAGTCATACTGCTTACCAGCATGTCATACTTTGCTTCGGCGGTATTGTGAGATGAAGCGGCCCGGACCGACATTACGCGTACGCTTACGCGAGACTGGTTTCACCGTTACGAGCACTCGTTGCTTAAAGGTGACTGGCGGGTGTCTGTCTCTCTCACTTTAGCTGAATCAAGTGTGGCTACGCCCGGTCCTTGTGAAGGTTAAAACAGCACATACTTGACGAAACATCGTTGTGGTTTTGTATGCGTAGGTAAGAACGGTTCTTGCTAAAGCCCGTAGCAGCCACGTAAAACTTGCAACAAACAAAGTAGAGGACGTCTAACTTGTTTTTGCAGGGCATGTTGTGATGTGATATGGTCAAGACATGAGTTATACGATTTTGTATGAGATGATCATGTTTTGTAAAGTTATCGGCAACTGGCAGGAGCCATATGGTTGTCGCTTTATTGTATGAAATGCAATCGCCATGTAATTGCTTTACTTTATCACTAAGCGGTAGCGATAGTCATAGAAGCAATAGTTGGCGAGACGACAACGATGCTACGATAGAGATCAAGGTGTCAAGCCGGTGACGAAGGTGATCATGACGGTGCTTTGGAGATGGAGATCAAAAGCACAAGATGATGATGGCCATATCATGTCACATATTTTGATTGCATGTGATGTTTATCTTATTATGCTTCTTATTTTGCTTAGAACGACGGTAGCATTATAAGATGATCCCTTACTAAATTTCAAGGTATAAGTGTTCTCCTTGAGTATGCACCGTTGCGAAAGTTCGTCGTGCCGAGACACCACGTGATGATCGGGTGTGATAAGCTCTACGTTCAAATACAACGGGTGTAAGCCAGTTTTGCACACGCAGAATACTCGGGTTAAACTTGACGAGCCTAGCATATACAGATATGGCCTCGGAACACTGGAGACCGAAAGGTCGAGCGTGAATCATATAGTAGATATGATCAACATAAGATGTTCACCATTGAGACTACTCCATCTCACATGATGATCGGACATGGTTTAGTTGATTTGGATCACGTGATCATTTAGATGACCAGAGGGATGTCTATCTAAGTGGGAGTTCTTTAAATTAATATGATTAAATTGAACTTTAATTTATCATGAACTTAGTCCTGATAGTTTTGCATATCTATGTCGTTGTAGATCAATGGCCCGTGCTACCGTTCCTTTGAATTTTAATGCATTCCTAGAGAAAGCTAAGTTGAAAGATGATGGTAGCAATTACACGGACTGGGTCCGTAACCTGAGAATTATCCTCATTGCTGCATAGAAGAATTATGTCCTTGAAGCACCGCTAGGTGACAAGTCCCCTTCCGCTAATGCAGACGCTTTGAACGTCTGACAGTCGGGGTCTGATGACTACACGATAGTTCAGTGTGCCATGCTTTACGGCTTAGAACCGGGACTTCAACGACATTTTGAACGTCATGGACCATATGAGATGTTCCAGGAGTTGAAGTTAATATTTCAAGCAAATGCCCGAATTGAGAAATATGAGATTTCCAATAAGTTCTACAGCTGCAAAATGGAGGAGAATAGTTCTATCAGTGAACACTTGCTCAGAATGTCTGGGTACTACAATCATATGACTCAACTTGGTTGCAAAGTTGACGAGGATAGTGTTATTGATAGAGTTCTTCAATCACTGCCACCAAGCTATAAAGGCTTCGTGATGAACTATAACATGCAAGGGATGCAAAAGACAATTCCCGAGCTCTTCGCTATGCTCAAAGCTGCGGAGGTAGAAATCAAAAAGGAGCATCAAGTGTTGATGGTTAGCAAGACCACTAGTTTCAAGAAAAAGGGCAAGGGAAAGAAAGGGAACTTCAAAAAGAATAGCAAGTCAGTTGCTACTTCCACGAAGAAACCCAAATCTGGAGCCAAGCCTGAAACTGAGTGCTTCTACTGCAAGGGGACTGGACACTGGAAGCGGAACTGCCCCAATTAGTTGGCGGATAAGAAGGATGGCAAGATGAACAAAGGTATATGTGATATACATGTTATTGATGTGTACCTTACTAATGCTCGTAGTAGTACCTGGGTATTTGATACCGGTTCGGTTGCTAATATTTGTAACTCGAAACAGGGACTACGGATTAAACGAAGATTAGCTAAGGATGAGGTGACGATGCGCGTGGGAAATGGTTCCAAAGTCGATGTGATCACCGTCGGCACGCTACCTCTACATCTACCTTCGGGATTAGTTTTAGACCTAAATAATTGTTATTTGGTGCCAGCGTTAAGCATGAACATTATATCTGGATCTTGTTTATTGCGAGACGGTTATTCATTTAAATCAGAGAATAATGGTTGTTCCATTTTAATTAATAATATCTTTTATGGTCATGCACCCTTGAAGAGTGGTCTATTCTTATTGGATCTCGATTGTAGTGATACACATATTCATAATATTGAAACCAAAAGATGCAAGGTTAATAATGATAGTGCAACTTATTTGTGGCACTGCCGTTTAGGTCATATTGGTGTAAAACGCATGAAGAAACTCCATAAAGATGGACTTTTGGAATCACTTGATTATGAATCACTTGGTGCTTGCGAACCATGCCTCATGGGCAAGATGACTAAAACTCCGTTCTCTGGAACTATGGAGCGAGCAACAGATTTGTTGGAAATCATACATACTGATGTATGTGGACCAATGAGTGTTGATGCTCGCGACGGGTATCGTTATTTTCTAACCTTCACTGATGATTTGAGCAGATATGGGTATATCTACTTAATGAAGCACAAGTCTGAAACATTTGAAAAGTTCAAAGAATTTCAGAGTGAAGTAGAGAATCATCGTAACAAGAAAATAAAGTTTCTACGATCAGATCGTGGAGGAGAATATTTGAGTTACGAGTTTGGTCTTCATTTGAAACAATGTGGAATAGTTTCACAACTCACGCCACCTGGAACACCACAGCGTAATGGTGTGTCCGAACGTCGTAACCGTACTTTATTGGATATGGTGCGATCTATGATGTCTCTTACCGATTTACCACTATCGTTTTGGGGTTATGCTTTAGAGACAGCTGCATTCACGTTAAATAGGGCACCATCTAAATCCGTTGATACGACACCTTATGAACTATGGTTTGGCAAGAAACCAAAGTTGTCGTTTCTTAAAATTTGGGGCTGCGATGCTTATGTGAAAACACTTCAACCTGATAAGCTCGATCCCAAGTCGGAAAAATGTGTCTTCCTAGGATACCCAAAAGAGACTGTTGGGTACACCTTCTATCACAGATCCGAAGGCAAAATATTCGTTGCTAAGAACGGATCCTTTCTGGAAAAAGAGTTTCTCTCGAAAGAAGTGAGTGGGAGGAAAGTAGAACTTGATGAGGTAATTGTACCTTCTCCCGGATTGGAAAGTAGTACATCACAGGAAATTGTTCCAGTGATTCCTACACCAATTAGTGAGGAAGTTAATGATAATGATCATGAAACTTCAGATCAAGTTTCTGCTGAACGTCGTAGATCAACCAGAGTACGTTCCGCACCAGAGTGGTACGGCAACCCAGTTCTGGAAATCATGTTACTAGACCATGATGAACCTACGAACTATGAGGAAGCGATGATGAGCCCAGATTCCGCAAAATGGCTTGAAGCCATGAAATCTGAGATGGGATCCATGTATGAGAACAAAGTATGAACTTTGGTTGACTTGCCCGATGATCGGCAAGCTATCGAAAATAAATGGATCTTCAAGAGGAAGACCGACGCAGACGGTAATATTACTGTTTACAAAGCTCGACTTGTTGCGAAAGGTTTTCGACAAGTTCAAGGAGTTGACTACGATGAGACTTTCTCACCTGTAGCGATGCTTAAGTCTGTCCGAATCATGTTAGCAATTGCCGCATTTTATGATTATGAAATCTGGCAAATGGATGTCAAAACTGCATTCCTAAATGGATATCTCAAAGAAGAGTTGTATATGATGCAACCAGAAGGTTTTGTCGATCCAAAAGGTGCTAACAAAGTATGCAAGCTCCAGCGATCCATCTATGGACTGGTGCAACCATCTCGGAGTTGGAATATACGCTTTGATGAGGTGATCAAAGCATATGGTTTTATACAGACTTTTGGAGAAGCCTGTATTTACAAGAAAGTGAGTGGGAGCTCTGTAGCATTTCTAATATTATATGTAGATGACATATTGTTGATTGGAAATGATATAGAATTTCTGGATAGCATAAAAGGATACTTGAATAAAAGTTTTTCAATGAAAGACCTCGGTGAAGCTGCTTATATATTAGGTATCAAGATCTATAGAGATAGATCAAGACGCTTAATTGGACTTTCACAAAGCACATACCTTGATAAGATTTTGAAGAAGTTCAAAATGGATCAGTCAAAGAAAGGGTTCTTGCCTGTTTTACGAGGTATGAAGTTGAGTAAGACTCAATGCCCGACCACTGCAGAAGATAGAGAGAAAATGAAAGTCATTCCCTATGCCTCAGCCATAGGATCTATCATGTATGCAATGCTGTGTACCAGACCTTATGTGTGCCTTGCTATAAGTCTAGCAGGGAGGTACCAAAGTAATCCAAGAGTGGATCACTGGACAGCGGTCAAAAACATCCTAAAGTATCTGAAAAGAACAAAGGATATGTTTCTCGTATATGGAGGTGACAAAGAGCTCGTCGTAAACGGTTACGTCGATTCTAGCTTTGACACTGATCCGGATGACTCAAAGTCACAAACCGGATATGTATTTTTATTGAACGGTGGAGCTGTCAGTTGGTGCAGTTCCAAGCAGAGCGTCGTGGCGGGATCTACGTGTGAAGCGGAATACATAGCTGCTTCGGAAGCAGCAAATGAAGGAGTCTGGATGAAGGAGTTCATATCCGATCTAGGTGTAATACCTAGTGCATCGGGTCCAATGAAAATCTTTTGTGACAACACTGGAGCCATAGCCTTGGCGAAGGAATCCAGGTTTCACAAGAGAACAAAACACATCAAAAGACGCTTCAATTCCATCCGCGATCTAGTCAAGGAGGGAGACATAGAGATTTGCAAAATACATACGGATCTGAATGTTGCAGACCCGTTGACTAAGCCTCTTCCACGGGCAAAACATGATCAGCACCAGGACTCCATGGGTGTGAGGATCATCACTTTGTAATCTAGATTATTGACTCTAGTTCAAGTGGGAGACTGAAGGAAATATGCCCTAGAGGCAATAATAAAGATGTTATTTGTATTTCCTTATATCATGATAAATGTCTTTTATTCATGCTAGAATTGTATTAACCGGAAACTTAGTACATGTGTAGATACATAGACAAAACAGTATGTCCCTAGTATGCCTCTACTAGACTAGCTCATTGATCAAAGATGGTTATGTTTCCTAACCATAGACATGAGTTGTCATTTGATCAACGGGATCACATCATTAGGAGAATGATGTGATGGACAAGACCCATCCGTTAGCATAGCACTATGATCGTTTAGTTTTACTGCTATTGCTTTCTTCATGACTTATACATGTTCCTATGACTATGAGATTATGCAACTCCCGAATACCGTAGGAACACCTTGTGTGCTATCAAACGTCACAACGTAACTGGGTGATCATAAAGATGCTCTACAGGTGTCTCCGAAAGTATTCGTGGTGTTGGCATAGATCAAGATTAGGATTTGTCACTCCGAGTGTCGGAGAGGTATCTCTGGGCCCTCTCGGTAACACACATCACAATAAGCCTTGCAAGCAAAAGACTAATGAGTTAGTCACGAGATGATGTGTTACGGAACGAGTAAAGAGACTGGCCGGTAACGAGATTGAACTAGGTATAGAGATACCGACGATCGAATCTCGGGCAAGTAACATACCGTTTGACAAAAGGAACAACGTATGTTGTTATGCGGTTCTGACCGATAAAAGATCTTCGTAGAATATGTAGGAGCCAATATGAACATCCAGGTTCCGCTATTGGTTATTGACCGGAGATGAGTCTCGGTCATGTCTACATAGTTCTCGAACCCGTAGGGTCCGCACGCTTAACGTTTGATGACGATCGGTATTATGAGTTTATGAGTATTGATGTACCGAAGGTAGTTCGGAGTCCCGGATGAGATCACGGACATGACGAGGAGTCTCGGAATGTCCGAGACATAAAGATTGATATATTGGACGGCTATATTCGGACACCGGAAGTATACCGAAAAAGTTTCGGATTTATCGGGAATGCCGGAGGGGGTTACCGGAACCCCCTACGAGAGGGGATGGTCCATAGTAGGCCTAAAGGGAAAGAGAGAGGCAGCCCATAGGGCTGGCCGGCGCCCCCACCTAGGGTTCCTAGTTGGACTAGGATTGGGGGGGGGGGGGGCGCCACCTCTCCTATTCCTTTCCCCCTTCTTCCTTTTGGTGAATCCTACTAGGAATAGGATTGCAATCCTATTCCTAGTAGGACTCCTTCCCTAGCCGCACCAGGAAGGGCCGGCCGGCCTCCCTCCCTTGCTCCTTTATATACGGGGGCAGGGGGGCACCCAAAGACACACAAGTTGAATTGTGTTAGCCGTGTGCGGTGCCCCCCTCCACAGAATCACACCTCGGTCATACCGTCGCGGAGCTTAGGCGAAGCCCTGCGCCGGTGAACACATCATATCCGTCACCACGCCGTCGTGCTGACGAAACTCTCCCGTGAAGCTCAACTGGATCAAGAGCTCGTGGGACGTCATCAAGCTGAACGTGTGCTGAACGCGGAGGTGCCGTACGTTCGGTGCTTGATCGGTTGGATCGCGAAGAAGTTCGACAACATCAACCGCGTCACTTGACGCTTCCGCTCCCGGTCTACGAGGGTACGTAGACACACTCTTCCCTCTCGTTGCTATGCATCTGGTAGATAGATCTTGCGTGATCGTAGGAAAAATTTTAAATACTACGTTCCCCAACATGAAGATGGCCCAAGCAGAGGAGACCCCAACTTCTCTTGCGTCTTCTTGTCATCGCACCCAGCGTCGGTTCCTCGAGCTTCGCAAAAATCTTGGAGGGGTGCAGCCGACTTTCCAAGGAACGGGCCCTCAAGCGTCACCTCCACCCCATTGCAGGCATCATGGAGGGTAGTGGTGCCCGCATCACACGCCACAACAGACCGAGCAGCCGAAACTGAGGAATTAGCAGCCCGAGGTGGCATCCACGGGGCCAGCTCCTCATCCGACTCGTTTTCTTCATCGTCAGCAAGCGAGCTCCACAAAACAAGTTTCTCTCTGTCCAGACCCACCTCAGTGTCGACAGGAGTCAGGGACGGCGCGGCTTTCATTTTTTTGAGCGACCATAATAATGATAATTTGTATATTATGTTACGTTTGGAGAACATGTTTTTTTATTGGAAGTTACGTTTCCAGCACGCGTCCTTTTAATCAGGTGGGACTTCACTAAGATCATGTCAAGCGGGTAAAAGTGATTTTAATACCGAGTATAGATGATGAGTAACTCGACCGATGGTGACACAAGTAAAGTTAGCAAAGTGAACTATGCAAATAAGCAAACACGCAACTAAAGTAGAGCTTAAGGACCCAAGGTTCATTATCTCTTCCGAAAGGCAAAAGGCAGTTATATATGTATTTTTTTTTATCTACCTACATTCAGTAAAATCGTATCGAACACTTAAGGTCAAAATGTGTGTCTATGACTGTGAGATACTGACTTCGGTAACTCGACCAATGGTGATAAATGCATTCTAGTTTGTTTGCGCAACGCAAGCCTCACTAGATGATCATGAAGGACACATGAGTTTTGTCTACTCGATGGGACTCCAACAAGAAGAGAGTCTAACGGCGGTCCAAGTGATTGTAACTTGTACTCACATGCTTTGCTACGTTTGTGCTACTAGCTAGCTAGCCGTGTGGCCAGTCACGTACGTACCGGCGGTGGCAACTGCATGCTACGGCCGGAGTGAAGTATCTGCTAGTCTAGAACAGACATGGACAGAGATTTATCGTTCTTCCTTATCACTCCCTCAGCACCACCCGTGGCGTGCGTGGGCTCGCTGCACCGCGTGACAGCAGCGGCCGGCCGCCCAATTCGCCGGTGCGATCGATGCATGGTGCCCACCGGCCGCGCTTGCTTGCTTGCGGCGAGATGCAGTCAAACGCACACGAAAACTGACTTTTAACCCGTGCAGTGCGTGTGAATACTGATCGACCGCTATGCATGAGATGACCCGGTAACTCTTGTTCTTTTCTTTCCCCATCTATGATACGCACGGTACTGGCCATACATGCATGAAAGTCACAATGATTTCAACTTGTATGTGTACTATCACCGTGCAGAGTTGGTGATACGACAACTCAACCCACAATGATGCATGTATGAGCTAGTTAGATGATTAGAGTGAACTACCTACCTGAATTTATCTACTACTCCCTCCGTTCCTAAATATAAGTCTTTGTAGAGATTTCACTATGAGCCACATACGGATGTATGTAGATGCATTTTGTAGTGTAGATTCACTCATTTTGCTTCGTATATAGTCCATTGTGGAATCTCTATAAAGACTTATATTTAGGAACGGAGAGAGAAGATGGGACTCCATGAAGATAAGAGTCAAAGGGTTAAAATGATTTTAACTTGTATGTGTACTATCACCGTGCAGAGTTGGTGATACGGCAACTCAACCCACAATGATGCATGTGTGAGCTAGTTAGACGATTAGAGTGAACTACCTGAAGTTCCATATCCGTCTTTGAAACATAAAATTCTATCTAGCGGGACTTCACTACGATCCTATCAACATGTGAAAGTGTGACTTTGAAGAGACGGTAATTCTAGTAACTCAGTTGACAAAGACACAACTAAAGTAACAAGACAAACCCAAGTAAAATAGAATGAACAACCTGAAGATCATAATCCGTTTAATTCTAAAGGCATATACATGGGAGTACTTTGATCTATCACCGGAAAAATCATATCAAGCACATAGGGTCAAAACATACATTTATGAATTGTAAGCCGGTGATACTGGTAACTCGATCGTCGACAATATATGAATTCTAATTCGATTAGAGAACACAAACTTCAGTACATGTTTCTCAAGACACAAGAGGTCAATATAGTGGATAGAACTTCTATAAGGTAGAGTCAAATGGCTAATGTGATTTTGACTTACACTATCCCCCTGAGTTAGCTAACTCGGTTCATGGCGAGCCAAGTTATTTAGTCACACGGTTGGAGTGTTTTGGTGTGTTCGAATCTTTGGGCTTACACAAAGTTTAGTACCACATTTCTGGTGGTGGTAGGCCGGGAGAGGATTTGGGGTGGCTTTTGATTTTTCGAATGTTCATATCTTTTGAATAAAAAGTTCAAATTAAGTCATGTTTTCATATTCGTGTTTCTCGTGACGAGGGCTTTCAATTAACATCCATTTTAAATAAGTTTTGATGAATTTTGAAAAAAACATGTTAAGTTTCAACTCTTTTAGTACGAACGACCGATAAAATCACAAGTTTAGTGCCTGCAACTGACCCAAAAAAAAGCTTCAAGTTTGAAGAATTTAGAACTTAAAATTATTGTGCCCTCATACAGGATCGAATTACTTAGCAAATCGTAAGGCAATCGAGCGGCTAGATAGGGCTTTGGAGGTGCGTGCCCCCGTTACAAATTTCCGGTAGTAGACCGAGATCAAGGCATAAAGCATTGTGTTTCTCACCTTTGTATAACACGAGAGCATGGGCCAACAAAGGCATGCTCGCTCACTCGCTCTCTTGATGCATGTGCTTACTCATATGTCTAACCTGATTAAATGAGTCTAAAATTGTGAATTATTCCAACATGCCAAAGTTCCATGTTATTTTATCTAGCCGGCGTCAATGAGATCATACCAAGCAAGTAAAGTGATTTTAGCTTTTTTTTTTTTTTGAAAACTTCCGATCTATTTATCTTCAATCATAGCAGTACAACGAACACCAGAAATAAAAATTACATCCAAATCCGTAGACCACCTAGCGACAACTACAAGCATTGAAGCAAGCCGAAGGCGCGCCGCTGTGATCACTCCTCCATCGCCCGAGCCGGACACATCTTGTTGTAGTAGACAGTCGTGAAGTCATCATGTTAAGGCCCAATAGGACCAGCACCCCAGAACAGCAATCGACGCCGATGAAGAATAACGTAGATCAGAAGGATCCAAACCGAGGATAGACGAACGTAGACGAAAAATGACGAGATCCGAGCAAATCTACCAAAGATAGATCTGCCCAAGACACACCTCCACACGCCTACCAACGATGCTAGACGCACCGCCGGAATGGGCGCTAGGCGGGGAGACCTTTATTCCATCTTCAGAGAGCCGCCGCCGTCTTGCCTTCCTGAGCAGAACACAAACCCTAAGATTGAAAATAACGACTAAAAACGGAGCTCTCCCGCCGGCCCTTGCAAGGATCCACCGCGCCTTCATGGCCTTAGGGACACCGAAAACGAGACGGACCTGCGCCGGCGCCGGCGAGAGACACGAACCCTAAGTTTCTTTTTTGGAGGAGGAGAAGGCGGCTGCTGGCAAAGATAGAGCTGGTTTTCTTTTGTTCCCTCTGATTTTAGCTTTCATAGAAATGAGTGTATATGCAGGAGCGTTTGCTGTTTTCCCAAAAGAAAAAAGAACTAACGACACAACTGAGCTTAGCTAGAGCGACTGACTCAAATATCAACATACGTATGCATGCATGGTTTAAAAACACAAGTATGAGAGGTAACTCCAATGCTATACACCAAAACGGCTTCGAAAGCTTAGACCACATGGATCAGGCACTTTTTGTCATCCAACTCTATGCACTAAATATTATCGATCACTTTGACTCTGACTACAAAGGTCGGTCTTTTGGGTAAGACGGCGGCAGCGCGCGGATCGATGGCGGGATCGATGTACAGTCAGCGGACCATTTGGAGGCACAGAAAGGATCACTTTTTGACTCTGACCATGATATATATGTGGCTTCTGCATGCCACCGAACGTACGACGGCACGAGGGCGACTCCATGGAATTGACCCGGTCGGCCGTAGTCGAGCTCCATGGAATCTACGTACGTGGCCGTCTCTCGTCTATAGAAGGAAGAAGGAAAGGAAGCGATGGGATTTGGATTTCGCGGCGGCGTGCAAAAGATCCCCTTCCTGGCGCTGGTGCTGCCGCCCACAAGTCTGCCTGCCTTTGGACTCTGGTCGTGCACAAGGTGGATCCATGCGACGCCGACGGTGAACTTTTTCTGGCCAGCTGGGTACGCTGCGGCGCCCCTGCAGCACGCAGCGGGACGGCGTGGCCGGCGGCCTTACCCTCCGGCCAGAGCGGAGTCAGCCGGCGAGTGCGCGGCCAAGGCGTGTAGCATCGCTACCTATCTGCGCACGGACATGGCTCATGGGGAGCTTCTCGATCCGGTGGCAGGGCGGTAACTCGATCCATTGACGGCGACACGAGTAAAGTAGCTACAGTGAGCTAGCGACCCAAATAAATAAAGTAGATTGAACACGCAGAAGTGTTCAATGGTACTGAACCAATATCGATATATCTAGGCATGTAAATGATTCTTATTTATCTAGGCCAAGTTAACTCGTATAGGACACGTAAAGTGAAAACATATGTATGCGGTTGTGAGCTACTGACTATGGTAACTCAATCAACTACTCCCTTCGTTCCACAATATAAGGTGTATTGATTTCCGTGCAAGTAAATTATTTGAATGTTTGACCAAGATTATAGAATAAAATAACAACATCTGCAATACCTAATAGATAAAATATGAAACGACTTTTCATGATGGATCAAATGATATAAATTTCATATTGTGGACTTTGATATTTTTTTCTAAAAACTCGGTCAAACATGCACTTATTTGATTATTGAAAAAAAATACACCTTATATAAAGAAACAAAGAAAGTATGATATATGTGTTCTAGTTCGGTTGAACAACACAAACTTCACTAGATGATTATAAAGAACACATGAACGATGAGACTCCAATAAGATAGAGTCCAACAGATAAAGTGTACATATACTATCATCTATATATATAAACTATCGTATCGCTCCTGCCTGACCCCCGCGTCGCTCTCACGGGCGACACGGGGGGAAACCCAGCCGCCGGCCACCTCAAGCCCCTCCCCTCCATCCCCTTCTCGCCGTCGTCGGAGGAGGCGACCGGGCTAAGCCCGTGCCGCGGACGGCGATGGCGGTGCGAGCTCTCTCTCGCGGCGAGGCGTTTTCCCCTCAGATTCAAGGCCGAGGCGGCGGCCGGCCATGGCTTTTACGTGGACTGCTCTTCCATGCGTGGCGGCGCGCTATTGGCTACCGGCGAGGCGCCCTTTCCCCGTGCCCATGATGTTCCTGATGTGACGCCAGATCCATGCACTGCCCCGATCTGATCCGGGGTGCCACCGGATCCGCGCACTGCCCCGATCTGCTTCGGGGTGCCGCTAGATCCGTGCACCGCCGCGATCTGATCTGGGGTGCTGCGGCGGCGTGGGGGCTGCAAGCTCGGCTTGATTTGAGGGGCCGGTCCTAGGGTTCCTCAAGTGACAAGACGAAGATCTGCCTGACGACTATCGTTCTTCATCTGGTCGGAGTGTCGGGTTCCGAAAGGCTCCGCTGGCGAACTCCCATGGGCGCGTTATGCCTGGAGATTGCTGGATCGGATGGGATTCGGTTGTGCCCACTAGTTCTCCATTAAGGAGGGAGCGGTGCGAAGTTCTGCTATCTGTTGCCATCATGGGATATGTTTAGTTCCATGGTGAGGTCAGAGGCGGAGAATGTCATGAAAGCCGAGATTGGAGGACTAGTAATGGTGATTGGAGCCTTTGTGGCGATGAGGAACTTGCTTGGAGTTTCGGATTTTGTAGCCGTGGTATGTAAGTGGGGGCGGCAGCACGGGTGCAGTTCAAAGTCTTACCTCTCAGGATGAAAATCTAAGGTCTGGCCTTAATTGGTTGTGCCTGGCAATGGTCTTGTTGAAGACATTGTTTTGAGAGCGGGGACTATCTTCGGAGTGAAAACCCAAGATCTATGATCGGGTGACGATGGCGCTTGTGCACTGTTTCCTTCTTTGAGGCGTCACTTTTGGAGAACTTGGACTTCAGGTGTTGTCTTGGTGGTGGTTGTACTATTGTTGCATGGACTGGAATTCTGTAGCGGGACTTTTCTTTTTTTAGCTTCTTCTTCTTCTTCTTTGGTTGTGTGCATCCGTAATGACATTAGATTATTGCGTTGTTGCAGAGGCCGGGTGTAATTGGTATCTTCGCGATATTAATATATTCCCTTTATCGAAAAAAATATATATTATATCTAGTGAAACTTTCTTTTATTGATCAAGTTGGCAATTAAACTGATTTTAACGAGATGATAATTCTTGTATACTTGACTGGTAATAACCCTAGTAAGTAAAGAAAAATAATGAACACAAATATCATAATCTGTTCCAAAAGGCACTCATTTTTATCTATTATGACTCCGTAAAATCATACCAAACAGACAAACACTCAAAGTCAAAGGATACAATATACGAATGTGAGACACTGTCTCTCGTGCCTCGATCGACCATACTTTTATCCTGATTCGTAAGAAGAACAAAAAAATTAATACATGTACATGGGACTCCAATATAAGATAAGTCATTGTAATATGAAAAAATTAATACATGTACATGGGACTCCAATATAAGATAAGTCATTGTAATATGGTAACTCAATTCGCAGCAACACATGTGAGTTAGACTGTTAGAGTGAACAACTCAAAGTTGCATACATATTATTTTTATCTAGTGGGGCTTCACCGATTGTATCAAGCATCTAAAGTACGTGATGTTGTAATTGTCTAGATGTTCGTCAATGTGACGAGGGATTAGTTGGTCGACCGTTGTTGCCCTTTCGTCCCAATATGAAATACCCAAATATTGACATGCAGAAAACACATGAATGGATTTTATGTGCCAAGACTCTCCAACATGATACAAACAGTCGCATTCCTTAAGGGAAGGCATGCTAGCACCACTTGCCTATGCTAGTCTTAACCTAAGGGTGACATTCTTTGATGATGCCATGATAATCTGCATCAAGACGTAGACCATGGATGTTGAAGTTTGCTCTACAGTCCTAGATGGTTTTGGTGATGCTTCGGGTCTACAGATCAACCGCATGAAATGCACGAGCATGCCAGTTAGGTGTCCACCATAGGTTTTAAAGGTGGTTACCGGGCCCGGGATACTTGGGTGTGTGGTCATTCCGCTGCAAATACATGGGACTCCCGTTGGGCATTCCAGATCCCCCTGGCAATTAGTTCTGAGAGGGATGCACAAGCAAAGAAGTTACTAGTGCGAAAGGCAGTATCGCTGCCAAATGGAGGGAGGTGTATCCTTGTTAAATTGATGCTCTTCGTAGTACAAGTTCAAGTGATTATCGCTTTAGATCTCTCACCCAAAGTATTGTTTGACATCAACAAATTTTTCCACAATTTCTTGCGATGTAGGTGGAAGGTGCGAATGGTGGCAACTGCGTCATGGCCTAGGATGTTGTCTGTATGCCAAAGAAAGCCGAAGGACGGCGAACGCCTAATATGATCTGGCTTAGCCTTGCGGTTCGCGCGAGATGATTATGGCTTTAGCGAGTGAATTCAGCTCAGCCTTGGGATGAATTCATCATCCGGGTTCTGCCCACGAGTCGCTTACACTCCTCCAGGCATCAACGACAGCAAGGATTATTGGTGATGGCTCGATGGCCTGCCAGGACATTACGCCATTGGTTCATAATTATATCTCCACATGGGGATGCCTAGGATGGTGGCGAATGCCCTGCATGATGCGTGGACGGTGGATGCTGGCCCTAACTTGGGCACGTAGGAAATTGCAAAGCCTCTGGCTCCCTGGGAGTGCCTCACACTTGTCAGACTAGAACCATGCCACTGAGGATTCAATCTCTTGGGCCAGACGTAGTGGACACTCCTCTGTGAAATTGGTCTAAGAGGCGCTCTTTGCTACCCACCGGGAGGATCTAGTTGTTGAAGTTATCTGGGACTATGGGGCACCTTTGAGCTGCAAGTTCTTACTATGGTTGGCCATGAAGAATAGGCACTGGACCTCAGATCGCCTTGATCGACGTGGTTTGCTACACCAAGATACCTTCCCATTCTGTGATCAAGACATAAAAGAATTGACCACATGTTGGTTGGATGCATCCTTGCATGTGCAGCTTCTAGTGTGTTGTTAGGCGCTTGAGAGCGGCCTAATTGGGTCCCCGTGGAAGACGACTCATTTTTGGTCTGGAGCTGCTCGATGACGCATGAACCGTCCTCAACGGCGAGACTTTCAATCTATCGTGACATACGGTGGTTGTTAATGCCGGATTGAAAGTCTCAAGCCACCAGAGGTCAGGATGGATTGGAAGTCCCGCTGGCAGCTGCTTGGTTGACTGGAAGATCGTTTGATTTCCTAAAGAATATGGCGGTCTAAGCGTTCACAATCTTTTCTTACTCAACCAAACTCTTTGCGTGCATTGTCATTGGATGGAGAAAGTTGGCAAAGACAAGCCATGTGCTGGCCTGCCCTTGATGGTCACCAGGGAGGTTGAGGGCACCTTCGGTGCCGCGCTAAAGTGCTCAGTGGACAGTGGCGCCAAGATCAACTTCTAGACATGTCGATGGTTGGACGGCCATAGCATTGAGCAACTTGCCCCCAGCTTGTTCCCATTCACCAAACCTGCCAATCGGAGGCGCACAGTGGCCAGCGCTTTACCATATAATGCTTGGGTGGACGACATCAGTGGAACTCGCTCCTTACAATCATGGAGTTCCTTGCGCTCTCGCTGCAAATTCAATGCCTAACCCTGCAGGATTCTAGGACGGCCTAACCTGGCACCTAACTCATTGAAAGAGAATTCTTCCCGTGAGCGCATGAGTTGTGGTCTTCATTGGCACCGTTTGAGATCAAAATCTTGGTCTGGCTTGCCCTACGGAATCGCCTATGGACCGTTGACCGACTAGTTGTCAGGCATCTGGATCACCCGCCTAGTTGCGTGTTGTTCTTGCGGCTACTAGGAACTACCGCACACCTCCTCTTCGCATGTCCCTTTGCATTGTTTCACTCCTAATGGGGATGCAACTCTTTCATCTTGGTGGCATTCTCTCTCGGTGGTGGCTCCGGCCTTTGTCTATGCGTCACATATGGATCGAGAGGAACAGTCGGGTTTTCGGCAGGAAAGCATGCCTTTCAACCCCAGTGTTGGCCAAAATCCATGCTGAATTTGCGCTTTGATAAACTTGCACATGCAGGTCATGTGGGATCCAGTGAGAACTAGTTGTTCGTTACGTTCCTATCGGTCCTCTGCCTTGCTAGCTTAATCGACAAGCGGAGTGGCTAAGGTTGTACCCTCGATGTATATGTAACTATCCATTCCTGTCTTAATATAAAATGCACGCGATTCTCTTGCATGTTCTTGAAAAAAGAAGAGCTTTGGAAGCATCGCAAAGACACGATTTTTGAACCATGCATCTCCATCGTTTAGGCTTGTAGTTTCTATAGTGGGTCAGGAGGGGTAGGGTTTGGATGTTAGGCGGGCTTCTCTGCCGGGTGATCTTGATGCCTTTTTGGGGACGTTGGACATGCATACTGATCCTGAGAAACGTGTGTTTGTATAGATCTTTTTGTCACCTGTGACAACATGGCCGGGCGTCACAACTTGTTCTCCTTCAATATACGGTACACATGCTTGTTCACATTCGAGGAGAAAAAAAACAGGTAGCATGCGTAATTTTAACTCAATAATCCACACACTGTTTTTACAACGAGGCATGAGCTTGCAAAAGAAAAACTATAACTAGGATATATATATATATATATATATATATATATATATATATATATATATATAGAGAGAGAGAGAGAGAGAGAGAGAGAGATGGACTCACTTTGACTCCGTGTTAGTGTGTCGGGAAGCCTTGTACGATGAGCAGCAGCCAGCAGGTCAGACAGTGAGATGGACAGTGGTAGTGGAGACATGCTATCTGACGGCCACTGCATGAGCGCGTACGTACGAGGGTGACGGTGGGGCCTGGGCCTTGGCACTCCGTCGATTTGACCCGGTCGAGCTCTAGCTGTTCGTGGCGGTCCCTCCTCGTCTATCTATCTACCCCACGAACAGCTATGGAGTTTCAACTTGGCGGCGTGCACGGAGACCTACCTCTGGCCGGTTGACCCAATGCTTAACCTTTGGGCTTTGGCCGGTCCTACTCGTACGCATCGTGCGTGCGCGCCAGGGAAATCCTCTGTTGCTCTCTATACGCTACGCTGATCCATTGACCCGTGTAGTTTTCTTTCGCTAGTAGATAACGCACAAGGTGTTCTCTATTCGTACGAGTAAATAAACATTTCGGTCGCGGTCAAATAGATCTCAGATCTCCTCGTGTTGCTTGGGCATAATATACTTCAGTGGGACTCGGTTTGAACGTGGATCCTGCCATGCCGGGGCACCGAGGTGTTGTTGGGACAAGTGCCTGTCGACAAAACCACTAGCTGAAAAACAAACTGAGCAGCCCCTAACCTTGCATGCCGCGGAAGAAATCCAGCCATGCCATGGCTTGAGAGAGACCTTGTACGCAGCTTCTACAAGCTGTGCAAGGCTCTGCTGATCAGAACCCTCCTCCTGCCCATTTGTACCTGCTGGACCAGACAGGTCAGCCAGAGGTGATGGCGACCGACGCGTGCGCCCCCGGCGATGAACGTTGGCGTGTGTCCTTCGCCGCTGATTTGCAGGCGCGCACGCTATCATTCAACGATGGCGTGCTGGTCCTTCGCCGCGATGCGCTTCATCTCGTCCTGGTTGATGAGCGCGGCATCACGGTTGACGCGAGATTTCTCCGCGCAGAGGAGTACATCGACATTGGCGATGTTATTTCGCTGCCATGTCACTTTGCGAAGGTTCGAGATCGGCTACCGGCGACGTGGTCGGCCACGGCGGGCAATTCGTACGAGCTAGGTCATGGCGTGGTTCATGGGAGGACGTGTGGACCGGTTCGAGTCGGGGCGGACCCGAGTCCGAACCTCACCCACCGCCCGTCAATGGCGGATGGACGACACGTGGAGGCAAGGCTCGGGTGATCTGCCCGCCATGAGGGCCCCAGCTGCGCCCCTGGGGTGGTGCCTTCTAGTACACACGAGACGGGAGGAGCCGCATCGCCTCCCCCTCATACACCCGCAGCGGGCGCACGAGACGCACATCTCGCACATCTCTTTGGACACTTGTGGGAGAGAGCTAGGGTTTGCCCACCTACCCAATCCCCACCGGATTCCTTCAGCTGGTGGCGCGACAAGGTCGGCGGCGACGAGCGCTCCTTCGCTCAGATAGTTGCGGAGAAGCGCGCTGGTGGCGAGTCGCGCGTGGAGATGGGAGATCGAGGATCGGAGAGATCCGGGGCGTGGCGCGGCAACATGGCGAGGGGAGGCTATGGCGGAGGGCGCAAGCCGTCGATGCCGAATCAGACCCGCAATATGGTCTGGCAGCGGCCAGATCCGCCGCCAGCGACGGCTGGGGGGCGAGATCTGGTGGAGGAGATGGTGGTGACAGATGGGAAGCTGCTGCGCGCGCGATGAGCGGGACGACCAAGGAGATGAAGACCACCACCAAAGCGGCGCCGCCACCTCCATCAACTGGCCAGGCGACAAACGCCGACGAGATCTGCCTCAACTGCTCCCTACCAGGTCATTTCGCTCCTCGCTGCCCTACTATTCGATGCGAAAAATGCAACAAGCTAGGTCATATGGCTCAATTATGCCAAACTTTGAGGCCTTGGGAGTGTGTTCCTTTTATGTGTGGATTTCAATCTCCTGGTCAGGGATTCTTCTACATCCCAGACTTTTGTGCTGCTAAACAGAACACTGAGAAAACAAATAATGTAGTGATTACTATTGTGGAAGGTTCTGCTACTGTGAAAGAAATAGAGCAGGAATTTAATGCCATTTTTGCTATGAAACCTGGAAAGAAAAAATGGAGATGTACAGCTAGATCTATTAACCCTTCTCAATTTGTTATGCGTTTTCCTAATGCTAGTGAAGTGGAGAGGGCTTGCTGCTATGGGAAACGTATGCCTTTGAAGGAGGGGGCTGTAGTGGTGTGTATTACCCCTTGGACTGCTTCTATAGGGGCCAAGGGGATTATGGAAAAAGCTTGGGTGCGGGTTCGAAATATTCCTATTGAGAAAAGGTGCACTGAACATGTGGCCTATGCTGGTGGGCTAGTTGGAATTACTCTGGAGGTGGATGAGGCCACATTACATAAACCTGGATATGTCAGAATTTTGCTTGGATGCAGGGAGGTGAAAAAAATCCCTCCATCTGCTGAAGGAATGTTAGGTGAACAATACTATGACTTTTACTATGAAGTGGAAAGGTTGTGACATTTGGGGGTGAAAAAAGCCAATCCTCCATTGTTGTGAATAGTAGTGCATCCCCCTCATTCCACAAGAAAGCTAGGATGGACTCATATACAGCTTCTTCTAATGGACAGGGGGAGACCAGTACTTCTATGACTGGAAATTATTCACAGAATTATGAAAAAGGTGGGCAGAGACTTGCTGCTGTTGCTGAAAGTGAAGAAGAGGAGGAAAGTGAAGAGGGAAATCATACTGAATTGCTGATTGAAACCATGGCCAGAGAACATGATACTGGGAAATTATCTCATTGTGACAATCAGACTAAGGATGTGATGGGTGGGAAGACTTCTGAGGGGTTGGAAGTGGAGGAAATGGATGGAACTCCTACCTCTCGGTTCAACACACAGAAAGGTGCTTGGGGGATTATTACTCCTATTCCTCCCTCACCACTATATCTTTGCCATGATGAAAAGACTTACAGTGATATATGTCCTCCTTTGTCAGATTATGTGGTTTGGCCCTCCCTGCCTCATATTATGCCCCTTGAGGAGGGGGTCACAGAAGGGGGAGAAAACTACAGTACGTATACTGTTGAATCTCCATCTGGGTCCCCTATTCATGTTGCTAGGGCTCAAGAGGAAAATGCTCCATGGAGGCAAATGCAGAAACTGGCACGTGTTGAAGAAGTGGCTACAAACAGAATGAGGAAGCGTGACTCTGAAGCTATGAAAATACCCAACACCAAAAACCAATTTTCTGCTTTGTCTGATACTGTCATTGTGTTACGCGCTTCTCTTATGGGAGTTAAAATCCCTGATGATGATTTTGCTACCATAGATATTTTGCGTGAACTAGAGTTTTCTAGAAACCTTTTGCGTGAAAAAAATAATGATACACCTAGCCCTAATATCACCATCAATGATGGGCTAGGGAATGATATTCCTTTGTCTTTAGATTGGGATGATGAAAATAAAGAGGAGGAAGAATCATTTACCCTTGTCCAGTCGAAGCATAAGAAAAAGAAAAATTCAGGTAGAAGATCAGTAGTTGTTGTATCTCCTGATAAATCTGCTAGGCCTATAACAAGAAGTCAAAAAAAGAAAAAGGAAGGTATAGCTGCCATGGATCCTGGCAGACTTACCAGGGTGAGAGAGAAACCTATAAGATATAAATGAAAGGTATCTTTTGGAACTGTAGGGGAGTAGGTAAGAAGGGCATGTCTACCTGTCTCACTGATATGATTAATGCCAACGAGGTGGATTTTATTGGGTTGCAAGAAACTATGAAGGAGACATATAAGCCTTCCTTTTTAGGAAGCTAGATCCATATTATAAATTTTGTTGGGAGTGGGTTCCCTCTAGGGGTAAATCGGGTGGAATCCTTTGTGGTCTCGGCAAGGAGAGCTTTGATGTCCTTGGGGTTATTCATGGGAAGTATATTCTGCAGATAGACCTATTTGATAAAAGAAAAAACTGCAGCTGGTCCCTTTTGATAGTGTATGGTGCGGCTCATGATGAACATAAGCCTGAATTCATTGCAGAATTGTCCTCATTATGCCATAAAACTCAAATGTCATATTTAGTGGGAGGGGACTTTAATATCATTCGTCATAGTGGGGAGAAAAACAAAAAGACTACTATATCCCACTTTTCAGATGTGTTTAACTCTGGTATTCACTTGCTTGGTTTGAGGGAGATTTATATGGCGGGTGGACACTATACTTGGTCCAACAAGCAGAAAAATCCCACTCTTGAGAAATTAGATAGGGTTCTGATGTCTCCTGAGTGGGAAGATCTATTTCCTCTTGCCACTGTTAACAAGTTGGTCAAGGAGTTGTCTGATCACAATCCTTTAATGTTGGATGGGGGTGTAGCTTCCTCTAGGGCTCTTGGGAGCAGATGTTTCAAGTTCGATAATGCGTGGCTAAACAATTCGGAGTTTCTTCCCCTGGTGTCTAAGATTTGGTCGAGACCTGTATATACTATCAATCCCATAGATACTCTTAACATTAAGTTGAAGATAATTAAGAAATTCTTTAAGGGGTGGGGGTCCAATTTATTTGGACACAATAAGATCAGGAAAAATCTCATCAAACTCGAGCTGCAGGAGTTAGAACTGCTCGAGGAGTCAGTTGGTCTCTGTGGGGAGGCTTATGCTAGGAAACTTGATATCCTAGTTGAGCTTAATGATTTGTATGTTGAGGAAGAGCTTCATTGGCACCAGTTCTCCAATGGGAGATGGTTATTGAAAGGAGATAATAACACTGATTTCTTTCATAAAGTTGCTAATGGGCGTCGTAGGAAAAACCTCATGAAGTCCCTTGAGTACGGTTCGGTGACCATAGTTGGGACCAAAAATTTACTAGCTCATGCTACTGAGTATTATAAAACTCTGTTTGGGCCCGCTCCGGGCAACCTGTGTCATATTGATGCAGATTTGTGGTCTCGGGAGGAGAATATCAATCCAACAGATAACGATGACTTGACTCGACCTTTCTCTCTCGAGGAGATTAAAAAGGCCTTGTTTGATATGAAGTCAAACCGTGCACCTGGTCCGGACCACATACCTGTTGAATTTTATCAACACTGCTGGGAAGTGGTAGCCCAGGACCTTTTATGTATGTTTGAATGGTTCTATGAAGATAGGCTAGATGTGCAGCGCTTGAACTATGGGATAATAACTCTTCTACCCAAGTCTGCAGATGCTAGAAAAATCCAACAATACAGACCCATATGTTTACTTCGTTGTCCCTATAAACTGATTACAAAAGTTATGGCCCAACCACTGAAGGCCCAAACACTGAAGGCGCACAACACATGGCCCAACCACTGAAGGCCCAGCAGCCTAAAAGACTCGTGCGTTACAAATAAATTACAATTTGTTGATGATGTATATGTTTAATATATACATAATCATTTTTATCATATTTGAGGTTTTATGTTCATATCTTTAACGAGCTTAACAAGCTAAACGAGCCAGCTCGCGAGTTAAACGAGTCAAGCCAATCTTGGGTTTGAGCTCGTTATCGTAACGAGTCGAGTCGAGCTAGCTCGTTAATGTAACGAGCTCTAGCGAGTCGAGCCAAGTTGGCTCGACTCGGCTCGAATTTCAGCCCTAGTCAGTGCGCCTAGCTAACCATTCGACACGGCAGGACTTCGTCACAAATATGTAGATTAGAACCTAATAAAATCATTAGCAGCGACAAGATCTGGGTCTTTCGAAACTTCAAAACACCTTTTCTCTCTTACAAAAAGTGAGTATTTTCTGAATGTTAACCTTTTAAAAACTCAAACATTTTTTAAAACGCAAACCTTTTTTGAATCTTTGAATATTTTTTGAAAAATAGGAACCTTTTTTAAACATGAACATCTTTTGTAAACATCAACATTTTTTGAAACTCCGAACAAAATTTGAAAATGCCATCAGTAGATAATACATTTTGGAATAGTTTGGATTGTGTACCACATGTGTCATGTGGTCACATCAGCAGATAAACAAAGCCCCACAATTGCATCATTTGTTTGTTTTGTCGTGTTTTATCACTGTTTGTTTGTCTTCCACGACGCCAGCCCAGAAGGACATGAGCTTCTTCGATTGGTCTGATCCATTGGTGTCAAACTGACAGCGAGCAGTCGCGCGCAAATAAAGAATGTGTCGTGGGTACTACGATTCGAACTAAATACCTCCTGATGGAGCACACATCTTACAGGCCATTGCAATCGACGAGTTGTCATGACAAAGGAGATGCGTGAGGTATAAAGAACTAATGGCAGCGGCGTAACTGAACATTGAACGAAAAATTATGAACAGATTTTGAACACTTTTTCAAAATTATGAACATTTTTTGTCAAATGTGAGTAACTTATATAATTTTTGAACATTCTTGAAACTATGAAGAAAATTTTAAATTCCCAAACAATTTTTTAATTTGAAAACAAACTTGAAAATGATTACATATTTTAAAATTCTGATTTTTTTATCTTTTTGTATTTTTAACATAATATTTTAAGCGAACATTTTTTAAAAGTTCCGAACATTTTTTTAAATGAATGCTTTCTGAACTGGTGAACAAAGTCGCCTTATACACAAAATGTGAAAATGATATGACTCGAAAGGGTGTGTCTCATTTTTATACAAACTCTCCACCGGGACACAAAAAACGCACAGTGGAAATGAACAAAAGGCAACGTTCCCAAACAACGACATATATGGGCCCATGTGAAAAAAAGCACGAGAACAGGCCGACACGAAACAAAATGAAACAATAGGATGTGGGACAAAAAATAACAAGCTCACATGGGCGGGGATGATCGGGTTTGTGCAAAGATTAGCACAAACCAGCCGGATGGTTACAAACATAGATGAGAAGTCACTGCATCTCATCTGGATGAGATTTAGCAAATCCAAAAGAAAAAAATATCTAGTTACGATATCCTCTCGCTACATAGTCGAATCAAATTAAACAAAACAAGAAATGAAAAGACATGTGGCCAGTGGCGAAGCCACATGTAAGCTGGGTAGTCAATGACTACCCAGCTTTTTGATAAAATCAACATATAAATGTATACATGTTGCAAAAATTAAATAGAAATTCATATATCTGACTACACAACTTCAAATTGACTACACAACATTGTACTTCTGGCACCGCCACTGCATGTGGCCCTCCAAAAAATGTTGCAGCCCACAAAATAAACCCAATACACAAAGCATATAAATGGCCCACTAAAAAAGCAATATCAAGCCTCACTGTTTCATGACGGATGAACAAATAACAGGACACAATGACAACGAGCATGACCCATAAGCACGTACATCTAATGTCATATGAGTTAGATGAGACAGAATATAAAATACCAAAAAATCAAGAATTTAAAATAGTACCAGTTCATGATAGAAAATAAATAATGAAACAGAAAAATAGAAAATGACAAAAAGGAACGCCAGCCCATATAAAAACAGGAAAAGACAACAGCCCATGAGAAGACATTAAAAAAAAACAGCGCATACGAGCTGAGCGCAACTGCCTAGTGTACCCTTTTTGGGGGTTTTCGTTTTGTTTTCAGTGGCCACTAGAACATGAAGGCGCGCGTTGTTACGCCCGACCATCGTGTCAACAAAATAATGCAAATATTTCAGAATAGTTGAGCGGCGTGAATATTTAAAAAGGACATGGTTTGGATTACACTGTTCAAAGTTAATTTACATGTAGATTGTGTAGACATTTTAGGCAGTACTATAAATAACTCCCCATATATTTAGATATGAGCTGACATAAATGCTTAATGTGTAACGTCCAAAATAATTTAGGATGACACTGAATAAACCAGGCAAAAAATATATGTTGTAAATATTGATGTGAGTAGATGGAGCTGCTGGAAATAGTAGTACCAGCAAGGGACTGTTAATCATCCCTGCCAAAAAAAGAATATTTAATCAGAGGTTAGAATGAAAAATAAAAGGAAATTCGAAGTAAAATTATCTAGCAAATAGCGCTTCAAGCTATACATACATACATACATACATACATACATACATACATACATACATACATACATACTCCCTCCAATCCTTTTTAGTCCGCATATAGTATCAACATTCACAATGCCAAATCAATAATTTTAGATTCATTATGAAATGTAGTTTCACGGAATATATCCCAAAATAAGTGTCTCAAGCTTAGTACAATTTTGTACTAGAGCTAGTATAAAGTTGAGACAGTTATTTTGGGACGGAGGGAGTATTTGGTATTGTATATGTTCGTATTTTCTAATATATATTTCGTCAAACTTTGTATATTTTGATGTTTTTTTACGGGATTGTATAGTTTGAGTTGACACACATCTAATACGCAGACTAAAAATGACCGAGTACATACATACATACAAGAACCACTGATCTGGAACCGAAAGTTTCTCCATCATCTCCGTTCGTTGCTCCAAATGTGACCCTGGAACTGAAGCTTCATCGCCATCATTCAGACGGCTAGCAGTGAGCCGACATGGAATGTAAATGACATATATTTGGTTGGCTCAAAGCTACAGGGGAGAGTGATAATAGTCTTTTTCTAATAATTTCTTTTTCTTTTTCAAATGAGTTCTTTTTTAGAATTTCGAATCAGTTTTTATAATAGTCTGTTATTGCAACCAGACAACATGCAACGGTCAGTGAAAGAAAAGGCCACAGATATTGTCAGCCCATTTGGCATAAGTGTGGCAAACAAGCCCATTCAAACTGACAGATCGGAGATGTTGTTTTCAATTCAATTCTTATATCCAGTCATCCACAGCAGGCCTCGTGCACGAAGTTGAATTGATTTGTTTGCGGCTCAATCGATGACAGGACACCCAGATCTATTTCGGGAGCAGCAGCCCTTTTGCTTTGGTAGGCTGTGAGCCGCGACGGGACCGTGAAAATGCTGCCAGCTATTGGGTAGAACGACCAGGAATCTTGGACGTCCAACAACGTGATCAGACGGCTAGAAGGCTCAAATCGCTGTGAGAGGTCCTAGGTGGCTCAGTTTTACTGTTTTGTAATGGCAATGATACTTGCAACCAAAGATGAATTTGATGGACACTTCATTTCTAATGTAGGCGTAGGCATATTCAGAAATTGCTAATGGAGCTCGAGCTCCATGTAGCCCGGATTTTGAAAAATTCAATAAATAACTTGATAAGTTTTAAAAATTGTCTGAAAGGAACTACACATGTATTCTACAGTAGTATATGCTTGTAAAGTTGCATGATGAAATGCATTTTGAAGCGTGCTCCGCACCAAAAATAAATAAATTTCTAGCACATGTACTACTTTTTTTTCACTATAAAAGCTCGTGATTTTGTTTTTTACGTACCTCACATCAAAACGTATTTCACCATTAAATATCACATAAACGTAGTACACATCCCTATATGTATGCCTTTTCCAGAATTCTTTCAAAACTAAAACAGTTAGGTTTAAATTTTCGAGATATGTAAGTGGCAACCGTGTGGCACCCTCCTCCTTCCTTCCCCGCACGCCCTTCCGATCTCCTTCCTTTCCTCCTGATTTCCTTCCTTCCCCCGCACGCCCTCGCGATCTCTTTCCTTTCCTCCTGATCTCCTTCCTTTCCCGCACGTCCTCCCGATCTCCTTCCTTTTCTCTTGATCTTCTTCCTTTCCCGTCGATTTTCGGGCAAAAATAATGCTTGGATTGGGATTTGATCTCTGGTCTGCAAGTAATCAACGAAATGAGCTAACCAACTCATCTATGACACTCATTGTTGAACAGGCTAAGGGAAATACTGTTTTTGACATGTTTTGCCTTTAATATTTTAGCACTGAAAAACTTTTGTTTCACCTATCAAACCCAGCACATAAACTTTTCCCGTGGTAAATTCTCATCACCACCACGATAAAGGACGCACCATCAACATGATAACTTTTGTATACAACGCGGTACATTATGTGTAACTAGCATGGTCGTAAGCACTGAAGGCGTGATAACTTTGGTAAAAGCATCGTGATAACTTTGATCATTGGAAAGAAATTTGTTGAACCAAGCCGCCGGTAATTTCTGTAAATAGCACGATAACATTCACGCCATAGACCTAATAATTTAGGTACAAAAATCATGGTAACTTTAACCATTGGGAAAGAAAAATGTGAAAAGGTACCCGATAATTTACGTGTAAATAGATGGTAATTTACGCAGCGCACATCTGATAACTGAGGTAGAAACACCATGGTAACTTTGACCATAGGGAAGATTTTTTCTTTTTTGAAAAAGTACTCCGGTATCTTATGTGTAAACAGCACGGTACTATACCTCACTCCCCAGGTATTTTTATGTGTAAATAGCACCATGATAGGTTACCACTGCAGGCTTGATATGTTACCTAGAATCAGCATGATAACTTTTTGTCCCGGGAAAAAGTTGTTCAAAACATCCTCGATTTTTTGTGTGTGAATAACATGATAATATAAGCACCGCATAACCGGTAACTTACAATATAAACATGATGGTAACTTTTTAACAAAGGAAAACAAGTTGTTAAAAACATACACTCGCCTCGCGAGGCCTCTTAGATGAACACAATACATGGTGTGCCATGGAAAAGACACATAATGTTTACTGTCATGAGGGGCACACGTGCTCGTGGGTTGACCCAGAAAAATGACCCACTTTGATCCACTATAGGCGTGATAAGTTACGCAAAAACATCGTTGTAATTTTTGACCTATGAAAAAAGTTACCGAAACACACCCATGTTTTTAGGTGTAAGTACCATGATAATATACGAATTATAGACCCGGTAACTCATGTACAATCCCCCATGGTAACTTTGACCAAGGGCGAGGTTGATGTACACATACCCTGATAACTTATTTGTAAGTACCACAATATTTTACACATCGAAGACCTTATAACTTGGGTACAAAACACAATGGTAACTTTGAAAGGGGTGTAGTTGTTGAAACATGGTACCTGGTAAGTTCTATGTAAATAGCACGGTAACTTACGCAACACATGCCTGATAACTTGCATGCGAATACCATGGTAACTTTGTCTTGCGGGGAAATCGTGGTAATTTTCTGTACTTTTTTGTAGTAACAAAATTGTAACAAAAAATGTCAAAATGATTAGTTTCTTTAGTTTGAGCAACAAATACCTAAGGGTGAGTTAGTTGTGGTGGCGCGCTTTGGTGCCAAGGAGGTGTGGTTCGAATCCCACATGCGTAATTTTTTTAACATGTAATAGACGTGAAGAAGTGGCAGTTTTCTCGGGGCCCGGTGGGCGCGCGAGATGTGTGCAAGAATCAGGTTTTTTGGACAAGCCCGCGAGGTAGTTCGGCAGAAGGCGGGGTCGAAGGAAGGGGGGTCGTGTGATAATTTAAAGTGAAACAAGTAAATGTGTGGCAGTTTTGCTTATATGACACACATGTGCCAAATATCACAGTCCCTTAAATTTTTGCAACATTTTGGGCTCTGTTGCTCGGGATATATTTTGTTATAAATAAAACTTGGTAAAAATAGAATACACTCACCACCACATCGCCGCCGCCGCGCCTCGCCTGATCTACGACGCCGCCTCCGTCTGCGGCCCCTCCTCCCCCATGGATCCCGCTGCTGGCTAGCCACTCTCCTCTCACCGGTCGTCCTGTGCCGCCCCGCGTCGCCCCCGGTCGTCTAGCCACCTGACCCAGACGCGCCGCTCCGGCAGCGGGCCCTCTACTCCCCCACCCCAGGCGCCGCCGCCGGCCCGCACGGCCACTCAACGCCGACGCCCCACTCCAGCAGCTCCTCAAGGTAAGCCACCTGCTACTCTCTGTTCATTTCTCGCATTTTCTGTTAACAGATAGCCTAATTATTGTTTAGATATTGTTGATATCTCTAACAGATCTCGGCCTGATCTTGCTATTCTTCTTGTGCAAGGCATGAGCTGTTTTGTAGGCTATTTATAGCAACGATTCCAATCAATGAAATCAGTTGCCCCAAACCGAGTTTTCCTCCTGCCGTTCGTAGTTTAGGCTCCTTCATGGTATCAGATACCTAGATCGAATCCTCTCTCCAGCTTCCGCCGCCACCTCCCCTCTCCCGCCGCCATGAGCTCGCTCGGCTACGCCTCCTCGGACTCCGACGACGATGCCTTCGAACAGTTCGGCATCCCCGTCGCAACTCAAACCCTTCCCACCCCTCAGCTGCAGGCTCTCCGCATCCGTGACCACGTCCTTGTCACGCTGGATTACGAGAAGGAGAACTACGGCCTCTGGAGCCGCCAATTCCTCACCGCCCTCTCCAAGTTCGGGCTTCGGGATCACATCGACGGCTCCGCCGCCCAGGGCACCTCTGACTGGGTGCTCAACGACTTCGCCATCGTCTCGTGGTACGACGCCACGGTCACTCCCTCCACTCTGGCGATCGTGGATCCACGCAACGCCACCGCCGTCTCTCTCTGGCGCGCCATCCGCAGCGTCTTCCGCGACAATCGCGACACGCGCGCCACCTACCTCCGCGACGAGTTTCACGGTTTCAATCAAGGCGACCTCTTTGTCGTCGAGTACACCTCCAAGATGAAGGAGATGGCGGACACGCTTGGCGATCTTGGCTCTCGCGTCCGTGATCGTGAACTCGTCCACAATGTTCTCCGCGGCCTCAACGAGCAGCTGCAGCACGCCGTCCCGCACATGACGCGCGGTCGCCTGCCGTCCTTCATCAAGCTCCGCAACTTCTTGCTCTTGGAAGAGCGGCGCCTCGGCCGTCGTGCTCGCATCGTCGCTCACAACGCGCTCCTAGCCCAGGCTCATCTCGCGTTTCAGGCCGCCGGCGCTCCCATGCCGGCCTACACCAACCCTGCTCCGCCTCCCTACTTCAACCCAACGCCAGCGGGCTTCTACGGTGCGGGTGCCTCCCACGCCAGCCCTTCCACTGCTCTCGGTCAGGGCAAGAAGAAAAAGAAGAAGGGGGCCGCTCCCAGTGCACCAGCTCCGTTCGCCCCTCCCGCCGTGGGCATGCGTCCGCCGGCTCCGCACCCTCCTGCACCTGCCCTCGCCGGAACGTTCCAAGCCTGGGCGGGTCCCGGCATCCTCGGGGCCGCTCCCGGCGCACGTCCGCCTACCCCGACCGCGCCCCACGGCCTCACCGTCCACGCCGCGCCGGCCGCTCCTCAGGCTGCTCCTCCGACACAATGGGATCAGTCGGCCCTCATCGCCGCGCTGAACCAGATGGCACTTCAAGCGCAAGCAGGACAAGGCAGCGAGTGGGTCCTCGACAGCGGTGCTTCCTCTCACATGGGCTCCGGTTCCGGTATACCACTCTCTCCTCGTCCTCCCAATTTTCCTTCTCATATCATTGTGGGTGATGGCTCCTCTCTTCCTATCACCGGCACTGGTTCCGTTCACTTTCGAACACCCATTCGCCCTCTCTCCCTTCTGAACATTCTTATTTCTCCTAAACTCATCAAAAATCTAGTGTCTGTCCGTGCTTTTACACGTGATAATTTTGTTTCCATTGAATTTGACCCTTTTGGTTTCTCTATCAAGGATTTGGCAACGGGACGGGTCATTCACCGATGTAACTCCACCGGCGACCTCTACCCCTTCGTGCAGCCGTCCCAATGTTTCCTCGCCACCGTCTCTGCAGCTTTGTGGCATCAGCGGCTTGGACACCCTGGCGTTGAAGCTTTGGCAAATGCCTCCAAATATTTCAAATTCAGTTGTAATGAAAGTTTACCCACGCACTGCGATGCATGTCGTTTGGGCAAACACACTAGACTTCCTTTTTCTTCCTCTACCACCAAAACATCTTCTGCTTTTGAGCTTTGTCATTGCGATTTATGGACTAGTCCTGTATTAAGCATCTCGGGTTTTCAATATTATCTTGTTATCTTAGATGACTTTACACACTTCACTTGGACGTTTCCTATTCGTAATAAGTCTGAAGTTCATCATCTTCTTGTGGCGTTCTATGCTTATGTTCGCACACAGTTCTCGTCCTCCATTAAAGCTTTTCAGACTGACAATGGACGAGAATTCGACAACACTGCAAATCGCGCTCTCTTTACCGCCAATGGCACTCTCCTTCGCCTCACCTGCCCATACACCTCCCAACAAAATGGCAAGGCCGAACGTATCCTTCGTACACTCAATGACGGCGTCCGCACTCTTCTTATACACGCGTCCATGCCGTACCCATGGTGGGCTGAGGCTCTCGCCACCTCCACATACCTCATCAACCGCCGCCCATGCAAAGCCAACGTCATCACCACTCCCTACGAGATTCTTCACGGTCGTGCCCCCGACTTTCGGTCTCTTCGAGTGTTTGGTTGCCTGTGCTATCCTAATTTGACTGCCACTACACCTCACAAACTCGCACCCCGTTCTACCCCTTGCGTTTTTCTCGGCTATCCGGACGGACGCAAAGGTTATCGCTGCTATGATCCAATGGCTCGGCGCATTATTTTTTCACGGCATGTTACTTTTGTGGAAAAAGTGTTTCCTTTCAGCTCTCTGGACTTCAGCATCGCCCCGGCAACCCCTCCGCGCGACAGCCACGACGACCCTCCTCCGGTTTACGTCGATCATGCCGCGCCCCCTGCATGCCACAGTGACGGGCCATGCAGCCCGGCGCTGCGCGGATCGTCCTCGGGCCCCGGCTCCACCAGTGCTGAGCCGCGCAGCCCAACTGGCTCCTCTTCAGCACCCTCTGCCGGGACCTCTTCAACAGGCCGCGGCCCACCATCCGCTACGGGCTCTACAGCTTCCTCGGCTCGCGGCTCTGCGGCCTTGCCGCCCGACGCCGCGCCCTCCAGCTCGGCGCCTGCTGCGTCGCCCTCCCGCCACCACATGGTCACTCGCGCTCGGCATGGCGTCTTCAAGCCGAACCCTCGCTACGGACATGTCGCCACCACGACGGTGTCGCCCATCCCATCCTCTGTCCGGGAGGCTCTCCGCGACTCCAATTGGCGCCAGGCGATGCAGGAGGAATTCGACGCCCTTTCGTCGAACACCACCTGGACGTTGGTCCCTCGGCCTCCCCACACCAACGTGGTCACCGGAAAATGGGTCTTCTGGCACAAGACACGTGAGGACGGCTCCCTCGAGCGGTACAAGGCTCGATGGGTCGTTCGTGGTTTTGCCCAACGTCCTGGTATCGACTATGGCGAAACTTTCTCGCCGGTCGTCAAACCGGCAACAATTCGCACTGTGCTCACCTTCGCATCCTCACGTAACTGGCTTGTGCACCAGTTGGACGTGAAGAATGCCTTCCTCAACGGCATCCTCGATGAGCAGGTCTACTGCTACCAGCCGGCCGGTTTTGTCGATGCTCATCGCAAGGATCACGTCTGCAAGCTCGTCAAGTCCCTCTATGGCTTGAAGCAAGCGCCGCGCGCGTGGTTTCAGCGCTTCGCCACCTTTGCCGTCACCATTGGCTTCACTGCCTCTCGCTCTGACGCTTCGCTGTTCATCCTACGGCGGGGCACTGACGTGGCGTACCTCCTGCTGTACGTTGACGACATCGTCTTGACGGCCTCCTCCTCGACACTGCTCCACGCTCTCATTGACAAGCTCATGGTCGAGTTTGCGATGAAGGACTTGGGGCCCTTGCACTTCTTCCTCGGGATCCCGTGTGCGCCGTACGCCTCATGGCTTCTTCCTCAGCCAGGAGCAGTACGCTGAGGAGATCCTCCAGCGCGCTAGCATGTTGCAGTGCAAAACAGCCACCACGCCTGTCGACACCCTTCCCAAGGTCTCCGCCGATGCTGGTGCCCCGGTTGCCGATCCCTCCGAGTACCGCAGCCTCGCCGGTGCTCTTCAGTACTTGACCATGACGCGTCCTGATCTTGCATATGCCGTGCAGCAAGTCTGCTTACACATGCACGATCCGCGTGACGGTCATCTCGCCATCATCAAACGCATTCTCCGATACGTCCGCGGTACCACGAGCTCCGGTCTCCTGCTCCACAGCTCCTCTCCACTCGACATCGTCGCCTACTCGGATGCGGACTGGGCAGGCTGCCCGGACACACGGCGCTCTACCTCCGGCTACTGCGTCTACCTTGGCGGTGCTCTCGTGAGCTGGTCTTCCAAGCGCCAACCCACTGTCTCGCGCTCGAGCGCCGAGGCTGAGTATCGTGCCGTTGCCAATGCTGTTGCTGATTGTGTATGGCTGCGGCAACTCCTCGACGAGCTCGGTTCCCCTCCCTCCAAGGCCACGGTGGTCTTTTGTGATAATATCTCAGCGGTGTACATGTCTACCAATCCAGTTCATCATCGACGAACGAAGCACATTGAGTTAGACATTCACTTCGTGCGCGAGAAGGTGGCTCTCGGCGAACTTCGGGTCGTTCATGTGCCTACTACTCAGCAGCTGGCTGATATCATGACCAAAGGACTTCCTACGGCGTCGTTTCAGTCATTCCGGTCCAGTCTATGCGTTTTGCCTAGCGCCAACGTATCGACTGCGGCGGGGTGTTAACAGATAGCCTAATTATTGTTTAGATATTGTTGATATCTCTAACAGATCTCGGCCTGATCTTGCTATTCTTCTTGTGCAAGGCATGAGCTGTTTTGTAGGCTATTTATAGCAACGATTCCAATCAATGAAATCAGTTGCCCCAAACCGAGTTTTCCTCCTGCCGTTCGTAGTTTAGGCTCCTTCATTTTCTAATGCGTGCACTAATATTATTAGCAATTTACCACCTGCCACACCTGATGCGTGCATTGATGCTATGATGTGTGTGATGTATCTGAACAAAAGATCTACTAGAAAGTAGTAGTAGCTCTTTATTTCATTGTGTATTGGAATAGTGAACTTGCTCTGATGTATATGGTCTTGAAAGGGAGCCCGTTTTGATGTATATAATCTTGAAAATTAGCTTGTTTTGAACTTTTGATGTACATGGTCTTGAAAGTGAGCTTGTTTTGATGAACATGAACACAAATTGTAGACAAGAGCTCTTTATTTCATTGTGCATTGGACAGTAGGCTCTTTATTTAATTGTGTATTCTTTTTTGCTTTGTATCCTTGTGCTAGACAGAGAGCCACTTTTGCACAAGTCCACCAATTCCCCCTCTCTTCTTCCTCAGTGGCCCTGCCTCTAAAATCGCCACCAAACTCCCCACAGATGGGCTGGTGCTCCCCGTCCACTCCCCGGCAGCTGCTATCCACCGTCGCACTCTTCGCCTTTGGCGCAGGGCTTTTCACCTATGGCGCACACCTCTCCTACGTCCACATCGAGCCGCAGCGCGCGCGCACGCTCGCTCGCGATCAGTTTGTCCGCGACTACCTACGCAGGAAGCACGACAAGTAACCCGCATCCCCACAACATCCCCTCCTGTTCAGATCCACTGCTCGGGAACGATGCCTTTGCCCCCCATGAGCTCCGGTGTCGGGCCTGTGATTGCGGAGACGGAGATGAACGCCGGCGCCGACCAGGATGCCACTACCGTGTGGGGCACTGTTGTGCAGGTCTGCGGCATGTTCTACGACATCCCTGCAATGCTCGGTACGTGCTCCGACTTTGGTTTCCCTGTTGTTTCCTATTGTTGCTAGTAGCTCATATGATGTTCGATCATTTGTCTCACTAGTGTGTGGATCGGTTGCTCAGTGCTAGGTGCTTGCTTGCCTGCTTGTCTCACTAGCACGGACTTGCTTTTTTGTGATCTAGCAGACTGATGCCTGAAAATAGTAAGAATGGTGTGCTAATCAAACTTGAGCTATTTTATTCTCCTTCATTGACTATGGTCCCATATGTACAAAGGAAGAATTGTGATTTTTCGATGTCAATGGACTAGGTGGAAAATGAATTGACAGTTCTTGAATTGTAGTTGGTGTAATTTTCTATTTTTCTTAGTGGCAAGTTCTATAGAAAAAAAAAATCTTGCTTGGAAAATGAGGTGTTTGATGTACGGCACAAGCACATTAGGCAGAAAATTGTAGTTATGTTACTTAGGTGGCACACAATTCCCCTTGCTGATGGGAGACTGCTGATCTGGTATAAACTTTCCATTTTGGATAGCAAGGGGGCAGATGTTGATGTCACATTTGATCTTGCATCTTTTTTCCCTGTTTTCTATGATATTTCCTGTTAAGCATGAGCTATTGGTCATTAAGAATGATTTAACTGCAATAAACGGTGTTCCACAAAATGTAACTAAGAATAAGATAAAGAAATAGTACACGAAAAGAGCTCAAGGATTTGAAACGGAAAATACATGTAATCCATTTACAAATTATGAACATGAATCCTTACAGGACTGGAGAATATTTTGTTGCTGCTAATTCGTAACTGCATTGTTTGACAGACAAAGCAGAGAAATTGACAGCCGAGGCAGCTGGATATGGTTCACAGTTGGTTCTTTTCCCAGAAGTCTTTGTCGGTGGCTACCCTCATGGTTCTACCTTTGGACTAACTATTGGCAGTCGATCTGCAAAGGGAAAAAAGACTTTCGGAAGTATCATGCATCTGCCATAAATGTGCCTGGCATGCCAAAGATTTTGTCAATATATACTCACTGTACATTATTTTTCATGATAATTATCATGCTTCACCTTTTTGCTTGGTACTTATAATTTTTAGTGTGCATTATGCTTTGGGGAAATAGAAATACACCCAGAACTGAACTTTTTTTTATTCCGTTTTGAACTATAGTTTCAGTCCATCTGTTAGCCACAAATTTCAAAGCACACCATTATTCGTTTGTGTTGCAGTTACATCGACAATATAGTGGAATGTTTAGTGCTAGAAAGGAAGTATAAACAACAAAATAATGTAAGAAAAGCAATCATAATTGACAGCTGTTATGTTATTGAACTGAAGGTATAGAGAAAAGCAATCAAGGAAAACCTCAAACAAGCTGATAAATTAGCTGGTATTTTACTGAACTGAAGTGTGTGTGATATTTGATTTCTGTTCCTGTGTTTTCCAGCATTTCAAGAAGCAGAACCCCATAATTGAGAAAACCTTTGTGGCTTTGACCTTGTTACATGTATTTGTTAAATTTATTTGTTATTCTTCTAGTTGATGGTGTGATTCATTATCAATGTACATTGGATTTTATACTCCAAATCATCACAACAGAGCATACTAGTGAAAAGAGTAACATGAGCATGCAACTCTTGTTAATACCGCTGATAAAAATGAATAAACCAACAGAGCACACCACGGTTTGCCCTGGAGGGACTTCCATCATCTCCCCATCCGGGGCAGTGTTGGCAGGCCCCAACTAAGAGGACAAGACCCTCCTCTCAGCTGACCTGGGTAAGAAGAAACTGATGGCTGGCTTCCAGTCTATGCTAAATGTGTATTGTTTGGGGTACTTATACGCAGCACAACACAGTATGTTGATTTACTTATACGTTTTCAGTAATCACAGCTGTCACCGATATAAATCTGTATTGTGACTGAAACATCACAAACACATAGTTCTTAATAGAAACTTGGTGATATGTTTGCAGACATCGATGAAATTGTTCGGGCGGAGTTTGCTTTCGACGCTGTTGGCCACTACACACGGGCTGCTGAGCTGGACCATGAATACCAAATTTTGAGGACATGATTGATGACCAGCAATCTTTCCGCTTCTACCGACGGACAAGATCCAAGGCACAAGAGTGACGATTTTGATGACATGATTGATGACCTGCAATCTTTCCGTAGCTGTGTGTAACAAAATCTATGTTGGCATTACATCAATATTGTGCTTTTGTATTTCTTGTAAGGGCATCTACAATACATACATTTACCCCAATGACTTTGTTGATTTTGAAAACCATTCTAGCGTAGAAATAATGTGCCTTTCTTATTTGAATTTATAAGATCTTGGACCGTCAATTCATAATCAGAGTGGGCTAATAGTATTCTACTAACAGCCTTGGCTGGCACAAAGAATCGAATGCAGGAGTACATATCAGTGAGGAAAACCAGCTTTGTGCAGAGCCACAAACATTGAAGAGGATTCTCATTTCTCTTCATCTAGTTTAAATTGCCTTTGGAATGGAAAACCGCGCCTTGCGCTACAATCCAGCTCAAGACAGGATAGCCATCAGGTCAGATACCCTCAACACGATGTAGTTTGTGCCATCGGCACCCTTGAACTCGGCGCCAGCATACTTGGAGTACAGAACAGAACTGCCTGTGGATACCGGCAACGGGATCCTCTTGCCTTCCTCGTCCAGATGGCCCGGGCCGACAGCGACCACCTGTCTCCGACAAATGAGCATGACATCAGCTCAAAAGTAAGATTGATTTGGACTAGATAGATGCCAAGGTACAGTTGCAACATGACCCGTGCAACTCAGAAACATAGGCACCATAGACATCAAATTGCCCAACAGAACTAGTAAATGACTAACCGTTCCAACAGATGGCTTCTCCTGGACACTATTAGTCAGCAGCAGGCCCCCGGCAGTTTTATCTTCAGCTACAGCTACCTGTTATACAGGTACAAAAGCATGAAATGTACTCCCTCTGTCCCAAAATATAAGAACGTTTTTGACACTAATGTAGTGTCAAAAATGTTCTTATATTATGGGACGGAGGGAGTATATTATAGCAAGACTCGAGGGTGGTAACCTAAGACAAAAACAGCCACTAAACTGACACCAGCACACAGTCCAAGACTTATGTTGATGTAACCAGATGTACACAATAAATGTATGTGAAAATATCTACCTTGATAAGAACACGATCGCTAAGAGGCTTCATGTCTTTCACATCCTCTGTCTCCAGAATACCTATGATATCGTCCTCTTTTAGGATCAGATGGTTGGAATCATTCAACTCCACCTCCATTCCAGCATACTTCGAATATACAACCTGAGCCCCAACCTACACAACAGATGATACATGTTACATCTGCCTTTACTCACCAACCACTGGTACAAATTTGTTGTATTGACAAACAGAAGACATATAGTAAAAGGATGAAACCAGACACGGAACTGGCATAACACGCATAAAATCCTACTCCCTCCGTCTGAAAATACTTGTCATCAAAATGGACAAAAAGGGATGTATCTAGAACTAAAATACATCTAGATACATCCCCTTTTATTCATTTTGATGACAAGTATTTCCGGACGGAGGGAGTAGAATGCAAAAAGGTAAGGCAAGCTTCATCATATTAGCATTTTAGCATGCTTCTGACTGGATTTCTTATAACTAAAATCCTACTCATAATATTGGAGCATACTGACTTATTGAAAACTAATATCACAGCAAAACATATAAAAGGACCAAAACAGATACAGCAAAACTGGCACAACATGCGTAAAATCTCAAAATCCAAACAGGTAACACAAGCGCGTTGCAAGCTTCATCATATCAACATTTTAGCATGCTTCTGACTGGATTTGTGATAACCAAAATTCTACTTATAAGACTAACAAACTGACTGCACAAGCCATACCTTAATGCCGACTTCTACTTTGCTATCGCCAATGGTTCTTCCCTCTCCAACAGCAACCACCTCACCACTCTGAGGTTTAGACTGAGCAGTTGAAGGGAGCAGAATCCCACCCGTCGTCTTCTGCTCGGCAGTCTTGGTCTTGAGAAGCACTCTGTCAGCCAAGGGCTTGACCGTCGTGTACTGCAACAGAGTAACAGGAGATAGTTTCAGACCCGGAAGCATACTCGCCGCATGATAATTAGAGCTAGAGGCTCGACTAAAACGCTAAGCACAAGCCACAAAAGACAAATAACTGCTCTCTGGACTCCTTTTCGATACATTGATATCCAGAGTATCCAACCTCCTAGTTCATTCGACGACACAACTGGTTGTTCGATACAGCTCTCTGATCGGTTAATTCTACCAAAACTGAAGTCGAGCTTATAGAAACCTCATACTTCATCTCATGAAACATTTAATTGTTCGTAAGCAGCTCTCTCCGACCATTAATTTAATCCAGTAGAATCCCAAATTTCGTCTACACTATGCAGCAAGCAAGCTTAGAGATGCCCAGTTGACACGCCACGGCAGAGGCATTTAAATTTCCTAATGAACATGACCTAAACCCTGCAGAAAAACAAGGTGCACTGCATCTAACTCGCGTCTCATTATTCAGTTAGCCCCCTCTTCTACAGTCCCATCATACCAATTGCGAGTATGCACATGTAACAGGGCGCAAGAGAACCACCGCCCCTCGAGAAAAACAAGCAGCGAAACCATGGCGCATTGCACGGGGAGCACGCACCTTGGGGGCGACGACGGTGGCGGCCCTGGCGACGAGCCCGCGGAGCGCCCCCCGCCGGGCCGCCGGCGCGGGCACGCGCCGAGGCTCGACGGCGGCCGCCCCCTTCCCGGCGAACCCCGCCGCGCCGACGGCCGCGGCACCGCAGAGCTGCACCGACGCCATTGCCCGAGGATTCTGCCCGTAATAATCCGAAGATAAACCCTAGCCTAGCCTAGAAGGAAGATGAGCAGAGCAGTGGAGAAGCAAATGGGACGGGAGGGGAGCGCTTTATCCACCCGGTCCCCGAGAAAAGCCGTGCTTCTTCTGCTGGGCCGCGAGTGCAGCTTTCGGCCCGATGTGCCAAGATTACGTGGGCAAAAATGGGCTTTGAGGTCCAGGTCGTCAACTCAGCCCGTAACTTGGATGTCAACTGGGCCTAGCCGTGTCTTCCTCCCCGGCTCCGATACCCATTCCCGAGCGGCGAAAAGAGAAAAAAGAGAGCAGCGGCGGCGATCGCCACCGCCGACCGAGGGAGGGAAGCCATGGGCGCCGCCGTGGCGGGGTGGACGGTGGCGGCGGTGCTGCTGCAGGTCGCGGGCCTCTCCCTCTTCCTCTACGGCTTCTTCCCCGTCAAGCCCACGCTCCCGGGCTTCAGGTCCGCGCCTCGGCCTCTGCTTTTCTCTGAGCCAGCAGGTGGCGTTTGCTTACTCCGGTTGACGCGCGTCTGGTGTGTGTTGTGACCCGCAGTGGGGCGGAGAGCTACCGGGCGCCGTCGTGCGGCCCCGTCGACGGCGGGGAGGAGCCGGCGCTTCCTCCGGATCAGCTCAGATCGCTCTACAGGGTACGGCACTGCTTCCATTTCGATTGCTCGCTCTAGAGTTAAAGTAGATCCGCATCGTCTGTTTCAGTCCAGTGGCGGGGCTTGCACCAACAACAAGGAGGGGCCAGCATCAAAAGACGCACGAATTTAGTAATTTAGGATGATTGTCTTCACTCTTCATGCTTCAATCACTTGCATACTCCAGATATCATGACTAGTTTTACACAACTGCAAAAATGTAGGGTGTGGGGAGGGGGGCGTTGGCCCCCCTTGGCCCCAATGAGGCTTTGCTATGCTCTAATGTTCGTCCAACAAATCCTAATTTTGTCAAGGGATCGTCCCACCCTATGATTGGATTGGGAACACAGGAATAAACACAAAGTACAACAGACGTTGGGGTTGGGTAATGTAAGAATCAGAGTCTAGGATACAACAGCAAAGCATGAGGCGGGGAACGGGATGAACTGGAGGAAGAAGGCTACTGCCTAATTCATTTTCTGGTTGATGCCCTTCCGTGTGCTCATGGGGGGCATTGGCCTCCCTTGGCACCAATGAAGCTTTGCCACTAGTTCCAGAATGTTCTGATGTTCGTCCGTGAAATCCTAACTTACTACTGTTTTAGTGTTATAGAATGTTATAATGGCCCCCAAGATTTTAAAGGACTGCAAATATTGTCAAGGTCGCCACATTCTATGCTGATACAGAACTTCATATGCACTCAAATTTAGTACAAATTATTATGCATTTTATTAGCTTTCCTAGAGCTTCTTATGTACTCAGTTTAGGTTATGCATTTACGGTTTTTAATGCTTGCGATTTTGTGTATGCTTCATTCCAGGAACTTTCTGAGGTTCCCCATGTGTATGATCGCTTGGTATTGATGGTATGTCCTATATTTATATGCCTATTACTGGCAGCATAATCCTATACATTTGTATGAATTTTTATCTCACCTTTTAATGTTTGGCCTTTTGAGTCTATGAATGTCAATTTAGGTGATAGACGGACTACCTGCTGAATTTGTACTGGGGAGAGAGGGAAAACCTCCAACCAAACAAATGATGGAGTCAATGCCATACACACAGTCTCTGTTAGCTGGTTGCAAAGCAGTTGGTTATCATGCAAAGGCTGCGCCTCCAACCGTTACAATGCCCCGATTAAAAGTACGACTTATTTTACATAGAAATATTTATTTATACAAATGCCAAATGTGGAGCAATCCTAAGTGTACTTTCTTTCAGGCAATGATGTCAGGGGCAATTGGAGGTTTTCTAGATGTAGCACTTAACTTCAATACTCAAGCCTTCTTGGATGACAATCTTCTTGGTTAGAACCTCTTGCTACCTCCCTATCTCTGTCTTGCAAGTCCAACTTTGTGTGCCAAATTGGCAATAAGGAATTGCTTATAACTTACAAGTTACACTCCTATATTTATCACAGATCAGCTTCATACGATTGGTTATAAATTAGTGATGTTGGGAGATGAGACATGGATCAAATTGTTTCCGAAACTGTTCTACAGACAAGATGGAGTGAGCAGCTTCTATGTAAGTCTTGTCTCATGCTTTTCTTGCATTGAGATTTGATGATATTGATTATTGGAGGATAAGAACATAAGTTGCAGGTTTAAACGATGATAAGTTTGGTTTCACTATCATCTGAAGCACTGATCTAACAATAGGGGCAGCCCGGTGCATGTAGCTCCCGCTTGCGCAGGGTCCAGGGAAGGGTCCGACCACTTTGGGTCTATAGTACGCAGCCTTTCCCTACATTTCTGTAAGAGGCTGTTTCCAGGACTTGAACCCGTGACCTCATGGTCACAAGGCAGCAGCTTTACCACTGCGCCAAGGCTCCCCTTCCACTGATCTAACAATAACTTTACAAAAAAGAATCATTTCATCCATGTGTGTTTTTTTAGAACAAATGAGAATATATAGTGAAATCACTAGCTGATAGACCAAATTTTCACATTTAAAATTTTAGGTGTTTGGCATCTCCTTGCCATCTTTCGGGCTACTTTTCTCTGGTGAACATACGTTACTCTTTAAGGAGCATATCGTATATTAGGCACTTGATCATATGAATTGCTGCTTAATTTGTGCTATATAATAACAGTGATTTCTTTGTTCTTTACAGCCTGGTCCATTATGAGTTAAAATTTCTATAATGATTTGTAACTATATTGCAGGTTAAAGATACGGTTGAGGTTGATTTCAATGTTTCTCGTCATCTGGAATCTGAGCTTGCTGCAAAAGACTGGGATGCACTGGTACAATTTTAGTGATGCTTCCGGGCATGTTCGCTTATTTTATCACTTGTGACAGATAATGCTATCTCATTCTCTGGATTCCAACCATGTCGTCCAAGTGTCCAGCTAATGTTTGTTATGGTCGATGTCTAACTTTCTTTACTTGCCTTAGCTTTTTTGGTTGTTTGATAAAGTTAACTACAATCTTTTAGGTCAATACTGAGAAATTCCTTTATTTGTCATTCAGATTCTTCACTATTTAGGTTTAGATCATGTTGGCCATATAGGCGGCCGCCAGAGGTATATTCCATATCATTTCCATGTATTTTTGTTTGAGCAATGTCTAGTTTGAATTCAAGTTTCAAAATGACAGTAATTTGATGACCCCAAAGCTGAAGGAGATGGATGATGTGATTAGAAGGATCCATGCTGCAGTTACGAGCATTCAGGATAATTCACACCGAACACTTTTGGTATGTGATCCTTCGTTTCTACCCAAAAAAAAAACTGCTTCTAGTGCCAAAGATCTAATGTCGCGTAGAAGTTTACTCCAACATCTGTGGGAGATTGCTTCGAGAATCCATTAGCAATAGTGATTGCTCAGCTGTGTGTAACAGAGTCTGCTTCTGATGCGTTTCTCACTTACAATATTTAATGATTTCTATGCGTGCAGGGGTTGCAACTCAATTTTGCATCTTGCATCCACTCTATCTTCCAAGTTGCATAAAAAATGCTTGGACGTACAGAATATTTTCCTGTTACGTTAAATTCAGTAGTGTGTCCACTTCGCGGAAGAACTGAATATTTAACAATTAAACATAAATAGAACTGTAGGTAAGGATCTATATACAACCAAAAATTAGTGGATGTGATAACAAGACAATCCACCAAAAAACATGAATTGCCAAGCTGCCACATCTGAAAAGATAAAGGTTCTACACTATTTCTCATAAGGATTTTTGCTCTGCCCCTACATTGCAGGTTGTGGTCAGTGATCATGGAATGACTGAAGTTGGTAATCATGGAGGATCTTCGTACGAAGAAACCGACTCCCTTGCCCTTTTTATAGGACACAGTGTTGAGAGCTCATATTGTTCACCTTATGACCAGAAAGAAGCACTTCAAGTATGAATACATACTTCTCTCAGCCTTATCCCTAGATATTTCGAAGCTCTAGTTCAGTTTGTAGTATAGTTGTGAGTTCTGGTAGAAATTGGTGCCTGTGATTATTTTCTTACAAAATTTCCCTTTGCACTCAAGCTGAAGAAGTCAGTAATATCTGATGGATAATGTTTCAACCTACCAACAAGCAACTCTGACCAGCCACCTTTTTTTACCAGGTTGACCTTGCTCCAACTCTAGCTCTTCTCTTTGGCATACCGATTCCCAAAAACAATATAGGTGTCTTGCTTCCGGAGCTTTTTAATTCTTTGACAGGTGAATATTTGTGCCTTCTTTCGCAAATGTGTTACGCTTCATCTGGATGTAGAAGTAGATGTTTTATTATTGTAGACTTCATATTGATTTCAATAGGTTTAAGTTCCTCTTGGATGTATAAACACATGCCTTCTCTTATTGTTATGTTCTCAATTATATCAGAATATTGTGATTGTGTACAAATTACAAGATTAAGTACTCTCAGCTCTGAGATGTTGTGTGCATCTTGTCTCAGATGATCAAAAACTGCGCACCCTAGAACTGAACGCGTGGCAAATCTTAAGATTGTTACAAGAACAGAGACCTGCTTTCTGCTCTGAAGATTGTGTTGATTCAAAGGATGGCATTGGAGTTGATATGCTTCGTGGATCTATTGAGGAAAAGTTGTGTCGTTTGCTTTCTAAGGCTTTTGCTTCTCATCGATCCTCACTTCTTCATCGAGAGTCTGATTTCAGGTGAGTTTATGGTCCTAAACTCCTAATTTCCTAAAAAATTATGAATACGATCACCGTCAAAGTTTAAAAGAACTCTGCTCTTCCAGGTCCGTTGAAGCAGCTGGGCTCTTTGGAACTGCTGTTGACTCCTACTCTGGCTTCTTAAGACATGCGAGTGAGTGGTTGTCTCACAGAGCGACCGATGTAATTTTACTACCTTTGCAGTGTTATAATTTTATACCCTACTTTTGCATTGCCTTTATTCTGGGTGACTTATCTCCTTTCAATGTTTATATTTGCAGAAATCACTCTATTTGCTTGCCTCTGCAATCTCCTTGATGATTATTTCATGTTTTTCTCTTGCCGGAATTATCTCTTGCATATTTAAGGGGAAGTCGCAAATTAAAGTTGAACACCATTCTGAGTTGGATTTGGATAAGAACTGGCACCTTGATGAGGTTTTCATTCTAATGGGGATTTTGCTCTATGTTGCCAGCCTTGGTTCAAGCTCTTTTGTTGAAGAAGAGCAGTATATATGGCATTTTCTCACTTCCACTCTCTATTTAATATTTCTTATCAAGACAGTTCAATCGATGCTGAAAAAATCAAACTCAACTGTTGTCCAAATATCGGAAACAAAAGCATTTCACAAAAATAACTCCTCTTATCTTGCCAGCTATAAGCTAACCCCAGGACAGCAAGACGGTTGCAAGTTATGTACTGTCCTTATTGTTCTTGTGGCTGGGAGAATTCTAAGAGCTTGGTATCAAGGTGGGATTAACTGGGTTCACTTTCCTGACATTTCAAAGATATTGACCCAGTCTGACTCTTCTATTGTAAAGTCTCTGCAAAGTATCTCAGTTCTTGCGGTTGTGGTATTTTATTCAGTTTCACTCATGTTACTGAGAACAAGAAGAATGCTTGTTATAGGGCTATGGCTGAGCCACCTTTCGTGTGGGCTTTTAGTTATGCTGCATATCTGGAAAAGTCAGGTCGATACTTCGGTACCGATCAACCATAGCACAACGTCAATAGCTCAGATATTCTATGTCATCGCAAGTATTTCAGTAACTTGCACTTTTCTTTTATCGACATGGATATTTCCAACACATTCTAAAGAAGCAGAACCAACATCCTCCTCCGGCTCCAATCCTGAAAAGGCACATGGCCTCAATCATTCAGTGTTCTTGACTGGAGTAACATATACAATGTTCTGGTGCCTTCTTCAGTTGCTTCTGCAACAACCAATAAATGCAATTCCTGTTTTGCTCATTCTCTTGCAAATAATCTCGAGTGTGATATATTTTTCTCTGGAGAAATCGTTGCATAGGCAATGGGTACAGGTTAGTTTACTCTTTATAATCCTTGTTCGACCACCATGTTCTTTTCCCCAGGTTCATGGAATCATGGGAAGTGATTATTTTCGTTGGCTAACAATTGGGCAATAAACGGTGTAGATTGTTGCAATGCAATTTTTGGGAATGACCGGCCACTTTGGTCTTGGGAACACCAATAGCCTCGCCAGCATCGATGTTGCTGGAGCTTTCATTGTAAGTTCAACATAAAACTCTCTGAAGAAGTGCCTCTTCTTCCAATTTCTTTCACATTTAACCATCTACTTTTAACAGGGCATCTCAAGTTACTCCACGGTCCTTTCTGGGGTACTGATGTTCATCATTACATATGGGTCACCTCTGCTGCTATACCTCGGGATGGTGGTTCATATGTCGGTGAAAGATAGTACTGATATCTCCACCCCACAGCAATTGAGTAGCATCCTGAGCAGAATGATCACACTGCCCTGTTTGCTTCCTCTGCTGATCAATTCTATTGCCCTGACTTCATACACCATTGTCCTGCTGCTCATGAGGAACCACCTGTTTGTCTGGAGCGTATTCTCGCCAAAGTAAGTGCTCAATGGAATCTTTACAAGCATAATGTTTAGTCGCTTCACAATTTAAGCGCTCAATAGAAGGGCCGGCGTCAGAATGTTTTCATGGGTTGACATGATGGTTATTATGGACACATGTTTACTTGCTCCAGCATAGAGATCGTTTGCCTACGCTTACATCTGGTTTTTACTGCTATCTGACGAACTCCGTTCCCCGCTGGCAACAGGTACCTCTACGTCTGCGCGGCGACAGTGTGCACATATGCTGGAGTGCTGGTTATAGCCGTGACCGGAGCTTACACCTGCGCCGTGTTCTCGTTCAGGATGAGGAACCACAGAGACAGATCCGTAGATCAGATCGACGGTTAGGTTTCCCGAATTAGCAGGCATTGTTAGAGAAGGAAAAATAGTAGTAGTAGTAGTAGCATCATCTTCGTCGCAGATTTTTTAGACAAATCTTGCTTTGTCTCTGAAGAGTGTGAACAACGTGCTTTCTTTCCCTTATTTTCCTGACCGTTTTTCGACCAATCTTTTTTGTTTTGTTGCGACATTTTTACCGTATTTAGGCACCCATGGTGTAATCGACAATCCATATATTATTATTTTTCAGAGATGAATTCACAACCAAAAGAATGTGTATACATACAAAGAGCCAATGCAAACTCTCCTACTACTAAACAAACAAGCGCAGAAAACACATAATGATAATAATAAGTAATAAACACGCATTGCAGCAGCAACGCTCGAGTTCTTGCCCAGCTCAGCTCAAACGAGCATGGCTCCAGCTGCAAGGATCACCGCGAACAACTCCGGCACACGAGCACCGTCTCTCCAGGCAGAGGCAGAGCTGGGCACGGTCTGCGGCCTCGTCTGCCCCTGGCTCTGGCTCGTCGGCGGCATCGCCACGGTGGTTCCCGCCGGCGGCGACTCCGGCGCCACTGGGGCTGCAAATTTGACAGAATCGTCAGCGACGCTTCATCAGTGGCAACCAACAGCGACATAAGAAGAGAAAGTTGGCGGGGCGAGTCGAGTTTCTTACGGAGCGGGGCCATGGCGGGAGACGCCGCGGCCGCCACGGTGGCCGGAGCTGGCGCCGGAGCCGGGAGCTCAGCCGACGCATCTGCAGTTCGTCGCCAACTCCGATCGTCAATGGAAAGTTGGAAACCTCAAACTAAAATAACAGTCTGATGATCCTCGTTGCTTGCGACACCAATAAGTTGCGACGTACCTTTGCACTGGAGCGGGACGGCCGTGGAGTTGCAGGCCCTGGGCAGCGTGACGGCGAGCGTCCGGTTGACCGGGACGCCGCCGAGCGGCACGCTGCCGGTGAGGAGGAGGCAGGCGCAGCCCGCGCTGGCGTTCACCAGCGCCGACAGGGACCGGCAGCAGCCCGCCGTCGGCGACGACGAGCCGGTGCCGTTGGTGATGAAGCCGAGGCACGGCGTGAAGCTGGAGACGAGCGACGCCGTGCATGACGGCGCCGCGGCCTGCCCGGACGCCGGCGCCGGCGCGGCCAGGGCCAGCAGCACGGCAAGCGCGAGCAGCCTGGGGTCCATTACGATACTGTTACTGGCTGGTGGTGTTCTTGGAGGGAAGATCGAGAGCGTGGTGGATCGATGAGGCTGTGGTGGGATGCATCGTCCGTTGGCCGCGTGCGATTATATATACAGGCAGAGCCGCAAAGGAGTGTCAGGCTGGTGGTGGTGGGAGTACTGGATCAGAGGGTAGCTGCACCAGTGTAGCTACCATAACTAACCGTCATCTGTTTTTTAAACTGTTTCTTTTGAAGAAAAGTAGTGAGGTGTCGACGGTTGAGATCATCCGTCCGCTAGGATTAGGAAGGGCCCGTCACCAACAAATGCTTTGCTTTGGTCTCGTTGACCGCCCATGCATCAATATGTGTCGCGTTGCTGATGAAGAAGCCACACCTACTCGCCTAGCATGTGATGAGGTGATGAGTATAGCGCTTGAAAAATATGCCTTGTTTTTGACCAAAAGTAAGGGTAAGCACAAGAAGCAGGAACTTGCCTTTGCGCTCAAACAAAAAAAAAATTTGAGTGGCAAATGGGCACAACAACGATACGCTCCAAAGTCAAAATAGCATTTGTTCCTACGAATGATTTTTTTTAAAGCTCTAAAGTATAGGTTAACTTCATATCTCAGACAAGTTGTATTCCCAATATATGGTGTGCAGCCTCTGATCATCCGAAAAATGTCATGCAAACAAAAGTTACCAGCTGTTAGAGCATCTCCAGCCGCGTCCCCAACACGTCCTCTCCGGGTGTTTTTTTAGCGCTGGCGGACGAAAAACGGCCCTGCCGCGCCCTAGGATCTCATTTAGCGTCGGTTTGGGCTGAAATAACAGCCGACGATCCTGAGCCGAACCCAAGCGCCCGGGGGTCGCCTGGGGGCGCCGGCAGAAGCGAAAAGGGGCGTGTGACCGCTTTGTCGGCGAGAGGAGGCCCTTTTCCCGCAGTTTCCTCCCGCTTTCCCCCTCGGCTTCCCTCCCATTCTCCATTCCTCCCGCCAATCTCCTCCTCTCCCCTCCCAGCCCGCCGCCATGCCACCGAAGAAGTACGCACATGAGGGAGTCCTGGATCGAGGGGTCCTCTGGAGGCCAGATAACTCTTGGTGGGCCGGACTGGTGGGCTATGAAGATCATAGTTGAAGATCATCTCTTGTATCCGGATAGGACTCCTATATTCGTGTAAAGACGGGTTTTAGGCTCGGGTGTAATCTTTCCTTCCTCTATAAGATGGTATGTACAAACCCTAGGCCCCTCTGGTGTGTATATAAACCGGAGGGTTTAGTCCGTAGAGGCTAACGGAGAATCTCAAATCCTCATAGGCTAGAATATAGGGTTTAGCCATTACGATCTCGAGGTAGAACAACTCTTGCATTCATATTCATCCATATTAATATAGCAGGAAGTAGGGTTTTACCTCGATCGAGAGGGCCTGAACCTGGGTAAACATCGTGTCCCCAGCCTCCTGTTACCATCGATCCTCAGACGCATACTTCGGGACCCCCTACCTGAGATCCGCCAGTTTTGACACCGACATTGGTGCTTTCATTGAGAATTCCACTATGTCGTCGACGGAAGGACTGATGGATCGCGTCATCAACAACGACGGCAGCACCGAGGGAATCTTCCCTCCTAGATAACTCTTCGTGTTTGGCGGCTTCGCGCTACGCGCCAACACTGAAGGCCATCTTGATTAGATTGAGAGCTACGCTCCTGGCCATCAAGTTAGATTCGGAAGCTTAAACTACGTTACTGATATCCGAGGAGACTTGATCTTCGCCGGATTCGAGCCAGCGGCAACCTCTCTCTGCCTTCGCGATGAACATGACCTAGCTCTGTCATCAGATCAGGAAATAGCACCTGCAACAGTTCTGGCCCTAGATCCGGAACAGACCGCTCCGCCCGAGGACGGGAAGCTCAACCCCACCACGAAAGCCACGGACTCCACGGCGTTGGAGCCGCACACAGACCCAACTCTAGACGAGGTTTGTGTCATCGGATCCCCATACCTAACTCTGGCCTCGGATTCCGAATCACACGCATCTGCGCCCTTCAAGCCAGATCGGGCGTCTATCGCCGAATTCAGTGCCGCGGATATCTTCCAGCACTCACCCTTTGGCGACATGCTAAGGTCCTTAAAATCCCTCTCCCTAGATGGGGAGACACAACCGCATTGTATCCGGTTCGAACTGGAGGCTGATGGAGAATTTTGCTCCCCACCCACCACCCACTTGGTAGCCACGGTTGAAGATCTAACCGATCTACTTGACTATGCTTCCAAAGACTTCGAAGGGATGGACCTCGAACCTGAAGCGGATCCAGATCAAAACCGGCCCGTAACCGGGCGGTGAACAGCTACGTCTTCATACGACGTGTACATGGTGGATACACCTAAAGAGCCGGAGGGCGACGGCGAAAACAATCCCGTAGAGGACAAGCCCGTTAAAGAACCTAAACGTCGGTGTCCAAAATGCCAAACTAAATCCCGTAAAGGAAGAAATAGCAACACTATCACTAACAACGGTGACACTCCGGAACAAGCCGAAGACCCCGCAGACCCAGTGATGGCGCAGGAAGAGCGAGAGGACGGCGAACAGAGTCCGAAGCCGCTGTCCGATGAAATAAATGCCAAAAATGGTAACTATGAACCGGTCTCCGAAGAAGAGGTTAGCCTGGATGATGATGAGTACATCGTCCCAGAAGAACCCTCTGAACAAAAGCGCTTCCATCGGAGGCTTATTGCCACCGCAAGGAGCCTGAAAAAGCAGCAGAGACAGCTTCGAGCCGCACAGGACACGCTCAACGATAGATGGAACGAGGTGCTAGACGCCGACCAAAAACATGGCTATAACAGCCAAACCAAAGGCTATCCCAAGCGTAAACTGCTGCCTGAATTCGACGACAAGGCCGCCGCGCCCATCCTGCCGAAGAATAACACCACCGACAAGCCGGACCGACCACCTCGCGGATGGGACAGAGTTGCTAGCAATGGCGTACACAAGCCCGCACCACCACCCCGTAAAGGAAAAGAAGGTGAGGCTCAAGTCCGAAAACACGATCTGCATGAGGACCTGAACAAAAAAGCTAGCAAGACCAGGTCTATCTACAGACCTAGGGACCGGGCTCCCGCACGGGATGGCGGCTATCAAGCCAATCGCGTCGGTGACATACCAGTTCGGGATCAATTGTAATGCCCAGGATGGGACTATACCTCCTACGTGTCGAGGCACGACTTAAAGGTATAAGCCCATTCTGGAATGATCTCAAGTTCGGTATCTTTGCACGACTCATGTAAAAATAGGGATGAAATTGCAAAAGAATAGTTGGCTTACACTCGCCACGTCACACAATACATTACATAAGCAAATCATCATCCAAAACATCACAACCCGACTACGGGCGAAGATCCAAAAGAAAGATACCAAAAACATAAAGCCACAGGTCCGAATCGCCCCTAGTAGAAACCACTACTGATCATCAAAAACGTTACAAGCATACGCCACGCTCTTCATGGAACTCCCAGAAGTTCTGACCCATCTCCTGCGTCAATCTCGGCTGAACCTGCATCTGGTGTTGTAGTATCTGTGAGCCACGAGGACTCAGCAATCCCATAACCACGGGTATCAAGACTAGCAAAGCTTTAAGGGTATGGAAGAGGGTAGTGGTGAGGTTGCAGCAGCGGCTAAGCATAATATGGTGGCTAACTTACGAGTACAAGAATAAGATGAGCATCTACGCAAACGGTCGCAAGCTAGTAGTGATCGCTAAAGATCCTGAACTACCTACGAGTCAAACATAACCCCACCGTGTTCTCTTCTCAAAGTGAAAAGAGACAGTCACGGTTACGCACACAGTTGTGTGTTTTACTTCGGATCCTCTGTCAAGTTTTCTACAACCGGACATTAACAAATTCCAATCTGCCACATAACCGCGGGCACGACTTTCGAAAGATCATAACCCTGCAGGGGTGTCCCAACTTAGCCCATCACAAGCTCTCACGATCAACTGAAGTGATAAATATAATATCATCACCCCTTATCTTAGGGAAATCCGATCAGGCTCGGCATCCCGATGCACAAGACATTTCGACAATGGTAAAACAAGTCCAGCAAGACCTCCCGGCGTGCCGACACCCTGACAGTAGCCGCGTGTATCTCGTCTCAGGCCACGTCCGGATGGGTGATGCTACAGGTAAAACCAGCCCTCGGGTTTCCCCAAGGTGGCCCTGCAGGACCCCAGTTTGGGACCAACACCATCAACACTGGCCCCCCTGCTATGTAGAAAAGAATCCCGAGGGCGCGACCCCCTATGCAAATTTAATTATTTAATTAAGTTGTTATTATGAGGCAAATTAAAACCAATGTTGGGCCTTGCTGGAGGATTTTTATTCAAAGACGAAGTGTCAAGGGGTGCCCATATACCCAACCGTGTAAGGAATGCAAAATCAAGGAACATAATGCCGGTTTATCGGCGCCTAAGGTGGCATGAGTTGAACAAAACACCGAGTAAAAGGCCAAGCCTTCCACCCATGCCCAGTATATAGGTGTGTTAATAATAATAATAGATATTGTGATATTCCAACAACAAGTTCCCACCTGGAACGATCTTCATCTTCACCTGCAACTAACAACGCTATAAGAGGGGCTGAGCAAGCGGGTAACAAGCCAAGCAATGGTTTTTCTAGGAAGGTTTCAAAGGTTAGAGGTTTCATGACAACAAGGAAAGGGGCTGACAATAAGATGGGTAGCGCGACATATAACGATAGCATCGAGACAACTAAGCAAAGGCAATGATAGTAAATGTATCCAAGGGTATGGTCATCTTGCCTGAGATCCCGCAAGGAAGGAGAACGGATCCATGAAGAAGACGAAGAAGAAGCCTTGAAGAAGAACCACGGGAAGTCGAGCGGATCCTCACGATCGCAACGGAACAAGCACTAACGAGAAGAAGCAAGCAATACGGTAAACACACGACACGGGACACGACAATATGCTCAACCAAGTATGATGCAAGACAGTTCTATATAGGATGCACTACAAGTCTATATAGGAAGCAAAACATGGCAAGGTAGGAAGCACAGAAAATAACACAAGTCTATATGATGCAATACATGGCAAGGTATGATGCATGACAAGTCTATACAGGAAGCAATACATGGCAAGGTAGGAAGCACAGAAAAATAACACAAGTCTATATGATGCAATACATGGCATGGTATGATGCATGACAAGTCTATATAGGAAGCAATACATGGCAAGGTAGGAAGCACAGAAAAATAACACAAGTCAACAAGTTTAAATGAGGCCGGAAACTACAACAACAATTCCGGAAAAACCCCATGTGCATATTTAACAATTATTAAAGCAAACAATCATTTAAACATTCAAGGGTTGTTATCACGATGCGGATGACATGATCAAGTTTTATGCAATTTATTAAAAGATGACATGAAGATGATATGAAGTATTTGTCACCGTGGTGGAAAGAAAGGGGCCACGGCGGCGAATCCGAAAATGATGCCACACAACATATCGGTACCGGTAGCTCGTCGAGAGACCGGTGCAAAAGAAAGGTGGCGTGAGCGAGTCGAACAAGATTAAAGGTGGGGCGATCCCGTCACCGGGTTCCCACGGGTCGCCACCAAGGCAAACGAGGGCACAACGGACACGATGCAAACATGTACTTCATCTCATACAACACATGCAGTCCACGGGTCATCGTCTCGGGGTTATACCTTCGGAACGTTCGTTTCGGGGAGGATCGAGATCGTCGAGGGAAGTAGTCGTTCCGTTCGTAGTCGTACACGGGGCGTCGGGGTCGTCTTTAACGTAGAGGTACTCGTTCCATTTCAGAAAGGCACTTGACGAATCCATCGTTTCCCAGGCGACGGTAGTCGTACACGTTGGCGTTTTCGTTCACGGTTCTTCGGCGACGGTAGTGGTACTTGACGTGTCGCCGTGTAGGCGTTCTCGTTCGAAGATGTACATGTCGTCGGGCGTAGTTGAACTTGGTGCATCGTCTTGTGTAGTCGTTCGGGCGTCGAGCGTCGAGGTACTTGGTCTCTTGGCGTCCTCCTGGCCTTGACAGAGGTGAAATGGCACGCCACGGTTGCTACTTGGCGGAAATATCGAAGATGGCCTTGGATATGGAACCATGGCGCAACCCAAACCAGCAAGGGTACAGTCTCGTCCATGGCAGGTGGAGATTGAACGGTGGTGGAGTTCGGCGAGGTGGCGCAGGCGCAGCACCACGGCAAGGCGGCGGCAGAACGGGATGCCAGGGAGACCCGATGGCAGGAGGACGCGATGGTGACGGGGCCGCCGGAGTTGTAGGAGGGTGCGGCGGAGATGAAGGCCGGCGAGGGCGGCGCACGTGTAGCCCGGAGAGGCGGCAGGTCGGTCAGGGTCGGAGTAGAGTTGCGCCGGCAGGGCAGAAGGGCGCGATGGCGATGGTGAGGAGAAACAGGGGACGGGGAGGCCGACGAGGCTCCGGGCGGAGGCGAAGGTCGAGGATGACGCTTTGCAGGGCCGCGGCGACGGACGCGGCAAGGCCGGCCCGCGGGGCGCCATTGTCAGGACCCTGATCCTAAGTCACACCGATCTAGCTGTAACACGTCATATCACTTTGCGGCCTCACGCACGGTATCCCCACGGGTGCCACCTTACCTGGCCCGGGACCGTTTGCGCATTTTGGCACACGTATATGACAGTGTCGCTAGCATCCATATGACATAGAACCCGGGCCGACATGGCTAGTTATAAACCAAAAGTGGCACTAAATTACAGAGACAGGCATCCATGACCCAGCAACGAACGTGTCGGTCATCAACGTATGAACCCAAGTCGTAGCAAGCTACATGGACTTAAAGGAACAACGCGTGACATTTCCCCTAAGGGACAGACACATGAACGAAGAAGGACACATGCCGGCCAACCTACTTGTTCCGAGCAGTAGCAAGCTACCAAGGCTCATTGGAAGCACTAGGAGGCATTTCCCTGTAAGATAGGCTACCAAAGGAAAACAACTAGGTGTCGGATCCCACACATACCAAGCATTTCAATCATACACACAATATGCTCAATATGTGCAAATACAACATTGCATCACAACAGAACTCTATGACTCAAAGTACTTTATTTAAGAGGCTCCAAGAGCCATACATAACATATCCATACAGGTAGGGGTCACATGACCCAACACTCAAGTCATACAGTCATACAAGCACAAGCGGAAGCTAACATGTCTGAGTACAGACAACTTGGAAAATAAAACAGGCTTGGTGTAGCCTGACTATCTACAAGGCCCTTCACAAGCTCCAGATCTCCGTTTGGGTAGCAAGCTACTCGTCGACGTCAACGTCTATGTAGAACCCATCAGAAGGGGCAGGGTTCTCCTCTGCAACAGTTATTAAGCAAACATGAGTACAAAGGTACTCAGCAAGTCTTACAACAGAACCTATCATACATGCAACATTATCAAAAGGGGGTAGTGGAGTTCATAGCAGAAAGCGAGCTTTGACTCTTGGCTAACCTATACTACAACTCTCAACAGATTGCAAGATATTACTACGTACACGAGTCCTCTACTCACCACAACAATACACCACCGAGGATCCTCTTCCGTCATCCTACGGAAGGGCCATCCACGGCACTCACACTTGTCTTGAGGCTTTTAGTAGTATCCATCATCTTGTCTATGAATTGTAAGAGTAACCAAGTAGTCCGTACCACGAACAACGGCTATTCGAATAGATTGATAACCCTGCAGGGGTGTACTTCTTCACACACACTTCCACCACTTATCGCTGTTTACTCGACATGTACTCGGCAACCTTCAAGTGGAAGCCCAGCGAGGGTGTCGGCCACGACCTGACTAACTACACCAGTCTCTCGTCAGGTTTATCGCCTATTTGGGTTCCATCCGTGGGGAGATCCGGCCGGGGTGTCGCTCACGGCCCCAAACGATGTGTACAGGGTTCCCGAGTCACCAAATGGGCAACCGGTACACCGTGCCACGTACCAGTCGCATCACAACCCACCCTGAGGGTCAGCGCTGTGCACGACCACCAGTAAACTACAAACACCAGAAACTAATTGCAACTCCTGGACAGAGATCAAGGAAAATTAATAAGTCAAGAGGGTCAATTAAGGATCCCAATGTGTGGTAGTAGCTGAAACTTGAACCACACATACAGATCTCGGGTCCTATGGGCGGTTCCAATGAAACAACCCACCACGTACTCCTACATGGCCTTTCATCGATACCTTTACCAAACATGTTCCACACTTCCTTCTCTTACCGGTATGATCATTTCACTCCGATCCATCACCCAGATGAATCAGACCTGACACAACTCTAAGCATAGCAGGCAACATAAACAAATAGCATGGTGGATCACACATCACATGGCTCAATCAACTCCTACACATGCTAGTGGGTTTCAACTATTTACTGTGGCAATGACAGGTCATGCAAGGGAATAGGGTTCAACTACCACAGCAAGTAGCAGTTCACACGCTGTTGCCTTAATGCAGTAAAAGAGAGCAGAAGTGAGAATATGGGTTTGTATCGGAATGATCAATGATTGCTTGCCTGACAGAGTGGTTGTCGGGTGCTGCTCTTCAGCTGGATACGCAGAAGTATCCTCGGGAGCAGGACCTAACACGGAGAATACCGGCGATACAATCAATAAGCAAACAAATGCAACAATATGATGCATGCTCATGATATGGCAAGATGCATGTGTTTTGGGCTAATGCAACTATAACCAGAAGGGTTTGAGCCCATTTGAATCAAAGATTCAAATTGAAACTCAAACTATTATTTATTTAAGTGCATTATCATGTTTTAGAGTATACAGCAAGGTTAACTTGCTCAAACATGCATGAAACCAGTGCCATTGGAAAGATTGGATTTTTCTGATCAATTTTCATATATAAATCTTTTCCATCTGAGCTACTGTTGAATTTATATGATTTTTTTGAAGTTTAAGGCATTTTCTGGAATTTCCTGAATTGTTTTTAAATCAAATAATCCCAGAAAATCCTTTACTGCATCAGCATGACATCATGCTGATGTCAGCAAGTCAACAGACCTGATCCAGGTCAAACCTGACTGGTGGGTCCCTCATGTCAGTGTCTCTGGAGCTAATTCCGGTCAAAACTAGAGTTGACTGGGTTTGACTAAGCGATGGGGCCCACTGTCAGTGACTGCGGTGGTTAATCTAATTGCTGTTAGCTCCTAATTAACAGGCCACGTCAGCCCGCCGGAGTTTGGCCGGCGGCGACCATTTCGCACGGCGATGACTCGTCGGAATCCTTGTTCCGGCGACCATTTGTCGCGCGGATGGGCTCTATGTGCTCCTGGTGATGCACCGCATCCAACGGTGCCACTGGTTGGTCGATGGGTCGTCGGAGTCGACGGCGACGAGCTCGTCCATGGCGGCGCTCGCACGGAGTTGGCCGGGACGGCGTTGTGGTGCACGGGAGGAGGAGTTAGTGTTGGCATTAGCTTGCTGGTGATCTACTGATCCTAATGGAGTGCTCAGCTGCGAGGCACGGTGCCTGTGGCCACGGCGGCGAGGTGGCCGGCGACGGTGAGCTACGGTCAGCAAGGGGGCGGCGGCTACAAGGCGTAATCGAGCCCGTGGAGAGAAGGGTTCGAAGCGTGAGCTCACAGCGGTCGCAGAGGGCGTCGAAGCGAGCTCGGGGGAGGTCGGACGACGGCGTACGGGCGGCGGCGATCTCCGGTGCCAAAGGTTGAAGACGATGGAGGGGAGGGCGTTGCAGAGCTTCTGGCGTCGTGTGCGTCGGTGGGGAGCTTCGGGGCGACGCGGCGGAGCTAATGGTGCGTCGGGGAGGCGAGGGAGTGGTGTAGGGCGCGGTGGCAGCGATCGACGGCGACGGGCTCACTCGGTGGAGCTCGGCGGAGGGGAGAGAGGAGGGGAAAGACACAGGGGAGAGGGGGAAACGGTCGAGGGGGTCTCCGTGGCGTCGTCCCGGTCCATCCAGAGGGTCGAGGAGGCCAGCCAGCCAGGCAGGAGGTGGCCGGTGCGTCGGCGGCGCTCGCCACCGAGCTGCTTCGTACGCTGGCACGGCGAAGAAGACGGGGATGCCCCTGGTGGGCTGGGCCGTCTGGGCCAGCAGGTAAGTGGGCTCAGGTAAGTCTGCTTCTTCCTATTTTTTTTCTATTTACTTTCTGTTTCATTTCTTTTGCAACTTTGTTGAATTAATAAAAATGCCAGAACATTTTTATAACTCATAGAACTAGTCATGCCCACTGTTTATAAAATGAACAGTATGGAACATTTTAGTTTATGAATATTTGGGCACATAGAATATTTTATAGCATTTAAATGCCCAAATGCAAATACCATATGATTTAATCCAGAGACCTTGGATGTCCTAGAAAATTGTGCACCATTTTTGGCAGAGGTTTAAGACCAAGGCAGAAATGATGAACATTTTTGAAGGGCATTTTGGGTACATTGGAAAATATTTTATCAAACCCTAGTTGTTAGAAGAGGGATGCTGGGGTTTCTATCATTCCCATTTCAAGTTTCTTTTGAAAGTAAACATGATGCACACTCTAGCTAGTCCTAATGCAAGCACTGACTAGGGATGTGACAACTCACCCCCACTCAAAAGAATCGCGTCCCGAGATTCGGGTTCCTTCGGAAAGAGGGTGGGGTACTCAAGTCGAAGACGATCCTCCCTTTCCCAAGTAGCTTCACTCTCGGAATGATGTGACCATTGAACCTTGAGAAACTTGATATTGTGACGTCGAGTGGTACGCTCGGTTTGATCAAGAATACGAACGGGGTATTCTCGATATGTGAGATTGTCCTGGAGATCAAGTGTTTCGTGGTCCACTCCGCGGATAGGATCCGAGAAGCAACGCCTGAGTTGAGAAACGTGGAGGACATCATGAACTCTGGAAAGGTGCGGAGGTAGTTCCAATTGGTAGGCAACTTCTCCTCGTTTGGCAAGAATGCGAAAAGGACCGATGTTAACGAGGGGCCAATTTGCCTTTGATACCGAAACGATGGGTTCCCTTAAGAGGAGTAACCCGAAGGTAAGCCTTATCACCGACTTCAAAAGTCACAGCCTTATGATGACTATCATATTGGCTCTTCTGGCGAGACTGGGCTGTTTTCAATTTCTCACGAACGCTGCGAACCTGCTCTTCTGCTTCCTGGATCATATCCGGACCAAAGAATTATCTTTCCCCGGTTTCTGACCAGTTAAGAGGTGTTCGACACCTTCGTCCATATAGAACTTCGAAGGGAGACTTGCCCAAGCTAGCTTGATAACTATTGTTATAAGCGAATTCGGCAAATGGAAGACACTTCTCCCAATCCATACCGAAAGAGATGACAGAGGCTCGAAGCATATCTTCCAGAATTTGATTGACTCATTCCACTTGACCACTTGACTGAGGATGGAAGGCGGTGCTAAAAGAGAGATGAGTCCCCATAGCATTCTGGAAACTTTCCCAAAATCGTGAAGTGAAAAGACTTCCACAGTCCGAGTTAATCTCCAACCGCACACCATGAAGTGATACTATCCGAGAGATATATAAGTCTGCTAGCTGGCTAGCGGTTATACTCTCTCGAACAGGTAGGAAGTGGGCTACTTTAGAGAGGCGGTCGATAACGACGAAGATAGCATTATTCCCTTTCCTGGTCCTGGGAAACCCGGTAATGAAGTCCATACCGATCTTGTCCCATTTCCATTCAGGAATAGCTAAAGGTTGGAGGGTGCCAGCAGGCCGTTGATGTTCTGCTTTAACTCGACGACAAACATCGCAGTTAGCAATAAATTGAGCGATTTCTCTCTTCATCCTAGTCCACCAGAACCTCTGGTGTAGATCATGATACATTTTGGGACTACCGGGATGAATCGTGAGAGGAGATTCATGAGCCTCCTTAAGAATCATCTGTCATAGTTGTTGTTTCTTGGGTACCACCAAGCGGTTCTCGAAGTACACAACACCTCAATCATCCATAGAGAAACTTTTAGCAACTCCGCTAGCAATGTTCTCCTTGATCCGAGATATACCTCTATCATACCGCTGCGCAGCTATGATTTGATCCGTAAGGGTAGGTTTTGCCACCAAAGTGGAAAGGAATCCTCGAGGAACAATGTGAAGGTTAAGCTTACGAAATTCCTCGTGGAGAAGTGGTTGCCCTTGTTGTAACATCAAGTTGTTACAATAAGACTTACGACTTAGTGCGTCGGCCATGACATTGGCCTTCCCAGGGGTGTAAGTGATTCCTAAGTCATAATCTGTGAGCAACTCAACCCAACGTCTTTGCCTGAGATTTAGACCCGGTTGGGTGAAGATGTATTTCAGACTTTGGTGATCGGTGAAGATTTCACAGCGATTACCAAGAAGGTAATGTCGCCATGTTTTGAGTGCGTGGACTACAGCTGCAAGCTCTAGATCATGTGTAGGATAGTTATCCTCATGTGGACGCAACTGTCGGGATGCGTAAGCAATCACTTGACGATCTTGCATGAGTATGCAACCTAGTCCTTGTCGCGAGGCGTCGCAGTAGATAATAAAGTCCTTGGAGAAATCTGGTGGTACCAGTACGGGTGCAGATGTCAGGCGTCTTTTCAGTTCCTGAAAGCTGGACTCGCATTGTGGGGTCCATTCGAACTTTTTATCTTTCTTGAGGAGTTCAGTTAGAGGTTTAGCAACCTTGGAGAAATTCTCGACGAAGCATCGGCAATAGCTCGCTAAGCCAAGGAAACTCCTAACTTGCTTGACCGATTCAGGGGGAGTCCAATCAAGGACGGCTTGAACTCGCTCGGGATTGACAGCAATACCCTTGCCAGAGATCACATGACCTAGATAGGTCACTTCCGGCAACCAGAATTCACATTTAGAGAATTTGGCATAAAGGCGGTGCTCTCGAAGTTTCGTCAATACCAGCCTTAGATGCTCGGCATGATCTTTCTTGTTCTTGGAGTAGATGAGCATATCATCGAGGTATACCACGACGAATTTATCCAAATACTCCATGAATATAGAATTCATTAGCCGGTAGAAGGTGGTTGGGGCATTGGTTAACCCGAAGGACATAACGGTGTACTCGTATTGGCCATAACGAGTAACAAAAGCCGTTTTAGGAATGTCCCCGTTCTTGATCTTGATTTGATGGTAGCCCAACCTCAAATCCATTTTAGAAAAGACTGAGGATCCAGCGAGCTGATCATACAGATCGTTGATCCTGGGGAGCGGATAATTATTCTTTATGGTGACCAGATTGACAGGTCGGTAATCTACAACCATCCGCTCCGTTCCATCCTTCTTCTTCACGAAGAGGACGGGACAAGCCCAAGGGGAAGAACTAGGACGGATGAAACCCTTTTTCAAGGACTCATCGAGTTGTTTCTTAAGCTCAGCTAATTCTAGGGGTGCCATTTTATAAGGTCTCCTAGAGATTGGAACAGTTCCAGGAATAAGATCTATCACGAACTCGACATCTCTGTCAGGTGGAACACCTGGCAGTTCTTCTGGAAAAACATCCGGGAAGTCACGGACTACCGGAATATCTTCGAGTTCTGGTAGAGGGATGGCATTAAGAGAGTAGAGCTGACGCTCAGCCATTCGGGTCAAGACATTGACTGTCTTGCCGGATGGGTGTGTAAGTTGAACGGTCCTAGTGTAGCAATCAATCTTGGCGTAATGAGTTGTCATCCAATCCATACCTGTCGTGGAATTAACACGGCAGATGTCCGGTTTGACGGACTTGATGATGGAACCATCGCACGGGTTAACTTGAAAGGGTTCATGGCGCACAAAGGACACAAAGGGTTTTATACTAGTTCGGCCCCTTCGAGAAGGTAAAAGCCTACGTCTAGTTGGTTTGGTATTATTTGGGCGTCGGATTACAGGGAGCGGAATCGCTTGCCTGCGTCTCGACGGATTGATTGTTGCTTGTCCTTGAACCGGTGCCGGGTCGTCCCTTTATATAGAGGTGACGCCTGGTCCGGTTTACAGAATCCCGAGGCCGGCTCATAATCGTGTCCGCCTCGGTCTCTGCTCTTCCTTTCTTATCTTTCAAGTTACATCTCTTTGACGGTTCGCAAACCGTATTTCTATACATGGGCCTTGAAATCTTATGGGCCGTAATCTCTACTAATAATAAACCAAATACGATATAACTAAGCCGGTTTACAATATCCGGTTTATACCTATTAACCATATCCCTGACATTAGGCCCCAGAATGATTTGAACTTGTTCATATCAGTCTCCATCGTCTTCTGCAACTTCTCTTCTGTCTTCATTTTTTGTAAACCGGCTCTGACGTCATCTTCCAAAATCATTAAAGTCTGACAATGACATCATCTCCGCATTTAACGCCGCGAGCTGTACTGTAGCTTGTTTTTAATGGTTATCCCGAGAATCGAGGCGTTCAACGGATCTTTATCCGATTTTTCTCCCTTGATTACCGCAACTGTCGTTTCATATCTACCTCTCTGTCTATAAATAGTACTACTCCTCCTCCTTCTTCCTTCTCGCGTCTTCTTCCTCCTTCTGCTTCCTGACCCGCAAACCTCCATTGCTGCTCGAGCTCAAGAACGCCACCGACGACCGCAGGATCTTCAGCCTTCGGCCGGCCGCTGCATCAACCTGAGCCTTGACCAGATTTCCTCCGCCGCCGATTCTCGCTGTCCCTGGTACGTTCATCCACCTCTCGGTAGATCTGTGTCCGCCATTGCTTCGGTGTTCTTCCGCCATTAGGGCTGTCGATAAAGCTCTCGTCCCTTCGTAGATCTTAGTACATAAAAACCTTGTAATCTTTAGGCCCTAATCTGTAGGTCTCTCGCTCAGCACCAGATTAGATCTCACCATAATAACCATGTAGTTTTATCCGTTCCACCATTAGAGCTTCTGCCTTTTAGAACTCCGCCATTAGAACCTTCTGTACTAGTTCCGCATATTTAGCTGTTGCACCTTGCCCCTTAAATCTTGTTGTTTTTACTTCCGCCGTTTGCCTGCTTCAGGTCTCCTTTTTATGCATCTCCTATAAATTCATCTGCCCTGAATTAGACCTCTGTAGATTTTCCATGCAATTTTCGTTTCTTTATCTCCGTATGCTCAGATCTATTTTTCCTTAGTAACGCGTTGAAAACTTGTTTTTATCTTCAATAGACCTACTAAATATGCTCCGGTTTAGATCACCATGTCATAAACCGGAAATGATGTAACCTGATGTAATAACTTTAAACGATTCCCCTTCAACTGCCATTTAAACCGGAAATGATAAAACTCTGTTTCAAAATTACCGGTTTAACCTTGCCAAACAATTCTCCATTTTAACCATTGCATATCATGATCATATTCCGGATCATTACTCTTTCATAATCCGTCTTTGCACTTTTCTCTTCTTCAGTACTTTGCTCAAATGGCCAAGCAATATGTTTCGTGCGACTGGGTTCGTTCTGTTGTAACTGAAGAGGATTTAGTCAAACTATCAAGCATTGGTACGTTAGGTCCTCAGGCCGAATTGAAATGGCGCGCTCCGGGTAATGAGTGTCCTCCCGCTCCTAGGTCCGGGGAAGTGATTGTATTTCTGGATCACATCTCCAGGGGTTTCTCTCCCCCCGGTTCAAAATTTTTCCGGGACGTCCTTGCCACCTTCCAGCTGCATCCACAGGATATCGGACCGAACTCCGTTTCCAATATTTGTGATTTCCAAGTTTTCTCTGAAGCTTATCTGCAAGAAGAGCCTTCGGTTGATCTTTTTCGGGATTTCTTCCACGCAAACCGGCGTACTGAGTTCACCAGCGGGCCTCACCAAGAGCTTGGTGGTATCAGTATTCAGAAGAGGAGGGATGTAGTTTTCCCTCACGCCTCCTTGCACACTCATCCAAAGGACTGGAACAAGTCCTGGTTTTACTGCATAGACACATCTCCTGAAGGTGAAAACCCTTTGCCGGGTTATCGTGAAACTCGTATCCCGGCAAATCACCCCTTGCCGCAACGATTAAGCGCTGCTGAACGGATCCCATTTTCTCCTCAACTCTCTAAGCTGAGGGCCTTCATAGCGAACGGCCTGATTGGCACAGATTTTCTTCGCTGCTGGTTATCATGGAGTATCCTTCCCTTAAGCCGGCGCCCTGATTTGATGTGCAATTACTCCGGTAAATCGGATGACCCTCAGAGATTTTCTAAGGATAAGTTGTCTGAATCGGAAGTAATTGAATCGGCCAAGAAGATTGTCAATCCTGCTCTAACAGACTGCACCAAGGTTGGCTTGGCCCCATACTTCAAGAAAAACAAGCAGCCTGAGGTAAATGTCTTTAACTTGTACTTTATAAACCGTCCTCTTTGAACCGTCTTTTACTTGCCTTCCCTTTTTTCATTTAGGCTGATGATCCTTTCTGGAGGAGGAAACCTCAAGAAAAACCTGCAAGGCAAACTCGCCGAAAGACTCCTGCAAATAAGAAAAGGAAAGCCGCCGTTGATACCGGTTCTCCTTCTGAAGATGATGATCCGGACTCCGAGGTACGCTTTACTCCGGTTTACATTTGCCTTTATATACTTGTTCATATCTCTAATGATGCCCTTTTCACAGGATCCACTCGAAGGTGATAACCCGGCGGAGATTGAGGTAACCCTTATTTCTTCCGATTCAGAACCCCCTCCTCAAAAGAACCGTCGGACTGTTAGAAAGTATCAATTTTCTCATCCTTATGCTAAGTTGGATCCCAATTTTAATTTGAAGAAACAACAGCACGAAGCCTTGCGCCGGACCACTCGCCATAGCGGCTTGGCAGTGGAATCCTCTGGAATTTCGCTAACTCCGGTTCGAAAGCGCCGCGCTGAGGTGATGCTCTCTCCAACTCTTCTTCACCCCAAGGCTGGTCTTATCAGAAAACCACTTAAACCGACTGATCCTGATTATCAGGAAACTCCGCTGTCTTCATCTGGCGAATCAACTGCGACACAGCTTCCACCTTTGAAGACTGTCCCAGGGTAATTCTCTTTACTTTTTCCGGTTTATAATCTTCTTTTTATAATACTGACTTATCTTTGCTTGTTTTTCCAGCAAAACAAAACCCAGCAAAAGAGCTAAGGGTAAGAAGCCTGTTGCTGACCCTTCTACTGATGAACCCGTAATTGAGCCGTCAACAACTATCCCTCCTGAAGATACTCCTGTTACTCCGGTTCAAGAACCTGGTCTTGATATTCCTGCCACTGATGCTGCCCAAGATCCACCAAGTCCGGCCCGGGTTAGCTCTCCTCAAGTTAACCCGGGATCTCTTGATCCGGCTCAAGCTGAAGCTACACCTCCCAATGCACCTACTTCCCCTGACGTTGTGGTTACTGGTGCTGCTTATGTTGCGCCAGCCAAACCCACCGTTTTAGCAAAGCACACTGCTAAAGCGGAGAAAGTAACTCAGGAAAAGGGGAAGTGGAGTACATACTTATCCAGTCTTTCGAGCATGAGTGCTCAAGACATTTATTCCGGATATTTGAGCCGGCTCCACAGTAGCCGGGATTTTGAAGCCAGCTTAGTAAATATGATGAGAGAGAAATACGAAGTAAGTTTTCCTGTTCTGACTTTGTTTTATTTTGACGCATCTTTATCTTCTAACAGCCCCCAAGTTCCGGTTTATCTTCTTCATTGAAGGTAATCCGGAACTTTGTAGTTTTTACCTGCTGATCCGTACATTAGCCCCCAAGTATCAAGTAGATAACTTTGTTATGTATTTGATACTTGTAGAAATTGTCTCTGATGTTTTGCTTCAACTGCCATTAGCCCCCAAGTGTCAAGTGTACAACTTTGTTGTGTGCTTGAGACTTGCATTTTCAATTTGCATTTGCCGGATTACTTCAACTGCCATTAGCCCCCAAGTGTCAAGTAGATAACTTGGTTATGTGCTTGAGACTTTGTAATTCTAACCTTACTTTTGAACTTTGTCTGTAGGCTGAGCTGAACCGGAATGCTGTAGAAAACAGTGAACTTCGAAGCCGGCTTATAGATACGGAGGCAGCCGCTTCAAAGGCGAAAAAAGATCTTCAAGTGAGTTTCAAAACTGCTGAAGACTTGAAGAAGTTCTTTGATGAGGAACGGACTGCTTTTGAAGTCCAGAGGAAGGATCTTGAAAAACGTGTTCAAGATGCCGAAGGAGCTCTTAACCCGGTTACTGAAGAATTGGCCGGGTTGAAGCGCCAAGTTGATTTGATGATTTCTGCTATCTTTGGTAAGCATAACCTGAATTCTTGTCTGTTATCTTTGCAAACTGTGCTTTGTACCGGTTTAACTTTTCTTGTTGTATGTAGGACGCCGTGTCTCCCATCTCGGGGATGACGTACGGAAGAAACTGAAGGCCTGCTACACCTTGGTGGAGCAACTATACTCTGGGGCGCAAAGGATTATCAGCGCTACCTCCTTCGGTAAACCGGCTCCTTCAACCATCAAGGCTACTTTGAACAGCTTGTCGATTCTACCAACTCGTCTTGAAGAGGTGAAGAAATCGGCTGCCCGAGGAGGTGCTCTTCTGGCCCTGACAAGGGCTAAAGCTTGGGTTCCAGACATTGATCCGGCAGAAGTGCTAACCGGGTTTCCTGACACCAAGGAAGACGGTTCAGCATTTGGTGAGAGAGATCTGTATGCTCTGACAAAGGAAATGCGTCCACTTTCTAGCAAGATTGCGGTGGAAACTGATTTATCCCGATACCACCCAGCATACGACCTTCAAAACGAGCGTGTGGAATGACCGGTCTATGATGTTGCAAACTTAACTCCGCCGGTTCGTCCTCACACTTATGCTCCTGATATTGATCCTGCTGAGTTGATCAACGATGAAGTGTATTTCCGTGCCTTGGCCAAGATTGATTGGCGTGCACCAGATTTCCCGCCGCTTCACGAGGAAGAAGATGTTCCGGAACCAGATGGTGGCCAGTCATCCCGGCAAGGAGGAACGGAATCTTGAATATTATTGCTGTAATCACAATTGCTATTCCATAAACAATGCTTCCGACTATTTGGCTTTCATGCCCTGTAATAGGCTTTAGCTGAAATTTAATGCACTGTGATCCGGCTTTTGGTCTTTATAAACTATTCTTTCGCTGACTTGTTGATTGATGCGGATCTCTTGCCCTGTTCATAAAAAAGATGAAAAAATATGTCCTAGTGGTGTGACCACTGGACGGATTAACTTGCTCTCTTGATATGATAAACAAGCATACCTTTGATAAATAACTTTGATACCTTAATTGCATGTAACCGAAATACCTTAAACCGGCAAGATGTTTAAAATTACCTTAATAAGCCCTTGGAACTCTTTAGTCGTGACTTGGTCATGAATTTTTCTTTTCTTGGTTCAGCAATTTGTAACTTGTGTCTTACCTCGTTCTTCCAATTGTCAGCTCATCATGAAGCCGAACCGGGTTACGTTGAATGCCGGTTTAACTTTCTCTGGTGTTCATGATCCGGACTTATAATACTAGATATACAGTCAACTTCTAGAGCTGTTCCCCTTGGTTAGAAAGGTTATGAAACACAGAAATCATCAAGAAACACATATTTATTGTAAATCAAACTATGCAATCGAGGCTTTTTCAAAGAGCTGCCAGGCTCAAAAACTGTTCAGAGAGCCGGGTCATCATTTGAACGTGGGCGATACCACTGTTCAGAGAGCCCAAAAATTCATAACATAGCCATTCAAGAGGTGTGTGGACGATACCACTGTCCTCAGGGGCCCAAAAAATTCATAACATAGCCATTCAAGAGGTGTGTGGACGATACCACTGTCCTCAGGGGCCCAAAAATTCATAACATAGCCAT
>LR738714.1:626914688-626964135 GCA_902687465.1 Secale cereale
TTATTCATAATATATACATAGGATACATGGGAGCCTATGGCTCAAGTATAATACGGCCGTAGATGAGCAATGTTCCATGGCCTTTTCGTCTCCTCTTCTGATGTCCGTGAATCTTTGTGCTCTCGAATGTCTACCAGATAGTATGACCCGTTGTGTAAATTTTTGCTGATCACAAAGGGCCCTTCCCATGGCGGAGATAGCTTGTGCATGTCTGTTTGATCTTGGATAAGCCGGAGTACTAAGTCACCCTCCTGGAATGTCCTGGTTCTGATCCGGCGGCTGTGATATCTGCGCAGGTCTTGCTGATAAATCGCTGACCGTGCCGCAGCTATGTCACGCTCTTCATCCAACCGATCCAAACTATTCTGTCTTGACTCTTCGTTGATAGCTTCTACATAGGCCGCCACCCTTGGTGAATCATGGCGTATGTCACTTGGAAGAACTGCTTCTGCACCGTAAACCATGAAGAAAGGTGTATAACCTGTAGATCGGTTTGGTGTAGTGTTAATACTCCAAAGGACAGAGGGTAATTCTTCAACCCAACACCCTGGGGTTCTCTACAGAGGTGTCATAAGCCGGGGCTTGATTCCACGCAAAATCTCCTGATTTGCCCTTTCTGCTTGACCATTGGACTGGGGGTGAGCCACAGAAGATACATCCAAACGAATATGCTCTCGTTGACAGAATTCTTCCATCTCACCCTGAGATAAATTGGTGCCGTTATCCGTGATGATGCTGTGTGGAAAACCAAACCGGAATATTACTTTATTGATGAACTTAACCGCCGTTGCCGCATCACACTTGCTTATAGGTTCCGCTTCAACCCACTTTGTAAACTTGTCTACTGCCACTAGTAGATGAGTTTTTTGATCTTGGGATCTCTTGAAAGGACCAACCATGTCAAGCCCCCAAGTTGCAAAAGGCCAAGTTATTGGTATCATCCGGAGTTCCTGCGCCGGAACAAGGGCACGTCTTGAGAACTTCTGACAAGCGTCACACTTGCGGACCAGGTCTGCTGCATCTGCATGTGCGGTTAACCAATAAAAGCCATGTCTGAAAGCCTTAGCCACTAAAGATTTTGATCCGGCATGATGACCGCAATCCCCTTCATGAATCTCCCGTAGAATCTCACACCCTTCCTCAGCTGAAACACACCGTTGAAATACTCCAGAGGTGCTACGATGATGCAGCTCCCCATTGGCAATTGTCATAGACTTGGAACGCCGGATTATCTGTCGTGCTTCACCTTCGTCCTCTGGTAATTCTCCCCGGCTTAAATATACCAAATAAGGTACCGTCCAATCCGGGATAACATGGGTTGCCGCAACCAACTGTGCCTCTGGGTCCGGAACAGCCAGATCGTCCTCTGAAGGTACTTGAACCGAAGGATTGTGCAATTCATCCAAAAAGGTGTTCGGTGGTACCGGTTTACGTTGCGACCCTAGCCGGCTTAAAGCGTCAGCTGCTTCGTTCTTCCGCCGGTCTATGTGTTCCACCTGATACCCTTTGAAGTAACCTGCCACCGCTTCAACCTCTCGCCGATAAGCCGCCATGAGGGGATCCCTTGAATCCCACTTGCCCGAAACTTGCTGTGCCACTAGGTCTGAATCGCCCAAGCACTTAACCCGGCTTAAATTCATCTCCCTTGCCAATCGCAGACCATGAAGTAGTGCTTCATATTCCGCTGCATTATTAGTACAAGGAAATAACAACCGGAGGACATAACAAAATTTATCACCTCTGGGGGAAGTTAAAACCACTCCGGCCCCCGAGCCCTCCAACTGTTTCGAACCGTCGAAGTGAATCGTCCAATAAGTGAGATCCGGCTTTTCCTCCGGGGTCTGCAATTCTGTCCAGTCGTTGATGAAGTCCACCAGTGCCTGAGATTTGATAGCAGTACGTGGTACGTATTTCAATTCATGCGGACTGAGCTCAATAGCCCACTTGGCTATTCTGCCTGTTGCTTCTCTATTCTGGATTATATCTCCCAACGGAGCCGAGCTGACCACAGGTATCGGATGCCCTTGGAAATAATGCTTCAACTTCCGGTTTGCCATGAACACCCCATACACCAATTTCTGCCAGTGAGGGTATCTTTGCTTGGACTCGATGAGTACCTCACTCACATAGTAAACCGGACGCTGAACCGGATGTTCTTTCCCTGCTTCCTTGCGCTCAACCACAATTGCAACGCTAACTGCCCGTGTGTTTGCAGCAACATACAGTAGCAAAGGCTCCTTGTCAATAGGGGCGGCTAAAACCGGCGGCTTCGCTAGTTGCTGTTTCAGACTCTCAAACGCTGTATTCGCTTCATCACTCCAGATGAACCGGTCCGTTTTCCTCAACATTTGATAAAGCGGGATCGCCTTTTCTCCTAAGCGACTGATGAACCGGCTCAGAGCCGTGATCCGTCCCGCTATGCGCTGAACATCGTTAATGCAAGCCGGTTTTGTCAAAGATGTGATGGCCCTGATCTTCTCCGGATTGGCTTCTATTCCCCGGTTTGAGACCAGGAATCCCAAAAGCTTACCGGCCGGGACACCAAAGGCACATTTCTCCGGATTGAGCATCATCTTGTAAGCCCGAAGATTGTCAAAGGTTTCTCTGAGATCTTCTATCATTGTCCTCTCGTTCTTTGACTTAACCACAATGTCATCCACATAAGCATGTACGTTCCTTCCTATCTGTCCTTTCAAGCAGTTCTGAACACAACGTTGATACGTCGCCTGCGCACACTTGAGCCCAAAAGGCATAGACACATAGCAAAAAGCACCAAAAGGGGTTATGAATGCCGTCTTCTCTTGGTCTTCAACTGCCATTTTGATCTGGTGATAGCCTGAGTACGCATCCAGGAAACTCAGCCGCTCACACCCTGCTGTAGCATCAATAATCTGATCAATGCGAGGTAGAGCAAAAGGATCAGTTGGGCAAGCTTTATTGAGGTCTGTGTAGTCCACGCACATCCTCCACTTCCCATTCTTCTTTAGAACTAGCACCGGGTTGGCCAACCACTCCGGATGAAACACTTCCACTATGAACCCTGCCGCCAAAAGCTTAGCCACTTCTTCACCTATAGCCTTGCGCCTCTCTTCGTTGAAGCGGCGCAGATACTGCTTTACCGGTTTAAACTTCGGATCAATATTTAACTTGTGCTCAGTGAGTTCCCTCGGTATACCAGGCATGTCAGAGGGCTTCCATGCAAAGATATCCCGGTTCTCACGGATGAACTCGATGAGCGCGCTTTCCTATTTAGGATCCAAGTTAGCACTGATGGTGAACTGCTTGGATGAATCTCCGGGCACAAAATCGACCTGTTTAGTCTCTTCCGCTGATTTGAACTTCAAAGCCGGATCATGCTCAGTGGTTGGCTTCTTCAGCGGAGTCATGTCTGCCGGATCAACATTATCTTTGTAAAATTTTAACTCTTCCGCAGAACACACCGCTTCTGCATAAGCTGCATCACCTTCTTCACATTCTACTGCTATCTTACGACTGCCGTGTACCGTAATCGTGCCTCTATGACCCGGCATCTTGAGCTGCAGATAAACATAACATGGCCTAGCCATAAATTTAGCATAAACCGTCCTCCCAAACAAAGCATGATATGGACTTTTGATTTTAACGACTTCGAAAGTGATCATCTCCGATCTAGAGTCCCGCTGATCTCCAAAGGTAACTTCTAAGTCAATATTACCAACCGGATAAGCTGACTTACCTGGAACCACCCCGTGAAACACTGTGTTTGATGTCCTTAATTGTTTATCTGTCAGACCCATACGACGGAAAGTCTCGTAATACAATATATTGATACTGCTACCTCCATCCATGAGGACTTTAGTGAATCGGTATCCTCCCACCTGTGGTGCCACTACCAGGGCTAAATGTCCCGGGTTATCTACCCGTAACGGGTGGTCCTCCCTGCTCCAAACAATGGGCTGCTCTGACCACCGTAGAAACTGCGGTGTCGCCGGTTCTACCGCATTAACAGTCCGCTTTAAAACCTTCTGGTCTCTTTTGCATAGACTTGTGGTGAAAACATGATATTGGCCACTGCTCAACTCCTTTGGATTGCTCTGGTATCCGGATTGCTGTTGTTGCTGCGGACGCTGCTGCTGCTGATTTCCTTGGTTATTGTGACTCCCTTGGCCCTGTTGCTGATTATTCTGATTGCTATAACCACCTTGATGATACGGCTGATTTCCCTGATTCTGATAACCACCTTGATAATGTGATTGGCTTCCTTGACCATTATAGTTTCCTTGACCGCCTGGGCCGCCTGGCCGGGATTGATAACCGCCGTTATTCCCTTGATAACCGCTGTTGCCCCTATATCCTGAACCGAAATTGTTCCCTTGGTAACCTGGGCCATAAAACCCGGGCCCTAAACCGGCATTCGGGGGCCGGCTATGAGGATAAAAACGGCCGTTCCCTGCTATCGTGGGGTTCAGACATTCTCTCGCAGTGTGCTTTGCAGGCCCCTTACTCCCGCTATGCTTTATGCAGGGTTGATCCAAATCCTGTTCCCAACCCGGATTTCCTCCACCGGCTTGGCGAACGGGCCCCCGCTGATTTCCCTGGAAACCGCCTTGAACCTGTGTATTAGCCACAAAATCAGAGCTGCCTTCCGGTTTCCGTTTGCCCAATACACCTGAAGTGATCGGATTGGCGGAAGCCGGTTTACCAGTCTTGCTGGCCTTCCCCGCTTTATCTCCTTCTGGCTCCGGATACTTGGTATTATCTGAGTCTCCGTACTTCACCAAGGCACTCATTAAGGTCCCCATGTCATTGCACTCTCGTTTGAGCCGTCCGAGTTTTAGTTTCAAAGATTCAAACCGGCAATTGTTCTCCAGAGTTACAATTGCGGTGCTCGGATTAATACCGTTTGAGGAGTGCAAGATCTCTGCCACTCTGCGTACCCAAGCTGTTGTAGACTCCTGCTCCCCCTGTACACATGCTGCTAAATCTATGACCGACATAGGTTGCTTGCATGTATCTTTGAAATTTTTGATGAACTGGTTACGCAGCTCTCCCCATGATCCGATGGAATTCGGAGGAAGTCCCTTTAGCCAAGTCCGGGCCGTTCCTTCAAGCATCATAGTGAAATATTTGGCACAAGCCGATTCATCCACGTCCAGCATCTCCATAGCCATCTCGTAGCTTTCCACCCAAGCCTCGGGCGGTAAATCGGCTGTGTAATTGGGCACCTTGCGAGGTCCTTTGAAATCCTTGGGCAGCTTAACACTCCTTAGGGCCGGGACAAGGCACTGTATCCCAAAACCGCTCGCTGTCGCTCCTGTCCCGGTAGCGCCGGTGCAAACCGGCGTCGACTGGCGGATCTCCTCTCTGGCCTCCGATCTAGGCCGGTTTCGATCCGGGGCTGGCATCTCTGCCCTTGCTGGATTATTCTGCCTGTGCTGATGCCTCCTCCGTTCGCTGCTGGATACTTCGGGCTCCTCCCAATGTCTAGAGTAACTTCGGTTGGGACGTGGTGTTGAATGCAACCTTTCCCTGCTGTGAGAGTACGCCTGCTGCTGTATTAAGGCCGTGTTGAGTAACCTCTGGGCCCTGCGCGCCTCTATCGCTACAGGGGATGTTTCTTCCACAGGTAAAGCGGCCAATCGTGCTGCCGCTGCAGCGATATTATCCACAGGGTTTGAATAGTGCCCCGGGGGGACCGGAACATAAGGTGCCGATGTAATCCGTCGCTCCCGCTCCGCGGCGGGTTGCTGAACCGGTTCCTCTCGAGCCGGTGGGCTTCTCCGGTTTAAGATCGGATTGTTACTGGCCCCAGCCCCCGGTGTTCTGAACAAATCCGTAGATTCATAACCCGGCGGCAGGCGGGATCGATATTTTCGTCCTCTTACCCCTTCCATGGAAGCCTGTTCCATCCTTAAGTGGAAAGCTTGTTCATCCAACTCCGCTTGCCTTGCCGCTAGCATCTCTCCCTCTGCCTTTAGATCCTCCTTTAACTGATCGATCCGGGCCTTCAACTGGAGCAGCACTGTATCATGTTGCGCCTTGTCTGCTGGAGCTACGGCCTCTATTGCCTTAGCCGCGAACTCCTCCATCAAGGTGGATAGAACCGCAGTAACAGAGGGATTTGAACCGCTTCCTCCTGCGCCAGCCTCTGCTGTTGTTCCGTTCGTCGGGGGTTGTGATCCGGCCATAAAAACCGCCACCCGGTTTGGCGGGTCGGAGGGGCCCGGAATACTGTTTCCGTCGGACTCGCCCTCAGACCGGCCGTCCCGCAACTGATACAGAGACTCAGTTTCCCCGGACGAAGATTCGTCATCTGAGTAGACGACAGTTGCACCATCAGATTCCAGCCCGTCCTCCGCTTGTCCTCCGTGAATCGCTCCAACGAACACACGCTTCATGGCAGGTTGAATCCGGGCCGATCTCGCACGCTGAGCCGGCTCGACGATGTTGGGGAAAGAGTCCGGCTCAGGTCCCGGTTCACCGATTTTGCCGATGAAGACTTGGATGCTGCCGAAGGGAACCCGGTACCCGTATTCGATCGAATCGGCCTCCGGTCCCCATCCTGCGTCGTCGATGTAGATCCGGCCACGACGACTCTTGGTCATCCGGCCGACCGCGTAGCCCTTTAACCCCTTGAGGCCGCCTTCCAAGAACTCGAAACCGTCGTGCGCAGGCCCCACGGTGGGCGCCAACTGTCGTGGAATTAACACGGCAGATGTCCGGTTTGACGGACTTGATGATGGAACCATCGCACGGGTTAACTTGAAAGGGTTCATGGCGCACAAAGGACACAAAGGGTTTTATACTAGTTCGGCCCCTTCGAGAAGGTAAAAGCCTACGTCTAGTTGGTTTGGTATTATTTGGGCGTCGGATTACAGGGAGCGGAATCGCTTGCCTGCGTCTCGACGGATTGATTGTTGCTTGTCCTTGAACCGGTGCCGGGTCGTCCCTTTATATAGAGGTGACGCCTGGTCCGGTTTACAGAATCCCGAGGCCGGCTCATAATCGTGTCCGCCTCGGTCTCTGCTCTTCCTTTCTTATCTTTCAAGTTACATCTCTTTGACGGTTCGCAAACCGTATTTCTATACATGGGCCTTGAAATCTTATGGGCCGTAATCTCTACTAATAATAAACCAAATACGATATAACTAAGCCGGTTTACAATATCCGGTTTATACCTATTAACCATATCCCTGACAATACCCAAGATGATATTTATGTCCGAGGACTTGAGAGCGATTAGAGATGCAAGGAAAACAAGTCTATCGACAAGGATTTCATTTCCATGGCTTACCCTAGAGGTTTGCCACTTTGAACCAGGAGTTTGAATAACCATGGAAGTAGGCATATCACAAAAAGTCATGTTGTGCATTCGAGCATAGCTCTCAGATATGAACGAATGAGATGCTCCAGTATCGAAAAGAACAGATGCCGGATGGCAGTTAACAAGAAGCGTACCAAGGACGATGATACGTCTCAAACGTATCTACTTTTCCAAACACTTTTGATATTGTTTTGACCTCATTCTTGCATGATTTGGACTAAACTAACCCGGACTGACGCTGTTTTCAGCAGAGCTGCCTGTATGGTTTATTTGTGTGCAGGAAAACAATTTTTTAAGTATCTCAGAAAAATCCACGAAAAATCAGAGAAAATCCACGCACCCGAAGAAACCAAATACCAGAAGTGGGGCCAGAGGGGGGCCAGGGGGTGCCCAGGCGCCCTGTGGGCGCGCCCCCCCTGGGCCACGCCGGGGGGCGCCTGGGTGGGGCCCACACCCCCTGGTGCCCTACTTTAGCCCGTATTTTTCCTCCCGACGCAGAAACCCCAGATCGGAAGTTCTTTCGCAGTTTTTCGTCGCGGAGCCGCCGCCACCCTCTGTTCTTCCTCGGGAGGGCTAATCTGGAGGCTGATTTGGCCTCCGGAGAGGGGAGATCGTCGCCATCGTCATCATCATCACCACTTCATCATCCCTCCATGACTTCCCCCTTCATGTGTGAGTAATTCCCCTGCTGTAGGCGAAGGGGATGGTAGGGATTGGATGAATTAGATCATGTAATAGTTCGTCAGATTGTTGGGGGCATGTTGCCTATCATCTAGTATGGTGTTTATCATCTTTGCTACAACTTGTTATTCTTAATGCTTGACACTTAGGGCCCGAGTGCCATGATTTCAGATCTGAACCATATGTGTTTGCATGAATATATTTGTGTTCGTGATCCTATCTATGAGTTGTATGCACCTATTATGGTCCGGAACCGGCGATCCCAAAAGTGACAGCTTGGGACACCAAAGGGGATGGTCCGTAGTTTGAGGATTACATGTATCCATTGAGTTCATTGCTTTGTTCCGGTGCTCTTTGACAAGAGCACCTTAATATCCATTAGTTCCTTTTGGCCCCGTTCGTAGCGGGATGGTAGGACAAAAGATGTTGTGCAAGTTCTTATTGCAAGCACGTACAACTACCTACGGGATACATGCCTAATGTTTGATATTTGCCTAGATGATCATTACTTTTCCGTGTGCCGTGCCCTAGGTTAGAATCTATCTCATCCATGCAACGCCCAACCATCCATCTCCCTAGCCTACAGTATTTTAAACCTTGCTTGTTACGAGTCGCTACTTTTGCTATTTACTTTGCTATCTACTGTTACTATTTACTTTTACTATTACTATCATCACTATGATATCACTGTTACCACTTATCTTTTGTTGCAAGTAAGTATATTTCAGGTGCGGTTGAATTGACAACTCAACTGTTAAAGCTTATAAATACTCTTTGGCTCCCCGTGTGTCGAATCAATAAATTGGGTTATTCTTACCCGCGAAGACTATCTCGATCCCTTACGGTTGAGGGTTATCAAGTACCGTTTTCTGGCGCCGTTGCGGGGGAGCATAGCAATATTTACAAGTCTACTTGAGGTATCCTACCTGCTGCACTATATTCACTATGGGTAAGAAAGGAGACCCCAAGGTTCCGATCTTACTATCCACTACAAGAAGAGGTACTGCTCTGAGCACTAGTGCTACGCTTGATTCACCTTCTGTTATGAGTAAGTTTGCCTCACCACCACCACATGATGCTCCTACTGAATCTGTTACTATGTCTGATACTCTTGATGATGCTTCTACTACTTTTGATGATGATATTAGTTCGCTTGGTTATGCTCTTGAGAAACAAATTGCTGCTGCTGCTGAAAAATATGGAATTGAACTTCCTGTTGCTCGCTACCCTATTGGTGAAACTTATGATTATCCTGATTTGAGTAAACTCCAAGAGAGGCTCCTTGATGATGATTACTATATGCTTGATGAAGATCTATGCAGGGAACTGACAGAGTTTGCTGGCTTTGATCCTGAAGTTATTAAGAAAATATTTGAAAAACACTCTTTGAAAAACAAAACCGTTCCTAATCCTGAGTTTGCTACATCTCCTATATGCATTGATGATCCTGATTTTGATTTCTCTGTTGATCTTTCACTTATACCTATGGTTGAAGCTGACCCCTTTTATGGCAGAGAAAATGATGATGCTATTGCACACCTAACTAAACTTGGTGAGCTAGGTAGCCTGTTTACCACAGATGAAAAGATACGCTACTTTTATGTGACCAAGCTTCTTCCTTTCTCCTTGAAGGAAGGTGCTAAAGCATGGTATGATTCACTCCCATGCGGTTCTATTAAGAGTCCTCAGGATTTAGCTCACTCTTTTGTTGATAAGTACTTTCCTGCTCATATGCAACATGCTGTTTTACAAAGAATTTATAACTTTAAACAGTTGCAGGATGAGTCCCTCCCTAAAGCTTGGGGGAGGTACTGCGGTTTGATTCGGGCTAGACCAGGACATGAAATTCCTAAGAATGAATTAATTGATATATTCTATGCTGGTCTAACTGATGAATCTAGGTCCTATTTGGACAGTTGTGCTGGTTGTGTTTTCAGGAAAAGAACACCGGACGATGCGGAAGATCTGATGGGCAGGATTGCCAAAAACCATGAAGATTGGTCCGTCCCTGAACCACCTCCACCAACAAAGAAGAGGGGCATGTTTGTTCTAAGCCCTGAGGATATGCGAGAAGCAAAGAAGTCTATTAAAGAGAAAGGTATTAAAGCCGAAGACGTGAAGAATCTACCCCCTATTGAGAAGCTGTGTGAGCCTACCACTCACCCTCCTATGGTAGAGGTACACTCTCTTTTAGATTTCAACGCAAGTGACATCCCTCATGGTAAACCTCCTAATCAATGTTTAGATGAGTTTGATAATTTTATTATGAAACAGAATCATTTTAATGAGAGGATAGAAAGTCAGTTGCATGATAATTCCCTTGCTATCAAAAAGTTGCTTGGTGTTTTAGATAGAACAGTTAATGATGTCCAATGTCTTGTGAAGCATTTTCATATGGTTCAAACTCAGCTTGATCAAATTTCTAATGTGCAAAGAGATTTGCTTGCTAACAATGCCAAACAAGATAAATTGCAGGCTTTTGGGATTAAGACCCGAGGAGGAACTAGTACTCAAGATCCTCTTTACCCAGAAGGACATCCAAAGAGAATCGAGCAAGATTCTCAAATGCAGGAAGAAGAAATTGTTGTCTCTCCAAAGAAGAAGAAGAAACATAAAGAGACTGACAATTCTAATGATCCTATTGCAGATGAAGAGCCAGCTATTGATCCCAACAATGTATCTATTTCCGATGCTGAGACTGAAGATGGTGCTGAACCTGAAGGTAATGATAATGAGAAAAACGATCCGCCTGAAGTTCGAGAAGAAGAAGCACCTGACAAACATAAGAGGTACACTAAAGAAGACTTCATCGCAAGAAAACATGGGAAGGAGAGAGAACCATGGGTACAGAAACCCATGCCCTTTCCAGGTAAGTCCATCAAATCTAAAGAAGAAGAGCATTACAATAAGTTCTGTGAATGGATTAAACCTCTTTTTCTTCAAATCCCTTTGACTGATGCTATTAAGTTACTTCCTTATTCAAAATATATGAAAGATATTGTCACTAACAAAAGAAAAGTTCCTAATGATGCAATATCTACTATGCTTGCTAACTATTCTTTCAGTGGAAAGATTCCTGAGAAGCTCGGTGCCCACCATTCCTTGCTCCATAAAGAATAATTATGTCAAAACTGCTTTATGTGATCTTGGAGCAGGAGTGAGTGTTATGCCTCTCTCTCTTTACGAGAGGCTTTGTTTAGAGAAACTAATTCCTACAGATATCTCCCTTCAGATGGCTGACAAGTCAACCGCTGTTCCGATAGGTATTTGTGAGGATGTTCCAGTAGAAGTTGCTAATTGTTTAATTCTTACTGATTTTGTTGTGCTTGACATGCCCGAGGATGGGAGCATGTCCATTATTCTTGGTAGACCTTTTCTTAACACCGCAGGTGCAATTATTGATTGCAACAAAGGGAAGGTTACCTTTCATGTGAATGATAAAGAACACACGGTATATTTTCCGAAAAAGACCGACAGGAGGCATGCCCTCAACTCTATAGAGAATATCGAGACCGTGAAAATTGGAGCATGGGACTGTCCACTACATGTGCCTCACAAATACAAAACTATCATGGTAGGGACAATGTCCATCAAGGTAAAAGTTCAATGATTACTTCGTAGGAGGTGAGACTTTTTGCTCTATATATCGCTTGTTTGTTGGTAAGACTTGATCAACCTTACTAGTGAACGTGTTTTATATGGATAAAAAGTTGAGCTTGCTATGTTTTCATTTGTTTTTAGTGTTGTCCTACTTGCTGTACTAAGTATCTATGTTTTCGAAGCTTCACAATACTACTAACTGCTTCAGATTTTCACAGAGTTTCGCAGCTTTTTGAACTTCGAAAATTTTTCAGCAGTGAAGTTTTCAGAAAAATTCCAGAAAAATTATATTAAAAATTTCCACAACGGGAGAGACCCGGAAAGTCCTGGGGCCAGCCAGGGGGGGCCATCAGTGGCCCAGGCGGCCAGCTGGCGCGGCCCAGCCCCTGGCCGCGCCCACAGGGCGCCTGGGGCCCACGGGACCCCCCCTCCAGGTACTTCTTCTTCCCCTCTCTCTCTCTCTTTCCAGAAACCCGAGTTCTGGTCTTGTTCTTGCTGTTCTTGGAGGCGATTCTTCGATCTCTCTCTACAGCCCATCATTTGAGCTGAAATTTTGAGCAAATACTCCCTGGTATGTGACTCCTCCACCCCTCCAATTAGATTTTTGATTGGTGGCCTCATTTGTGAGTATTTAGTAGTTCTTGGTGCTATAGAGATGAGCTTGCATGCATGTGTAGAAGGTTATTTTCCAAGTCTTGATGCAAGTTTATGCCTTGGGCAAGTGAGTTGAGTAGTTTGCCTTAGCTCACTTTGTTTTAATCCTCGTTTTTGTAAATTGTAAAAAAAAATATTCAGAAATGAGTTTGTTAGGAAGGGCAAAAGGATGGCTTGAGAAGAGGAGGCCCGCACACTCCGATCGAGTCACTAGAGCCGCAGCTTCACCATCGACTGCTAGGGTGAGCTATAATGAGGATCATGTGCCCCTGGAGTTGTTGGAAGACACAAGTCCAGCACGTGCGATGACATTTCCATGTGATGAATTCATGGAAGCTGCGGGAATCAAGGATGAGTTTTATAATCTTTGTGCTAATGCAGGTTTGACACGACTCGTCACGAGCCGTGTTACTCAGTATCAGAAACTCACCTCCGGTTTCATTAACAGTTTTAGATATAATCCTGATTCAGGTGCTATTGAGTTTAAAATTTATAATGATCTTATCACCATGACTCTGGGAAATTTTTGTGAAGTAATAGGTGTGCCGAACGTTGGGAGGACGGCAAGGATGGCCACTCAGCCCTCCGAGCTGAAAACCGTCATCAACTCTCTCTGCAGCATGGGTACGAGGGATATTCATCGGTCGAAGATCTCCAGCATCTTGTTTCCTCACCTCAGGTATTTTGCATATTATATTGCTAGAGGGGTGTTAGCTCGTGACAACACGAGCAGCATTTCTACTCCGGATATCGCTATCCTGCCAGCAGCCCTCTCAGGGAGGTCTGATTATAATCTGGGTACCTTAATTGCTCGACGCCTTGCTATGAACGGTAACAAGGGGGACTTATATGGTGGCATTTATACCACACTTATCTTAGAGCATCTTGGAGGCACCCCACACCCTGATGATACTCCTTTTACTTATTTAAGCTTTGATCTTGCTGCTATGAAAAGGCATAAGTTTGTTCCCATGGGTTCTGAGCTTGATAACCTTGTTTATATCTTGCGTTTCGGAACTACCGCGGAACGCGAGATCCGTCTACCTGCACCTCTTTTGTTTGATTTTTCTCGCAGGAACGGATGGTCCTTTGATGTTGTCCAGTTCGATGAGTTCATGGTCCAGCATCAGTTCCATACCCCATGGAGGGGGTTGTGCCCGACGAGGAGAGGCACGGTGAGATACCACATTTTCAGGAAGAGACCGCCACCGAGTTTGGTGAAGGGTCTTCCTCTGTTTGGCGCTCGGAACCTTCCTCGTGGGAGACTCCGAGGAGTTCGGTGTACGCGCCATCATCCTTCTACGACCCTTGGTCTCACCACCATACCCCTGGAGCAGGAGGCTCCTGGGGGCAGTAGCTGCTAACCAACTTAGGCCAAAAGCCTAAGCTTGGGGGAGTACGTGCCCTTCTCACTTTTCCATTGTATTATCCGTTTTATTCGCTTTGATCTTTTCGAAGTTTTTGCCCGTTCTTCTTTGTTTCTCTCTCTGCAAAAACAATAAAAATATTTTCTCTTTCTTTTGCTTTTATTCAACCTTTGAAAAAAACCAAAAAGATTTCCTTTTTCTCTTTAGTTTGCTTTGTTTTCAGAGATCAGCTCGAGTCCGTGATGGCATTTGATTATATTTCCTACGTTCGATTGTGCAAGTGACAAGCAGTAATGACGAAGATCGACTGGAAGGAAGCAACAAGGAAGACCGGTATGAACTCTTATTGTTTCTACTTTTGTACATATGCCTGTACTTATGATCTAGAGACCAGCTTGTAGCGACATAGTGCTATGTTTACAATGCTCTTCCAGCGGTTCATGCTTTCCTTGTGGCTAGTCCCGAATAACTAGAGTATATAATGTGTTATTGAAATGATCTACATGCATTGCACTGTTCATAGTCTGGTATACTAAGGTGGTATTTCCCTTTAGAGAATTTTTGGATTGACTTGGCACATGCTTACACATGTTTAAGACTAAAAAGTCTTCTTTGCCTTGATGATCTTTGAGTTTTAGAATAGTTATATCACTTTCATGCCCGATTCAATGTTGCTTTGCCGCTCTGCGTGATTATGACCGTTATTGCTCTCTAGTTGGTCGCTTCCCAGTCTTTTGCTAAACCTCCACCTGTACTAAGCGGAATGACTGCTTGTGCATCCAAACCCTTTAAACCTGTTATGCCATATGAGTCCACCATACCTTCCTATACATGGTATTTACCTGCCATTCCTAACGAAGACTTCCATGTACCATCTCGAAATGATTCAAAAGCATTTCCCTTTTTGTGCCTATGTTTTAGCTCATGAGGAAGTAGTAGTTAATTCATGATCTCTTTAAGTTGGACAAGTTTCACCTCTGGATTGCATGTATAATGTGCGAACCCCTAATATGAAAAGGAACTGGCATCGAGTGCGCCCGGCACAAAAAGATAATATAACAAACAAACCCTCCTTCACGCTTTGTTCATGAGAAATCAGAAAACTTTGGCAGTGATAAACAAAGGAGATTAAGAGGATGTGATCGTCCTCATGCGGGAGCCGTTCCTCGAGACTTGTCTAGCTTAAAAAGTGATTGAGTTATCTGCTAGCATTCGTTGATGAAATATGCACCTCTCAAAAACATATTTACTTCTGTTTTAAAACCAAGAGCTCTGGTACATGTTTAGTCTTTGTTTCCGATCACGGGTTTTCAACTTTGCCAATAAAAGCCACGGTTCGAGAGTCTCACCCTCTTTCTTCAAAGCACTGACTAGGAGAGCATAATTGTCATTCTGAGTGTAATGTGCATTGTCCCAAAGTATTACATTGTCTTCTGCATACTTGTGATATGATTTATTCTGAAATTCCTAGCTCTAGTCTCCTTTAAAACTCTGGAGGAGTCTCTGCATTTATGTTTTGCTTCACTCATGGAGGCTAGCGAGATACCACCCTAATATGCTCAAGCTATGTGCAATGTGATCTTGTCTTGATTTTCAGTAATATATTATTTACTCTTAAGTATTTGTGACTGGTTACTTGGAAGAGGGATTGCTCCTTGCATTGTTCTCATAAGTACTGTTTTAATACTTGCTGAACTCTTTTCGTAGTACATGCTTATATACATCTAATGAAGCAAAAGAGTTTGTCAAAGTTTTCTTTGTCGCGTCCAGTTCGTTGAACTGAATTGCTTGAGGACAAGCAATATGCTAAGCTTGGGGGAGTTGATACGTCTCAAACGTATCTACTTTTCCAAACACTTTTGATATTGTTTTGACCTCATTCTTGCATGATTTGGACTAAACTAACCCGGACTGACGCTGTTTTCAGCAGAGCTGCCTGTATGGTTTATTTGTGTGCAGGAAAACAGATTTTTAAGTATCTCAGAAAAATCCACGAAAAATCAGAGAAAATCCACGCACCCGAAGAAACCAAATACCAGAAGTGGGGCCAGAGGGGGGCCAGGGGGTGCCCAGGCGCCCTGTGGGCGCGCCCCCCTCCTAGGCCGCGCCGGGGGGGCGCCTGGGTGGGGCCCACACCCCCTGGTGCCCTACTTTAGCCCGTATTTTTCCTCCCGACGCAGAAACCCCAGATCGGAAGTTCTTTCGCAGTTTTTCGTCGCGGAGCCGCCGCCACCCTCTGTTCTTCCTCGGGAGGGCTAATCTGGAGGCTGATTTGGCCTCCGGAGAGGGGAGATCGTCGCCATCGTCATCATCATCACCACTTCATCATCCCTCCATGACTTCCCCCTTCATGTGTGAGTAATTCCCCTGCTGTAGGCGAAGGGGATGGTAGGGATTGGATGAGTTAGATCATGTAATAGTTCGTCAGATTGTTGGGGGCATGTTGCCTATCATCTAGTATGGTGTTTATCATCTTTGCTACAACTTGTTATTCTTAATGCTTGACACTTAGGGCCCGAGTGCCATGATTTCAGATCCGAACCATATGTGTTTGCATGAATATATTTGTGTTCGTGATCCTATCTATGAGTTGTATGCACCTATTACGGTCCGGAACCGGCGATCCCAAAAGTGACAGCTTGGGACACCAAAGGGGATGGTCCGTAGTTTGAGGATTACATGTATCCATTGTGTTCATTGCTTTGTTCCGGTGCTCTTTGACAGGAGCACCTTAATATCCATTAGTTCCTTTTGGCCCCGTTCGTAGCGGGATGGTAGGACAAAAGATGTTGTCCAAGTTCTTATTGCAAGCACGTACAACTACCTACGGGATACATGCCTAATGTTTGATATTTGCCTAGATGATCATTACTTTTCCGTGTGCCGTGCCCCAGGTTAGAATCTATCTCATCCATGCAACGCCCAACCATCCATCTCCCTAGCCTACAGTATTTTAAACCTTGCTTGTTACTAGTCGCTACTTTTGCTATTTACTTTGCTATCTACGGTTACTATTTACTTTTACTATTACTATCATCACTATCATATCACTGTTACCACTTATCTTTTGTTGCAAGTAAGTATATTTCAGGTGCGGTTGAATTGACAACTCAACTGTTAAAGCTTATAAATACTCTTTGGCTCCCCGTGTGTCGAATCAATAAATTGGGTTATTCTTACCCGCGAAGACTATCTCGATCCCTTACGGTTGAGGGTTATCAGACGACGTTAGGGTCCTCATAAGCTTCCTCAGCAGAGACATAGTTGACATGACCACGTGCAGTGGGGATCGGCTTGACATAATTCACCTTACCGGTTGGCTTACCACGGCCAACGGGTTTTCCTGGCTGGTTCTGGGGACACTCACGCATGTAGTGCCCTGGTTCTCCACACTTGAAGCATGTCACAGTGCCAGTGCATGGAGCAAAGTTGGTAGGTGGTCCTCCATAAGTCTTGGCAGGTTGATACTGTTGAGTTGGGCGAGGCGCCTCATAGGATAGCCTCGGTGTGTACTTGGGTGGCAGAGCAGTGTTAGGAACCCACACACGGCGCTTGTGAGAGCCAGAGCCGGATGAGGAACCAAAGTCACGAGGCTCCAAGAGTTGGGCGAGGCGCTTGTGAGAACTCTATGACTCAAAGTACTTTATTTAAGAGGCTCCAAGAGCCATACATAACATATCCATACAGGTAGGGGTCACATGACCCAACACTCAAGTCATACAGTCATACAAGCACAAGCGGAAGCTAACATGTCTGAGTACAGACAACTTGGAAAATAAAACAGGCTTGGTGTAGCCTGACTATCTACAAGGCCCTTCACAAGCTCCAGATCTTCGTCTGGGTAGCAAGCTACTCGTCGACATCAACGTCTATGTAGAACCCATCAGAAGGGGCAGGGTTCTCCTCTGCAACAGTTATTAAGCAAACATGAGTACAAAGGTACTCAGCAAGTCTTACAACAGAACCTATCATACATGCAATATTATCAAAAGGGGGTAGTGGAGTTCATAGCAGAAAGCCAGCTTTGACTCTTGGCTAACCTATACTACAACTCTCAACAGATTGCAAGATATTACTACGTACACGAGTCCTCTACTCACCACAACAATACACCACCAAGGATCCTCTTCCATCATCCTACGGAAGGGCCATCCACGGCACTCACACTTGTCTTGAGGCTTTTAGTAGTATCCATCATCTTGTCTATGAACTTTAAGAGTAACCAAGTAGTCCGTACCGCGAACAAGGACTATTCGAATAGATTGATAACCCTGCAGAGGTGTACTTCTTCACACACGCTTCCACCACTTATCGCTGTTTACTCGACATGTACTCGACAACCTTCAAGCGGAAGCCCAGCGAGGGTGTCGGCCACGACCTGACTAACTACACCAGTCTCTCGTCCAGGTTTATCGCCTATTTGGGTTCCATCCGTGGGGAGATCCGGCCGGGGTGTCGCTCACGGCCCCAAACGATGTGTACAGGGTTCCCGAGTCACCAAACGGGCAACCGGTACACCGTGCCACGTACCTGTCGCATCACAGCCCACCCCGAGGGTCAGCGCTACGCACGACCACCAGTAAACTACAAACACCAGAAACTAATTGCAACTCCTGGACAGAGATCAAGGATAATTAATAAGTCGAGAGGGTCAATTAAGGATCCCAATGTGTGGTAGTAGCTGAAACTTGAACCACACATACAGATCTCTATGGACGGTTCCAATGAAACAACCCACCACGTACTCCTACATGGCCTTTCATCGATACCTTTACCAAACATGTTCCACACTTCCTTCTCTTACCGGTATGATCATTTCACTCTGATCCATCACCCAGATGAATCAGACCTGACACAACTCTAAGCATAGCAGGCAAAATAAACAAATAGCATGGTGGATCACACATCACATGGCTCAATCAACTCCTACACATGCTAGTGGGGTTCAACTATTTACTGTGGCAATGACAGGTCATGCAAGGGAATAGGGTTCAACTACCGCAGCAAGTAGCAGTTCACACGCTGTTGCCTTAATGCAGTAAAAGAGAGCAGAAGCGAGAAGATAGGTTTGTATCGGAATGACAATGATTGCTTGCCTGACAGAGTGGTTGTCGGGTGCTGCTCTTCAGCTGGATACGCAGAAGTATCCTCGGGAGTAGGACCTAACAAGGAGAATACCGGCGATACAATCAATAAGCAAACAAATGCAACAATATGATGCATGCTCATGATATGGCAAGATGCATGTGTTTTGGGCTAATGCAACTATAACCAGAAGGGTTTGAGCCCATTTGAATCAAAGATTCAAATTGAAACTCAAACTATTATTTATTTAAGTGCATTATCATGTTTTAAAGTATACAGCAAGGTTAACTTGCTCAAACATGCATGAAACCAGTGCCATTGGAAAGATTGGATTTTTCTGATCAATTTTCATATATAAATCTTTTCCATCTGAGCTACTGTTGAATTTATATGATTTTTTGAAGTTTAAGGCATTTTCTGGAATTTCCTGAATTGTTTTTAAATCAAATAATCCCAGAAAATCCTTTACTGCGTCAGCATGACATCATGCTGATGTCAGCAAGTCAACAGACGTGATCCAGGTCAAACCTGACTGGTGGGTCCCTCATGTCAGTGTCTCTGGAGCTAATTCCGATCAAAACTAGAGTTGACTGGGTTTGACTAAGCGATGGGGCCCACTGTCAGTGACTGTGGTGGTTAATCTAATTGCTGTTAGCTCCTAATTAATAGGCCATGTCAGCCCGCTGGAGTTTGGCCGGCGGCGACCATTTCGCACGGCGGTGACTCGTCGGAATCCTTGTTCCGGCGACCATTTGTCGCGCGGATGGGCTCTATGTGCTCCTGGTGATGCACCGCATCCAACGGTGCCACTGGTTGGTCGATTGGTCGCCGGAGTCAACGACGACGAGCTCGTCCGCAGCGGCGCTCGCACGGAGTTGGCCGGGACGGCGTTGTGGTGCACGGGAGGAGGAGTTAGTGTTGGCATTAGCTTGCTGGTGATCTACTGATCCTAATGTAGTGCTCAGCTGCGAGGCACGGTGCCTGTGGCCACGGCGGCGAGGTGGCTGGCGGCGGTGAGCTATGGTCAGCAAGGGGCGGCGGCTACAAGGCGTAATCGAGCCCGTGGAGAGAAGGGTTCGAAGCGTGAGCTCATAGCGGTCGCAGAGGGCGTCGAAGCGAGCTCGGGGGAGGTCGGACGGCGGCGTACGGGCGGCGGCGATCTCCGGTGCCGAAGGTTGAAGACGACGGCGGGGAGGGCGTTGCAGAGCTTCTGGCATCGTGTGCGTTGGTGGGGAGCTTCGGGGCGATGCGGCGGAGCTAATGGTGCGTCGGGGAGGTGAGGGAGTGGTGTAGGGCGCGGTGGCAGCGATCGACGGCGACGGGCTCGCTCGGTGGAGCTCGGCGGAGGGGAGAGAGGAGGGGAAAGACACAGGGGAGAGGGGGAAACGGTCGAGGGGGTCTGTGTGGCGTCGTCCCGGTCCATCCAGAGGGTCGAGGAGGCCAGCCAGGCAGGCAGGAGGTGGCCGGCACGTCGGCGGCGCTCGCCACCGAGCTGCTTCGTTCGCTGGCACGGCGAAGAAGACGGGGATGCCCCTGGTAGGCTGGGCCGTCTGGGCCAGCAGGTAAGTGGGCTCAGGTAAGTCTGCTTCTTCCTATTTTTTTCTATTTACTTTCTGTTTCATTTCTCTTGCAACTTTGTTGAATTAATAAAAATGCCGGAACATTTTTATAACTCATAGAACTAGTCATGCCCACTGTTTATAAAATTAACAGTATGGAACATTTTAGTTTATGAATATTTGGGCACATATAATATTTTATAGCATTTAAATGCCCAAATGCAAATACCATATGATTTAATCCAGAGACCTTGGATGTCCTAGAAAATTGTGCACCATTTTTTGCAGAGGTTTAAGACCAAGGCAGAAATGATGAACATTTTTGAAGGGCATTTTGGGTACATATTTTGGGTACATTGGAAAAGATTTTATCAAACCCTAGTTGTTAGAAGAGGGATGCTGGGGTTTCTGTCATTCCCATTTCAAGTTTCTTTTGAAAGTAAGCATGATGCACACTCTAGCTAGTCCTAATGCAAGCACTGACTAGGGATGTGACAGCCATGGCGAGGCGCGGCGAGGACGCGGCGTCGAGACGGCGCCGGGGAGGCGGGCGCTCGGCAGGGGTTCGGGCGCGGAGGCACTGCGGGAGAAGATGCAGCGCTGGCCGGCCTCGAGGTCCAGCGAACGAGAGGGGGGCGCGTGGTGGAGACGATGGGGCGAGGGGGTCGGGCTCCTCCCCCTGGTCGCGATGAGTGGCGGCGTGAGGGAGCGGATGAGCGAGGGAGAGATGGAGGGGATCGAGCGGGGTGCGGGCTAGGGTTAGGAGGAGGGAAACGGGCTGCGGGGAAAAAGGTTGGCCTTGGGCCAGATGGCCTAGGGAGGCCCAAGCAGCGCAATGAGGGCCTATCCCCTAAAAAAACAATGCAGTCTCAAAAACCCGATGATGCAAAGGAAAAAGGACAGGGAGTTAGAGGAAGAATAAGAAGGAAGTAAAAAAATATACTTAAACTCCTAGATTTATGCACAATTTTAATAAACTAGTTTGGACATTTTAAGGATATAAAAATAATTCAAGTTTGAATTAAATTCAAACTTGAGCCATTTTTTGAACCCAACCAAAACAAGTCCAAAGGAACTAAAAATTGGCAAGGATGTTGAAGGCCTGGTTGAGAATTGATAGGAAAAGAATGAACGTTAAATTGGTGCAGGAAATAGAATGCCACAATTTAAAAGGACTAACGAAGAAGGAGAAGAAGATGATCAAGCAAGGTTGTGGTAGTCAAAACTTGGAGTGAAACAGACATGGGGAATATTATGCAAGTGTGTGATGGTTGCTTCCAACAATGGAATATTTTTATAATAGCTCCATAAATATTAGGATGATATATATATGTTATAAAGAGAAGTCACTCTTCCCTCGATTTAAATGGATCGAAGATCCATACAATTTATTTAGTTGAGATGCAAAGATTAAAGTCATGATGGCATGATGACATGAGGCAATGCAAAATAAATAACACAAGCACAAAGGAAACACATGGGAGAACCGGGAACATCTGGAATCATCTGGGACGTCGGTCTTTGGGCGTCACATCAATACAGAACATCACAACCATCGGACATACGGCACGATATAGCAAAAATACAAAGGAGCCACACACCCTCTGTGCTTCACCGATGAGGTACTGGATCATGATTTTCCAGAAGGGTTCAAACCCGTGAACAGCGAAGCATACGATGGAACGACGGATCCTGCCATCCGGATAGAAGACTTTATTCTTCACATCCACATGGCTCGAGGAGATGATCTCCACGCCATTAAATATTTACCCCTCAAGCTGAAAGGACCAGCTCGGCACTGGCTAAACAGCCTCCCAGAGAACTCCATTGGGAGTTGGGGAGAACTTGAGGATGCTTTTCAGGCCAATTTTCAAGGGACTTATGTCCGGCCCCCGGACGCTGACGATCTAAGTCACATCATCCAACAACCCGAGGAGTCAGCCCGCAAGCTTTGGAATCGGTTTCTCACTAAGAAGAACCAAATCGTCGACTGTCCGGACGTCGAAGCCTTAGCGGCATTCAAGCACAGTATCCGGGACGAATGGCTAGCCAGACACCTTGGACAGGAAAAGACGAGGACAATGGCAGCCCTAACTACACTCATGACTCGCTTTTGCACGGGTGAGGATAGCTGGTTAGCTCGTAGCAGTACCAGTGACCCTGGAACATCTGAAGTCAGGGACGACAATGTAAAGCCACGACGTAACAAAAACAAACATCGAAACAATGCTGGAAGCCCAGATGATACAGCGGTAAACGCCGGATTCAGTGGCTCCAGACCCGGTCAACGGAAGAAGTCATTTAAAGGCAACAGAGATGGTCCATCTAGTCTGGACAAAATATTAGATAGGCCCTACCAAATCCATGGCACCCCAGAGAAACCTGCCAACCTCACCAACCGTAACTGTTGGGTCTTCAAGCAGGTCGGCAAGCTCAATGAAGAACACAAGGGGAAGGAGCCTCAGAGCGAAGACGAGGACGAACCTCGTCGACCAAATACAGGGGGACAGAAGAAATTTCAACCGGAGGTCAAAACAGTGAACATGATATATGCAACTCATATCCCAAAGAGGGAGCGTAAGTGATGTCTACTACACAACCTTCTTCTTGTAGACGTTCTTGGGCCTCCAAGTGCAGAGGTCTGTAGGACAGTAGCAAATTTCCCTCAAGTGGATGACCTAAGGTTTATCAATCTGTGGGAGGCGTAGGATGAAGATGGTCTCTCTCAAACAACCCTGCAACCAAATAACAAAGAGTATCTTATGTCCCCAACACACCCAATACAATGGTAAATTCTATAGGTGCACTAGTTTGGCGAAGAGATGGTGATACACATGCAATATGGATGGTAGATATAGGTTTTTGTAATTAGAAAATATAAAAACAGCAAGGTAGCAAGTGGTAAACGTGAGCATAAACAGTGTTGCAATGGTAGGAAACAAGGCCTAGCTAGGGTTCATACTTTTACTAGTGCAAGTTCTCTCAACAATAATAACATAACTGGATCATATAACTATCCCTCAACATGCAACAAAGAGTCACTCCAAAGTCACTAATAGCGGAGAACAAATGAAGAGATTATGGTAGGGTACAAAACCACCTCAAAGTTATTCCTTTTGATCGATATATTCAAGAGTCTGTAGTAAAATAACACGAAGTTATTCTTTCCGTTCGATCTATCATAGAGTTCATACTAGAGTAACAACTTAAGATACAAATCAACCAAAACCCTAATGTCACCAAGATACTCCATTGTCACCTCAAGTATCCGTGGGCATGATTATACGATATGCATTACACAATCTCAGATTCATCTATTCAACCAACACAAAGTACTTCAAAGAATGCCCCAAAGTTTCTATCGGAGAGTCAAGGCGAAAACATGTGCCAACCCCTATGCATAGATTCCCAAGGTCACGGAACCCACAAGTTGATCACCAAAACATACATCAAGTGAATCAATAGAATACCCCATTGTCACCACGGGTATCCCACGCAAGACATACATCAAGTGTTCTCAAATCCTTAAAGACTCAATCCGATAAGATAACTTCAAAGGGAAAACTCAATCCATTACAAGAGATTAGAGGGGGAGAAACATCATAAGATCCAACTATAATAGCAAAGCTCGCGATACATCAAGATCGTGCCATCTCAAGAACACGAGAGAGAGAGAGATCAAACACATAGCTACTGGTACATACCCTCAGCCCCGAGGGTGAACTACTCCCCCCTCGTCATGGAGAGCACCGGGATGATGAAGATGGCCATCGGAGAGGGATTTTCCCCCTCTGGCAGGGTGCCAGAACGGGTCTAGATTGGTTTTTAGTGGCAACAGAGGCTTTCGGCAGCGGAACTCCTGATCTAGGTTATTTTCCGGAGGTTTCTGTATTTATAGGATTTTTTGGCGTAGGGCACAAGTCAGGGGGGTCTCCGGGCTATCCACGAGATAGGGGGGCGCGCCCCCCACCCTCGTGGGCAGCCTGAGACTCTTCTGGGCCAATTCTTTTACTCCGGGGGCTTCTTTTGCTCCATAAAAATCATCAAAAATTGGCACGTCAATTAGACTCCGTTTGATATTCCTTTTCTGCGATACTCTAAAACAAGAGAAAAACAGAAACTCGCACTGGGCTCTGGGTTAATAGGTTAGTCCCAAAAATCATATAAAAGTGTATATAAAAGCCCATAAAACATCCTAGAAGGATAATATAATAGCATGGAACAATAAAAAATTATAGATACGTTGGAGACGTATCAAGCATCCCCAAGCTTAATTCCTGCTCGTCCTCGAGTAGGTAAATGATAAAAACAGAATTTTTGATGTGGAATGCTACCTAACATAATTCTCAATGTAATTTACCTTATTGTGGCATGAATGTTCAGATCCGAAAGATTCAAGATAAAAGTTCTTCACATAAGAATAGTAATACTTCAAGCATACTAACAAAGCAGTCATGTCTTCTCAAAATAACATGGCCAAAGAAAGTTATCCCTACAAAATCATATAGTCTGGCTATGCTCCCTCTTCATCACACAAAACATTTAAATCATGCACAACCCCGGTTTCAGCCAAGCAATTGTTTCATACTCAAAATTTTTCAAACCTTTCAACTTTCACGCAATACATGAGCGTGAGCCATGGATATAGCACTATAGGTGGAATAGAATGGTGGTTGTGGAGAAGACAAAAGAGGAAGATAGTCTCACATCAAATAGGTGTATCAATGGGCTATGGAGATGCCCATCAATAGATATCAATGTGAGTGAGTAGGGATTGCCATGCAACGGATGCACTAGAGCTATAAGTGTATGAAAGCTCAACAAAATAAACTAAGTGGGTGTGCATCCAACTTGCTTGCTCATGAAGACCTAGGGCTCTTTGAGGAAGCCCATCGTTGGAATATACAAGCCAAGTTCTATAATGAAAATTCCCACTAGTATACAAAAGTGACAAAACAAGAGACTCTCTATTATGAAGATTATGGTGCTACTTTGAAGCACAAGTGTGGAAAAGGATAGTAGCATTGTCCCTTCTCTCTTTTCTCTCATTTTTTTGGGAGCGGGCTTCCTTTTTTAAGCCCCCCTCTTTTTTTGGGCCATCTCTTTTTTTGGCCTTTCCTTTTTTTTATTGTTTCCTCACATGGGATAGTGCTCTAATAATGAAGATCATCACACTTTTATTTACTTACAACTCAAAGATTACAACTCGAAGCTAGAACAAAATATGACTCTATGTGAATGCCTCCGACAGTGTACCGGGATGTGCAATGAATCAAGAGTGACATGTATGAATGAATTATGAATGGTGACATTGCCACAAATACGATGTCCACTACATGATCATGCATGGCAATATGACAATATGAAGTGTGTCATATGAACGGAACGGTGGAAAGTTGCACGGCAATATATCTCGGAATGGCTATGGAAATGCCATGATAGGTAGGTGTGGTGGCTGTTTTGAGGAAGGTATATGGTGGGTGTATGGTACCGGCGAAAGTTGCGCGGTACAAGAGAGGCTAGCAATGGTGGAAGGGTGAGAGTGCGTATAATAATCCATGGACTCAACATTACTCATAAAGAACTCATATACTTATTGCAAAAATCAAAGAGTCATCAAAACAAAGTATTTAACGCATGCTCCTAGGGGAAGGGTTGGTAGGAGTTAACCATCGCGCGATCCCGACCTCCACACAAACGATGACAATCAATAAATACCTCATGCTCTAACTTCGTCACATAGCGGTTCACCATACGTGCATGCTACGGGAATCACAAACTTTAACACAAGTATTTCTTGAATTCATAATTACCCCGCTAGCATAACTCTAATATCACCATCCTCATATCTCAAAACAATCATCAAGTATCAAACTTCTCCTATCATTCAATGCACTTTATGTGAAAGTTTTTACTATACTCATCTTGGATGCCTAACATATTATGACTAGAATTATAACCAAAGCACATTACCATGCTGTTCTAAGAGACTCTCAAAAAGATATAAGTGAAGCATGAGAGTTCAATAATTTCTACAAAATATAACCACCACCGTGCTCTAAAAGATATAAGTGAAGCACTAGAGCAAAAGACAAACTACTCCAAACGATATAAGTGAAGATCAATGAGTAGTTGAATAATTATGTAACTATGTGAAGACTCTCTAACATTTAAGAATTTCAGATCTTGGGATATTATTCAAACAGCAAGAAAAACAAAATAAAATAGATTGACGCTCCAAGCAAAACACATATCATGTTGTGAATAAAAATGTAGCATCAAGTAAAGTTACCGATAGACGAAGACGAAAGAGGGGATGCCTTCCCGGGCATCACCAAGCTTAGGCTTTTGTTTGTCCTTGAATTTTACCTTGGGGTGCCTTGGGCATCCCCAATATTAGGCTCTTGCCACTCCTTATTCCACAATCCATCGAATCTTTACCCCCAAAACTTGAAAACTTCACAACACAAAACTCAACAGAAACTCATAAGCTCCGTTAGTATAAGAAAATAAAACCACCACTTAGGTACTGTTGTGAACTCATTCTAAATTCATATTGGTGTGATACCTACTGTATTCCAACTTATCCATGGTTCATACCCTCCGATATTACTCATAGATTCATCAAAATAAGCAAACAACACATAGAAAACATAATCTGTCAAAAACAGAACAGTCTGTAGCAATATGTAACTTTCGAATACTTTTGTACCTCTAAAAATTCTGAAATAAATTGTTGGACGTGAGGAATTTGTCTATTAATCTTCTGAAAAAAGAATCAACTAAAAAACACTCTCCAGTAAAAAAAATGACAGCCAATCTCGTGAGCGCTAAAGTTTCTGTTTTTTACAGCATGATCACATAAACTTCACACAAGTCTTCCCAAAAGTTCTACTTGGCACAAACACTAATTAAAACACAAAACCACATCTAAACAGAAGCTAGATTCAAAATTTATTCCTAAACAGAAGCAAAAGCAAAGAAAAGAAATTGGGTTGCCTCCCAACAAGCGCTATCGTTTAATGCCCCTAGCTAGGCACAATGATTTCAATGATGCTCGCATAAAAGATAAGAATTGAAACATAAAGAGAGAATCATGAAGAATATGAATAGCACATTTAAGTCTAATCCACTTCCTATGCATAGGGATCTTGTGAGCAAACAACTTATGAGAACAATAATCAACTAGCATAGGAAGGCAAAACAAGCATAACTTCAAAACTTTAAGCACATAGAGAGGAAACTTGATATTATTGCAATTCCTACAAGCATATGATACTCTCTCATAATAATTTTCAGTAGCATCATGAATGAATTCAACAATATAACTATCACATAAAGTGTTCTTGTCATGATCCCCAAGCATATAAATTTTATTACTCTCCACATAAGCAAATTTATTCTCATCAATAGTAGTGGGAGCAAACTCAACAAAATAACTATCATGTGAGGCATAATCCAATTGAAAACAATCATGATGACAAGTTTCATGGTTATCATTATTCTTAATAGCATACAAGTCATCACAATAATCATCATAGATAGCAACTTTGTTCTCATAATAAATTGGAACCTCTTCTGAAATAGTGGATTCATCACTAAATAAAGTCATGACCTCTCCAAATCCACTTTCATAAATATAATCATCATAAATAGGAGGCATGCTTTCATCATAATAGATTTTCTCATCAAAACTTGGGGGACTAAACATATCATCTTCATTAAACATAGCATCCCCAAGCTTGTGGCTTTGCATATCATTAGCATCATGCGTATTCAAAGAATTCATACTAACAACGTTGCAATCTGATACGTCCAAAACGTATCTATAATTTCTGCTTGCTCCATGCCTCTTTTGGGTGATATTGCTATGTTATTTATACACTTCCATACACATTTGATCATATTTGGACTAACCTATTAACTCAGTGCACCCCAGTGCCAGTTTCTGTTTTCGGCTGTTTTTGTATTTCAGGTTTTCACATTACGAGAACTGCCAGAAAAAATCCAGAAAAATTATATAAAAAATCAGCGTTCCAGAAGCTACCAGGCACCCGAAGCACAGCCGGAGGGGGGCCACCAGGGCCCCAGGCGCCCTGGTGGCGCGCCCCCCCTGGGCCGCGCCGGGGGGGCGCCTGGGCCCCCCGAGCCTCGTCTGATGCCCCCCTTTGGCATATATTTAAAGCGTCTCCCGAAACCCTCGAGACGGGAACTCTTTTTCGCGATCTCATCTTTGTTCCACCGCCGCCGCCGCTTCCAAGATCGGGAGCACCAGGAGAACTCTTCCCGGCACCCTGCCGGAGGGGAGGATCACCACCGGGAGCTTCTCCACCACCATGGACGCCTCCCGGATGAGTTGTGAGTAGTCTCCCTTGGACCATGGGTCCATGAGCAGTAGCTATGTGATGTTCTCCTCCCGTTCTTGTGCTTCACTAATTAGTCCTCGTGAGCTACCCTACATGATCGAGGCACATATGTAATCCTTATGCTGTTGCTATGATGAGTTTGCTGGGATCCGATGGATTATGAGATTATGTTCAGATTGTGTTTGAGTAATATATTTGATTCACCTATTTTATATTTATGTTCGTAAGTAATTCTTGCATGTTCTCCGTTGTTATTTATTGCTTTGGCCAAGTAGTAGGTAGTGACTCCAAGAGGGAACGTTATGCTTGATTGTGGGTTCATGCCCCTCGATGACTAGCTTGAGTGACAGAAACATGAGTCTAGGGGATGTGTTGTTGCCACAAGGGGGAAAACAACGGTGCTTGTGCCCGCGGGTGCAAGGATTGTTTACTTTACGCAAAGTTCTTTTAATGCAGTTGTCTGTTGCTTTGAGTTTACACTATGGGTGGGACTCGCAACTTAATACCAGCGAGATGTTCTGGATAGATATCTCAAGGTGGATGATTAGTAGTACATGCAGATGGATTTCGGTCTACTTACCTCGGCGTACCGCCCATGCTTTGAACCTCTACCTTTCTTGTAACTTAGTCAGCATTGGTTTGCGCACATGGTCCTGTCAATTGCCCAGCTGTAATTCGTTTACCTCACATAGTAGTTTTATCGTCTTTTGGGAGAGAGACATCACTAGTGAACATCATGAGACTCCGGTCCATATTACCATCATTGATCACATCCGCTATTTACTTTTCCGCTTTTATTTACAATTGCAATTATACCTATCACTATTATCACTTGGGTTTGATCCTTTGTAAACTACAAGGCCGGAGGGATTGACAACCTCTCTGTACTCGTTGGGAGCAAAGTTATGTATCTGTGTGCAGGTCCACGTTGATTGCTAATATCTGGCGCCGTTAGCAGTTGACACCTTCTTGTTGAAACTGGGAGTCTCAGGGAAATCGATTCTTGGTATTGCCAAGGGAAAACTTCCGCTACACTGCATCTCAAACCTTCCACTTGGGGTAACCAATGAGGGGCGAGAAGCCATCAAGCAAAGTTTTCTGGCGCCGTTGCCGGGGACTCCACTCTTCAGGATAGGGGAGTTGCACACTATCTTTTACCTTTGCTTTTTAGTCTTGTTAGTTTACCTTTCAGTTTTGCTTTAGTATCTTTTATCGAAAATCACAAAAATAGTTATCTTGCTTGCTTGCTGCTATGGGTTCCACCGAGAACACCAAGTTGTGTGACTTCACTAGTCACAACAACGATGACTTTATCTGCACACCTATCATACACCTGCCACTTCAGCACCTTCGTATGAAATTAAGCCTGCTTTACTGAACTTAGTCATGAAAGATCAATTCTCCGGTGCTGGAGATGATGCTGCTTTACACTTAAACAACTTTGTTGAACTTTGTGATATGCAAAAGTACCAAGAAATAGATGGTAATATTGTTAAGCTTAAGCTTTTTCCTTTCTCCTTGAGAGGAGGAGCTAAAATTTGGTTTCAGTCTTTTCCTAGAAATAGCATAGATTCATGGGACAAGTGCAAAGATGCTTTTATTGGAAAATACTATCCACCTGCTAAAATTATCCAACTAAGAAGTAACATAATGAATTTTAAACAATTGGATAATGAACACGTTGCCCAAGCTTGGGAACGTATGAAATCTCTTGTCAAGAACTGCCCTACTCATGGTTTGACTACTTGGATGGTTATCCAAACTTTTTATGCAGGCTTGAACTTTACCTCGCGGAACTTGTTAGATTCGGCCGCGGGAGGAACCTTTATGTCAACTACACTTGGTGCTGCCACAAAGCTTCTCGATGAGATGATGACCAACTATTCCCAATGGCACACCGAACGCGCTCCAACAGGTAGGAAGGTAAACTCTGTCGAGGAGATTTCCTCCCTAAATGAAAAAGTTGACTTGATCACGTCTCTACTTTCGAAGCAATCTTCTGTTGATCCTCGTGATGTTCCTTTAAATTCTTTGATTGCTCAAGAACAAGTAGATGTGAACTTTATCTCTAGAAACAATTTTAATAACAATGCTTATAGGAGTAATTTTGGTAGCAATCCTAGACCGTTCCCCTCTAATTATGGGAACAACAATGCTTATCCTAGCACCAAGAACTCCACTACTGAACTACAGATTATGCTTAAAGATTTCATCACTACCCAAAAAGCTTTTAATAATAGTGTAGAAGAAAAACTAAACAAACTAGGTGATCTCTCTTCAAAGGTAGACAATTTAGCCAATGAGGTAGAATTGCTTAAAATTAGAACTTCTCCTCTTGAGGAGAGGAAGGTCACTCCTATTAATGCTATTCAAGTGCAAATTAATGAAAATATTAGGATGATGGCTAAACTTAAAGAGAGATGGGCTAGAGAAAGGGAGGAAGAAGATAGAATTAAGAGCCTTCCTACCCACCACACTGTTGCTACTATCCAAGTTGTTGAGGATATCCAAACTCTTAGCACCCAATGCACTCCTGGTCCCGATGGACCTATTAATGGTGATGCTATGACTATAGAAACTACCAAACAAGTGAACCTAAAGGACACCACTACCACCTTACTTGATGGTAGTGACCTTGATTTTGACAATTGCACTCTTACCGAAGTTATTGATTTCCTTCACAAGATGTCTAGAGATCCCCGCACTAGCACGATTAACCTTGCCTTCACAGAGCATATCACTAATGCTCTTATCAAAGCTAGGGAGGAGAAACTTAGAGTAGAAGCCTCCATACCTAGAAAGCTAGAAGATGGTTGGGATCCTATGATAAAAATTAAGTTGAATAACTTCTCTTGCTATGCTTTATGTGATGTTGGTGCTAGTACCTCTGTTATGCCCAAAAGAATATATGATATGCTCAAATTGAAACCTTTTGATTCTTGTTCTTTTGGTGTTCGTCTCGTTGATTCTTCCATAAAGAAACCTTTGGGGAGGATCGACGATGTTCTTATCATTGTCAATGACAACTATGTTCCCGTTGATTTTACTATTATGGATATTGAATGTGAACCTTCGTGTCCAATTATTTTGGGACGTCCTTTTCTACGCACCATTGGTGCTATCATTGACATGAAAGAGGGGAATATAAAATTCCAGTTTCCTCTCAAGAAAGGGATGGAACACTTCCCTCGAAAGAAGATTAAGTTACCTTTTGAGTCCGTTATACGGGCTAGCTATTCTTTTACTCTTGATAAGACTTGATCTCTATGCATTATGCCTAGCTTAAAGGCATAAAAGAAAGCGCTTTTGGGAGGCAGCCCAATGAATAAATTTTATTTTTCCTTTGTTGTGTCTTGATGTTGTTACTACTGTAGCATCATATTTGTATCTTTGCTTTTCAATTTTGTGCCAAGTATAGCCTCTGATTGCAAGAAAGTTCAAAAGTTGTGACGTGCTGTCCAGGAAACAGATTCTGTCCTTGGATAGAAAAATTCGTATAAAATCTCCAGATCATATTTTTTGGTCTGAATTTTTTCGACAGCGTGCTCTGTATAATTGTCTTTCGTGCGTCTGTTTTGAGTTTTTTGATTAGAGTTGCAGAAGTGCCCCGGAAAAATCATTTACTACCTGCTGTTCTGTTTTTCACAGATTCTGTCCTGTTTTGCCTTTCCTTCATTTTGCAAACCTAGAGCTTGCTTTTTCTTTGCAAAAACCTTTTGGCAATCTTGAGAAACAGTAGAAATTCAAGAATATCTTTATTTCCAGCAAGGAACAATTATTTTATTATGGGTACTAACCTCGCTAATCAGATTATGATGAGTTATGTATGAAGGGAGTTTTCAAGTGTGCGAGGGAAGATGATAAAAAGATCCAGGAGTGTCAAACGCTCAAGCTTGGGGGTGCCCCCGTGCACCCCCATGAAATATTCAAGGAGACTCAAGCGTCTAAGCTTGGGGATGCCCCCGTGCACCCCCTTCTCCATCAACATTATCAGTTCGTCTTTCGTTCCACTATATTTTAATCACTTCATGTGTTATGTGCTATGCTTGGAGCGTCTTGCTTTTAGTTTCCTTTTTAGTTTTCTTTTTCATAACGAGTCGGAACTCAGCTTTCTTTATGTGGGAGAGAAACACGGTCCACTTCTACCTAGAACATAACATAGAAATTTCATGTCTATCTTTGCTGTGTGTGTTCTTTGTCTTTTAATAGCTACTATCATGCTTTGCTCTTAACTTTCATGCTTATCTTTTTAAAGAGCTTTTGTTTAGTTGGTTGCTTGAACTCTCTTTAGTTACCATGTTTATCTTATTAAGAGAGAGTTTGCTTCCGTTGCATTGGTTGATATGTCTATGATAAAGATGCTACGTGCATAATGGCGCTTAGTAGTTCATGTTTTCTTATGGTTAGTCCCAAATAGCTGGGGGGTTCCCAATGTGTTATTGGAGTACCAACATGATTTGTTTGCCTATGATGTGGTATGGTTTAGTAATATCTTCCTTCAAAGAATTTATTTTGATTGACTTGGCGTATGCTCACGCATATTTAAGACTGTAAAGAAAGTCTGTCAAGCCTTGATGATCTTTTGTTTCTGAGTAGCGATATAACTTCCATGCCTGATTCAATGTTGCTTTGTCGCTCTGCATGATTATGACCGTCATTGCTCTCTTAGTTGGTCGCTCCCAGTCTTTTGCTAACCTCCACCTGTACTAAGCGGACTGACTGCTTGTGCATCCACATTCTTTTATACCAGTTATGCCATATGAGTCCACCATACCTTCCTACATGGTATTTACCCGCCATTCCTAACGGAGACTTGCATGTACCATCTCGAAATTATTCAAAGAAAAGCATTCCTATTTTGTGCCTCTGTTGTAAGTCCATGAGGAAGTAGTAGTTAATTCATAATCTTTTTAAGTTGGACAAGCTTCACCCCGGGATTGCATGTATAATGTGCAAACCCATAATACGAGAAGGAACTGGCATTGAGTGCGCCCAGCTCAAAAAGATAATATAACAAACAAACCCTCCTTCACGCTTTGTTCATAAGAAATCAAAAAACTTTGGCAGTGATAAACAAAGGAGATTAAGAGGATGTGATCGTCCTCATTCGGGAGCCGTTCCTCAAAACTTGTCCATCTCAAGAAGTGATTGAGTTGTCTGCTAGCATTCGTTGACGAAACATGCATGATCTAAAAAAAATTATTATTACCTCTGTTTTAAAACCAAGAGCTCTGGTACATGTTTTGTCTTTGTTTCCGACTACGGGTTTTCAACCTTGCCAACAAAAGCCACGGTTCGAGAGTCTCCACCTTCTTTCAAAAGCACCAACTACTGAGAGCATGATTGTCATTCTGAGTGTAATGTGCATTGTCCCAAAGTAGCATTGTCTTTTGCATGATTGTGATATCGTTTATTCTGAAATCATTGTATCTAGTCATCACTTAAACCTTGGAGGTGCCCCTTGTTGGAGATATGCCCTAGAGGCAATAATAAAAGAATTATTATTATATCTCCTTGTTCATGATAATTGTCTGTTATTCATGCTTGAATTGTATTGTACGGAAACAACGATACATGTGTGAATACATAGACCAAAATGAGTCCCTGGTAGGCCTCTAGTAACCAGCTCGTTGATCAACAGATGGTCACGGTTTCCTGACCATGGACATGAGATGTCGGTGATAACGGGATCACATCATTAGGAGAATGATGTGATGGACAAGACCCAAACTTGAGCATAACACGAGATCGTATAGTTCGTAATGCATAAGCTTTTCGGTGTCAAGTATTTATTCCTTAGACCATGAGGTTGTACAACTCCCGGATGCCGTAGGAATACTTTGGGTGTGCCAACCGTCACAACGTAACTGGGTGGCTATAAAGGTACGCATCGGGTATCTCCGAAAGTGTCTGTTGAGTTGGTACGAACCGAGACTGGGATGTTGTCACTCCGTATGACGGAGAGGTACCTCTGGGCCCACTCGGTAATACATCATCATTATGAGCTCAATGTGACTAAGTAGTTAGTCACGGGATCGAGTAAAGAGACTTGCCACAACGAGATTGAACAAGGTATTGGGAATACCGACGATCGAATCTCGGGCAAGTACCGTACCGATGGACAAAGGGAATAACATACGGGATTGAGTGAATCCTTGACACAGTGGTTCATCCGATGAAGATCATCGAGGAACACGTGGGAACCAACATGGGTATCCAGATCCCGCTGTTGGTTATTGACCGGAGAGTGGTCTCGGTCATGTCTACGTGTCTCCCGAACCCGTAGGGTCTACACACTTAAGGTTCGGTAACGCTAGGGTCGTAGAGATTAATGCACGTGGAAACCCGAAAGTTGTTCGGAGTCCCGGATGAGATCCCGGACGTCACGAGGAGTTCCGGAATAGTCCGGAGGTAAAGATTGATATATGGGAAGTCCAGTTTCGGCCAACGGGTGATCTCCGGGGGTCACCGGGAGCGTCCCGGGACCACCGGAGGGGCCCCGGGGGTCCACCGGGTGGGGCCACTCCTCCCGGTGGGGCCCCCAGGCCGCAAGGGGATGTGTGTAGCCCCCTGGGCTGGTGCACCACCAAGGGAGGCCCACCTCCCCTGCGCCTAGGGATAAACCCTAAGGGGAGGGGGGCCACCACTTGCCTTGGGGGAGGGGGACTCCTCCCTGGCCGCCGCCCCCCTTGCAGATTGGATCTGCAAGGGGCTGGCGCCCCCCCTGGCCCCCTATATATATGTGGGGGGGAGAGGGCAGCCGCACCTCAGCCCTGGCGCCTCTCCCCCTCCCGTCACACCTCCCAACTCCTTCGCAGGGCGCCCGGCGAAGCCCTGCTGCAACATCCACTGCATCCGTCATCACGCCGTCGTGCTGCCGGATCTCTGACGACTTCTCCTCCCCCCTTGCTGGATCAAGAAGGAGGTGATGTTGCTGCACCATACGTGTGTTGAACGCGGAGGTGCCGTCCGTTCGGCGCTAGATCATCGGTGACGAAGAACGTGAAGAGTACGACTACTTCATCCTTGCTTCGTTGAAAGCTTCCGCACGCAATCTTCATAACGGTATGTAGATGCACTCTCAGTTGCTCGTTGGTAGATGTCTCCATACTTGGATCTTGGTGAAGACGTAGAAATTTTTTGATTTATGCTACGTTCCCCAACAGTGGTATCAGAGCCTAGGTTTTATGCGTAGCATCTTGGCACGAGTAGAACACAAAGCAGTTGTGGGCGTATGATCTTGTTCAACTTTCTTACCGTTACTAGTCAATCTTGATTCGGCGGTATTGTGGGATGAAGCGGCCCGGACCGACCTTACACGTACGCTTACGTGAGACTGGTTCCACCGACAGACATGCACTAGATGCATAAGGTGGCTGGCGGGTGTCTGTCTCTCCTACTTTAGTCGGATCGGATTCGATGAAAAGGGTCCTTATGAAGGGTAAATAGAAGTTGACAAATCACGTTGTGGTTTTGGCGTAGGTAAGAAACGTTCTTGCTAGAAATCCTATAGAAGCCACGTAAAACTTGCAACAACAATTAGAGGACGTCTAGCTTGTTTTTGCAGCATGTGTTTTGTGACGTGGTATGGCCAAGAACGAAGATGTGATGAATGATATATGTGATGTATGAGATTGATCATGTTTTTGTAATAGGGAATCACGACTTGCATGTCGATGAACTTGACAACCGGCAGGAGCCATAGGAGTTGTCTTTATTATTGTATGACCTACGTGTCACTGAATAACGCCATGTAATTACTTTACTTCGTTGCTAAACATTAGCTATAGTAGTAGAAGTAATAGTTGGCGTGACAACTTCCTCAAGACACGATGATGGAGATCATGATGATGAAGATCATGGTGTCGAGCCGGTGACAAGATGATCATGGTGCCCCGAAGATGGAGATCCAAGGAGCAAGATGATATTGGCCATACCATGTCACTATAATTGATTGCATGTGATGTTTATCATGTTTTTGCATCTTGTTTACTTAGAACGACGGTAATAAATAAGATGATCTCTCACTAAAATTTCAAGTAATGTGTTTCCCCTAACTGTGCACCGTTGCTAAAGCTCGTTGTTCCGAAGCACCACGTGATGATCGGGTGTGATAGGTTCTAACATTCACATACAACGGGTGTAAGACAGATTTACACACGCGATACACTTAGGGTTCACTTGACGAGCCTAGCATGTACAGACATGGCCTCGGAACCCGGAAGACCGAAAGGTCGAACACGAGTCGTATAGAAGATACGATCAACATAAAGATGTTCACCGTTTTTGACTAGTCCGTCTCACGTGATGATCGGACACGGACTACTCGATTCGGATCGTGTATCACTTAGATGACTAGAGAGATGTCATTCTGAGTGGGAGTTCATTAAAATTTGATTAAGATGAACTTAATTATCATGAACTTAGTCTAAATTCTTTACAATATCTCTTGTAGATCAAATGGCCCAAGCTCCAGTTTCCCTCAACTTCAACGCGTTCCTAGAGAAAACCAAGCTGAAAGACGATGGTAGCAACTATACGGATTGGGTCCGTAACCTGAGGATTATCCTCATAGCTGCCAAGAGATCATATGTCCTAGAAGCACCGCTAGGTGATGCACCTGCTCCCGATGCTGACCAAGACGTTTTGAACGTCTGGCAGTCGCGTAGTGATGATTACTCCCTGGTTCAGTGCGGCATGCTTTACAGTTTAGAATCGGGGCTTCAAAAGCGTTTTGAGCACCATGGAGCATACTAGATGTTCGAAGAGCTGAAAATGGTTTTCCAAGCTCATGCCCGAGTCGAGAGATATGATGTCTCCGACGCATTCTACAGCTGTAAGATGGAGGAGAACAGTTCTGTCAGTGAGCACATCCTCAAGATTTCAGGATTGCACAATCGCTTGTCTCAGCTGGGAATGAATCTCCCAGATGAAGCGGTCGTTGACAGAATCCTCCAGTCGCTCCCACCAAGCTTCAAGAGCTTCGTGCTGAATTTCAATATGCAGGGGATGGAGAAGTCCATTCCCGAGGTGTATTCGATGCTGAAATCAGCGGAGGTTGACATCAAGAAAGAACATCAAGTGTTGATGGTCAATAAAACCACTAAGTTCAAGAAAGGCAAGGGTAAGAAGAACTTCAAGAAGGACGGCAAGCAAGTTGCCGCGCCTGGCAAGCCTGTTGCTGGGAAGAAGCCAAAGAATGGGCCCAAGCCAGAGACTGAGTGCTTTTATTGCAAGGGAACGGGTCACTGGAAGCGGAATTGCCCCAAATACTTAGCAGACAAGAAGGCCGGCAACGTCAAAGGTATATATGATATACATGTTATTGATGTGTACCTTACCAGCACTCGTAGTAGCTCCTGGGTATTCGATACCGGTGCAGTTGCTCACATTTGTAACTCAAAACAGGAGCTGCGGAATAAACGGAGACTGGCGAAGGATGAGGTGACGATGCGCGTCGGGAATGGTTCCAAGGTCGATGTGATCGCCGTCGGCAGGCTACCTCTACATCTACCCTCGGGATTAGTTTTGAACCTGAATAATTGTTATTTAGTACCAGCTTTGAGCATGAACATTGTTTCTGGATCTCGTCTTATGCGAGATGGATATTCTTTCAAATCGGAGAATAATGGTTGTTCTATTTATTTGAGAGATATGTTTTATGGTCATGCCCCGCTGGTCAATGGTTTATTTTTGATGAATCTCGAACGTAGTGATACACATATTCATAGTGTAGATGCCAAAAGATGTAAAGTTGATAACGATAGTCCCACATACTTGTGGCATTGCCGCCTTGGTCATATTGGTGTCAAACGTATGAAGAAGCTCCATTCGGATGGACTTCTAGAGTCTCTTGATTATGAATCATTTGACACGTGCGAACCATGCCTCTTGGGCAAGATGACCAAGACTCCGTTCTCCGGAACAATGGAGCGAGCAACCAACTTGTTGGAAATCATACATACCGATGTGTGCGGTCCAATGAGTATTGAGGCACGCGGAGGCTACCGTTATGTTCTCACCCTCACGGATGACTTGAGTAGATACGGGTATATCTATTTGATGAAACATAAGTCTGAGACCTTTGAAAAGTTCAAGGAATTTCAGAATGAGGTTGAGAATCAACGTGACAGAAAAATAAAGTTCTTACGATCGGATCGTGGGGGTGAATATTTAAGTCATGAATTTGGCACACACCTTAGAAGCTGTGGAATTGTTTCACAATTGACACCGCCCAGAACACCTCAACGTAACGGTGTGTCCGTACGTCGAAATCGTACTCTGTTGGACATGGTGCGATATATGATGTCCCTCACCGATTTACCGCTATCTTTTTGGGGTTATGCTTTAGAGACTGCCGCATTCACTTTAAATAGGGCTCCGTCAAAATCCGTTGAGACGACTCCGTATGAACTTTGGTTTGGCAAGAAACCGAAGCTGTTGTTTCTGAAAGTTTGGGGTTGCGATGCTTATGTCAAGAAACTTCAACCTAAAAAGCTCGAGCCCAAATCGGAGAAATGCGTCTTCATAGGATACCCAAAGGAAACTATTGGGTACACCTTCTACCACAGATCCGAAGGCAAAGTCTTTGTTGCCAAGAATGGATACTTTCTGGAGAAAGAGTTTCTCTCGAAAAAAGTGAGTGGGAGGAAAGTAGAACTTGATGAGGTGACAGTCACCCCTCCTGCACCGGAAAGTAGCGCAGTGCAGGAAACCGTTCCTGAGGTGCCTGCACCGACAAGGGAGGAAGATAATGATAATGATCATGAAGATACAGATCAAGTTACTACTGAACTTCGAAGGTCCACAAGGGTACGATCCGCACCAGAGTGGTACGGCAACCCTATACTGGAAATCATGTTGTTAGACAACGGTGAACCTTCGAACTATGAAGAAGCGATGGCGGGCCCAGATTCCAATAAATGGCTTGGAGCCATGAAATCCGAGATTGAATCCATGTATGAAAACAAAGTATGGACTTTGGTGGACTTGCCTGATGATAGGCACGCCATAGAAAACAAATGGATATTTAAGAAGAAGACAGACGCAGATGGTAATGTGACCATCTATAAGGCTCGGCTTGTCGCTAAGGGTTATCGACAAGTTCAAGGGATTGACTACGACGAGACTTTCTCTCCCGTAGCGATGCTGAAATCAGTCAGAATCATGTTAGCTATTGCCGCATTCTATGATTATGAGATATGGCAAATGGACGTCAAAACAGCATTCCTTAATGGCTTCCTCAAGGAAGAGTTGTATATGATGCAACCGGAAGGTTTTGTCGATCCAGAGAACGCTGACAAGGTATGCAAGCTCCAGCGCTCGATTTACGGGCTGGTGCAAGCATCTCGGAGTTGGAATATTCGCTTTGATGAGGTGATCAAAGCGTTTGGCTTTATACAGACTTATGGAGAAGCCTGTATTTACAAGAAAGTGAGTGGGAGCTCTGTAGCATTTCTCATATTATATGTGGATGACATATTGCTGATGGGAAATGATATAGAATTCTTGGAAAATGTAAAGGCCTACTTGAATAAAAGTTTTTCAATGAAGGACCTTGGAGAAGCTGCTTACATATTAGGCATCAAAATCTATAGAGATAGATCGAGACGCCTCATTGGTCTTTCACAAAGTATATACCTTGACAAAATATTGAAGAAGTTCAATATGGATCAGTCAAAGAAAGGATTCTTGCCTGTTTTGCAAGGTATGAGATTGAGTAAGACTCAGTCGCCGACCACGGCAGAAGATAGAGAAAAGATGAGTGTCATTCCCTATGCCTCGGCAATAGGTTCTATCATGTATGCCATGCTGTGTACCAGACCTGATGTGAACCTTGCCATAAGTTTGGTAGGGAGGTACCAAAGTGATCCCGGTACGGAACACTGGACAGCGGTCAAGAACATCCTGAAGTACCTGAAAAGGACTAAGGATATGTTTCTCGTTTATGGAGGTGACGAAGAGCTCGTCGTAAAGGGTTACGTCGATGCTAGCTTCGACACAGATCTGGATGACTCTAAGTCACAAACCGGATACGTGTACATTTTGAATGGAGGGGCAGTCAGCTGGTGCAGTTGCAAGCAAAGCGTGGTGGCATCATCTACATGTGAAGCGGAGTACATAGCTGCTTCTGAAGCAGCGCAGGAAGGAGTCTGGATGAAGGAGTTCATCACCGACCTAGGAGTCATTCCAAGCGCGTCAAGCCCGATGACTCTCTTCTGTGACAACACTGGTGCTATTGCTATTACCAAGGAGCCCAGGTTTCACAAGAAGACCAAGCACATCAAGCGCCGTTTCAACTCCATCCGGAATTATGTTCAGGATGGAGACATAGATATTTGTAAAGTGCATACGGATCTGAATGTAGAAGACCCGTTGACTAAACCTCTTTCACGAGCAAAACATGATCAACACCAGAACTCTATGGGTGTTCGACTCATCACAATGTAACTAGATTATTGACTCTAGTGCAAGTGGGAGACTGTTGGAGATATGCCCTAGAGGCAATAATAAAAGCATTATTATTATATCTCCTTGTTCATGATAATTGTCTGTTATTCATGCTTGAATTGTATTGTACGGAAACAGCGATACATGTGTGAATACATAGACCAAAATGAGTCCCTGGTATGCCTCTAGTAACCAGCTCGTTGATCAACAGATGGTCACGGTTTCCTGACCATGGACATGAGATGTCGGTGATAATGGGATCACATCATTAGGAGAATGATGTGATGGACAAGACCCAAACTTGAGCATAACACGAGATCGTATAGTTCGTAATGCATAAGCTTTTCGGTGTCAAGTATTTATTCCTTAGACCATGAGGTTGTACAACTCCCGGATGCCGTAGGAATACTTTGGGTGTGCCAACCGTCACAACGTAACTGGGTGGCTATAAAGGTACGCATCGGGTATCTCCGAAAGTGTCTGTTGAGTTGGTACGAACCGAGACTGGGATGTTGTCACTCCGTATGACGGAGAGGTACCTCTGGGCCCACTCGGTAATACATCATCATTATGAGCTCAATGTGACTAAGTAGTTAGTCACGGGATGATGGATTACGGATCGAGTAAAGAGACTTGCCATAACGAGATTGAACAAGGTATTGGGAATACCGACGATCGAATCTCGGGCAAGTACCGTACCGATGGACAAAGGGAATAACATACGGGATTGAGTGAATCCTTGACACAGTGGTTCATCCGATGAAGATCATCGAGGAACACGTGGGAACCAACATGGGTATCCAGATCCCGCTGTTGGTTATTGACCGGAGAGTGGTCTCGGTCATGTCTACGTGTCTCCCGAACCCGTAGGGTCTACACACTTAAGGTTCGGTAACGCTAGGGTCGTAGAGATTAATGCACGTGGAAACCCGAAAGTTGTTCGGAGTCCCGGATGAGATCCCGGACGTCACGAGGAGTTCCGGAATAGTCCAGAGGTAAAGATTGATATATGGGAAGTCCAGTTTCGGCCAACGGGTGATCTCCGGGGGTCACCGGGAGCGTCCCGGGACCACCGGAGGGGCCCCGGGGGTCCACCGGGTGGGGCCACCCCTCCCGGTGGGGCCCCTAGGCCGCAAGGGGATGTGTGCAGCCCCCTGGGCTGGCGCACCACCAAGGGAGGCCCACCTCCCCTGCCCCTAGGGATAAACCCTAAGGGGAGGGGGGGGCCACCACTTGCCTTGGGGGAGGGGGACTCCTCCCTGGCCGCCGCCCCCCCTTGCAGATTGGATCTGCAAGGGGCTGGCGCCCCCTGGCCCCCTATATATATGTGGGGGGGGGAGAGGGCAGCCGCACCTCAGCCCTGGCGCCTCTCCCCCTCCCGTCACACCTCCCAACTCCTTCGCAGGGCGCCCGGCGAAGCCCTGCTGCGACATCCACTGCATCCGTCATCACGCCGTCGTGCTGCCGGATCTCTGACGACTTCTCCTCCCCCCTTGCTGGATCAAGAAGGAGGTGACATTGCTGCACCGTACGTGTGTTGAACGCGGAGGTGCCGTCCGTTCGGCGCTAGATCATCGGTGACGAAGAACGTGAAGAGTACGACTACTTCATCCTTGCTTCGTTGAAAGCTTCCGCACGCAATCTTCATAACGGTATGTAGATGCACTCTCAGTTGCTCGTTGCTAGATGTCTCCATACTTGGATCTTGGTGAAGACGTAGAATTTTTTTGATTTATGCTACGTTCCCCAACACCCCTGCATTTATGTTTTGCTTCACTAAAGGGGGCAAGCGAGATATCACTTTATCATATTTGCACATCATGCTCATTGCAAATCTATTTGATGTTTCAGTATCATATTGTAAAACTTTCAGTTCTTTGTGATTTTCTCATGAGGCAACTTAATTACTATAGATTCATTGTCTCAGTAAGCTTTTGTCATATGACTATGAAAAAGTCCTATATGGTTAATAGCATGTCACCACAGAAATTATTCTTGTTATTATTTACCTACTCGAGGACGAGCAGGAATTAAGCTTGGGGATGTTGATACGTCCAAAACGTATCTATAATTTCTGCTTGCTCCATGCCTCTTTTGGGTGATATTGCTATGTTATTTATACACTTCCATACACTTTTGATCATATTTGGACTAACCTATTAACTCAGTGCACCCCAGTGCCAGTTTCTGTTTTCGGCTGTTTTTGTATTTCAGGTTTTCACATTACGAGAACTGCCAGAAAAAATCCAGAAAAATTATATAAAAATTCAGCGTTCCAGAAGCTACCAGGCACCCGAAGCACAGCCGGAGGGGGGCCACCAGGGCCCTAGGCGCCCTGGTGGCGCGCCCCCCCGGGCCGCGCCTGGGGGGGGGGCGCCTGGGCCCCCGAGCCTCGTCTGATGCCCCCCTTTGGCATATATTTAAAGCGTCTCCCGAAACCCTCGAGACGGGAACTCTTTTTCGCGATCTCATCTCTGTTCCGCCGCCGCCGCCGCTTCCAAGATCGGGAGCACCAGGAGAACTCTTCCCGGCACCCTGCCGGAGGGGAGGATCACCACCGGGAGCTTCTCCACCACCATGGACGCCTCCCGGATGAGTTGTGAGTAGTCTCCCTTGGACCATGGGTCCATGACCAGTAGCTATGTGATGTTCTCCTCCCGTTCTTGTGCTTCACTAATTAGTCCTCGTGAGCTGCCCTACATGATCGAGGCACATATGTAATCCTTATGCTGTTGCTATGATGAGTTTGCTGGGATCCGATGGATTATGAGATTATGTTCAGATTGTGTTTGAGTAATATATTTATTCACCTCTTTTATATTTATGTTCGTAAGTAATTCTTGCATGTTCTCCGTTGTTATTTATTGCTTTGGCCAAGTAGTAGGTAGTGACTCCAAGAGGGAACGTTATGCTTGATTGTGGGTTCATGCCCCTCGATGACTAGCTTGAGTGACAGAAACATGAGTCTAGGGGATGTGCTGTTGCCACAAGGGGGAAAACAACGGTGCTTGTGCCCGCGGGTGCAAGGATTGTTTACTTTACGCAAAGTTCTTTTAATGCAGTTGTCTGTTGCTTTGAGTTTACACTATGGGTGGGACTCGCAACTTAATACCAGCGAGATGTTCTGGATAGATATCTCAAGGTGGATGATTAGAAGTAGATGCAGATGGATTTCGGTCTACTTACCTCGGCGTACCGCCCATGCTTTGAACCTCTACCTTTCTAGCAACTTAGTCAGCATTGGTTTGCGCACATGGTCCTGTCAATTGCCCAGCTGTAATTCATTTACCTCACATAGCAGTTTTATCGTCTTTTGGGAGAGAGACATCACTAGTGAACATCATGAGACTCCGGTCCATATTACCATCATTGATCACATCTGCTATTTACTTTTCCGCTTTTATTTACTATTGCAATTATACCTATCACTATTATCACTTGCGTTTGATCCTTTGTAAACTACAAGGCCGGAGGGATTGACAACCTCTCTGTACTCGTTGGGAGCAAAGTTATTTGTATCTGTGTGTAGGTCCACGTTGATTGCTAATATCTGGCGCCGTTAGCAGTTGACACCTTCTTGTTGAAACTGGGAGTCTCAGGGAAATCGATCCTTGGTATTGCCAAGGGAAAACTTCCGCTACACTACATCTCAAACCTTCCACTTGGGGTAACCAACGAGGGGCGAGAAGCCATCACAATCATGCTCATCAAGCACATATTTTATGCCAAGCATTCTATGTAATTCTTCTTCTAGTACTTAAGCACAATTTTCCTTCCCATCATTTTCACGAAAGATATTAAAAAGATGAAGCTTATGAGGTAACCTTAATTCCATTTTTTGTAGTTTTCTTTTATAAACTAAACTAGTGATAAAACAACAAACTAAAAGATTCGATTGCAAGATCTAAAGATATACCTTCAAGCACTAACCTCCCCGGCAACGACGCCAGAAAAGAGCTTGATGTCTACTACACAACCTTCTTCTTGTAGACGTTGTTAGGCCTCCAAGTGCAGACGTTTGTAGGACAGTAGCAAATTTCCCTCAAGTGGATGACCTAAGGTTTATCAATCCGTGGGAGGCGTAGGATGAAGATGGTCTCTCTCAAACAACCCTGCAACCAAATAACCACTAGTGCAGAACCGGGCTTTACCACCGGTTCGCAGGGGCCTTTAGTGCCGGTTCTGTAACTGGCATTAAAGGGTAGGGACTAAAGGTCCCCCCTGTAGTACCGGTTCAACACGAACCGCCACTAAAGGGCCACCACATGGCACGAGCCAGCGCCGGGGGCGGGGATACCTTTAGTACCGGTTGGTAACACCAACCGGTACTAAAGGTTTGGGGGATTTTGTTTTTTTTCTTTTATTTTGTGTTATCAATTTAATTTAGAGATTGTTTTTACATTATAATGAGTTGTTAAATCACTATGTGAAAGTACCGCGGATTAGCTAGTTTGAAGTGGATATGGATCGTCCTAAGCGATCAAGTAATATACTTGATCACTTAGGACGATCCATATCCACTTCAAAGTAGCTAATCCGTGATACTCCTAGTGATTTAACAACTCATTATAATATGCGGGTTTTTTCATAAATGATATAATAACTCATCATCATCATCATCATCATATTAATATATATATATATATATATATATATATAAACTCCTGCATCATATCATCACCAACAACAGTACTATATAGCTAGCTAATGATCATCATAGTAGTCATTACTACTATTTAATCATCATAGTCATTACCGCTATCTAATCACCGCCAACTCTAGCTTAAAGAAAAAACATTCGCTTGTACCAGAGGCAAAGATATCATCGAGTTCAACATGGTCATGAGATTATAAGCGTTCATAAGACACCAAAGGAAATCACTTTGAGATTAAGTTCAAGACGAAGAACACGGACATGAGATGCAAGTACTAAGAGCATGAACTAGCTAATCACTCCTGCTGATCTCTCTCAGGTAAAATAGCATAGAACATGTGTAGCTCTCCTGATTCATCATATTGGAGCATGCATATGAACCTGTCTCCTAATCGTGGGCTGCGCTTCTGATTGCTGCCCCCTAGTACTTCTCTGCGATCGTTCACAATTTTTCTCCAGTCTTTCACTATTAAGCATTGTTCGGTGCTAGAAATCCTGAATGCACTCATGTGCAATGTAGGATGTCTTGGCCGTAAGCTAACAATTGACATGCGACCTTTATTACCGATCCACTGAGGCACAACTGTCATCGGGAGTCCTTGTTAAAGAACATCATATAGTAACATACTTAGCAATGAAGTTTAGCTTGAAAAATAATGTATGCAAAAGATGCACTGAGGACAAATAGTAAAAATATTACCATCTTGGGTAAATAGATGTGACCGTAGTTCAATACGAGCACTATTGGTCGCACGTTTTCAGTACTAAGATTTTCAAATTTAGTAAAATCATTTCTCTTGACAACACCAAGATCTTCAAGCCATGAAACATAATGACTTATCTCCTCGCAGTTTAGTTCAGCCCCGGGACAGTGGACGGTCCTATCTACCAAGCGCTGGACATGTTTGCTTGAATGGGAATAAGCTGTCAATATAAATTAGTTGTCAGCTATTTATGAATACAATATCGAAGACATAAATATGGTTGAGAAACTCACATAATGGTAGAACTGGAGACGTCTGCACATCGACCCAAATGTCTCTAGTACCTTCAATATCATCTTCCGGACAAATATCAAAGGTGATAAGCATATCAGGCTCAAATGCATAAGCCTTGCATAGTGCTTGCCAAGTTTTGCATTCAAAATAGGTGTACATGTCCGCATTGTATGATTTGACGTCGAAGGTATAACCATGCTCGGTCTTCAAATAAACTCTCTTTACCTCCATAGTTTTGTTAGGACTGAAACCTATCTTATCCAAGACAAAAATTCTTGCATGGCAGGGGATATGCTAGTAGAATAGTGAAAATTTAAAATTATAAGTTGAAGCAAATAGTGAAAATTTAAAATTATGAGAAAAGACTTGTCCTTGTGATTTACTGTATCCACGTCGAAGGTCTCATCCATCTTGATGCTGAAGCGCCTATCATCAACTAGGAAATTTCTGTCGCACAGACTGCGCTGGTCTTCACAGTGTTCGCACATAACGAAATTGTTTTCATCGTTAGAGGACATTTCCTATGTTCATAGGTGAAACATAGGTTGATAAACACTTACTAGTTCAATTAATTCAATCAACTAGTTCAATTAATTAATATAGCTAAAACCACTAATAGGCAATACTAATTAAATCATCTCTTGCATCCGTACATCATCGAAATATTATCACTAATACATCTCGAATAGTATCATACATATAACATCACTAATTAATACAGCTAAAACCCTAGCGAACAACGGGTATCAGCGCGGGCGGTGGATACCCAAAGAGAAGGAACCATCACAGGATCATAGCTCCAGTGAGATCCCTGAAGAACCTCCGAGGTATTGTCGATCCTGCCCTCCAACGCAACCATGTAGCGACGGACGTGCTCGTCCTCCTCGTTGACACGGTGATGTACAACCTCCGCGGGGTCCTCAAGCCTCTGCACCATCACTGGCCCACGTGCCCGCCACCAGAGAAGGTTCGGGTCAACAACGGGCTGTCTCCTCACCAAGCTGCGCCCCCGAAAGGAAGCACCTCCCAGTACCAGCCCGGCAGAGCCCAGTCCCAAACATGACCCCTCTGATTAAGCAGGCCTCCGCTGACTCGACGACGAGGATGCGGGATATGCATCGTCGACGTCGATGCGGGAATATTGCTTGAACTAAAAGAATAAACTAGTTTTATTAATTCAACTAACTAGTTCAACTAATAAGCACTTAATATAAATAAAAATGAACTAGTTCTTACTAAAAATAAACTACTCCCTCCGTCCCATAATATAGGACGTTTGTTGAAACTAGTGTAGTGTCAAAAAGCGTCTTACATTATGGGACGGAGGGAGTAGTTCTTACCAAAAATAAACTAGTTCTTACTAAATAACTACATTCTAGCACTAAAACTATAAAAAACTATAAAAATAGAAAATTCATCTAACATTTATATAACTAAGTAACATTTTTTAAATTCATCTAACATTTGTATAACAAAAAATAAAAAAATCTAATCATAATGTGTGTGTACGGGGGCAGCAGGGGGCTCACAGCGCGGCGACGATCGGCGGCGGCGGTCGACGGGGCGGCGACGGCGATGGGGGCCGCAACGGGGCCGGGGCGACGACAACGGGGGAGGCGACGGCGACGGCGACGTGGACGGCGACGACGACGGCGCGGGACGAGCAGGGGGCGGCGAGGGGCGCGGTGGACGGCGCGCGTGTGGGACGGCGGTGACGCGTCGAGAGGAGCGAGCGATTGAGGGAGAAGAAACTGAATTTTTGGCCAGTGATGTTTATATAGGAGAGGCCTTTAGTACCGGTTGGAGCCACCAACCGGTACTAAAGGACAATTTTGGCGAGGCGATGCGGCGGGAACTTTAGGCTTTAGTCCCGGTTGGTGGCTCCAACCGTTACTAAAGGCCACCCCTTGAGTGCCGGTTTGAGCCACGACCCGGTACTAAAGGGGTGCGCTGGAAGAGGTGTTGTGCGGCAAGTTTAGTCCCACCTTGCCGAGCGAAGGGCAGCCGCACTGGTTTATAAACCCCGCCGTGGCTGGTCCTTCGAGCTCCTCTCTAATGCAGGCTTCTAGGCCTAACTTTGCCGCGCCGCCCTGTGAGTCTGCTGGCCCGTTATGGGCCAGCAAATTCAGGACCAAGGCCTTGCGGGCCCACTGGGTAGCGCGCAAATAATTTTTTAATATGGTATTTCATTTTATATCTAACTAACATTTCTATATCTAAAATTTATCTATCTAACATTGATGATGTGGATTTGAATGGTGCATTTTGAACACACAAAATGTATGGAGTTCAAATAAGTTCAAAAATGAAATGCCTTGTTGTAACATATGGGTTTTTGTCCGAAACCCTGATACCTCGAAAGAGATTGTCCATTTTGTACACGAAGTCCATCCAGTTTTTGCCGTGACCCTCTCTACTTTTTTGCACATGCCATGTGGGTGAAATGATGATACCATGCCAAGTTTCAACCTTTTCATCCATTTTGTAGTGCTTTTCAATTTCACGGTCATTTAGCTCTCAAAACAAATCAATAAATGAATGAAAAATACCAAATGAATTAAGAAAGGGTTGACAATAGATGATGTGGATTTGAATGGTGCATTTCGAAAACACAAAAATTCCGGAGTTCAAATAAGTTCAAAAAAATGCAATGCCTTTGTAACATATGAGTTTTCGTCTGAAACCCTGATACCTCGAAAGAGATTGTCCATTTTGTACACGAAGTGCATC
>LR738714.1:626964394-627061691 GCA_902687465.1 Secale cereale
AGTTTCAACCTTTTCAGATTTCATTTTGTAGTGCCTTTCAATTTCACGGTCATTTAGCTCTCAAAACAAATCATTAAATGAATGAAAAATACCAAAATTCAGAAAGGGTTGACAATTGATGATGTGGATTTGAATGGTGCATTTTGAAAACACAAAAAGTCTGGAGTTCAAATAAGTTCAAAAAATGCAATGCCTTTGTAACATATGAGTTTTCGTTCGAAACCCTGATACCTCGAAAGAGATTGTCCATTTTATACACGAAATGCATCCAGTTTTTGCCGTGACCCTCTCTACTTTTTTTGCATATGCCATGTGGGTGAAATGATGATACAATGCCAATTTTCAACCTTTTCAGATTTCATTTTGTAGTGCTTTTCAATTTCACGGTCATTTAGCTTTCAAAACAAATCAGTAAATGAATGAAAAATACCAAATGAATTAAGAAAGGGTTGACAATTGATGATGTGGAATTGAATGGTGCATTTTGAACACACAAAAGTCTGGAGTTCAAATAAGTTCAAAAAAATGCAATGCCTTTGTAACATATGAGTTTTTGTCCGAAACCCTAATACCTCGAAAGAGATTGTCCATTTTGTACACGAAGTGCATCCTGTTTTTGCGGTGACCCTATCTACTTTTTGCCCATGCCATGTGGGTGAAATGATGATACCATGCCAAGTTTCAACCTTTTCAGATTTCATTTTGTAGTGCTTTTCAATTTCACGGTCATTTAGCTCTCAAAACAAATCAGTAAATGAATAAAAAATACCAAATGAATTCAGAAAGGGTTGACAAATGATGATGTGGATTTGAATGGTGCATTTTGAACACACAAAAAGTCTGTTGTTCAAATAAGTTCAAAAAAATGCAATGCCTTTGTAACATATGAGTTTTCGTCCAAAACCCTGATACCTCGAAAGAGATTGTCCATTTTGTACACGAAGTGCATCCTTTTTTTGCCGTGACCCTCTCTACTTTTTTGCACATGCCAGGTGGGTGAAATGATGATACCATGCCAAGTTTCAACCTTTTCAGATTTCATTTTGTAGTGCTTTTCAATTTCACGGTCATTTAGCTATAAAATATTTAAGTAAATGCATGAAAAATACCAAATGAATTTAGAAAAGGTTGATAATTTATGATGTGGATTTGAATCGTGCATTTTGAACACACAAAAAGTCTGGAGTTCAAATAAGTTCAAAAAAAATGAAATGCCTTGTTGTAAGAGATGAGTTTTCGTTCGAAACCTAGATACTTCGAAAGAGATTGTCCATTTTGTACACGAAGTGCATCTAGTTTTTGGCGTAACCGTCTCTACTTTTTTAAACATGCTATGTGGGTGAAATTATGATACCATGCCAACTTTCAATCTTTTCAGAGTTCATTTTGTAGTGCTTTTCAAATGATGTTAAAAATGCAGTGATCATCATTGATCTTTTTCTGTACAATTTAAACTGTCAATAGGAGTCCTCACCGGTTTAGGAACTGGCGAGGACTCCTATCGCAGCCACAAATCCTAAACATAGAGTTCAGTGAAGACCAAGTGGTTGTGATAGTTTGAGAAATAACATATTTAAGGTGGTAAAATCTCTGTTAGACGAGCGAGGTGGGACTAAAAAAGCGTTGTAGAACGAAGTGAGTAGAACCCTTTTGTACCGGTTCGTGGCACGAACCGGTACTAAAGGTTCTGGTGGGCCCCCAGCCTAACCACAGCCTGCAACAACCTCTTTAGTACCGGTTCGTGCCAAGAACCGGTACTAAATGTTCACCATGAACCGGTACTAATGATCACCGCCGGCCTAGCCTCTGGAACCGGCACTAATGGTCCCATTAGTGCCGGTTCAGTTGCAAACCGGGACTAATGAGCTCTACATTTGACCATTTTACTACTAGTGAACAAAGAGTCTCTTGTGTCCCCAACACACCCAATACAATGGTAAATTGTATAGGTGCACTAGTTCGGCGAAGAGATGGTGATACACGTGCAATATGGATGGTAGATATAGGTTTTTGTAATAAGAAAATATAAAAACAGCAAGGTAGCAAGTGCTAAACGCGAGCATAAACGGTGTTGCAATGGTAGGAACAAGGCCTAGGGTTCATACTTTCACTAGTGCAAGTTCTCTCAACAATAATAACATAACTGGATCATATAACTATCCCTCAATATGCAACAAAGAGTCACTCCAAAGTCACTAATAGAGGAGAACAAACGAAGAGATTATGGTAGGGTACGAAACCACCTCAAAGTTATTCTTTCTGATCGATCTATTCAAGAGTCCGTAGTAAAATAACACGAAGTTATTATTTCCTTTTCGATCTATCATAGAGTTCATACTAGAATAACACCTTAAGATACAAATCAACCAAAACCCTAATGTCACCTAGATACTCCATTGTCACCTCAAGTATCTGTGGGCATGATTATACGATATGCAATACGCAATCTCAGATTCATCTATTCAACCAACACAAAGTACTTCAAAGAATGCCCCAAAGTTTCTATCGGAGAGTCAAGACGAAAACGTGTGCCAACCCCTATGCATAGATTCCCAAGGTTACGGAACCCGCAAGTTGATCACCAAAACATACATCAAGTGAATCAATAGAATACCCCATTGTCACCACGGGTATCCCACGCAAGACATACATCAAGTGTTCTCAAATCCTCAAAGACTCAATCCGATAAGATAACTTCAAAGGGAAAACTCAATCCATTACAAGTGAGTAGAGGGGGAGAAACATCCTAAGATCCAACTATAATAGCAAAGCTCGCAATACATCAAGATCGTGCCATCTCAAGAACACGAGAGAGAGAGAGATCAAACACATAGCTACTGGTACATACCCTCAGCCCCGAGGGTGAACTACTCCACCCTCGTCATGGAGAGCGCCGGGATGATGAAGATGGCCACCGGAGAGGGATTTCCCCCCTCCGGCAGGGTGCCAGAACGGGTCTAGATTGGTTTTCGGTGGCAACAGAGGCTTTCGGTGGCGAAACTCCCGACCTAGGTTATTTTCCGTAGGTTTCTGTATTTATAGGATTTTTTTGGCGTAGGGCACAAGTCAGGGGGGTCTCTGGGCTGTCCACGAGATAGGGGGCGTGCCCAGGGGGTGGGCGCGCCCCCCACCCTCGTGGGAAGCCCGAGACTCTTCTGGCCCAACTCTTTTATTCCGGGGGCTTCTTTTGGTCCATAAAAAATCATCAAAAATTGGCACATGAATTGGACTCCGTTTGATATTCCTTTTCTGCAATACTCTAAAACAAGAGAAAAACAGAAACTAGCACTGGGCTCTGGGTTAATAGGTTAGTCCCAAAAATCATATAAAAGTGCATATAAAAGCCCATAAAATATCCTAGAAGGATAATATATTAGCATGGAACAACCAAAAATTATAGATACGTTGGAGACGTATGAGTAAGCGCGCACTCCGATATGTCTACGCCGTTGAGCCTGTCGCCCCCAAATTCAACCCATGGTCGGCCTGTCCGATCACTTTTGATCGCAGGGATCATCCGACTAGTATTCGTCATGGGGGTTCGGCTGCCCTAGTGCTCGACCCAATAATTGATGGATACCATCTAACCCGAGTCCTTATGGACGGCGGCAGCAGTCTCAATCTCATATATCAGGACACTGTCGGCAAGATGGGGATCGACCCATCAAGAATCAAGCCAAGCAGCACGACCTTTAAAGGAGTGATACCGGGTGTAGAAGCCTGCTGCACGGGCTCTATAACATTGGAGGTCGTATTCGGCTCTCCTGATAACTTTCGAAGCGAAGAATTGATCTTCGACATAGCTCTGTTCCGAAGTGGCTATCACGCTCTACTCGGAAGAACGACCTTCGCCCGATTTAATGCAGTCCCGCATTATGCCTATTTAAAGCTTAAAATGCCTGGACCATTTTGTGTTAACATGGTCAACAGAAACATGGAGTGCTCTCTCCGCACCGAGGAGGACACTGCGGCCTTAGCAGCCAAAGTCCAAAACGGCCTATTCAAGCTGGATAATTTACCAATAGCTGACATAACTAAACGTGTCCGGCACACGCCTCAGTCCGGCAGCTCAGATGAACCTGAGCAAGATTGACAGCTACGCCCCCGTCGACTGCCCCATAAGGTGATAGCATATGTGCCTCGAGTACATAATTATGCCTTAAAATTCCTTGGGCGGCGACTGGGGGCGCCCGCATATAGTCCATAGTTCGGCTGGACCATATTCAGACTCTAAACTTATCTTGTTTAGGTTCATTAAATGAACTAGACTTGTTATGGCCACACTGGATTTCTTTTTGTTTTCCAGGTTTTTTCTTTTTCTTTTTACAGACGGACATCATACTCTTACCCCTTCAAGGACACATTACAGAGGAGGAAACGGCACTGACGTGCAGCAGGGACCCTATGTAAAACTTTTTTCTCTTTCTTGTTATATACTCTCTCCGTCCAAAAATATTTGTCATCAAAATGAATAAAAGGTGATGTATCTAGACGTATTTTAGTTCTAGTTACATCCTTTTTTATCCATTTTGATGACAAGTATTTTTGAACGGAGGGACTACCTTTTTGGCATGTAAAATGTCCAAAAAGGTTTTCGGCATTATGTGTAAGTTTGCGGCTTGCCGTACCATAAAGGAATATTAATAGAACAGGTTGATGTAGCGACCCGACCCGAATGGATCAAGTCTCTGTGCTTAAGTGTCATCCCTGGATCGGTATGCTAACACACACAGTACTCGAGGATTTATAACAGAGGTAAACCACATGTATAAAGTAACGTAAATACTATTACCTCAATTAATCATAGCGGAAGTAAAAAGGTTGTGGATTCCCATCAACACCAACGGCAAAGTTGAGTGTAGAAATCGTAACCCTAACGTATCACTTACTCGTCGTAATATAATCCTGCAACATGAGACGTTGCAGCCACAAAGGGTCAGTACATTGAACTGGCAAATTCACACTGTAGAGCAATGATGAATAATGGCTATCACTACATGCATATATGGCTGGTGGAAAAGCTCTATGGTTAATATGTTTTGTGAAAAGTCAATTTTTCCCTACTGCAAAGGAATAAATTTTTATTTAACTATCATGATGGTTGTTAAACATTGAGAGTGTAGACACCCTCTCAATCCCAATTAAGCATCATCATTAAAACCCAACAAAATTAATTAAAGTCACATGATGAGATTCACATGATAATCCAAGTACTAGATACTCAAGACGTCCATAACCGGGGACACGGCTAATCATGATTAGTTTGTACACTCTGCAGAGGTTTGTGCACTTTTCCCCACAAGACCCGATCTCCTCCGTTGGGATTCTCGCACTTCATGTTGTTTGAGAAACGGATGATCAAGACATAGTCTTTCAAAAGCGCTAGCACCTTACGATCGGGTGGACCGTACCAAACCTACATCCCTTACATCTGCTAGTCCACCACTGTAAGAGTTCGGACGACTTAGTCAACTATGCTAGAGCCCATAATAGCTTGTGGCTGCACACGGAAGTTTCTAATATGAATAATCTCATGATCCCTTTGAGCCTGGGTGGCGGTCCATAAAGAAAAACAGGCAATCACTGGAATACCCAGGTGCCTAAACAGGCAATCGCTGGAATACCCAGGTGCCTCAATCCACCCAGATGTGTGTTAAAGTTGCCACCTTAAGTATACCATTAATTAACAATCTCACATCTGTCATGAATACTCTCAAACCCAATCCACGTCTACGAGCATAGAATGACAATATAAGCATAACGTAATAGTAACTCCCAAGGGTTTGAATGCAGGGCAATAGGTTCCTACCTCATCAACTACTTCACAATACCCACATGTTATCAAACCTACTCATGCAATGTTTGAGGGTTGAAACTAATGCAACAAAACTGGGTATGAAAAGGATATGATCAAAGTGTGAACTTGCCTTGTACTGACGATGTAGATTCTTCGCACTCAAAACTCGTGATAGATCTACTCGTCACACTCCGATCAATCTATCGTAAGCAAGCAATAGTAACCACACATAAGCAATCACTCAGAAGATCAGAAAGAACGAATAAAACACTTCGAAAAACTTCGGAAACAAACGAATGACTCTTGAAACAGAAAGCAATTTCTAACAGTACCAAAATTGAATAAATTTAGCCTTATCAGAAAGTTTAGATCAAGAGCTTCGATTTGCAAAAAGAATCAACTAAATCGGAGTTACGGTTAAAAAAATATGATCAAAAGAAGTTTGAAAATGAATTTGAACAAATCGGAGTTACGAGTAAAAAGTTATGGCTATTTGAAAAATCAAGGCCAAGCTGTTTTACGGAAGAAAAATAGTTATGGCTAAAAAAATTCTAGGTCTAATGTATAAATACATGGACTAATTTATAAATCTAATTATTCTACCGTACTAGTCTAGAAATAATAAGCTACAAGAGTATATAAAAAAACGAAGAAAGATACCTTTATAAGCTAGAGAAAAGATGACTTAGGAGAGAGAAGACAATTTCAAAAGTCCCGCCGGAGAGAAGAAAAAAATATTATGAATCTAGTCAAACCAAAATATTGATTTAACCCGAATCGGATGATTTTTGGAGGCTCTATGGGTCTATATTTATAGGTGAAAAAGAGGCTTAGGGGCCAAAGGCTAGGCAATATGGGACTAAACGTAGACGTACAATTTAAAATGAAGGGAAAACGCAGCGTACGGGCCTAAAAGCCATGGGCCGGCCACCGCGCCTGTACGTGGGTTTGAAGTTTTTTTTTTAAATTTGGCTCAAGAGAAGAAAGAAAAAAAAACTATCAGGGCCTGAAAAAAAAATGAGGCGCCCGCTGCTACTAAGTTGTGCACGTGCGCGACACATAAATAAAGGTGCACGTGCGGTTGTTTTTTTAATAGAAACAGAGAAGAAAACCTAAATAACAAAAATAGGTAAAACTTTTATATAGGCTTATTATATATCAAAACTTGCAGAAAAAGAATTCCTACAAAATGAACATTTTTGTACTGTCAAATAATATACGCACAAATTCTAATAAATAAAAAGGTGCTACTGTTGCAATAAAATCCAATAAAAATCATTTTTAAAATACCAAAAAGATTTCAAATTTATTTGTCTACAATTTTCCACTGTAGGGAATCATGTTACCCTATTTTCCATATAATTTATTTTTGGAGAAAAATAATATGAATAAAAACCAATAACTCAAATTTTGAAAATGAGTTGCACACAATTTCAGAAAACTTCCAACTCATATTTCCTATAATTTGAAGAAGTCATTTTATCTTCTCTCGTGAAAATCATTGAGTTGCATAAAGTTTCAAAATTGGAAATAGTTCCAAATGAAATTCAAATATTTTCAAATACCCTTTCATTTAATTAAATGGAAGAAGTCATATCATCTTCACTCAAGGGTTTTGTATTTGAAAAGAATTTGAATTCCCAGAGATCATAAATGCAAAATGAAAGTTTGGGAAAGTCCTTTTATTCCCTCTCATTTAACTTTCAAAAAGTTTCGAATTCACTCACTTTCAGTCAATCCATCAAACAATCAATCAAAGCTATCTATTTATATAGCATTCCAAAATTTAGAATTTTGGGATGTTACAAACCTACCACACTTAAAATGAATCTCGTCCTCGAGATTCGGAGCAAGAAATAGGTTAGGGTTTGGGGGTCTTCTAGCAAATCCATTGATTGTATGGTTTGGGGTGCTACCACACTTAGAAAGATGGTTACGGTCCCTTCAAAACTCAAGTACTACATCCTTATTGCTGACAGGGTTGGTCTCCTCAAATCTTCTGGGTAATTCCTTCTCGGGGCTCCTTCGGTAGGGTTCTAACCTTTGTCCTCAATTTCTTCTGTCCTTTCATCTTGGTAAGGTTATTCCGAGACTGGGTCTTCATAGCTGATAGGTCTGGCGCCAATACTAAACAACTATCGATATCTCATGGTGGTCAACAATTTATGGTTTGTCCTGCAGGAAACGGGTCTAGGTTGATCCTCACCGTATAATCTACGGTTGGCACAGCTGCCTTGTACATGGGAAAAAATTGCTATACCATTCTAAGGTTTAAACAAGGTTTAATATCGTCGTTGCTCCACTATGGGTAAGCCACTCAGATTTACCATCCCACATAGCAAGGCGAATAATAAGATTAAGTCGGTATGGTGATCAATCCATCCCGCACCCAAATCATTACCTTGTATATAGTTTAGCGAATCTCGCATTCTAACACTCGGTCATCCTCACAAGCATTGCAGAATTTCTCTTGTCGACGAACCAAGTTCGGATAAATCCATTTGTTCTGCAAGCCAAACAAACATCTATCATTCCTTCCCAACCCTCAGGTTTTGCGTTACTCCTATAAGATCGTCTATCGATAAAATCGTAATTTCTTCCAGGGTTTTTCCTTCAGCAAGAAATGTGCTTGCTTCTTGGCAGGTCTTGGGGCCTGTGGGTTATAGCTCGTCTCATGACTAGCAACACTTGGTCTTATCATCGGGTTGCATCTGATCAGTCCTCCGACATCCAACTTCCTTGGTTTTCTTAAATCCATCCAATTAGGTTGGTATCCCTTTCTTCTCTGATTCAAAACGATGCGTGACTACTCACACTCATCATTAGGCAGTCCATTCCAAGTCTGATGTAACTAACCACTAGCTAGTGTATTCGGGTAATGGTGTTGGATTCTACCACACTTAAAATGAATAACACTAGTTTCTTCCAAATCTTCATTCATGTATCATGTCTTCACTCATCTCTTATGTAGTAACAACTCATAAAATCCAAAATCAATACCATGATACTGACTTCATTGATTCTCAAATTACTACGATCTACTGCATTTCCATTGCATGCTTCAACTCTACAACTTAGCACAAATCTCCTTCTCCTTAGGACAATCTCTAGCAAAGTGCCCTGCTTCACTACAGCAGGAACATATTACTTCTGACAAGTCTCGTGCTCCCCTTATGATTACATAGCCTCCTTTAGGTCCTCGGCTAGGGTCTATTTCAGAACTTGTATATCCTTAACTTGCCCTTGGAGTCACTATTGCTCCACACTTCCAGCATTTCACCCTCTTAAAATCCAATTGTACTTCTTTTCTTCTCATCCTTGGGGTAAACTTCATATCAAACATAACTCCAACTATTTGTGCGAACTCCACTATTTTGGGCAACAGTTTCCTTCCTATTTGTCCAGGGTTTACTCAAAAAAGTATCACCCTAAACAAAATGCACTGGTACATCCATAATCCACAATCTCTTCATATCAAATCTTTTATTACTTCTTGAACCACTATTCAACACTCCAGTTACAAAGGTGCTTCACTACTAATGTTGTCATCCACATAGTTGGGTATGGTCAAACATTCCTCCCATCTTTATTCCTTTGTCCTAGCTAAGGACGCTTCAGTCCCACTGGAATTGTGCAATGTGATTCTTGAAATCATCAATCTTTTGCTTCATCCTATTGGTTGTGTGCTTTATCTTCATCATCTCTGCATGCATCCTACTCAGGCATTCCTGAGTATAACGAAGTCTTGCTTCGAGTATTTCTCCAATCTGACATACGGCCTCCATAGCGGCTTCATGAACAGAGTCGAAGAATGTAGTTCGTGGTACTCGGGAGATGAAAAAGTATTGACCCATAGTCTTTGGGCAAACTCCTTTCACATGATGGAGGTGTACCTCCACGTACCAAAGTTCAACTCCATTCTCCATGAAGGGATATCCCTTGTGAACTGCATTTCCTTCTAGGTGAATATGCTTCATCATGTCCTTCAGGATCTTTGGGAAATCCCGATCGCTAGTCAGGGTCATGATCGTTTCCGGGCCTTTGAGAAAAGGCTCGTAAAGGGTTGTCATCTGTAGGTAATAGACAAAAGGGGTTCTCGGGACAACATATGGACATCCTTGGGTAAAACGGGGTCGGTTGTCCGAGAAAGGTTTGGGGTCAGCTTCTCCATGGGTTCTAGGTTTTAGTCTGGGTGGGATAGCAAGAGAGGCACTCAAAATAGTCCAACAACTCATAGCATCTCCTTCTTGGATTCCCAAGAGTATCAACTTCTATTGCTTCACGAACTATTACAATGTTCATTCCATAACTCAACTCAACATCGTAATAAAAGTGTATTCCATATTTAGCTACATGCTTCATCCTAATATCCAGATCTCAACTACTCTGATCAATCTTTCCTCCGGTCTGAACCTTCTCTTGGCAAAATGCCCTACTTCCTTGTAGCGTAAACTAAGGGCATAAGACCAATCTAAGGACTTCATGGTGGTTGTCCTGGTTCACTGGATTCTCCACTTCCTGGTTGGGCAGTTGCTAGAATAATGACCTAATTCCTTACATCGGTAACATGTGATGTGACTCAGGTCCTTGTCCACAGAAATTGGGTTGTTCTGGGGGCACATGCTCTTTCTCTTCCTCGACTTCTTCGTTCCCATCAATTCTTGTATCTTTTGTGGATCAAACTCCACCTCTTCTATCGGGAAGTCTCCCGGATACTCATGGCTTCCCTTTGTGCAATACTGTGAGAGATGTCCTTCTTTTCCACATGAGTAGCAAGCACGTGAGTAATATCTGTCTAGTCCTTCTCCATCAGGGTCGTCAATATCTTCCTCCATTGTGGATCCCCTTAAGGTTTCCTCGAGGATTTCTTTCATTTCTTCTTTCTTCTGCTGGACAGTTCGTTGTACCATGGGGTAAATGTGGCGCTGAGCAGGGTAGTGGGTAGTTCCTTCACACAAGAAATAAGTAATATGTCTAGTTGGGCATTCTTAGGCTAGGTGATTTCCTTCACAATTAGGGCATTCATCCTTGTGCTCCTTTTGGGTGTGTCTTATTTCTCCACAAATCCTGCAGACACAAGGTTTCTTCTTCGGTTTGTCACCACGCTCTCGGATGAGACGAGATCTTAACAGAGTCTTCTTGAATTCCTCCCAACTTTCTGCTCCGTTACATCCTTGTATGGCTTGATGCATCTTCCACCATGTTGCAACACTTTTTGTGAAGTACTGAAGAGCGCATTGAACCTCATACTTCCTTGCAACCAGATTTTCCTGAAGTGATCCTCCATGTTTTGTATCCATAGCTCTGCCTCCGGCTGGGTCATCGTTCCAGAGAATACAAGTCTATCTTCATTCATCCTCTATTGGGTCCAAGGGTTTTGGGATGAGATTCGGGAGATGGAGAGAGATACACTCAATACAAACAAAGGTTTTTGAAAAGACGGGTTTTATTTTGTGGCCGTTTGAAAACATCAAACAAATGACGGCTCACAATCGTCGCATCTAACATAAGTACATAACAGGGGTTTGGTCTTCTAAAGGTCATCATCTCTTCAAAGTTGTCAAGTCTTCAAATCTTCGGAGTATCCACTATTGTAGCTTCAACACTTCCAATGAATGGTAAAATCCTCTTTACTCCGAAGTGGTCCAAATGGGAAAAGGGTATTGTCTAACTTTTTAAGGTAAGAGGGAAGATTTGACAAAACTCAGAAAAGAAGAGAGGTAAAGAATCTTTTTGAAAAGAGAGTTGTAGATAAATCCTTTCCTATGGGCTTGCCAGTTTCTAGGGTCACGTCCTACAGTTAACATGTTCTCTGATACCATCTTGTAGCGACCCGACCTGAATGGATCAAGTCTCTGTGCTTAAGTGTCATCCCTGGATCGGTATGCTAACACACACAGTACTCGAGGATTTATAACAGAGGTAAACCACATGTATAAAGTAACGTAAATACTATTACCTCAATTAATCATAGCAGAAGTAACAAGGTTATGGATTCCCATCAACACCAACGGCAAAGTTGAGTATAGAAATCGTAACCCTAACGTATCACTTACTCGTCGTAATATAATCCTGCAACATGAGACGTTGCAGCCACAAAGGGTCAGTACATTGAACTGGCAAATTCACACTGTAGAGCAATGATGAATAATGGCTATCACTACATGCATATATGGCTGGTGGAAAAGCTCTATGGTTAATATGTTTTGCGAAAAGCCAATTTTTCCCTACTGCAAAGGAATAAATTTTTATTTAACTATCATGGTGGTTGTTAAACATTGAGAGTGTAGACACCCTCTCAATCCCAATTAAGCATCATCATTAAAACCCAACAAAATTAATTAAAGTCACATGATGAGATTCACATGATAATCCAAGTACTAGATACTCAAGACGTCCATAACCGGGGACACGGCTAATCATGATTAGTTTGTACGCTCTGCAGAGGTTTGTGCACTTTTCCCCACAAGACCCGACCTCCTCCGTTGGGATTCTCGCACTTCATATTGTTTGAGAAACGGATGACCGAGACATAGTCTTTCAGAAGCGCTAGCACCTTACGATCGGGTGGACCGTACCAACCTACATCCCTTACATCTGCTAGTCCACCACTGTAAGAGTTCGCACAACTTAGTCAACTATGCTAGAGCCCATAATAGCTTGTGGCTGCACACGGAAGTTTCTAGTATGAATAATCTCATGATCACTTTGAGCCTGGGTGGCGGTCCATAAAGAAAAACAGGCAATCACTGGAATACCCAGGTGCCTAAACAGGCAATCGCTGGAATACCCAGGTGCCTCAATCCACCCAGATGTGTGTTAAAGTTGCCACCTTAAGTATATCATTAATTAACAATCTCACATCTATCATGAATACTCTCAAACCCAATCCACGTCTACGAGCATAGCATGGCAATATAAGCATAACGTAATAGTAACTCCCAAGGGTTTGAATGCAGGGCAATAGGTTCCTACCTCATCAACTACTTCACAATACCCACATGTTATCAAACCTACTCATGCAATGTTTAAGGGTTGAAACTAATGCATAAAAACTGGGTATGAAAAGGATATGATCAAAGTGTGAACTTGCCTTGTACTGACGATGTAGATTCTTCGCACTCAAAACTCGTGATAGATCTACTCGTCACACTCCGATCAATCTATCGTAAGCAAGCAATAGTAACCACACATAAGCAATCACTCAGAAGATCAGAAAGAATGAATAAAACACTTCGAAAAACTTCGGAAACAAACGAATGACTCTTGAAATAGAAAGCAATTTCTAACAGTACCAAAATTGAATAAATTTGGCCTTATCAGAAAGTTTAGGTCAAGAGCTTCGATTTGCAAAAAGAATCAACTAAATCGGAGTTACGGTTAAAAAGATATAATCAAAATGAGTTTGAAAATGAATTTGAACAAATTTTGAAATTTGAAAAGGTGGAAAAAAGTTTATTTGATAGATTCACTGGATAGGTGGAGTCAAAACGAAACTGTGGGCACTGGTTTCATCTCATTTGGATGAACGAGTAAAAAGTTATGGCTATTTGAAAAAATCAGGGCCACGACTAAAAGAATTCTAGGTCTAATGTATAAATACATGACTAATTTCTAAATCTAATTATTTTACCGTACTAGTCTAGAAATAATAAGCTACTGGAGTATATAAAAAAACGAAGAAAGATACCTTTATAAGGTAGAGAAAAGATGACTTTGGAGAGAGAAGACAATTTCCAGAAGTCCCGCCGGAAAGAAGAAAAATATATTATGAATCTAGTCAAACCAAAATATGGATTTAACCCGAATCGGATGATTTTTGGAGGCTCTATGGGTCTATATTTATAGGTGGAAAAGAGGCTTAGTGTGACGCCCCCGATTTGTCCGTACACTAATCATGCACGCAAATGTGTACGGCCAAGATCAAGGACTCACTGGAAGATATCACAACACAACTCTAGACACAAATTAAAATAATATAAGATTTATATTACAAGCAAGGGGCCTCGAGGGCTCGAATACAAAAGCTCGAAAACACAAGAGTCAGCGGGAGCAAGAATATCTGAGTACAGACATAAGTTAAACAAGTTTGCCTTAAGAAGGCTAGCACAAAAGTAACAACGATCGAAAAGGCAAGGCCTCCTGCTTGGGACCTCCTAACTACTCCTCAAAGCCGAACTTCACGTAGAACCATCCTCGGGATCCTCCGGGTCCTGGACTCCACCACCTGGTTGCATCACCCGAGAAGAAGGAACAAGAGGGGAAAAAGGGGAGAAAAGCTACCGTGAGTACTCATCCAAAGTACTCGCAAGCAAGGATCTACACTACATATGCAATGATATCTGTGCAAAGGGGTAATATAAGTGGACTGAACTGCAGAAAGCAGAATAAGAGGGGGATAGCTAATCCAATCGAAGACTACGCTTCTCGTAACCTCCATCTTGCAGCAGTAGAAGAGAATATATGGAAGTAACAAGTATCCTCGCGTCTCGCAGCCTCCGTCTTGAAGCAGTAGAAGGGAAATAGATGGTAAGTTCACCAAGTAACAACGAATAGCATAATCCTACTCGGCGATCCTCCCGCACATCACCCTGTGAGAGAGCAACCACCGAGTTATCTCTGGCACTTGTAAGGGTGTGTTTTATTAAGTATCTGGTTCTAGTTATCATGAGGTCGGAATACAACTCCGGGTCGTCCTTTTACCGAGGGACACGGCTATTCGAATAGATTAACTTCCCTGCAGGGGTGCACCACATATCCCAGCACGCTCGATCCCATTTGGCCGGACACACTTTCCAAGGTCATGCCCGGCCTCGAAAGATCAACACGTCGACAGCAGAGAGGTCAGCACGTCGGTCTAAGTCCTAAGCACACAGGGGTCTGGGCCCATCGCCCAATGCACACCTACACGTTGCGAGGGCGGCCAGTGAGCAGACCTAGCAACCTCCATTACTAAGGAAGTTGCGTTACGCGGTCCAACCCGGCGCGCGCCGCTAAACCGCTGACGTCAAGAAGGCTTCGGCTGATACCACGACGTCGAGTACCCATAACTATTCCCACGTAGCTGGTTAGTGCGTAAAGACCAAATGGCCAGACTCAGATCAAATATCAAAACTCGTTAAGCGTGTTATTATGAAATAACCGCGGACAATGACCAGGGCCAGGCCACCTCTCGACTGGGTGTCTCAACCTGCCCCTGTCGCTCCGCCACAAAGATCCACTCGGGGGTCGTCAGGAACTCAGGCCCACCACTACCTGGATGGAGCCACCTGTCCTTTCAGTCCCCACATCAAAACACTTGCGGGTACTCAAAGAGCCGACCCGACTTTAGTCACATCAAGTATCATGTAAAGTATGTATATAGTATATACCCGTGATCACCACCCGAGGTGATCGCGGCCCGATAGTATAGCATGGCAGACGGACAAGAATGTGGGGCCACTGATGGAATACTAGCATCCTACACTAAGCATTAGGATGGCAGGTACATGTATCAACAGTTGTAGCATCAATGACAGGCTATGCAACAGAATAGGAGCAACCGAACAGTAACATGCTACACTACTCTAATGCAAGCAGTAGAGAGAAGAATAGGCGATATCTGGTGATCAAAAAGGGGGGGCTTGCCTGGAAGCTCTGCAGACGAAAGGAATCTTCGGAAACGTAGCTGTAGTCGAACACCGAAGCATCAATGGTCTCGGGGTCTATCACAGTATCGGAGTCTACCGAAAATAAGCAACGAAGGGGAAACAAATAAATAACAGAGCAAACTATAGCATCACAAAGCATAACATGGCAAAAGGCGGTGCTACGTGTGGCCTAACGCGGTGCTCGGTGATACAGGCGAAGAGGAATAACATCCGGCAAAAGTATTCCCGATGTTAGGCATTTTCGGGCAGATGAAACGGAGGGGAAGGTTGCACGTTCGGTATGATAGAGGCGTGTGGCGGACGAACGGACCGCGTATTCGGATTCGTCTCGTCGTTCTGAGCAACTTTCATATATAAAACATTTTCATCCGAGTTATCGATTATTTTATATGATTTTCCGAAGTTTTAGACAATATTCTGAAATTAATATTAATTCGAAAATAAATAGCTAAAAGCTAGGGGTACCCAGAAATGTACCCAACAGTTTATAACCCAGGCTGATTGTGGGTCCAGGGGGTCCCAGTTGACCAGTCAAAGTTTGACTGGTCAACAGGGGGTGGGCCCCGCTCGTCATACACTGTTTAGCTAATTAGTGGTTTAATTAACCTAACCACATATTTAGTTTAATTAAACCAATCTTAAATAAGTTAATTAATTAATTATTTTTTATCTATTTTTTAACATATATTTTTTAAGGGCGTTGGGCCCTACGTGCTGGGGGCCATAGGTTAGTGGCACGAGCCACCGGACGGGCGGTTAACGGGCGGGCGCCCGTGTGGCGCCCGGATGCTCGCGCAGCGTTGATAGAGGGTGCCGGCCGGGCATGGCCGTGGCCAGGGCGCGGCCACGGGACGGCGTCGGCCGACCGGTGTGGTGGGGGCACGGCGGCGGTGGCCGGCCGGAGCTGGCCCGGCCGGGGCCGTAGCCAGGGCGCCGGTGCGGCGCGGGTGCGGAGCGAGCGCGTCCGCGTGGGGAGGCGGGCGCACGGCGGCCAGCCATCGGGGCAGAGGGGGGGCGCGGCTGCCGGAGCGAAGACGAGCGATGGACAGCGCGGCTTGCAGCGGCTAGATGCGCGGTCAGGCGAGGTCGCGCGCGTACGGCCTCCATCTTGGCCGACGCGGGCTCACGGGCAGGGCGCGAACGACGACGCGGGGTGAAGCAGTGGGCAGCGTCATGTGCGGTCAACGATGGGGAGAAGAGGAGATATGACCCGAGCCCGAGCCTCACCCGCGTTGCAGGGACGAGGGGCGGCGAGGCGCGATGTGGTCCGACGGGGAGGAGGTCGGGGACGAACGACGGAGATGGGGACGGGGCGCCGTCGGGGAGGCAGTCGAGGACGGGGCCGCGTCCGGGCCGCCGGCGACGAGGGCAGAGAGGCGACGACGCGCGTCGACGGATCGGGATCGGGAGCACGGGGGCGCGATCCAGAAGTGGAGGAGAAGGGGAGAGAGGGGTCGTGGGGAAAAGGTGAGGGAGAGTGGGGGCTCGTTGGGTAGGGTTCGGTTGCGATGGGGAGTAAGGGGAAATGGGGTTGGGCCGGCCTGGTGGCCTAGATGCCCGGTTGGGCCATTCGGCCCAAAGGGAGGGGGGTTTTGTTTTTCTTTTTTTTTGTATTTTCTTTTCTTTTACTTATTTTTCTATTTCTGTTCTCTTTTATTTACAAGTTAAATTTTGTTTTGTATATTACAAAAGTTGTACCTAATTTAGTATTAGTAATTATTTCACTCCCACAAAAAGTTCCACCCCAAAATAATATAGTTTATTATTTTACCAATATAAATGGCATTTAATTATTTGCCTTAGCTACTGTTTTATTCATTTTAGAGTATTAAAATATTTTATAAAAGTTGGTTTCTCCACTATAATTGTTTATGCATTACCTAGTTCACTCAGAACATTTTAGTTTTAATATTTGAAAACTTTTATTGTTTGCTTGATTTTCTTTTTAACTTGGATTTGAATTGGTTCCGAACTAAAGCGAGATTAGCAACAGTAATCGTGGTGACGTGGCATCATTAGTAGAGGTTTACTGTAGCTTGATTACCCGGGCGTCACAATTCTCCTCCACTACAAGAAATCTCGTCCCGAGATTTAAGCAGTGTAGTAAGGGGGGGGGGTGCTGGTAGCGCAACCTAACGAGTCTTCTCGGTCTTGGCTGCCCTTTTCGAAGAGGTTGATCCCTTTCGGTGAAGTCTTCATTTCTCTGCTTCAAGTCATCATGATCAAGTCGTCATCCTTTCTTCGTGATCTCCATCGTCCTACGAACGCGACCAGGGGAAAACTTTGGTGGAACGTATCTCCACGAAGTATGTGCATCTGACAGTGAATTCAGAAAGTGATACACGAAGTACCCTACGTGTAGTATTTCAGTGAATGCATTGAGAACAATAAGCGATGGTACCAAAGTTTCAAACGGGTAGGCAGTCATTCGATGCCTAGGCAGAAGCTGGAGTGAGGGCTTCAGCAACGATAATAACATGGTGTTTGATCCCAGGGTGAATAATGGTATAGAATTTAGCTCGTGAATCACATACGAAGCCAGGTGCAAAGGATACATTAGAATCAGGGTTGTACAGGAGAGTCAGGTTCCGACCCCGTGGACCTGTGGGTTATGGGCCCACCATGTGGGTTAAGAGTAGGAAGGTTGGTGACATCTTGCACAGCCTCGACAGGGAGGCATGTCAGTGGATAGCTTGTCAGCTATGTCGCCAACAATGTCGGTACCTAGGACGAGGAACGAAGAGAACCATTTTCCCGCTCGTTGAAACGAGGCGGACCAACAGGCAAAGTTATCGTTCAGCAGAAGTACCAGGATGTTATCATCAATAGAATCAAGGTCTTACTGACAGAGTTGTACACCAAGGTGTTTACATAAGCAGAAAAATATTACTGCTTAGATTATATGTAGATCAAAGAAAGGTTAAACAAACAAATGGAAAGGAAAATTGTGATTACACACAATTATTAGGAGTGTATCCTTCCCATGGACAAGAAGAACATGGCATACAGGGTAGGAGAGCAAGTACCCAATCATTTAGATAAAGAGGTAAGGATTAATCAAGATGTTACCCATACATCGGTGTTTGGATAACTGACCAAGAAACATTTAGCATCACGCCTCCAATGTTCTTGTTGATGAGCGGGGTATCATAGTCATGCTTCGAGGTAGCAATGATATGGTGTTTCAATCAAGGGCCAGACTTTGGATACACAAATGATCCATCATGAGCAAGTTATAAAATAAGTCTTACAATTTCCTCCTGGAAGAATAGTTATCCTTGCAGAAGAGAATATAATGATAGGTCCTCCAGTCAGGGGTGCTAGGCATGACATCATATTACCGAGTCATCAAAGGACCAATATTATAACTCCTGGAAAGTTGTCCCAACCATCATATCTGACCGAGATTCAGATCCGATTGGCGTCATGATACCTCAGACCCGGGATGTTTGAGAAGAAAAGGTGCAACACCAATCGATGAAATGACATTGCAAGATTATCGGGAAATGAACTATGGGAGCGGGTTCCCGAAACAAAAGTTCATCCTTAACCAAAGATAGGATGAGGAGGTGGCTGATGGGCTCAGCGACAATTCATTGAGAAATCCAAACGGATGGATTTCCACAATAATGTGAATAAGAAGATGACACTTGTCGATTCAAATGATATAATGTTGTATGCTCGAGGAAAACATACAACATTAATCATTAGTTGAAAGGTGTGCCAGAAATATGACCTTAGGCGGCAAGATCTATGTTAGAGTGACGATTCAATAACCAACAGTCTAAGAACAAACTGTCGAACATTAACTCCAAAGCAATAGGGTTGCTAGAAGTACATAACTCAAGCAGCATCGTTAGCATATTGGTATCCCGGTTAAAAATAACACGGCGACCAAGTAAGAATGGTGATGGTGAGAAGTATCTTCATACCGAGAATTTCTAAGAGGTGGGGCAATCCCCTCAACATTTCGATATAAAAGACAGTAATACTTCAAGGCAGAACACAACATTAGCTGGAGAGCAAGTTGTATTCATAATGTGGACGAGTTCGCGATGAAGGGAAGTCAAGGGTGTTGCCGATGATAATAAAAATCATCAAGGGCAAGGAGAGTATTACTCATCATGAACACAGTTGACATCTCGGAAGAAGTCAAAGTGTTGAAGGTGATCCGACACCTTTGCCGGGAGGTTTCAAGAGGATGCAATCAAACAACAACGGCAACAAGCAAGAGAATGACAAAGTGGCAAGTTATAGGATCAATATAAAAGATGCAAGGTCGGAACCAACGTTGCCTTTCGAGACAAGCAACATGATGTTGAAAGCTCGACGTAAGTCGTGCTCACACACTGAAGAATTCGTGCACCAAAGAAGGACGAGGTAGCACAGTCGAAGATAGCTAGACAAGGGATGTACCCGATAGTCAAGGAATAAACCAGATTGATTTTAAAATTTTCCCAGTAACATCTACTAGGGGTGTTGAATTTTTAGAGCAGATTTGATTTACTAAACGGTGTCCTCGGTTGACGGCAACCTAGAACCCGTAGAGTGATTATGACAAGCAAAGGTATTGCTTCACCAAAGTTCAAAAGGTGTGGTGCAAAGGCATGATATCCTCGAGATATCAGAGGGTAAAACTCGAAGGTAGAACACGATAGAAGTTGAACTAGGTCATTGACCTATGACAGTAGATGATTTAACCTTGTCAAAAATTTACGAGGCGTAGGATGGATTTATTCCAGATATATTGAATAAGGACAGCATGGTCGAAACCATAACTGCAAGGGATCAAATTTATTGACACTGAAAGAATTATTTAGATGAAAAATCATTTTGCAAGGAGCTCCTGAGATGGTCTACATCGTTTCCATGGGCATGAACAAAAGCTCAAGGTCGACTCCCATTTCTCCAGTGCATACGTTTCATTTACCTCTAGCTTTGATAAAACTGTAGTGTTAGAATTTTATCCGGTAGAAACCCGGAAGGGTATGACTTGTGAAAACTTTTGGGTACTCACGGATTAGGGGAAGGCATAGGTTCAACCCATCGGGCATCTTAGTAACATATACCACAAGTTTCAAAAGTAAATATCACCAGCTCCAATGGAGAGCATGGTTGTCAAAGAAGAGGATACAATTTACCGAAGGTATTATGCATCAGGGACAGAACTTCTCGAGGTTTTTGTATACGAAGGACACTGTCGGATAATATTTCAACAAAGGATCGAGCGATCCACAACGGAGCTGATGTGAGTATCGGTACTCACTCAGAGGAAGAAGAATGCAGAGGCATCAGATTCAAGAATCACCTGATTAGTTGTAATGCCCCGGATGTAATACTTTCCCTTTTGGGTATATAATATATCTCCGGCTTCATCTATTTCCATTCCGGGTTCTTTGTCTTTCGGGCTTTCGTCGTTTTGTTGTGTGAGTGTGTGGCATTCTTTCATATCATGTAGACATGTGCATTGCATTGCATCTGTGTTGTGGGTTGCATCCGGTTCCGCATGTTTCTTCCCGTTGTCCGTTTCGCGTTTCGGAGCTCCCTCACGTGTCCGTGACGTCCCGTAGGCCTACTTTGTTGTTCGGGCGTTTTACGTTACCGGTGTGCCGCGAGGTTGTGTTGTGTGTTGTTGTTTTGTTGTGTGCAACCCGCCTCTCAAATCTCATCTCGTTTGGACTCCGTTGGCTTTTCCATCCGTTCTCCGTGTGGGTTTGATGTGCCTTCACTTCGTGTCCCGGAAACATCCCTACTGCAGTCTTTTATCTCCGTCTAGGCCTTTTAAATCAAACCTCGCGATCGGATCCGTCGGATCGCGATCGGAGGGCTCCTAGCGCCCCTAAACTCCCTCCTAACCCTAAAAACTGCTACATATAGACCCCCCCCTAGTCTATTTTGGGCATCCCCTTCTTCTTCCTCCTCTCTCCCCTCTTTTTTTCATTTTCTACTTCAGATCCAAATTTCTGCCCGGATCCCGAGGGGATCCTTCGAACCTGCGCCAGATCCGATCTGGGATCGATCGCTGCGGGTCAACGCTCGGGCGACAGGGCGCCGGCTCCCTCGCTCGGGGCGACCGCATCGACCGCGGCCCCGCGTCAGACAACCGCACCGAGCCAGCCACTTCGCCCCGGCCCGTACGTCCTCAGCGCCAGGACCACTTGGCCGTTCCCCTTCGCCGATCTGGCCTCGGGCCCAGTTCGCCGGCCGGCCCTTCGCCCTTCCTTCCGCACCAGGCCAGCCGGGCCGCATCCAGGCGCCAGGCGGCCACTCCTCCGGGCGACCCGAGCTGGGCCGCTCCTTCGCTGCGCGCCGGCCGGGCCGTGCCTCCCCGCGGGCCTCAGCCGCCAGCAGGCCGCCGCGCCGTCCGCCTCAATTCTCCCGAGCTGGGCCGTCGCCCCGCTTCGCCCCACGGGCCCTTCCGCCGCCCAGCCGCCGCACGCCGGGTGGGCCGCCTCCCGCTTCGCCGCCGCCGGCCCAGTCCTCCGCCGGGCCAGATCCGCAGCCGCCGGCCCGTCTCAGTTTTTCCATATCTGATCTGCTAGGTTGCCCCTTTTTCCCCACTAAGTCCCTGATCTGTTTATCTGAAATGCTATCTTTGACCTGCTGTAACTTTGTGCCTGTTGCTCCGTTTTGCGCGTGTGATATGTCCAGACGTTCGTGGAGATGTGCTCTACGTTTTACCTGTTGTTGTCATGCATGTTAGAGATCTTCTAGACACTTGTTTTGCTGTTGCAAGAGTGCATCATGATATAAACTGATGTTATGTGTTATTTTCATGCCACCTTTGTCATGTGTTAACTTTTAGCTCGTTTGTCCAAACGATGCAAATGACATGTCCACGTGTTCGTCTTGCCACGAACTACGTGTTGTATGTGATAGGTTGCATGGTAGATTTATTGTTGCCTTGTTATCATCGTTGCAAAGTGCCATGTTCATATGTTGTGTTTTTACTTGTTATGAAATGCCATCTTGTTGAGCTCGTTGCAATCGTTGTGTTCACCTCTATGAAGCATGTTTGTGTGTTTCGGGATCACCTTCATGTGTATGTTGATGAGGTGCTTACCCTTTGCCATGTTTAGTTACGAGGTGACTTAAACATGCTCTTTTATATGCTACGATGATATTGCTGTTTTAGGACTTAGTGATTTTTCACTAAGTCTGAAATCTGTAACGTTCCGATGCCATGTTCGTGTGATGTTGTAGGACAAAGCATGATAGTTTTGGAGTGGTTTTTGATTGTTCCTTGTAGTAGATATTGTTGTCTTTCCATTCATGTCCTCACATGTCCATTTGAGTGGCTGTAGCATGTTTATCTTTTGCTCTAAAGTTTCAATAAAATTCTGTTGCCAGAATTTTATTGCAAAGTTCAATATGTCCAAGATCATTGCTATTGATCCGTGACTCCGTTGGGGGTGCACTTTGGACCTAGTTGCTGTACTATATGTCTAGTTTGTGTTCATGTCCTTTGCCATGCTTTTTGGGTGCTGTAGCTTAATTATTTTGAGCTCCAAAGATGCTATGTTGCTGTAATTTTCAGCTTTCACTCAAATCTTGTTTCGGGCATAACTTTTAGCCCGTAACTCCGATTTCAGCGAATCTTATATCAAACTTGGTTGATTTTCTGTGTAGATTAATAATATCAGATTGTTATATTGTTTTGAGGTGTTTTGCTTGAGTGATGTTTTACGTGCTCCGTGTGCATCCTTAGTGCATCCATCATGCATTCATGTTTTTCGAGTGCGCATTGCATCTTGTTGATTGGTGCTTGGTGTGATTTTTTTGTTTAGATCCGGAGGCTGAGACCGGGTACGAAGTTGAGCACGAGGTTTCCAACGAGGTTGAGCACGAGGACCCTTCTTACGATCCGAACGACTTCTCTTCAGGTAAGATGACCGAACCCCGATAACATCACTATCTTTGCCTATTGCTAGTAGTCTCGATCTATAGTTTTGCCTCGATGCCCATGATCTTCTTGTCAGCCTCCTACTTGTAACCAATTGCCATGTTTAACCAACCTACCTATGCAAACCGTTGCTTGGCTAAGTACGCTTCGCTCAGCCCTTCTTATAGCATTGCTAGTTGCAGGTGAAGATTGAAGATGCTTGCTTCATGTTGAAGTTTGGTTGGGTTATATCACACTATATAAATGCTTAAAATGAAATCATCTATATATTGGCAAGGGTGGAAGGCTAAGCCTTTTGCTTGGTGATTTGTTCCACTCATGCCGTTAGGATCCGTATAAGCCGGTATTATGTTCCTTGATTATGCGTTCCTAACACGGTTGGGGTGTATGGAACCCCCTCGATAAACCGCTAAGTGCTAAGTCTTTTCCAGCAAGTCCCAACCTTGGTACTATTTGCCTAAACAACTAAAAACTTTCCGAGGGAGTAATTAACCCGAGGCTTAATTAATTCAACCCCCTGGGCCAGTGCTCGACTTGAGTCTTGGTCCAAACTAGAGCCACTTGCGGATACCACCCGGTTCGCTGGGATCTTCGGTATCTGTACGTACTGCTCATCCGGACGTGTCCTGAGACCTAGATACGCGCGGCTACTATCAGGGTGTCGACACGCCGGGAGGATTTGCTGGATTAGCCTTACCTTAGCTCGGTATATCTTGAGCACGGGATTCCGAGGATACTTGGGTCTTCCCACTTTGGAGTTGCGACTCCGCGGATCGTGGGCTTGTAATGGGTCAAGTTGGAACACCCCTGCAGGGTTTGAACTTTCGAAAGCCGTGCCCGCGGTTATGTGGCAGATGGGAGCTTGTTAATTCCGGTTGTAGATAACTTGACACAATGTTACTAATACACTACCAGCGTGTGTTCCGTGACTGTCAATTTCCGAATCGGGATTCGGGAGTTGAACACGGAGGGGTTATGATTGTGGAGCCTGTAGCTAGGATCACTTCGTGATCACTTCTCGCCGATGCCTTCTCTTCTCGCTCTCACTTGCGTAAGCTAGATGCTAGTTGCTGCTGCAGTCTTATTCTTTTCTTCAGCCTTTCCCTCACCTAAAGGCTTAAATAGTTCTGTTACCCGGGAACGGGATTGCTGAGTCCTCTGTGGCTCACAATTACTTCACACCAGATGCAGGTCCAGCTGTGAGCTATCCAGGTGATGGCACCGAGCTGGATTGGGAGTACGACGAGGAGCGTAGTCGGTACTACGTGCGCTACCCGGACGATCAATAGTGGAGTCTCTTACTAGGATTCGATCCGCCTGTGGTTTATTTATCTGAGTTTGGTACTTTGACATTTGGCTTTTGCCCTTAGAGGGTTGTAGTGCTCTTAATGTATGATGTTTGAGACTTGTACTGTAATTCTGTGATGTGGCGAGTGTAAGCCAACTATTTTCAGTTTACTATCCCTCTTTTACATGAGTTGTGCAAAGATTACCAAACTTGAGATCATTCTAGGATGGACTTATGCCTTTAAGTCGTGCCTCGACACGTAGGAGGTATAACTCCATCCTGGGCATTACAAGTTGGTATTCAGAGCCTTCTCCGACCTAGGAGCCCCACTGTTTGATCGAACCGTTGACGGTTGAGTCTAGGCACACACTGAAAACTTTTTGAGTCCTATATTATATCGGAGAGTAGGATTTCTTGCTTCTCATCCCCTTTCTCTCTGGTGAGGACTCCTGACGTCTACTCTTGTCTCTCCTATCTTCAAAATTTTGCACAATTTTTTTTTTAGGAATCCCGCGAGTATTCTGGGATTGTTTCGATGTTCTTGTGACAAGGATATTGTTCCCGATGCCTCCTGTTACCGAGGAGTTGAGCTTCGGGGTATCATTGTAACAAGCATATCGCGGCAGTACTAAATACTTAAGACGGCCGACATCGAAAATCTCCCCTATACGGCCAGTGGCAAGATAACCCCGACATCACCCAGTACTGGGGAGGGAGTTCGGGAGTATTGCCATAGCTTGTTATAGTGGATGCTTTTCGAAGGTCCGAGGTACACAGTTTCCGAGAAAGACTGGTTATGTGTTGAAGGATGGATACACCTGGATGTAGGTTAGAGTTGATTGCGCGGTGCTTCCCGTGTATCCCCAACACCTGATTGCATAACTGGAATCTTTCGGAAATCTATAGGTGGGTTTTATCCAGTAGATCGTAGGCATTCTTCCAACGAATGCAGGTTAGTGAGTTCGGGGTTCGACATTGAGTGAAGGGGTTATATGACCGATGTTACTATCAGGAGTTGCATCTTAAAGGGTCCTTGGCTATGCTGATCCGGGGATTGCAAAGCCTTTTCGTAACGTGTTCATATGCTTTCAGCACAAAGATGTTAGAACGAAACTCCTCTCTTGTGTTTGTTCCTTTCCGTACCTTGTTGTTTACTTATTTTATCCTTTTGATCCCTATGTGGCTTCTCGTGAAGACTGATGTTATCATTTAACTAAGAATATCATTCGTTCCTCTTGTTCGGATGATTTCATTCGTTCTTATTGTTCGAATGATTATTGTGAAGACTTGTTGCAATTCATTCCATTGATTCAGCTTATTCCTTTTGTCAATCAATTGCTGATTCGTGGTCATCTCTTACAGGATGGCTCCGAAAAAGGCTCCGAACGCTAACCCAGAGGTGGAAGAGGTCCCAGAGCATCCTCCTTCACCTCCTCCTCCGCCTGAGGCTTGGAGAGCAATTATGCAGACTACTGCTCAGAACACTCAGTTGATGATGCAGATGATGCAGATGATGCAAGCTAATCAAGCTAATCAAGCTAATCAGGGTGTTCCAGTGAACCAAGGCAACTTCTTCCAGCAGCACCATGCTACCCTCAACCAGTTCTTGGCCAACAATCCTAAAGCTTTCAGTTACTGTGTCGACCCTCTTGATGCTGAAGATTGGCTAACCGATATCAAGAAGCATTTTGAGTGCAGTAACGTGAAAGAAGATGACTATGTGAAGTTTGCAGCCTTCCAACTGAAAGATCAAGCAGCTGACTGGTGGCAGCAGTACAAAGACTCAAGGCCGGGTCAAGTGATCTCTTGGGAGAATTTCTGCAAGGATTTCCGCTCGCATCACATTCCTACAAGTGTCATCGAGGGTATGCGTGAGCAATTCCGCAACCTCAAGCAGGGCTCCATGACAGTCTATCAGTATAATGTCAAGTTCCAAAACCTCGCTCGTTATGCAAAGCAAGACATTCCTGATGCAAAGAATAAAATCTATCAGTTCCGTGGAGGTCTCAAAGATGAACTTCAGCTTGCTCTCACTTTGTTCGAGCCAGACGAATTCGATAAGTTCTATAACATGGCTTTGAAACAAGAAGCAGCTCAGCTTAAGATGGAGGCTTCTAAAAAGAGAATTCGAGATGCTGTTCACTCTTCCTCATCGTCTCAGTTGGCTGCGAAACAACAGAAATTCTGGCTTCCTCCTCCTCCAGTGATTCGAGCTCCATACAACAACTCCAACAACAAGAACTCTAGTGGTCGTGGTTTCTCCCACCCACCCAACCCAAGAAACCAGTCGAAGAAGCGGTTTCAGTCTCAAGGCTCCAAGTCCAGTGGCTCTCATTTCCGTCCTCTCTCTGAAGTGGTGTGCAACAAGTGTGGCCAGAAGGGTCATTATGCCAACAGATGTCCGAATCCGAAGCGTCTTCCTCCTCCACCTATGAGTTCAGCTATTGTCAAGCATGATCCAAAGTCTGCAAGGGTCAATCTGATGAGTGCAGCTGAAGCGGAGAACTCTTCTGATGTCATTTTGGGTAACCTCTCAGTGAACTCTTTTCCAGCTAAAGTATTGCTTGATTCAGGTGCATCTTTGTCCTTCATTTCAAGACCTTTTGTTGCTAAGCATGAATTTGTCACTCAAGTGATGCCGAAGCCGTTGAGCATTATTTCTCCTGGTTTGCAAATGACCTCTCGGGTGCATGTTCCGGATATTTCTATTCGCATGGGTGATTATCGATTTTTGGCTTCTCCGGTGGTTCTTGGTCATTCTGACATCGACCTCATTCTCGGAATAGATTGGCTTTCTCAGCACGATGCTCACATTGATTGCGCTCAAAAGGAAGTCAAATTGACTCATTCTGATGATGATGTGATTATCTTCGCCTCCAGGGATAATACTATTCGGCTTTTCTCTCTTAATGATAAGGGTGAAATTAATGCCATAGAGCAAATTCCAGTGGTGAACGAATATCAAGACGTCTTTCCAGAAGATCTTCCAGGCATGCCTCCACACCGTCAGGTGGAGTTTGTCATTGAACTCGAGCCGGGCACTGAGCCTGCATGCCGGCGTCCATACAAGCTCTCTCCGGATGAATTGAAGGAATTGAAGAAGCAGCTTGATAAGCAGGAGAGTATGGGTCTCATCAGACCGAGTACATCTCCGTGGGGCTGTGGCGTCTTATTTGTCAAGAAGAAAGATGGCATGGAGCGTCTCTGTGTTGACTACCGGCCATTGAACAAGAAGACGATTAAGAACAAGTATCCGCTCCCCAACATCAACGAACTCTTTGAGCAGCTCAAAGGAGCTAAAGTGTTCTCTAAGCTTGACCTCCGAATGGGCTACCATGAAATTCGCATTCGTGAGGAAGACATTCCCAAGATGGCCTTCAGAACGAGCTACGGTTCATACGAGTATACCGTCATGTCCTTCGGTCTCGCCAATGCTCCTCCTACCTTTTCTAGGATGATGCATTACATCTTCAACCCCTATACTGGCGAGTTCGTGCTTGTGTATCTGGATGATATTCTGGTGTTTTCCAAGAATGAAGAAGATCACGAAAAGCACTTACGACTGGTTCTTGATCGACTCCGAGAGCATAAATTCTATGCCAAGTTCTCAAAGTGCGAGTTTTGGCTCGATAAGGTTTTGTACCTGGGCCACATCATCTCAGCTGACGGTATTGCGGTTAATCCCGAGAAAGTTGAAGCAATTGTCAACTGGGAAGCTCCTCAGAACGTCAAGCAGCTCCGCAGTTTTCTGGGTCTTGCCAGCTATTGCAGAAGGTTTGTTGAAAACTTCTCCAAGATTGCCAAGCCTCTTTCCAACCTGCTTCAGAAGAATGTCAATTACTTTTGGTCTCCCGAGTGTGAAGTGGCATTCAAAACCCTCAAAGAGAAGCTTGTCTCTGCTCCAGTTCTGACTCCTTCGGATGAAACCAAGCCCTATGAAGTATTCTGTGATGCTTCTCTTCAAGGTCTTGGTGGTGTGCTTATGCAAGATAAGAAAATTGTGGCATATACTTCTCGGCAGCTCAAGCCCAGTGAGAAGAACTATCCCACACATGATCTCGAGCTAGCAGCTGTGGTACATGCTCTGATTACGTGGAGACATCTGTTGTTGGGCAGAAAGGTCGACATCTTCACTGATCACAAGAGCTTGAAGTACATCTTCACACAGCCGCATCTGAACCTCCGCCAGACTCGTTGGGTCGAAATGATTCAAGAGTACAACCCCAGCATTGGGTACACTCCAGGCAAGGCGAATGTGATTGCAGATGCTTTGAGCAGAAAGGCATATTGCAACAGCCTTCTTATCAAGCCATACCAGCCTGAGCCTTGTTAAGCTTTCAGGAAGCTCAACCTCCAGGTTGTTCCGCAGGGTTTTCTTGCAAATCTCCAGATTGCTCCTACCTTGGAAGATCAAGTCCGTGAGGCCCAGCTCAGTGATACCATGGTGAAGAAAGTGAAACATGGGATTGCAAAGGGCACTCCAAAATATAAGTGCTTCCGTGTTGATGAGAGAGATACCTTGTTCTTCGAGGACAGACTCGTTGTTCCCAAAGGTGATCTCAGGAAGCTCATAATGGAAGAAGCTCATGATTCTCTCCTTTCCATTCATCCTGGCAGTTCCAAGATGTATCAAGATCTCAAGCAATCTTACTGGTGGACACGCATGAAAAGGGAGATTGCCCAATTCGTGAATGAATGTGATGTATGCAGAAGAGTGAAAGCAGAACATCAACGTCCAGCCGGTATTCTCCAACCTCTTCCTATCCCTGAGTGGAAGTTCGACCACATTGAAATGGACTTCGTCACTGGTTTTCCTAAATCCAAGCGAGGCAATGATGCTATCTTTGTGGTGATTGACAAGCTTACCAAAGTCGCTCACTTTCTTCCAGTCAAAGAATCAATCAATGCAGCTCAACTTGCAGAGCTGTACACTTCCAGAATTGTGTCCCTACATGGCATTCCTCAAGTGATATCCTCAGACCGTGGCAGCTTGTTCACATCAAGGTTCTGGGACTCCTTTCAGTTCGCCATGGGCACGAAGATCAGGTTCAGCACTGCCTTTCATCCTCAGACTAGTGGTCAAGTCGAGCGTGTGAATCAGATCCTAGAAGATATGCTCAGAGCCTGTGTCATCTCCTTCGGCATGAAATGGGAAGACTGCCTTCCATTTGCCGAGTTCTCTTACAACAACAGCTTTCAAGCAAGTGCAGGCAAAGCACCGTTTGAAATTCTCTATGGCAGAAAGTGTCGTACCCCTCTCAACTGGTCTGAAACAGGCGAACGCCAACTTCTTGGCAATGACTTGATCTCAGAAGCCGAAGAAATGTGCAAAGTCATACGTGAGAATCTCAAGGCCGCTCAGTCGCGTCAGAAGAGCTACTATGACGGAAAGCATCGTGATTTGGCTTTCGACATCGGTGATCATGTCTATCTCCGAGTTTCTCCGATGAAAGGAACCCAAAGATTCGGTATCAAAGGAAAAACCTGCTCCTAGATACGTCGGGCCTTTCAAGATTCTTGGCAAAAGAGGCGATCTAGCCTATCAGCTCGAGCTCCCTTCCAACTTTGCAAATGTTCATGATGTCTTCCATGTGTCTCAACTTCGCAAATTCTTCAAGGCACCTGAGCGCATGATTCCGTTTGAGGAGATTGATCTTCAACAAGACCTTTCCTACCGAGAGCATCCAGTTGCAATTCTCGAAGAGACCGAACGCAAGACTCGCAACAAGTCCATCAAGTTTCTGAAAGTCAAGTGGTCACATCACACAGACCGAGAAGCTACCTGGGAACGAGAAGATCATCTTCGTTCCGAGTACCCTTCCTTTTTCCAGTCCTAGATCTCGGGACGAGATCTTTTTGTAGTAGAGGAGAGTTTGTAATGCCCCGGATGTAATACTTTCCCTTTTGGGTATATAATATATCTCCGGCTTCATCTATTTCCATTCCGGGTTCTTTGTCTTTCGGGCTTTCGTCGTTTTGTTGTGTGAGTGTGTGGCATTCTTTCATATCATGTAGACATGTGCATTGCATTGCATCTGTGTTGTGGGTTGCATCCGGTTCCGCGTGTTTCTTCCCGTTGTCCGTTTCGCGTTCCGGAGCTCCCTCACGTGTCCGTGACGTCCCGTAGGCCTACTTTGTTGTTCGGGGTTTTACGTTACCGGTGTGCCGCGAGGTTGTGTTGTGTGTTGTTGTTTTGTTGTGTGCAACCCGCCTCTCAAATCTCATCTCGTTTGGACTCCGTTGGCTTTTCCATCCGTTGTCCGTGTGGGTCCGATGTGCCTTCACTTCGTGTCCCGGAAACATCCCTACTGCAGTCTTTTATCTCCGTCTAGGCCTTTTAAATCAAACCCCGCGATCGGATCCGTCGGATCGCGATCGGAGGGCTCCTAGCGCCCCTAAACTCCCTCCTAACCCTAAAAACTGCTACATATAGACCCCCCTAGTCTATTTTGGGCATCCCCTTCTTCTTCCTCCTCTCTCCCCTCTTTTTTTTCATTTTCTACTTCAGATCCAAATTTCTGCCCGGATCCCGAGGGGATCCTTCGAACCTGCGCCAGATCCGATCTGGGATCGATCGCTGCGGGTCAACGCTCGGGCGACAGGGCGCCGGCTCCCTCGCTCGGGGCGACCGCATCGACCGCGGCCCCGCGTCAGACAACCGCACCGAGCCAGCCACTTCGCCCCGGCCCGTACGTCCTCAGCGCCAGGACCACTTGGCCGTTCCCCTTCGCCGATCTGGCCTCGGGCCCAGTTCGCCGGCCGGCCCTTCGCCCTTCCTTCCGCACCAGGCCAGCCGGGCCGCATCCAGGCGCCAGGCGGCCACTCCTCCGGGCGACCCGAGCTGGGCCGCTCCTTCGCTGCGCGCCGGCCGGGCCGTGCCTCCCCGCGGGCCTCAGCCGCCAGCAGGCCGCCGCGCCGTCCGCCTCAATTCTCCCGAGCTGGGCCGTCGCCCCGCTTCGCCCCACGGGCCCTTCCGCCGCCCAGCCGCCGCACGCCGGGTGGGCCGCCTCCCGCTTCGCCGCCGCCGGCCCAGTCCTCCGCCGGGCCAGATCCGCAGTCGCCGGCCCGTCTCAGTTTTTCCATATCTGATCTGCTAGGTTGCCCCTTTTTCCCCACTAAGTCCCTGATCTGTTTATCTGAAATGTTATCTTTGACCTGCTGTAACTTTGTGCCCGTTGCTCCGTTTTGCGCGTGTGATATGTCCAGACGTTCGTGGAGATGTGCTCTACGTTTTACCTGTTGTTGTCATGCATGTTAGAGATCTTCTAGACACTTGTTTTGCTGTTGCAAGAGTGCATCATGATATAAACTGCTGTTATGTGTTATTTTCATGCCACCTTTGTCATGTGTTAACTTTTAGCTCGTTTGTCCAAACGATGCAAATGACATGTCCACGTGTTCGTCTTGCCACGAACTACGTGTTGTATGTGATAGGTTGCATGGTAGATTTATTGTTGCCTTGTTATCATCGTTGCAAAGTGCCATGTTCATATGTTGTGTTTTTACTTGTTATGAAATGCCATCTTGTTGAGCTCGTTGCAATCGTTGTGTTCACCTCTATGAAGCATGCTTGTGTGTTTCGGGATCACCTTCATGTGTATGTTGATGAGGTGCTTACCCTTTGCCATGTTTAGTTACGAGGTGACTTAAACATGCTCTTTTATATGCTACGATGATATTGCTGTTTTAGGACTTAGTGATTTTTCACTAAGTCTGAAATCTGTAACGTTCCGATGCCATGTTCGTGTGATGTTGTAGGACAAAGCATGATAGTTTTGGAGTGGTTTTTGATTGTTCCTTGTAGTAGATATTGTTGTCTTTCCATTCATGTCCTCACATGTCCATTTGAGTGGCTGTAGCATGTTTATCTTTTGCTCTAAAGTTTCAATAAAATTCTGCTGCCAGAATTTTATTGCAAAGTTCAATATGTCCAAGATCATTGCTATTGATCCGTGACTCCGTTGGGGGTGCACTTTGGACCTAGTTGCTGTACTATATGTCTAGTTTGTGTTCATGTCCTTTGCCATGCTTTTTGGGTGCTGTAGCTTAATTATTTTGAGCTCCAAAGATGCTATGTTGCTGTAATTTTCAGCTTTCACTCAAATCTTGTTTCGGGCATAACTTTTAGCCCGTAACTCCGATTTCAGCGAATCTTATATCAAACTTGGTTGATTTTCTGTGTAGATTAATAATATCAGATTGTTATATTGTTTTGAGGTGTTTTGCTTGAGTGATGTTTTACGTGCTCCGTGTGCATCCTTAGTGCATCCATCATGCATTCATGTTTTTCGAGTGCGCATTGCATCTTGTTGATTGGTGCTTGGTGTGATTGTTTTGTTTAGAGCCGAAGGCTGAGACCGGGTACGAAGTTGAGCACGAGGTTTCCAACGAGGTTGAGCACGAGGACCCTTCTTACGATCCGAACGACTTCTCTTCAGGTAAGATGACCGAACCCCGATAACATTACTATCTTTGCCTATTGCTAGTAGTCTCGATCTATAGTTTTGCCTCGATGCCCATGATCTTCTTGTCAGCCTCCTACTTGTAACCAATTGCCATGTTTAACCAACCTACCTATGCAAACCGTTGCTTGGCTAAGTACGCTTCGCTCAGCCCTTCTTATAGCATTGCTAGTTGCAGGTGAAGATTGAAGATGCTTGCTTCATGTTGAAGTTTGGTTGGGTTATATCACACTATATAAATGCTTAAAATGAAATCATCTATATATTGGCAAGGGTGGAAGGCTAAGCCTTTTGCTTGGTGATTTGTTCCACTCATGCCGTTAGGATCCGTATAAGCCGGTATTATGTTCCTTGATTATGCGTTCCTAACACGATTGGGGTGTATGGGACCCCCTCGATAAACCGCTAAGTGCTAAGTCTTTTCCAGCAAGTCCCAACCTTGGTACTATTTGCCTAAACAACTAAAAACTTTCCGAGGGAGTAATTAACCCGAGGCTTAATTAATTCAACCCCCTGGGCCAGTGCTCGACTTGAGTCTTGGTCCAAACTAGAGCCACTTGCGGATACCACCCGGTTCGCTGGGATCTTCGGTATCTGTACGTACTGCTCATCCGGACGTGTCCTGAGACCTAGATACGCGCGGCTACTATCAGGGTGTCGACACGCCGGGAGGATTTGCTGGATTAGCCTTACCTTAGCTCGGTATATCTTGAGCACGGGATTCCGAGGATACTTGGGTCTTCACACTTTGGAGTTGCGACTCCGTGGATCGTGGGCTTGTAATGGGTCAAGTTGGAACACCCCTGCAGGGTTTGAACTTTCGAAAGCCGTGCCCGCGGTTATGTGGCAGATGGGAGCTTGTTAATTCCGGTTGTAGATAACTTGACACAATGTTACTAATACACTACCAGCGTGTGTTCCGTGACTGTCAATTTCCGAATCGGGATTCGGGAGTTGAACACGGAGGGGTTATGATTGTGGAGCCTGTAGCTAGGATCACTTCGTGATCACTTCTCGCCGATGCCTTCTCTTCTCGCTCTCACTTGCGTAAGCTAGATGCTAGTTGCTGCTGCAGACTTATTCTTTTCTTCAGCCTTTCCCTCACCTAAAGGCTTAAATAGTTCTATTACCCGGGAACGGGATTGCTGAGTCCTCTGTGGCTCACAGTTACTTCACACCAGATGCAGGTCCAGCTGTGAGCTATCCAGGTGATGGCACCGAGCTGGATTGGGAGTACGACGAGGAGCGTAGTCGGTACTACGTGCGCTACCCGGACGATCAGTAGTGGAGTCTCTTACTAGGATTCGATCCGCCTGTGGTTTATTTATCTGAGTTTGGTACTTTGACATTTGGCTTTTGCCCTTAGAGGGTTGTAGTGCTCTTAATGTATGATGTTTGAGACTTGTACTGTAATTCTGTGACGTGGCGAGTGTAAGCCAACTATTTTCAGTTTACTATCCCTCTTTTACATGAGTTGTGCAAAGATTACCAAACTTGAGATCATTCTAGGATGGACTTATGCCTTTAAGTCGTGCCTCGACACGTAGGAGGTATAACTCCATCCTGGGCATTACATTAGTATGAAGCTTAAATAGAGAGAAATTACGGTTTCCAAAACGAAGGATCAGAAGCAGACGCTCTGATCCAGGATGGATAAGTTGACAACACTTAGTTGTACAATCAATAAAGGTTTGAATTGTCGAGAACCAACTCATGTCCGGAATGACGTCTGAGTCGGAAAGATAATTTTATAAAGGATAACCTGATGACTGCGTGCATACGCACACATTGAATCAATAGGCTCAAAATGGCTAAGACAAGGGATGTTAACGAAGACTACTAGTCATATGAAATTAACCATAATGCAAGCAGGCAAGCATTACAGGAGTAACAGGCTGTAGAGGATTTGCGAAAGATCAAAAGGTATCCCGATGAACTTTGTGAGACACATGAACAATCGAGAAGAACGGGTCCTCGATAATTGTGAGGAAATAACCGTAAGGGTTTTCATGTGACATAAGGCCGCAAGACAGTAAAATCAAAGGATTCTCGAGACAACAGAGAATATTTCGAGGCCTCTTGTAACAACAAGAGCGACGAGAATGATCATGAGTATGACAAGTGCATGCAGATATCCATAGGGATATATCGATGGCAGTGGATTACGAAGGCGATGAACACAAGTTCTCGGGTTAACAGTGGAGAGTATCTTCAGGGTCTTCTGGTGCAGCGGACGATCATCTATCATAAGGTGCTCTCCGGGTGAAAGTGATAGCGAGATCCTAATGTTAGATTTAGCAAAATTCCTTTATCCCGAATAGAAGAGAGATAAGAGTCGCAGAGTATAGACGATGAGTAAAAGATCCTAATACCACACATTGGTGTTGTGGGCCCGTAAGCCACACAACAAGTTAGTAAATTTGTTTTTCAAAGACTAGACTCAACTTCGGCCAAGGAGTTGGAAAGAGGGATTCCTACAGGCAGTCGGCTCTGATACCAACTTGTGACGCCCCCGATTTGTCCGTACACTAATCATGCACGCAAATGTGTACGGCCAAGATCAAGGACTCACTGGAAGATATCACAACACAACTCTAGACACAAATTAAAATAATACAAGCTTTATATTACAAGCCAGGGGCCTCGAGGGCTCGAATACAAAAGCTCGAAAACACAAGAGTCAGCGGGAGCAAGAATATCTGAGTACAGACATAAGTTAAACAAGTTTGCCTTAAGAAGGCTAACACAAAAGTAACAACGATCGAAAAGGCAAGGCCTCCTGCTTGGGACCTCCTAACTACTCCTCGAAGCCGAACTTCACGTAGAACCATCCTCGGGATCCTCTGGGTCCTGGACTCCACCACCTGGTTGCATCACCCGAGAAGAAGGAACAAGAGGGGAAAAAGGGGAGAAAAGCAACCGTGAGTACTCATCCAAAGTACTCGCAAGCAAGGATCTACACTACATATGCAATGATATCTGTGCAAAGGGGTAATATAAGTGGACTGAACTGCAGAAAGCAGAATAAGAGGGGGATAGCTAATCCAATCGAAGACTACGCTTCTTGTAACCTCCATCTTGCAGTAGTAGAAGAGAATATATGGAAGTAACAAGTATCCTCGCGTCTCGCAGCCTCCGTCTTGAAGCAGTAGAAGGGAAATAGATGGTAAGTTCACCAAGTAACAACGAATAGCATAATCCTACTCGGCGATCCTCCCGCACATCACCCTATGAGAGAGCAACCACCGAGTTATCTCTGGCACTTGTAAGGGTGTGTTTTATTAAGTATCTGGTTCTAGTTATCATGAGGTCGGAATACAACTCCGGGTCGTCCTTTTACCGAGGGACACGGCTATTCGAATAGATTAACTTCCCTGCAGGGGTGCACCACATATCCCAGCACGCTCGATCCCATTTGGCCGGACACACTTTCCAGGGTCATGCCCGGCCTCGGAAGATCAACACGTCGCAGCCCTACCTAAGCACAGCAGAGAGGTCAGCACGTCGGTCTAAGTCCTAAGCACACATGGGTCTGGGCCTATCGCCCAATGCACACCTGCACGTTGCGAGGGCGGCCGGTGAGCAGACCTAGCAACCTCCATTACTAAGGAAGTTGCGTTACGCGGTCCACCCGGCGCGCGCCGCTAAACCGCTGACGTCAAGAAGGCTTCGGCTGATACCACGACGTCGAGTACCCATAACTATTCACACGTAGCTGGTTAGTGTGTATAGACCAAATGGCCAGACTCAGATCAAATATCCAAACTCGTTAAGCGTGTTATTATGAAATAACCGCGGACAACGACCAGGGCCAGGTCACCTCTCGACTGGGTGTCTCAACCTGCCCTTGTCGCTCCGCCACAAAGATCCACTCGGGGGCCGTCAGGAACTCAGGCCCACCACTACCTGGATGGAGCCACCTGTCCTTTCAGCCCCCACATCAAAACACTTGTGGGTACTCAAAGAGCCGACCCGACTTTAGTCACATCAAGTATCATGTAAAGTATGTATATAGTATATACCCGTGATCACCACCCGAGGTGATCACGGCCCGATAGTATAGCATGGCAGACGGACAAGAATGTGGGGCCACTGATGGAATACTAGCATCCTACACTAAGCATTAGGATGGCAGGTACATGTATCAACAGTTGTAGCATCAATGACAGGCTATGCAACAGAATAGGAGCAACCGAACAGTAACATGCTACACTACTCTAATGCAAGCAGTAGAGAGAAGAATAGGCGATATCTGGTGATCAAAAAAGGGGGGGGGCTTGCCTGGAAGCTCTGCAGACGAAAGGAATCTTCGGAAACGTAGCTGTAGTCGAACACCGAAGCATCAATGGTCTCGGGGTCTATCACAGTATCGGAGTCTACCGAAAATAAGCAACGAAGGGGAAACAAATAAATAACAGAGCAAACTATAGCATCACAAAGCATAACATGGCAAAAGGCGGTGCTACGTGTGGCCTAACGCGGTGCTCGGTGATACAGGCGAAGAGGAATAACATCCGGGAAAGTATTCCCGATGTTAGGCATTTTCGGGCAGATGAAACGGAGGGGAAGGTTGCACGTTCGGTATGATAGAGGCGTGTGGCGGACGAACGGACCGCGTATTCGGATTCGTCTCGTCGTTCTGAGCAACTTTCATATATAAAACATTTTCATCCGAGTTATCGATTATTTTATATGATTTTCCGAAGTTTTAGACAATATTCTGAAATTAATATTAATTCGAAAATAAATAGCTAAAAGCTAGGGGTACCCAGAAATGTACCCAACAGTTTATAACCCAGGTTGATTGTGGGTCCAGGGGGTCCCAGTTGACCAGTCAAAGTTTGACTGGTCAACAGGGGGTGGGCCCCGCTCGTCATACACTGTTTAGCTAATTAGTGGTTTAATTAACCTAACCACATATTTAGTTTAATTAAACCAATCTTAAATAAGTTAATTAATTAATTACTTTTTATCTATTTTTTAACATATATTTTTTTAAGGGCGTTGGGCCCTACGTGCTGGGGGCCATAGGTCAGTGGCACGAGCCACCGGACAGGCGGTTAACGGGCGGGCGCCCGTGTGGCGCCCGGATGCTCGTGCAGCATTGATAGAGGGTGCCGGCCGGGCATGGCCGTGGCCAGGGCGCGGCCACGGGACGGCGCCGGCCGACCGGTGTGGTGGGGGCACGGCGGCGGTGGCCGGCCGGGGCCGTAGCCAGGGCGCCGGTGCGGCGCGGGTGCGGAGCGAGCGCGTCCGCGTGGGGAGGCGGGCGCACGACGGCCAGCCATCGGGGCAGAGGGGGGGAGCGGCTGCCGGAGCGACGACGAGCGAAGGACGGCGCGGCTTGTAGCGGCTAGATGCGCGGTCAGGCGAGGTCGCGCGCGTACGGCCTCCATCTTGGCCGATGCGGGCTCACGGGCAGGGCGCGAACGACGACGCGGGGTGAAGCAGTGGGCAGCGTCATGTGCGGTCAACGATGGGGAGAAGAGGAGATATGACCCGAGCCCGAGCCTCACCCGCGTTGCAGGGACGAGGGGCGGCGAGGCGCGATGTGGTCCGACGGGGAGGAGGTCGGGGACGAACGACGAAGATGGGGACGGGGCGCCGTCGGGGAGGCAGTCGAGGACGGGGCCGCGTCCGGGCCGCGTCCGGGCCGCCGGCGACGAGGGCGGAGAGGCGACGGCGCGCGTCGACGGATCGGGATCGGGAGCACGGGGGCGCGATCCAGAAGTGGAGGAGAAGGGGAGAGAGGGGTCGTGGGGAAAAGGTGAGGGAGAGTGGGGGCTCGCTGGGTAGGGTTCGGTTGCGATGGGGAGTAAGGGGAAATGGGGTTGGGCCGGCCTGGTGGCCTAGATGCCCGGTTGGGCCATTCGGCCCAAAGGGAGGGGGGTTTTGTTTTTCTTCTTTTTTTTGTATTTTCTTTTCTTTTACTTATTTTTCTATTTCTGTTCTCTTTTATTTACAAGTTAAATTTTGTTTTGTATATTACAAAAGTTGTATCTAATTTAGTATTAGTAATTATTTCACTCCCACAAAAAGTTCACCCCAAAATAATATAGTTTATTATTTTACCAATATAAATGGCATTTAATTATTTGCCTTAGCTACTGTTTTATTCATTTTAGAGTATTAAAATATTTTATAAAAGTGTGGTTTCTCCACTATAATTGTTTATGCATTACCTAGTTCACTCAGAACATTTTAGTTTTAATATTTGAAAACTTTTATTGTTTGCTTGATTTTCTTTTTAACTTGGATTTGAATTGGTTCCGAACTAAAGCGAGATTAGCAACAGTAATCGTGGTGACGTGACATCATTAGCAGAGGTTTACTGTAGCTTGATTACCCGGGCGTCACACTTAGGGGCCAAAGGATAGGCAATGTGGGACTAAACGTAGACGTACAATTTAAAACGAAAGGAAAACGCAGCATACGGGCCTAAAAGCCATCTGCCGGCCACCGCGCCCGTATGTGGTTTTGAAGTTTTTTTTTTAAATTCGGCCCAAGAGAAGAAAGAAAAAAAAACTAACTGGGCCTGGAAAAAAAACGAGGCGCCCGCTTCTACTAAGTTGTGCACGTGCGCGACACATAAATAAAGGTACACGTGCGGTTGTTTTTTTTAATAGAAACAGAGAAGAAAGCCTAAATAACGAAAATAGGAAAAACTTTTATATAGGCGTATTGTATATCAAAATTTACGGAAAAAGAATTCCTACAACATGAACATTTTTGTACTGTCAAATAACTGTTGCAATAAAATCCCATAAAAATCATTTTTAAAATACCAAAATGATTTCAAATTTATTTTTCTCCAATTTTCCACTGTAGGGAATCATGTTACCCTATTTTTCATATAATTTATTTTTGGAGAAAAATGATTTGAATAAAAACTAATAACTCAAATTTTGAAAATGAGTTGCAGACAATTTCAGAAAACTTCCAACTCATATTTCCTATAATTTGAAGAAGTCATTTTATCTTCTCTCGTGAAAATCATTGAGTTGCATAAAGTTTCAGAATTGGAAATAGTTCCAAATGAAATTCAAATATTTTCAAATTCCCTTTCATTTAATTAAATGGAAGAAGTCATATCATCTTCACTCAAGGGTTTTGTATTTGAAAAGAATTTGAATTCCCAGAGATCATAAATGCAAAATGAAAGTTTGGGAAAGTCCTTTTATTCCCTCTCATTTAACTTTCAAAAAGTTTCGAATTCACTCACTTTCAGTCAATACATCAAACAATCAATCAAATCTATCTATTTATATAACATTCCAAAATTTAGAATTTTGGGATGTTACAGTTGATTCGCATTATGTTTTGAGTTTTATGCACTCATCATAAATGTTCTCTTCCCATATCAGATTGCCATATGTGCCTTGTTAATAAGGGTCTATTACCAGGGGCTATATTCAACCTGGTATATGTTGAAAAGACCGAACGCCTGTAGGGAGTGTTCGCCGTCCTGGATGTTTGCCTTATATGCATCAGTTCCGAATCATGTCTTGGGTCAATAGTTGGGTTGCCCGGCTCATGTGCTTACCCCTACGTTCCCGATTGTTCGGCTAGGGTGTAAAGGGAGAACTACTGCGATTGTACGTCTGGCTCGTCCGATCAAGTACCTTAGTAGAGAAAGCCGAAAACTGACTGTCATGATAGGCGAGAACCTGGTCCGCAATCCGGCGACTTAGTTTTATACTAAGATTGATAGAGATCTACCCCGTGTTATACAAAGGGTTGGTTCTCGCCCAGCCAGGTGCAATTGGATACCTTAAATAAAGGAATATCATATCCGCACCAGGGGCTAGTACCTAGCCCCACATGTCAAGCCCCTACGACTAAGTGAAAGCAATAACGCCGCATAGTCTGATTGCCTGGTTCGCTCTGCATACACCTCCTATACGGACCAAGAGGTTGGATAAAGTGTGTATATGCATATGATCGAACACCCCAGTACTATGTACATGGGGGCTGAAGCCGACGACTGGAAACTTTCAGATTTAAATAAACAGTCACACAGGAGGTAGAAGATGCTGATATTATAAATAGCGCAAAAGTTATATACATCGGATTCATAAGCATAGTCTTTACATCTGGATACAACTACTCGAAGATAAAATTCTTTGAACACTAGCCTTCTACAAGCCGGGCGCCGTCGATGACGTCCTAGAAGTACTTCTCCGGCTTGCGATGCTCCTTGCCAGAGGGTGGACCAACAGTGACGATATGCCCAGCATTCATCTTCGCCCAGTGCACTTTGACACGAGCGAAGACCATCCGAGCACCTTCTATGTAGGTCGAACGAGTCAATGCGTCGACCCGTGGACTCGCCTCGACGAGCCGCTTCACCAATCCGAAGTAGCTACTTGGGATTGGATCAGTGAGCCATAGCCTGACTATTAAGTCCTTCTTGGTCGAAACCGCCATGTTGTGCAGCTTGACCAACTGCTTCATCTGGTCGCTGAGGGGAACTAGATGTTTTGGCACATAGAACTGCGACCAAAACAGCTTCTCCGTGTTGCTCCCCTCCAAGGCTCGGAAGAACAGGACGGCGTCTGATACGTCTCCAACGTATCTAATTTTCCAAACACTTTTGCCCTTGTTTTGGACTCTAACTTGCATGATTTGAATGGAACTAACCCGGACTGACGCTGTTTTTAGTAGAACTGCCATGGTGTTATTTTTGTGCAGAAATAAAAGTTCTCGGAATGACCTGAAATTCAACGGAGATTTATTTTGGAATATATAAAAAATATCTGCGGAAAGAATCAGACCAGGGGGGCCACACCCTATCCACGAGGGTGGGGGGCGCCCCCCTGGGCGTGCCCCCTGCCTCGTGGGCCCACTGAGGCTCCACCGACATCACCCCCGACCCCATATATTCACTTCCGGGAAGAGAAAAATTAGAGAGAAGGATTCATCGCATTTTACGATACGGAGCCGCCGCCAAGCCCTAATCTCTCTCGGGAGGGCTGATCTGGAGTCCGTTCGGGGCTCCGGAGAGTGGAGATCGTCGCCGTCGTCATCATCAACCTTCCTCCATCACCAATTCCATGATGCTCACCGCCGTGCGTGAGTAATCCCATCGTAGGCTTGCTGGACGGTGATGGGTTGGATGAGATTTACCATGTAATCAAGTTAGTTTTGTTAGGGTTTGATCCCTAGTATCTACTATGTTCTAAGATTGATGTTGCTATGTGATACGTGTGACGCCCCCGATTTGACCGTACACTAATCATGCACGCAAATGTGTACGACCAAGATTAAGGACTCACTGGAAGATATCACAACACAACTCTAGACACAAATTAAAATAATACAAGCTTTATATTACAAGCCAGGGGCCTCGAGGGCTCGAATACAAAAGCCCGAACACACAAGAGTCAGCGGAAGCAATAATATCTGAGTACAGACATAAGTTAAACAAGTTTGCCTTAAGAAGGCTAGCACAAAAATAACAACGATCGAAAAGGCAAGGCCTCCTGCCTGGGACCTCATAACTACTCCTCGAAGCCGATCTTCACGTAGAAACCTCCTCGGGATCTTCTGGGTCCGGGACTCCACCATCTGGTTGCGTCATCCGAGAAGAAGGAACAAAAGGGGAAAAGGGGGAGAAAAGCAACCGTGAGTACTCATCCAATGTACTCGCAAGCAAGGATCTACACTACATATGCAATGATATCTGTGTAAGGGGGGTAATATCTGTGGACTGAACTGCAGAATGCCAGAATAAGAGGGGGATAGCTAATCCAAACGAAGACTACGCTTCTGGCCACCTCCATCTTGCAGCAGTAGAAGAGAATATATGGAAATAACAAGTATCCTCGCATCTCGCAGCCTCCGTCTTGAAGCAGTAGAAGGAAAATAGATGGTAAGTTCACCAAGTAACATCGTATAGCATAATCCTACTCGGCGATCCTCCCGCACATCACCCTGTGAGAGAGCAACCACCGAGTTGTATCTGGCACTGGTAAGGGTGTGTTTTTATGAAGTATCCAGTTCTAGTTGTCATGAGGTCAGAGTACAACTCTGGGTCGTCCTTTTACCGAGGGACACGGCTATTCAAATAGATTAACTTCCCTGCAGGGGTGCACCACATAACCCAGCACGCTTGATCCCATTTGGCCGGACACACTTTCCAGGGTCATGCCCGGCCTCGGAAGATCAAGACGTCGCAGCCCTACCTAAGCACAGCAGAGAGGTCAGCACGCCGGTCTAAGTCCTAGGCGCGCAGGGGTCCGGGCCCATAGCCAAACGCACACCTGCACGTTACGTACGCGGCCGGTGAGCAGACCTAGCAACCTCCATTACTAAAGAAGTTGCGTTACGCGGTCCAACCCGGCGAGCGCCGCTAAGCCGCTGACGTCAATAAGGCTTCGGCTGAATCCACGACGTCGAGTACCCATAACTAGACCCGGGCATGGACAGCCCGGCCCGACGACCCAGCCCGAGCCCGGCCCGAAAAACCCGGGCCGGGCTTGACATTCGGGCCGGACTCGGGCTTTGTGTTGCAACCCGAAAGATCGTTCGGGCCGGGCTCGGGCTTCAATATTTTGGTATTTCGGGCCGGGCTTTCGGGCTTCGGGCCGGGCTTGCACCTGCGCGCACTAAAAAATAGCATTCGGGCCGGGCTTTCGGGCTTCGGGCTTGATTTCGGGCCGGGCTCGGGCTTGAAGATAGGGAGTATTTCGGGCTTCGGGCCGGGCTCGGGCTTGAAGATAGGGAGTATTTCGGGCTTCGGGCCGGGCTCGGGCTTGAGAAATGAAGTTCGGGCTTTTACAAGCCCGGCCCGAAACCCGGCCCGGCCCGACGTTTGCCCGGGTTTACCCATAACTATTCCCACGTAGCTGGTTAGTGCATATAGACCAAATGGCCAGACTCAGATCAAATATCCAAACTCGTTAAGCGTGTTATAATGAAATAACCGCGGACAACGACCAGGGCCAAGCCACCTCTCCACTGGGTGTCACAACCTGCCCTGTCGCCCCGCCAGAAAGATCCACTCGAGGGCTGTCAGGAACTCAGGCCCACCACTACCTGGATGGAGCCACCTGTCCTTTCAGCCCCCACATCAAATCACTTGCGGGTACTCAATGAGCCGACCCGACTTTAGTCATATCATCTGTCATGTAAAGTATGTATATAGTATATACCCGTGATCATCACCCGAGGTGATCACGGCCCAATAGTATAGCATGGCAGACGGACAAGGATGTTGGGCCATTGATGGAATACTAGCATCCTATACTAAGCATTAGGATAACAGGTAAAGGTATCAACAGTGGTAGCAACAATGACAGGCTATGCATCAGAATAGGAGTTGTCGAATCGACAACAGTAGTAAACTAATGCAAGAGTAAGAGGGAGGAGAATAGGCGATATCTGGTGATCAAGGGGGGGGGGCTTGCCTGGAAGCCCTGCAGACGGAAGGAATCTTCGAAAGCGTAGCCGTAGTCGAACACCGAAGCATCAATGGTCTCGGGGTCTATCACAGTATCGGAGTCTACCAAAAATAAGCAACGAAGGGGAAACAAATAAATAACAGAGCAAACAATAGCATCACAAAGCATAACATGGCAAAAGGCGGTGCTACGTGTGACCTAACGCGGTGCTCGGTGATACAGGCGAAGAGGAATAACATCCGGGAAAGTATTCCCGGTGTTAGGCATTTTCGGTCAGATGAAACGGAGGGGAATGTTGCATGTTCGGTATGCTAGGGATGTGTGGTGGACGAACGGTCTGCGTATTCGGATGCGTCTCGTCGTTCTGAGCAACTTTCATGTACAAGGTTTTTCCATCCGAGGTACGGTTTATTTTATATGATTTATCAAAGTTTTATTAATTTTTCGGATTTATTTATATTCCAAATTTAAACAGGAAATACTTTGCCACCTAGTGCTATCCTAGCCACAGTGTATGACAGGTGGGGTCAGGGTCAAAGTCAATAGTCCAGTCAGCTGTTGACTGGGTCAATGTTGACTGGTCAAGCTGACTGGTGGGACCCAGCTGTCATAAGGACAGTGTAAAATAACAGTTAAATTAATTTAACAGATTAGGTGGGGCCACCTGTCATTGACACATATTTTAAAGAGGTGTTTAAGTTAAACTAATTAGGGGCGGGGGCCCGCTGTCATACACATAGTTAACTAAGCAGATCTAATTAGGTTAGATTAATTCACAAGATTAATTGAATTAATTAATGTTATGATTATCATTATTTGTGCTTACATTTTCGTTTTTTTTCTAAACAGGGGGGCTGGGCCCCACATGGCAGCCTCTGTGTGGCTGTGCTCACGCACACACGCACACGAGCAGGGGCGCCGACGGCCATCGATGGGCACGGCGCTGGGACTGGCTAGGTGCGAGCGGACGACCCCGGGCGCGTGCACCCGCGACTGGGTGCTCGAGGGACGCCGCCAAGGCGCGCGGGCGCCGCCGGGAGCTCGCCGAGGCAGAGCTCCGACCGCGGCGGACGGCAACGCGGATGGGGGGAGAGCAGCGGCAAGTTAGGCGGCCATGACGAGGGGGCAACAGAAAAGCAGGGGGTTCGAAGGGGGAGCTCACCCCAGAGCTCAGGGGGCAGCTCAACAGCGCCAGGGCAGCGGTGGTGGTGGCCGGGCAGAGTAGCGGCATGTGGGAGAAGGAGGGCCGGCGGGGTAGAAGACAGAGGCCAAGGCCACTCGAGGGAAGGGCTCTGGTGTGAGCCCCTCGCTCGACGTGGGTGCAGTTCGCCGGCCTTCCTCGGCCACGGCGGGCGGCGCGCTGGCCGGTGGCTTGCCGAGGAGGCCCGGGCGCGCTTGGAGAAGAGCGGGAGGCAGGGAAGAAGACCAGTGGCGCGATGGTGCCTCGCCGACGAACGACAGCTGCGTCCCGCGTGAGGAGCACCGGAGAGCCGCGGGGGGGGGGAGCAGTGGAGAGGAGAGGTCGCGAGGGGGGGTACGGGCACGAGGGTCCTCGCACCTGGGTGTCCGGCGGCGCGATGGAGGCTGAGGGGAGCGAGAGGTGGAGTGGGGGTTACGGGCGAGTGGTGGGAGGGACTTAGGGTTAGCTGGGTTGTGGAGGCCATATGGCCAGGGGAGAGGGTGGGCCGGCCGGCTGGCCAGCTGGGCCTTTCGGCTCAGCGGGGTGGGGGGGAGCTGGTTTGTTCCTTTTTTTAGTTTAATTTTCTGTCTTCTTTTCTGCTTTCTTTTTCCCTTTGACTCTGTTTTCTATTAAACTTCAGTAGTGTTTCAATTTTATAAAATAGGAGACTTGCACCATAAAAAGTGTTACAAACTATACCACTGCCCCAAAAAGTTTGGTCCTTAATTAACTTAGTTTGTTATTTTATAAATTATAAAAGGATTTTAATTAATTGATTAAGCCACTGATTTTAGTTGTTTTTGTGCAGTTAAACACTTTACAAAAAGTTGGCCCTCCACCAATATTAACAACAGATTATTTACGACAACCTGAACATTTTAGTTTCGAACTTTGAAAACCTTTATTGTTTGACTTGATTTTGAATTTTGAATTTCGAACGGGATTGAACCATCGCGAGATTAATAACAGTAACAGTGGTGACGTGGCATCATTAGCAAGGATTACTGTAGCTTAATTATCCGGGCGACAGAATACGTCTCCAACGTATCTATAATTTTTGATTGTTCCATGCTATTATTTATGATGTTCTGGATGTTTAATGGGCATTGTTATATATTTTTATATTATTTTTGGGATTAACCTACTAACCCAAAGGCCCAGTCCAGATTGCTGTTTTTTGCCTGTTTTAGGGTTTTACAGAAAAGGAATATCAAACGGAGTCCAAACGGAATGAAACCTTTGGGAGAGATATTTTTGGAGCAAAATACGCATGGGAGACTTGAGAACCACGGAGTAGGGCAGACATGGCGTCCACGAGGGTGGGGGCGCCCCCTCTATAGGGCGCGCCCCCCTGCCTCGTGGGCACCCCGTCTGGCCCCCGGTGCCCTCCTTCCTCCTATATATACCTGCGTACCCCGAAACTATCAGAACAACAGAGAAAACCCTAGTTCCACCGTCGCAACCTTCTGTTCCCGTGAGATCCCATCTTGGGGCCTGTTCCGGAGCTCCGCCGGAGGGGGGATCTACCACGGAGTGCTTCTACATCATCATCATCGCCTCACCATGAGTTGTGAGTAGTTTACCATAGACCTTCGGGTCCATAGCTAGTATCTAGATGGCTTCTTCTCTCTCTGTGGATCTCAATACCAAGTTCTCCTCGGTCTTCGAGGAGATCTATTCGATGTAATCTCTTTTTGCGGTGTGTTTTTCGAGATCCGATGAATTGTGGGTTTATGATCAAGATTATCTATGAGAAATATTTGGTTCTTTTCTGAACTCTTTATGTGTGATTATAATATACTTGCAAGTCTCTTCGAATTATTGGTTTGGTTTGGCCTACTAGATCTATAGTTCTTGCAATGGGAGAAGTGCTTGGCTTTGGGTTCAATCTTGCGGCGTCCTTTCCCAATGACAGTAGGGGCAGCAAGGCACATATTGTATTGTTTCCATCGAGGATAAAAAGATGGGGTTTATATCACTATGTTTGAGTTTATCCCTCTACATCATGTCATCTTGCTTAAGGCGTTACTCCGTTCTTATGAACTTAATACTCTAGATGCATGCTGGATAGCGGTCGATGTGTGGAGCAATAGTAATAGATGCAGAATCATTTCGGTCTACTTGTCTCGGACGTGATGCCTATATATAATGATCATGCCTAGATAGTCTCATAATTATTCGCTTTTCTATCAATTGCTTGACAGTAATTTGTTTACCCGTCGTAGTATATCGCTATCATGAGAGAAGCCAATAGAGAACACTATGGCCCCCGGGTCTATTCTCAACATATCAATCTACAATCTACTTTACCTTTCCGCTTTTACTTTCTGTTCTTATAACCAAAAATACCAAAAATATCAAACTATCATCTCTATCAGATCTCACTTTCGTAAGTGACCGTAAAGGGATTGACAACCCCTTATCGCGTTGCCTGCGAAGTTCTTATTTGTTTGTGCAGGTGCGAGGGACTCGCGTGTGATCTCCTACTGGATTGATTCCTTGGTTCTCAAAAACTGAGGGAAATACTTACGCTACTATGCTGCATCACCCTTTCCTCTTCGAGGGAATACAATGCAAGCTCGAGAAGTAGCAAGAAGAATTTTTGGTGCCGTTGCCGGGGAGGCTTACGCAAAAGTCATATACCAAGTACCTATCACAAACCCTTATCCTTCGCATTACATTTTTTGCCTCTCGTTATCATGAAAATAAAGATGAAGATCTAAAAGTTATTGATGTGTCTCCTATTAGATCCTTGTTTTCTAGTATGAATTTTGATAAGTATGGGGCTGGGGATGAGTCTACTCTAATTAAAAGGCGTCCCAATGATTCGGAGTTTTTAGATCTTGATGCTAAAATTGTTAAAAGTGGGAGTGAAGAGATTAAAACTTTGCAAAGTGATGAACCCACTACTTTGGATTTCAAGGGATTCAATTATGATAATTGCTCTTTGATTGATTGTATTTCCTTGTTGCAATCTGTAGTAAACTCTCCGCATGCTTATAGTCAAAATAAAGCTTTTACCAAACACATAGTTGATGCTTTGATGCAATCTCATGAAGAAAAACTTGAGTTAGAAGTCTCTATCCCTAGAAAGCTTTATGATGAGTGGGAACCTAATATTAAAATAAAAATTAAAGATCATGAATGCTTTGCTTTGTGTGATTTGGGTGCAAGTGTCTCCTCTATCCTAAAAACTTTGTGTGATTTGCTAGGGTTCCATGAGCTTGATGATTGTTCTTTAAATTTGCATCTTGCGGATTCCACTATTAAGAAACCAATGTGAAGGATTAATGATGTTCTTATTGTTGCCAATAGGAATGATGTGCCCGTAGATTTCATTGTTCTTGATATAGATTGCAATCCTTCATGTCCTATTATTCTTGGTAGACCTTGATACGTCCTCCAACATATCTATAATTTTTGATTGTTCCATGCTATTATATTATCCTTCTAGTATGTTTTATGGGCTTTTATATACACTTTTATATGATTTTTGGGACTAACCTATTAACCTAGAGCCCAGTGCCAGTTTCTGTTTTTTTCTTGTTTTTGAGTTTTATAGAAAAGGAATATCAAACGGAGTCCAATTGATGTGCCAATTTTTGATGATTTTTCTGGACCAAAAGAAGCCCCCGAAGTAAAAGAGTTGGGCCAGGAGAGCCACGGGCTGCCCACGAGGGTGGGGGTGGGCCCACCCCAGGTGGTGGCGCCGCCCTATCTCGTGGACGGCCCGGAGACCTCCCTGACTTGTGCCCTACGCCAAAAAATCCTATAAATACTGAAACCTTCGGAAAGAAACCTAGATCGGGAGTTCCGCCGCCGAAAGCCTCTATAGCCACCGAAAACCAATCTAGACCCCGTAACGGCACCCTACCGGAGGGGTGAACCCTCACCGGTGGCCATCTTCATCATCCCGACGCTCTCCATGACGAGGAGGGAGTAGTCCACCCTCAGGGTTGAGGGTATGTATCAGTAGCTATGTGTTTGATCTCTCTCTCTCTCTCTCTCTCTCTCTCTCTCTCTCTCTCTCTCTCTCTCTCTCTCTCTCTCTCTCTCTCTCTCGTGTTCTTGAGATGGCACGATCTTGATGTATCGCGAGCTTTGCTATTCTAGTTGGATCTTATGATGCTTCTCCCCCTCTGCTCTCTTGTAATGGATTGAGTTTTCCCTTTGAAGTTATCTTATTGGATTGAGTCTTTAAGGATTTGAGAACACTTGATGTATGTCTTGCACGTGCTTATCTATGGTGACAATGGGATATCATGTGATCCACTTGATGTATGTTTTGGTGATCAACTTGCGGGTTCTGTGACCTTGGGAGTCCATGCATAGGCGTTGGCACACGTTTTCGTCTTGACTTTCCGGTAGAAACTTTGGGGCACTCTTTGAAGTTCTATTTGTTGGTTGAATAGATGTTTCTGAGATTGTGTGATGCATATCGTATAATCATGCCCACAGATTGTAACACCCCATATGTGATACCTTCCATTTATGGCAATATATGAAACGTTGACTTCAACAATTCCATTCTGGGCTCTTCTTTCTTTTCGGGTTTCTTCGTTTTGTTGTGTGCGTGTGTGCATTTCATCCATGTCATGTTGCCATGTGCATTGCATTGCATTCATGTTGTCACTTGCACCCGGTCCCACTCGCCTCTTCCCGTTGTCCGTTTCGAGTTCCGACACTCACACACGTGCTCGTGGCACCCCCGAGTCCTTCTTTCGTGTGTGGCTGTGTAACGTTCCCGGAATGAGGTGAGACATGTCATGCGTTGTTGTTTTGGTACGTGTAGGCCGCCTGTCAAGTTTCGTCGCGTTTGGAGTTCGTTTGGTACTCCAACGGTTAACCTAGTGGGCTAAAAGCTCCTCTTCCTTTTGGCCCAAGACCCCCTCCACAACAACTCACTAACCCAACACAACCACTCCCATCCTCTCGATCGTCGGATCGTGATCGTGTGGGCGAAAACCACACCCCATTAGGAGTCTCCTAGCTCCCTATGCCTATAAAACAGCCTCCCCACGTCCATTTTCGGGTAAAAACCCTAGATCCGAGCTCCCCGCGCCGCCGGACACGTCCGTCCCGGCCGAACGCGTCCGCTCTGCCCCCCCTCAGCCAGTGGCATCGCGCCACGTCGCCTCCTCCGCCGCTAGCCTCCCACCGCGCCACTACGGGCCCGCTCGGCCCAGCGCCGGCCCGCATCGCCTCTGCTCCGCCGCCTGCATCGCCCGTCCCCGCCGCCGGCGCGCCACCGCCCGATGCCGCCGCGCGCCACCAGTCGCCGCCGCCACCGCAGATCCCGCGCGCCTCGGCGCCAGATCCCGCCGCCGGCCGCCGCCGCGGCACCGGCCGCCGCCGTCGCAGCACTCCGACGCTCCGCGCCGACCACCCCGGGCCCTCCCTCGCTGGATCCTCGCCGGGAACCGTCGTCGCCGGCCGTTCCTCGCCGTGGATCGGGACTCCCCCGGTCGAGACGCCTCGCCGCCTCGTGGGCCGGCCCGTCTCCCCGCCGGCCCGCGGCCTCCTCGCCATTTTGGGTCGAAGCCCAGGGTGAGCAGCCCTTCTTCCCCGCCCGCGCGTCGTTTTGTTATTATGCGCTCATGTGGATTTTTCGGAGTTAGAAAAAACTGCTAAGTCCCCGTATCTGTAAATTTCTTACCTCCTTTGCCATGCAATAACTTCGTGCTCGTAGCTCCGTTTTGCGCGTATGATATGTCGAAACGTTCGTCTCGTCGTGCTCTACATGTTAGTACCAGTTTCATGCATGTCAGAGTTCATCTTGTTGACTTAATCTTTGTGGCAAGAGTGCATGTGGCTGTAACTAGTTGTCTGTGTAAATTTGTTGTCATGTTTGAGACGTGATAACTTTGTGCATGTTGGTCCGAATGGAGTGAATGATATGTCCAGATGTTCGTTGTGAGATGCTCTCCAGTTTGTTCCACTATGACATGCTTGTTTGAGTTCATCTTGATCACCTAATCATCGTTGCAAGAGTGCTATATGCTTAAAACTGTTGTTATCTGTAATTTTGTTGCATGCTTGTGGTGTTGATAACTTTGTGCATGTTGGTCCAAATGGAGCATATGATATGTCAAAATGTTCATTGTGAAGTGCTCTACATGTTGGTTGCTGTAGCATTCATGTTAGGTGTCATATTGCCAAGTTAATCCCTGTTGCAAAAGTGCATGTGGCTGTTAAGTGCTGAAACTTGTTGTGAGATGCTGATTTGACTTGCTCATTGCTATTGATGTGTTTGTCTTCATGTCACATGTCAATATGTTTTAGAAGCTCATTCATATGGTCTTTGCTGTGGTGCAATCGACTTTCCATGATATGCCTTGAGGTGACTTAAACAAGCTTGTAAACATGCCATGCCAATGTTGCTGTTTTATACTTAGTGAAAAAAATTGCTAAGTCTGGAATCTGTTAAACCTGATGCTATGTTTGCTTGATGCCTCACTCTAATCCATGCATGCTTTAGTATGTCAAATGATCATGTCTTGTTGTCCATGTTTTGCACTATCCATCCATGCCCTTATTTGCATATATGGCCTGTTGTAGCTTATTTCTTTCTTGCTCTCAATTTGCTATAAATTTACCTGTCAGGTTTTTATCAGCATGATCAATTTAGTGAAGCTTGTTGTTATTGATCCATGCCTCCTATGGAGTTGCTCCAATGGAGTTGTTTGATGTATGCTATGTCTATTACATGTCCATGATCTTTATATACTTAGTGGAGTTGATATGCATGTTGTTTTGTGCCTCCGAAGGCAGCATCGTGATGATGTTTTTGCCTTCCCAGATTTTGACTAAGTCTGGATAAATTTATTGCAACTTGCCATGCTTGGTTAATTGTGTTCCAGTAGGTTTTTGGGTGTGTTCTAAGTTCATGCTTGTTAAGTATCATGTCTACTTCACATCCATGCCCTTTGTCTCCATGTTTGGGTGCTGTATCATAATTATTTCTTGCTCCAAAGATGCCATGTGGCTGTAAACTGCAGTTTTGTGTGAATATTGTTTTGCTTGCCATTTGCAAACCGTGCGCCCGTTTCCGGTGATCTTTATATCGATTTCAACCGAAATCTTCCCCTCTATCCAGTGCTTGCTTGGTTTTCCAAGATGAGGCATTTTCCATCATCTTCTCCTTAGGCTCAAGTGCTTCCACATGCATACGCACATCATACTTGCATCATGTTGATTGTGCATTGCACCGTGTTTGGTATCGTGACGTGTTGTGTTCTTGTGTTGAGTAGAGCCGGGAGCCGAGTCCGAGTTTGATGTTACTACCGAGGCTGAGTTTGAGGAGCAAGGTTACGATCCCTCCGTGGAATCAACAGGCAAGATGACCATACCCAGATATCACTACTATCTTTGCCTATGCTAGATGTCTCGCTCTTTAGCTTATTGCCTCGATGCCTATGTCTGTTTGTCAGCCTCCTATTGTTGCCATGAAACTCTCTAACCACCCACCTAGCAAACCGTTGTTTGTCTACGTAAGCTTCGCTCAGCCCCTCTTATAGCGTTGCTAGTTGCAGGTGAAGATTTGAAGATCTTGCTTCATGATGAAGTTATTGTTGGGATATCACAATATATAAACTCTTAAACTAAATCATCTATATATTGGTAGTAGGTGGAAGGCTAAGCCTCTTGCTTGGTGTTTTGTTCCACGCATGCCGCCCTATGAACCGTTAAACCGGTGTTATGTTCCTTGATTTTGCGTCCCTAACACAGTTGGGGTTTATGGGCCCCCCTTGATAACCCACTTAGCGCTAAAGCTTTTCCAGCAAGGCCCGACATTGGTATTACATTTGCCTAATAACTAAAACTTGCATAGGGACTAGCTATCCCGAGGACTTAATTAACAACCCCCGGACCAGTGCTCCTCATGAGTGTTGGTCCAAACTAGAGCCACTTGTGGTGCCACCCACCTTGCTGGGATCTTCGGTATCTGTACGTAGTGCTCATCCGGTCTAGGCCTGAGACTAGATACGCGCGGCTACTGTCAGGGTGTCGGCACGCCGGGAGGTCTTGCTGGATTAGTTTTACCTTTGTCGGAATATCTTGAGAACGAGATTCCGAGAATACTCGGGTCTTCCCACCTTGGAGTTGCGACTCCGCAGATCGTGAGCTTGTGATGGGCTAAGTTGGAACACCCCTGCATGGTTTGAACTTTCGAAAGCCGTGCCCGTGGTTATGTGGCAGATGGGAACTTGTTAATATCCAGTTGTAGAAAACTTGACATTATGTTCGTAATACACTACCAGCGTGAGTAACCGTGACAGTCATTTTCCAAAGGGGTTCGGGAAGTGAACACGGTGGGGTTATGAATGACGTGCTTAGATAGGATCACTTCGTGATCACTTTGTCGATCATTGGCACTTATTCTCTTCTCGCTCTAAACCCGTAAGTAGCGCTAGTGCTGCTGCAACCTTGTTTTAGGCCTTTTCCGCACCTAAGGCTTTGATAGTATTGCTACCCGGGAACGGGATTGCTGAGTCCTCCGTGGCTCGCAGAGTCTACACAACACCAGATGCAGGTACCGATGAGAGCTATACAGGTGATGGGACAGAGCCGTATTGGTAGTTCGATGAAGAGCATGGATGTTACTATGTGTCTTATCCCGACAATCAGTAGTGGCTTCTACTAGGTGCGATTCGGACCTTGTGATGCTTTATTTATGGTATCTTTCATTTGAATCTTCGTCTGTAGTCGGACCGTGATGTTATTTGGATGATGAATGTTTATGTGATGCATTGTGTGACATGGCGAGTGTAAGCCAACTACTCTTTTACATTTTCATCCCCTCTTTACATGAGTTGTGCAAAGATACCATACTTGAGATCATTCTAGTATGTGATTATAACTTTAAGTCGTGCCTCGACACGTGTTAGGTATAGCCACATACTGCGCATAACAGGTTGGTAATCAGAGCCTTCTCCGACCTAGGAGCCCCCACTGATTGATCGAATCGTTGACGGTTGAGTCTAGGCACACACATGAAAAATGTTTTGAGTCCTATATATATATATATATATATATATATATATCGGAGAGTAGGATTTCTTTTTACTCCTCATCCCGTTATCACTCTGATGAGGACTCATGACGATTGCTCTATCTCTTCTACTCTCAAAAATTCACTAATTTTTTTTAGGATCACGCGAGTATTGTTTGGATTGTTCCGATATCTTTGTGACGAGAACATTGTTCTCGATGCCTCCTCTCATTTAGGGGTTGTGGCAGTTGATGGGCCTCGAACCCCTCGTTGGTTACCCCAAGTGGAAGGTGTAAGATGCAGTAAGTAGAAGTGTTTTCCCTTAGCAAAGATGCCAAGGATCAAATCCCCAGAGACTCCTAGATTCAACAAGTAGGTGTCAATTGCTACGGCGCCAGATTAGTAGCAATCAACGTGGACCTGCACACAGATACAAATAACTTTGCTCCCAACGAGTACAGAGAGGTTGTCAATCCCTCCGGCCTTGTAGTTCACAAAGGGTTAAAAGCAATGATATTAGTGATAGATAGTGTTTTGCAATAGTAAGTAATAACGGAAAGTAAATAGCGGATGTGATCAATGATGGTAATATGGACCGGAGTCTCATGATGTTCACTAGTGATGTCTCTCTCCCAAAAGACAATAAAACAGCTATGTGAGGTAAACAAATTACAGCTGGGCAATTGACAGGACCACGAACGCAAACCAATGCTGAGTACATTGCAAGAAAGGTTGAGGTTCAAAGCATGGGCGGTACGCCAAAGTAAGTAGACCGAAATCCATCAATGCCTACTACTAATCATCCACCTTGAGATATCTATCCAAAACATCTCGCTGGTATTAAGTTGCGAGTCCCACCCATAGTGTAAACTCAATGCAACAGATAACTGCATTAAAAGAACTTTGCGTAAAGTAAACAATCCTTGCACCCGCGGGCACAAGCACCGTTGTTTTCCCCCTTGTGGCAACAGCACATCCCCTAGACTCATGTTTCTGTCACTCAAGCTAGTTATCGAGGGGCATGAACCCACAATCGAGCATAACGTTCCCTCTTGGAGTCACTACCTATTACTCGGCCAAAGCAATAAATAACAACGGAGAACATGCAAGAATTACTTATGAACAAAAATATAAAAGAGGTAGATCAAATATATTACTCAAGATCAATCTGAACATAATCTCATAATCCATCGGATCCCAGCAAACTCAACATAGCAACAGCATAAGGATTACATAGGTGCCTCGATCATGTAGGGCAGCTCACGCGGACTAATTAGTGAAGCACAAGAACGGGAGGAGAACATCACATAGCTACTGGTCATGGACTCATGGTCCAAGGGAGACTACTCACGAGTCATCCGGGAGGCGTCCATGGTGGTGGAGAAGCTCCCGGTGGTGATCCTCCCCTCCGGCAGGGTGCCGGGAAGAGTTCTCCTGGTGCTCCCGATCTTGGAAGCGGCGGCGGCGGCGGAACATAGATGGGATCGCGAAAAGAGTTTTTGTTCTGAGGGTTTCGGAGGGTCCTTTAAATATATGCCAAAGTAGGGCACCGGGGGAGTCTCGGGGGGCCCAGGCGCCCCCCCGGCGCGGCCCAGGGGGGGGGGGCACCGCCAGGGCGCCTGGAGCCCTGGTAGCCCCCCAGGCTGCCCTTCGGATGCAGTGTTGTTTCCGGATCGCTGATTTTTTATATAATTTTTCTGGATTTTTCTGGGCAGTTCTCGAAACGTGAAAACCCGAAATACAAAAACAGCCGAAAACAGAAACTGGCACTGGGGTGCACTGGATTAGTAAGTTAGTCCAAATATGATCAAAAGTGTATGGAAGTGTATGAATATCATAGCAATATCACCCAAAAGTGGCATGGAGCAAGCAGAAATTATAGATACGTTTTGGACGTATCAACATCCCCAAGCTTAATTCCTGCTCGTCCTCGAGTAGGTAAATGATAACAAGAATAATTTTTGTGGTGACATGCTATTAACCATATAGGACTTTTTATAGTCATATGACAAAAGCTTACTGAGACAATGATTCTATAGTAATTAAGTTGCCTCATGAGAAAATCACAAATGACTAAAAGTTTTACAATATGAAACTGAAACATCAAAAATATTTGCAATGAACATGATGTGCAAATATGATAAAGTGATATCTAGCTTGCCCCCTTTAGTGATGCAAAACATAAATGCAGGGGCACCTTCAAGGTTTAAGTGATGACTAGATACAATGATTTCAGAATAGATGATATCACAATCATGCAAAAGACAATGCTACTTTGGGACAATGCACATTACACTCAGAATGACAATCATGCTCTCAGTAGTTGGTGCTTCAACATAAAGGTAAAAGAGTGGTTAAGTGCTAGAGCTTTTTATTTTGAAAACATGGAAGCAATTGTGTCAACGGTAGTAGTACTTCATATGTGTCATGCATAAAACATCCTATAAGTTGCAAGCATCATGCATCGTATACCAATAGTGCTCGCTCCTTGTCCTAATTAGCTCGGATCCCCGTGGGTTATCATTGCATTACATATGTTTTAACCAAGTGTCACAAAGGGGTACCTCTATGCCACCTGTACAAAGGTCCAAGGAGATAGATCGCATTTGATTTCTCGTTTTTGATAGATCTCAACTTGAGGACATCCATACCGGGACAACATAGAAAATAGATGATGGACTCCTCTTTAATGCATAAGCATGTTCTCATGAGAGATTGAGGATTAAGGTCCAAGCTAAAACTTCCACCATGATGCATGGCTTTGGTTGGCGGCCCAATGTTCTTCTCTAACAATATGCATAGTTATTCAACCCACGGTAAATCACCCTTACTTCAGACAAGACGAACATGCATAGCAACTCACATGATATTCAACAAAAGTGTGACAGTTGATGGCGTCCCCAGAAACATGGTTACCGCTCAGCAAGGAACTCATAAGAAATAAGATACATAAGCAACATATTCTTTACCACAATAGTTTTTAGGCTACTTTCCCATGAGCTATGTATTGCATGGTTAGTTTGCTTAGTACAGGTGGAGGTTAGCAAAAGACTGGGAGCGACCAACTAAGAGAGCAATGATGGTCATAATCATGCAGAGCGACAAAGCAATATTGAATCAGACATGGTAGTTATATCGCTACTCAGAAATAAAAGATCATCAAGGCTTGACAGACTTTCTTTACAGTCTTAAATATGTGTGAGCATACGCCAGGTCAATCAAAATAAATTCTCGAAGGAAGATATTACTAAACCATACCACATCATAGGCAAACAAAGCAAGTTGGTACTCCAATAACATATTGGGAACCCCCCAGCTATTTGAGATTAACCATAAGAAAACCTGAACTACTAAGTACCATCATGCAAGTAGCATCTTTATCATTAACACATTAACCAATGCAACGGAAGCAAACTCTCTTAATAAGGTGAGCATGATAATTAAAGAGAGTTCAAGCAACCAACTAAACAAAATTCTTTGAAAAGATAAGCATGAATACTAAGAGCAGAGCACGATAGTAGCTATTAAAAGACAAAGAACACACACAGCAAAGATAGACATGGAAATTCTATGTTATGTTCTAGGTAGAGGTGGAGCGTGTTTCTCTCCCACATAAAGGAATGCTGAGTTCCGACTCGTTATGAAAAACTAAAAAGAAAACTAAAAGCAAGACGCTCCAAGCATAGCACATAACACATGAAGTGATAAAAATATAGCGAAACGAAAGACGAACTGATAATGTTGATGGAGAAGGGGATGCACGGGGGCATCCCCAAGCTTAGACGCTTGAGTCTCCTTGAATATTTCTTGGGGGTGCACGGGGGCATCCCCAAGCTTGAGCGCTTGACACTCCTGAATCTTTTTATCATCTTCCCTCGCACACTTGAAAACTCCCTTCATACACAACTCATCATAATCTGATTAGCGAGGTTAGTACCCTTAATAAAATAATTATACCTTGCTGGAAATAAGGATATTCTTGAAGTTCTACTGTTTCTCAAGATTGCCAAAAGGTTTTTGCAAAGAAAAAGCAAGTTCTTGATTTGCAAAGTGAGGGAAAGGCAAAACAGGACATAATCTGTGAAAAACAGAACATCAGGCAGTAATTGATCTGTTCGGGATACTTCTACAACTCAAATCAAAAAACTCAGAACAGACGCACGAAAGACAATTATATAGAGAACGCTGTCGAAAAAATTCAGACCAAAGAGATGATCTGGTGATTTCATACGAATTTTGCTATCCAAGGACAGAATCTGTTTCCTGGACAGCACCTCACAACTTTTGAACTTTCTAGCAATCGGAGGCTATACTTGGCACAAATATGAAAAGCAAAGATACAATGATGATGCTACAGCAGTAAACAACATCAAGACACGACAAAAGCAAAAAAATTATTCATGTGGGCTGCCTCCCAAAAGCGCTTTCTTTTATGCCTTTAAGCTAGGCATAATGCATAGATCAAGTTTTATCAAGAGTAAAAGAATAACTAGCCCGTACAACGGACTCAAAAGGTAACTTGATCTTCTTACGAGGGAAGTGTTCCATCCCTTTCTTGAGAGGAAACTGAAATTTTATATTACCCTCTTTCATGTCAATGACAGTACCAACGGTGCGCAAAAAGGGACGTCCCAAAATAATTGGACAAGAAGGATCACATTCAATATCCATAATAGTAAAATCAACGGGCACATAATTATCATTGACAACAATAAGAACATCGTCGATCCTCCCCAAAGGTTTCTTTATGGAAGAATCAACGAGACGAACACCAAAAGAACAAGAATCATAGGTTTTCAATTTAAGCATATCATATATCCTTTTGGGCATAACAGAGGTACTAGCACCAACATCACATAATGCATAACAAGAGAAGTCATTCAAATTAATTTTTATCATAGGATCCCAACCATCTTCTAGCTTTCTAGGTATGGAGGCTTCTACTCTGAGTTTCTCCTCCCTAGCTTTGATGAGAGCATTAGTGATATGCTCTGTGAAGGCAAGGTTAAGCGTGCTAGTGCGGGGATCTCTAGACATCTTGTGAAGGAAATCAATAACTTCGGTAAGAGTGCAATTATCAAAATGAAGGTCACGAGCATCAAGTAAAGTGGTAGTGGTGTCCTTAAGGTTCTCTTGTTTGGTAGTTTCTATAGTCATAGCATCACCATTAATAGGTCCATTGGGACCAGGAGTACATTGGGTGCTAAGAGTGTGAACATCCTCAACAACTTGGATAGTAGCAACAATGTGGTGGGTAGGAAGGCTCTTAATTCTTTCCTCTTCCTCCCTTTCTCTAGCCCATCTTTCTTTAAGCTTAGCCATCATCCTAATGTTTTCATTAATTTGTACTTGAGTAGCATTAATAGGGATGACTTCCCTCTCCTTAAGTGGAGAAGTTTCAATTTTTAGCAATTTTACCTCATTGGCTAAGTGGTCTACCTTAAAAGAAAGATCATCTAGTTTATGTAGTTTCTCTTCTACACTTTTATTGAAGGCTTTTTGGGTAGTGATGAAATCTCTAAGCATGGTCTCTAGTTCAGTATTGGAGTTCTTGGTACTAGGATAAGCATTGTTGTTCCCATAAGAGTTAGAGGGGAACGGTCTAGGATTGTTACCAAAGTTACTCCTATAAGCATTGTTGTTAAAATTCTTTCTAGAGATAAAGTTCACATCTACTTGTTCTTGAGCAATCAAATAATTTAAAGGAACATCTCGAGGATCAATAGTAGATTGCTTCGAAAGTAGAGACATGATCAAGTCAACTTTTTCATTTAAGGAGGAAATCTCCTCGACAGAGTTTACCTTCCTATCTGTTGGAGCGCGTTCGGTGTGCCATTGGGAATAGTTGGTCATCATCTCATCGAGAAGCTTTGTGGCAGCACCAAGTGTAGTTGACATAAAAGTTCCTCCCGCGGCCGAATCTAACAAGTTCCGCGAGGTAAAGTTCAAGCCTGCATAAAAAGTTTGGATAACCATCCAAGTAGTCAAACCGTGAGTAGGGCAGTTCTTAATAAGAGATTTCATACGTTCCCAAGCTTGGGCAACGTGTTCATTATCCAATTGTTTAAAATTCATTATGTTACTTCTAAGTTGGATAATTTTAGCAGGTGGATAGTATTTTTCCAATAAAAGCATCTTTGCACTTGTCCCATGAATCTATGTTATTTCTAGGCAAAGACTGAAACCAAATTTTAGCTCCTCCTCTCAAGGAGAAAGGAAAAAGCTTAAGCTTAACAATATTACCATCTATTTCTTGGTACTTTTGCATATCACAAAGTTCAACAAAATTGTTCAAGTGTAAAGCAGCATCATCTCCAGCACCGGAGAATTGTTCTCTCGTGACTAAGTTCAGTAAAGCAGGTTTAATTTCATATGAAGGTGCTGAAGTGGCAGGTGTAGTGATAGGTGTGCTGATAAAGTCATCGTTGTTGTGACTAGTGAAGTCACACAACTTGGTGTTCTCGGTGGAACCCATAGTAGCAAGCAAGCAAGATAACTATTTTTGTGATTTTCGGTAAAAGGGTACTAAAGCAAAAATTGAAAGGTAAACTAATAAGACTAAAAAGCAAAGGTAAAAGATAGCATGCAACTCCCCTATCCTGAAGAGTGGACTCCCCGGCAACGGCGCCAGAAAATACTCCTTGATGGGCCTCGAACCCCTCGTTGGTTACCCCAAGTGGAAGGTGTAAGATGCAGTAAGTAGAAGTGTTATCCCTTAGCAAAGATGCCAAGGATCGAATCCCCAGAGACTCCTAGATTCAACAAGTAGGTGTCAATTGCTATGGCGCCAGATTAGTAGCAATCAACGTGGACCTGCACACAGATACAAATAACTTTGCTCCCAGCGAGTACAGAGAGGTTGTCAATCCCTCCGGCCTTGTAGTTCACAAAGGGTTAAAAGCAATGATAGTAGTGATAGATAGTGTTTTGCAATAGTAAGTAATAACGGAAAGTAAATAGCGGATGTGATCAATGATGGTAATATGGACCGGAGTCTCATGATGTTCACTAGTGATGTCTCTCTCCCAAAAGACAATAAAACAGCTATGTGAGGTAAACAAATTACAGCTGGGCAATTGACAGGACCACGAACGCAAACCAATGCTGACTACATTGCAAGAAAGGTTGAGGTTCAAAGCATGGGCGGTACGCCAAAGTAAGTAGACCGAAATCCATCAATGCCTACTACTAATCATCCACCTTGAGATATCTATCCAGAACATCTCGCTGGTATTAAGTTGCGAGTCCCACCCATAGTGTAAACTCAATGCAACAGACAACTGCATTAAAAGAACTTTGCGTAAAGTAAACAATCCTTGCACCCGCGGGCACAAGCACCGTTGTTTTACCCCTTGTGGCAACAGCACATCCCCTAGACTCATGTTTCTGTCACTCAAGCTAGTCATCGAGGGGCATGAACCCACAATCGAGCATAACGTTCCCTCTTGGAGTCACTACCTATTACTCGGCCAAAGCAATAAATAACAACGGAGGACATGCAAGAATTACTTATGAACAAAAATATAAAAGAGGTAGATCAAATATATTACTCAAGATCAATCTGAACATAATCTCATAATCCATCGGATCCCAGCAAACTCAACATAGCAATAGCATAAGGATTACATAGGTGCCTCGATCATGTAGGGCAGCTCACGAGGACTAATTAGTGAAGCACAAGAATGGGAGGAGAACATCACATAGCTACTGGTCATGGACTCATGGTCCAAGGGAGACTACTCACGAGTCATCCGGGAGGCGTCCATGGTGGTGGAGAAGCTCCCGGTGGTGATCCTCCCCTCCGGCAGGGTGCCGGGAAGAGTTCTCCTGGTGCTCCCGATCTTGGAAGCGGCGGCAGCGGCGGAACAGAGATGGGATCGCGAAAAGAGTTTCTGTTCTGAGGGTTTCGGAGGGTCCTTTAAATATATGCCAAAGTAGGGCACCGGGGGAGTCTCGGGGGGCCCAGGCGCCCCCCTGGCGCGGCCCAGGGGGGGGCGCCGCCAGGGCGCCTGGAGCCCTGGTGGCCCCCCCAGGCTGCCCTTCGGACGCAGTGTTGTTTCCGGATCGCTGATTTTTTATATAATTTCTCTGGATTTTTCTGGGCAGTTCTCGAAACGTGAAAACCTGAAATACAAAAACAGCCGAAAACAGAAACAGGCACTGGGGTGCACTGGATTAGTAAGTTAGTCCAAATATGATCAAAAGTGTATGGAAGTGTATGAATATCATAGAAATATCACCCAAAAGTGGCATGGAGCAAGAAGAAATTATAGATACGTTTTGGACGTATCAGTAGTGTCCCGGGGAGTTGAGCTCCGAGGTGTTGTCGTCACAAATCTATCGCACCGGTTCTAGAATACTTAAGACGGCCGACATCGAAAACTCTTCCCCTGTATCCCCAACACCCGATTGCATAACCGGAAACCTTCGGAAATTAATAGGTGGGTTCATCTAATAGCTCGTAGGCATTCTTCCAACGAATGCATGATATGGAGTTCGGGGTTCTACATTGAGTGAAGTGGTTTTATGGGCGTTGTTCTGATCGGGAGTCGCATCTTAAAGGGTTCTTGGCTATGCTGATCCGGGTATTGCAAAACCCTTTTGAAACACGTTCCATGAGCTTTCATCACGAACATGTGGAACGAAGCTTTTATCTTGTATTTGTTCTATCTGCTCCTTGTTGTTTTTATTTACCTCTGTTCTCCCAAATGGCTTCTCGAGAATATTCTTGTACCATTAAACTGTGGTTTACATTCGTTCATTTTGTTCGAATGTTCTTGTGAAGACTTATGTTGCAATTCTAGCCGTTGATTCAACTTATATAATTTCAATCAATGGCTAATAGTTGTCATCTCATTCAGGATGGCTCCTAAGAAGGCTCCCAATGCTAACCCAGAGGGTGAAGAAGTTCCTGATCATCCTCCTTCCCCTCCTCCTCCGTCTGAGGCCTGGAGAGCAATTATGCAAGTGACCAACCAGAACACCCAGATGTTGATGCAAATGATGCAGAACATTCAAGCCAACCAAGCAAATCAAGGTGGTCATGGGAACCAAGGCCAAGCCAATCTGTTCAATCAACCTCACTTTGCTACTCTCAACCAATTCTGGCAAACCAACCAAAGTCGTTCAGTTACTGTGTGGATCCGCTAGATGCTGAGGACTGTATCACAGACATCAAAAAGCACTTTGAATGCAGTAACGTGAGACCTGAGGATTATGTCAAGTTTGCCGCCTTCCAACTCAAGGACCAAGCTGCTGATTGGTGGCAACAGTACAAAGATTCCAGAGGTGGACGTGAAATCTCGTGGACTGACTTCTGCAAGGATTTACGCTCTCACCACATTCCAACTAGTGTCATTGAAGGCATGCGTGAGCAATTACGCAACCTGAAGCAAGGCACCATGTCTGTCTATCAATACAATGTCAAGTTCCTGAACCTTGCCCGCTATGCCAAGCAAGACATCCCAAATGCCAAGAGCAAGATTTATCAGTTATGTGGTGGTCTGAAGGATGAACTCCAACTAGCTCTCACCGTGTTCGAGCCGGATGAATTTGATCAATTTTATAACATGGCTCTTAAGCAAGAGGCAGGCCAGCTCAAGGTTGAAGCTTCCAAAAAGAGAATCAGAGATGTTGTTCACTCCTCCTCTTCTTCCCATGTGGTTGCAAAGCAGCAGAAGTTCTGGCTTCCGCCTCCTCCAGTGCTCCACCCTCCAAACAACAACAACAAGCACTCTGGTGGTCGTGGTTTCTCCCACCCACCCAACCCAAGCATTCAGTCCAAGAATCACTTTCAAGCTTAGAAGTCAAGTGGTCCTTATGATCGTCCTCTCTCAGAAGTGGTTTGCAACAAGTGTGGCCAGAAGGGTCACTATGCCAACAAGTGTTCCAACCCAAGGTGCCTTCCGCCTCCTCCACCTGTCAGCACTACTATTGTCAAGCACAATCCCAAGGCAGCAAGAGTGAATCTGATGAATGCAGCTCAAGTAGAGAATTCTTCAGATGTGATACTTGGTAATCTTCCAGTTAACTCTATTCCTGCAAAAGTATTGTTTGATTCGGGTGCATCGCTTTCTTTCATTTCAAGACCATTTGTTGCTAAGCATACTTGGTTTCGGAGAGCATTCCTAGACCTTTAAAGATTATTTCTCCGGGATTGCAAATGACTTCCAACTCAGTTGTTCCGGATGTATCTATTCATATGGGTGATTACCGTTTTCTGGTTTCTCCGTTTATTCTCGGCAATTCCGACATTGATCTTATTCTTGGGATGGATTGGCTCTCCAAGCATGATGCAAACATTGATTGTGCAAATAAGGAAGTCAGGCTTACTCATCCTGACGAAGACGTGATTATCTTCACCTCTCGATATAACACAATCAGGCTATTCTCTCTCAATGACAAGGGCGAGATTAATGCCATCTCTTAGATTCCGGTGGTCAATGAGTATGAAGATGTTTTCCCTGAAGAGCTTCCAGGCATGCCTCCCCATCGTCAAGTTGAATTCGTCATTCAACTCGAGCCCGGTACCGAGCCAGCATGTCGGTGTCCGTACAAGCTTTCCCCTGATGAGTTGAAGGAGCTGAAGAAACAACTCGATGAGCAAGAACGTATGGGACTAATCAGGCCTAGCACTTCTCCTTGGGGCTGTGGTGTTCTATTTGTCAAGAAGAAGGATGGCACGGAACGCCTTTGCGTTGATTACCGGCCATTAAACAAGAAGACAATAAAGAACAAGTATCCGCTCCCCAATATCAATGAATTGTTCGAGCAGCTCAAAGGAGCAAAGGTGTTCTCAAAGCTCGATCTCCGGATGGGTTACCATCAGATTCGTATTTGTGAAGAGGATATTCACAAGACCGCATTCAGAACAAGCTATGGCTCCTATGAATACACGGTCATGTCTTTCGGCCTTGCAAATGCGCCACCCACCTTCTTGTGACACCCCGAGACCAATGCGCCAGGTGTCAGTCAGTTATTTGTCTATGTTGCCTTGTCATCTGCTTGCGTGTTGCATCTTGCCATGTCATCGTGTGCTTGCATCAGCATGTTTTCAAAACTTGCATCCACCCGAGTCCCCTCGCCCTTTCCGTTGTCTGTTCTGAGCCCAAACACACTTGCACGCGCCCGCGGTGTCTCTGAATATTTATTTTATGAGTGGCCGGAAAAACGTTCTCGGAATGGGATGAAACTTGGCGTGTGGTCTTATTATAGTGTAGACAGGCCGCCTGCAAAATTTCGTCGCATTCGGAGTCCGTTTGATAGCCCAACGGATATATATAGCGGTACTAGTCGCCGGTTTAAACGTCGGACGTTTTCGGTCTCCGAATACCCCATGGGCCTCTTCTCTTCTCTCCCCACAACCCCTCCAACACAGCCCACTAACCTCCCCTAGGCCCATCCTACCTCACCTCGCGATCGGATCCGTCGGATCGCGATCGGAGGGCTAAAAAACCCCCTCCTAACCCCCCCTAACCCTAGTCTTTCCTTATATAACCTCCTTCCCTTGCCATTTTTGGCCTTCTCCTTCCTCCCCTCGAATTTCGCGCAGCCAGCCTCCCACCTCGCCACTTGGCACCGCCGCCGCCGAGCCTATCGCGCAGCCAGCTTCCCCGAGCCATCCGGCGGCCCCCGAGCTGGGATCTCGGCCGTCCGCGGCCAGATCGGATGGCCCAGAGTCCATCCAGTCGGCTCCCATAGCCCGAGCCGGCTCCTCGCGCCCCTGGCTGGCTACCCGCCGCCGCGGCCTGCCCCCGGGCCGGATCGGGCCCGTACCCTCGCACCGCAGGCGCCCGCGCGAGCCGCGGCGCCCGAGCCCTCCAACTGCGCCTGGCTCCCTCCGCCGCCGCCTTCCTCACCCCGCGCCGCCGGTGAGACTACCCACCACCTCGTGCCATGCCGCCGCCGGCGAGCGCCATGGCCACGCGCGCTCCAGGCTCCGCCGCTGCCTGCTGCTCCCTCTCGCCTCGCCCCGTCAGCGCCGCCCCGACGGGCTCGCTCAATCGCCGCGGGAGCTCGCCGCCGGCCCCCTTTCGGCCGGATCCGGCGTCCTCCAGGCCATGCCGCCGCCCGGGAGCTCGCCAACGACCGCCTCCGGCCCGGATCCGGTGAGATCCGGCCGGATCCATCGCAACCGTCGCCGGCCCCGAGCTCATCTGCCCGCGCCGGACATGTCCGGAGGTGGCCGGACATGTCCGACGGCCTCCTCTGCCGTGTGACACTGCTAGTGGGCCCGCGTGTCAGCACCGACGGACGTGTCCGTCCGAACCGGACAATGTCCGCCCATCCCCGAGGTCTATTTTCCACTAAGTCCCTGTAATTGCATATTCTGATGCATACTTTGCCTGCCTGTAACTTTTTGTGTGGTGATCCAAATTGAGTGAATGATATGTCAAAATGATCGTGGTGATATGCTCTACACTTTGTTCCATTGTGCCATGCTTGTTTGACTTCATCTAGATGCCCTAATCTCTGTTGCAAGAGTGCTACTTGTTATAAACTGCTGCTACTTGTTAATTTGATGTCATGTTTGAGATATGATAACTTTGTGCATGTTTATCCAAATGGAGCATATGATATGTCAAAAAGTTCATTGTGAAGTGCTCTACATGATGGTTGCTGTAGCATTTATGTTAGGTGCCATATTGCCATGTTAATCTCTGTTGCAAAAGTGCATTTGGCTGTGAAGTGCTGAAACTTGTTATGAGATGCTGATTTCACTTGCTCATTGCTATTGGTGTGTTTGTCTTCATGCCACATGTTTATATGTTTTAGAAGCACAATCATATGGTCTTTGTTGTGGTGCAATCCACTTTCCATGATATGCCTTGAGGTGACTTAAACAAGCTAGTGAACATGCCATGTCATTATTGTTGTTTTATACTTAGTGAAAAACTGCTAAGTCTGGAATATGTTTAACCTGATGCTATGTTTGCTTGATGCCCTACTCAAATCCATGCTTGTTTTGGAGTGGCCAATGATCATGTCTTGTTGTCCATGTTATTGTCTATCCTTCCATGCCCTTACTTGCTCATATGACCTGCTGTGGCTTATTTATTTCTTGCTCTCAAGTTGCTATAAATTATACCTGTCAGGTTTTTATCAGCACGTTCAATTTGGTGGAGCTTGTTGGTATTGATCCATGCCTCCTATGGAGATGCTCCAATGGAGTTGTTTGATGTATGATATGTCTACTACATGTCCATGCTCTTTATGTTCTTATTAGAGTTGATATGCTTGTTGTTTTGTGCCTCCGAAGGCAGCATCGTGATGATGTTTTTGCCTTCTCAGATTTTGACTAAGTCTGGATAATTTTATTGCAACTTGTCATGCTTGTTTAAATGTGTTCCAGCAAGCTTTTGGGTGTGTTCTAAGTTCATACTTGTTAAGTAACATGTCTAGTTCACATCCATGCTTCTTGTTCACATGTTTGAGTGTTCTAGCCTATATTTACCTTCCTCCAAAGTTGCTATGTGGCTGTTAACTTCAGCTTTGCATTGTATCTTGTTTCGTGTGTATGTGTTGAACCATTGCTCCGTTTTGGGTGTGCCCTATATGAAACTTGTGTGATTTTGCATTTAGAATCATAATATCATATTGTTTTCATGTTTGGAGTGAGTTTGCTTGATGTTTGGGTGCATCTTGCACCATTGCCATGCTTGACTTGTTTTGCTCATATCTTCTAGGCCGTAGCTCCGAATTAAACAAACTTTATATGAAACTTGACTAGAATTTCATGTAGATCATCATGGTGCATGTTAACTTGCTGTTTAATAACTTTAACTTAAGGTTTGTTCAGATCTGGACTAATTTCAATTTAGGCATATGGGGACTTACCGGAGTTGTTATGTGTTGATTCCAGCCTCATTTAAACTTGTTGTTTGGTGTTGTTCTTGTGTGCTTCATCCCTTGCCATGTATTGCATCATATATAGACTTGTCTTGCATCATACTTGGTTGAGCATATTGTCATGTTCTTGTGTTGTGTGTTTACCGTATTGCTTGCTTCTTCTCATTACTGCTTGTTCCGTTGCGATCGTGAGGATTCGTTCGTCTACCCGTGGTTCGTCTTCAAGGCTTCTTCTTCGTCTTCTTCATGGATTCGTTCTTCTTCCTTGCGGGATCTCAGGCAAGATGACCATCACCTTGAATACTTTTACTATCATTGCCATGCTTAGCTGTCTCGATGCTATCGTTATATGTCGCGCTACCCATCATTATTGTCAGCCCTCTTCTTGTTGCCATGAAACCTCTAACCTTTGACACCTTCCTAGCAAACCATTGTTTGGCTATGTTACCCTCTTGCTCAGCCCCTCTTATAGCGTTGTTAGTGGCAGGTGAAGATGAAGATCGTTCCATGTTGGAACTTGTTGTTGGAATATCACAATATGTCTTATATATATTAACACACCACTATACTGGGCATGGCTGGAAGGCTTGGCCTTTTGCTCGGTGTTTTGTTCCACTCATGCCACCTTAGGAGCCGATAAACCGGCATTATGTTCCTTGATTTTGCGTTCCTTACACGGTTGGGTATATGGGGACCCCTTGACAGTTCGTCTTTGAATAAAACTCCTCCAGCAAGGCCCAACATTGGTTTTAATTTGCAACATAATAAAAACTAAATTATTTAATTAATTGCATAGGGAGTTAGCGTTACCCGAGGATTCTTTCTACATAGCAGGGGGCCAGTGCTGATGGTGTTGGTCCCAATGGGGAGACTGCGGGGCCACCACGGGGAAACTCAAGGATTGGCTCCCTGTGACGCCCCCGATTTGACCGTACACTAATCATGCACGCAAATGTGTACGACCAAGATCAAGGACTCACTGGAAGATATCACAACACAACTCTAGACACAAATTTAAAATAATACAAGCTTTATGTTACAAGCCAGGGGCCTCGAGGGCTCGAATACATAAGCTCGAATACACAAGTGTCAGCGGAAGCAACAATATCTGAGTACAGACATAAGTTAAACAAGTTTGCCTTAAGAAGGCTAGCACAAAACATCAACGATCGAAAAGGCAAGGCCTCCTGCCTGGGACCTCCTAACTACTCCTGGTCGTCAGTTGTCTCCACGTAGTAGTAGGCTCCATCGGGGTAGTCGCAGTCGTCAAGGGTGGCGTCTGGCTCCTGGACTCCACCATCTGGTTGCATCAACCAGCAAGAAGAAAGAAGGGGGAAAAGGGGGAGCAAAGCAACCGTGAGTACTCATCCAAAGTACTCGCAAGCAAGGATCTACACTACATATGCATCGGTATCAATGAAAGGGGGTAGTATCTGTGGGCTAAGCTGCAGAATGCCAGAATAAGAGGGGGAGAAGCTAGTCCTATCGAAGACTAGCATCTTCTGGAAACCACCGTCTTGCAGCAAGAGGGGGAAGTAGAGTAGTATAACATAAGTCATATTTATGTTGTTGTTCCAATGCTCCGGGATCATTTCTCGACTCCCGAAGCAACATATCCAAACAATGCCTCAGCATCCAGTTCTAGTTGTAGCGACCGGGATACAACTCCAAGTGTCCGTTACCGTAGGACAGGCTATCGATAGATGTTTTCTTCCCTGCAGGGGTGCACCAACTTACCCAACATGCTTGCTTAACTCTGGCCGGACACACCATCAGGTCATGCCCGCCCTCGGCCAAACAATACGCCGCAACCCGACCTAGGCTTAATAGAGAGGTCATGCACGCCGGACTAAACCCTATGCCCCCAGGGGTCATGGGCCAATCGCCCCGGGAACTCATGCACGTTGTGTGGGCGGCCGGTGAGCAGACCTGGGAAACCTCCTTAAAAAGGTAGGTGCTTATGCAATCCAACCCGACGTGCGCCGCTCAGTTACAATGACGTCAGTTAAGCTTCGTCTGATGCATACGACGCAGAACGCCCATACTATGCCCACGTGATGGTTAGTGCTATCAGGCCAGAGGCCCCTTGGATCAAATATCCAAACCGTTTAGTGTCTTGGGAACGCGCGGTAATGAGCAGAGACTCACGATAATGTGACCCCATCGCCCCGTCTCGAGAACTTGCGGCAAGGGCGAGTGCCCGGCCACGCCTCGTATTTATCTCACGGGCACCTTCCAGGTCAACCCGACTACACATCACTCGCAATTAAGCTCGCGCGGGTACCCCTCGGGGTCGACCCGTCTTTAGTAACCAGGTTCAGTGTAAAGTCATAGTAACCAAAGTAACTGTGTGTCTGACACCAAAGGAAAACCTGAGGAAATCACCCTCGATGGAATTCCACCTGATGTTTATCGTCAAGGTGAACGAAAGAGGAGTCACCCTCGAGGTCCACTCTTGAGGAGTTGCATGAAAATGTCGTTATCGGGAGTGGAGAAAGAGGAATCACCCTCGATGACCACAACCGATGAACTAACCTACAAGGTTAGCATCAGAAGTGCTGATGAGGTCTCACCCTCGGCACTCGATAGTAACCCAGTAGTGTCGAGCAACTAAGGGGAAAGTGATGTGCGGTGCCGGGTCCTGGTCTTCGATCCCGTTGAACGGGTCTTCTGATAATCCAGCGAGGCAGTCGGGACAAGGTAGGGGGTCACTGGTGGATCTCTAACCAGCCTATACTAAGCAGTTTAGTATAAACATGTAAGGTATGAAAGCAATATCAACAACAGGCTATGCATCAGAATAGGATCATACAAAAAGCAGTAGCAGTTCTAATGCAAGCATAAGAGAGAAGAGAGTGGGCGATATCGGAATGATCAAGGGGGGTTGGCTTGCCTGGTTGCTCTGGCAAGAAGGAGGGGTCGTCAACACCGTAGTCGATCACCGGGGCATCATCGGTCTCGGGGTCTACCGGAGAGAAGAGGGGGAAGAAACAATAAATACAAAGCATACAGATGCAATAAAGAAGCATGAAAAGTCAACACGCAGTGCTAGGGCGTTTTAACGCGGTGCTACACGATACCGGCGAAGGGGGATATCACTCGGAAAAGTATCCCCGGTGTTTCGTGTTTTCGGGCAGATGAAACGGAGGGGGAAATTTGCAGGTTCACTATGATAGAGATGTGTGGCGGATGAATGGACAACGTATTCGGATTCGTCTCGTCGTTCTGAGCGATTTTCATATATAAAACTTTTTCATCCGAGTTACAGATTATTTTATATGATTTTCTAAAGTTTTAAACATTTTTTAGGAATTTATTTAATTAACTTAAATCAACATTATCCAGAATAGTAAGTGATGACATCAGCATGATGTCAGGGTGATGTCAGCGGTCAGTTGACTTAGTCAAACTGACGTGTGGGGCCGTGCTGTCATAGACTACTTTATTTAACCATGTTTAATTAGACTAATGTGTAATTAGTTTAATTAAACATAATTAATTAGGGTTAATTGTCGGGGTTAATTAAGTTAATTATTAATTAATTAATTAACTTTTATTTTATTTTTATTTTAAAGTTCTCTCTTTTTTTATTTTGGGTTGGGCCCCACTGTCATAGGCCCGGGGGGGCACCGGGCGAAACGGATGCGGGAGCCCACGGGTGTTAGGTTCGGGCGCTGCGAGCGCCCGACCTGGCGAGGCCAGTGGCGCGGACAGCGCGTCGGCGCCGGGCGCCGGAAGTGGCCGCGGCGAGGTCGGCCGCCGGAGCGGCGGCAGGCAACGGCGGCGCGCTGGGGAAGCAGCTGGGGGCGGTAGCGAGCGCCGCTGGGGGGGAGGCGCGGCGCACGCGGTGGCTGCGGTGTGTGCGGCCGTAGCGCGGTGGAGGCGGGGAGCGACGGCGGGAGCAGCAGCAAGCTGCGCTGGGGAGCAGCCGCGGGAGAAGAGGGGAATCGGCGGACGGGCCTGCGGGCGCCTGGCGCGCTGGACGGCGGCGTGCGGCAGGGAAGCAGAGGGAGCACGGGGCGGCTGCGAGTCTACGCGCAGAAGGACGCGGGCGACGTCCGGCCATGGCGACCACGACGAGCTATGGGAGTCGGCAAACGGCAACCGAACCAAAGGGAAACTAGGAGGGAGGAAGCGCGGCTCACCACGGAGCTCGGTGACGCACTCGGGGAGGCCGGGGATGGCTCGACGACGACGCAATCAACGGCGAGGGGCCGCGGCCGTGCGCGGAGAAGATGCCACGATGGCGGCGATGTAGCGCTTCCCCGCTTGAGTTTCTGCTTGGTACCGACGAAGATGAGGCGGGCGGAGCTCCTTGTAGTCTCCGTGTGGCTCGGGGAGGTCTCGGAGCACGACTACGAGGCGGCGGTGGCGACGGAGCTCCGAACGACGGGTGAACCAGGGAGGGAGAGGGGTGAGCGAGGGGAATGATCAATCTAGGGTTCGCCAACAAGGTTGGGGACAATCTTATCCTCGCGGGGATTCGTCGGATGCTCGACACGGCGACATCCGCGGCACAGACGTGCGTGCGTGAGCCACGCCATGGCCCATGTTCCCTCTGTACAGAGGTGAGGGAAAAGGCCCTGGTAGTGGGTTGGGCCGTTTACTGTAGTAAGTAGAGCCCATTAGTACAGTAGCTAGCTTCCCCATTTTCCTTTTCTTTTCTGGCATTTAAAACAGCCAATGTTTACAATTGAATAAAGCACCAAAAGACTTTGGAAATTATGGATCTTGGCCATTTAAATATATTGCAATATTTTGTAGTGCCACAAAAGGTTTAGGAGGCATAGGAGTTAAACTGAATTTTCCATAAAAGGAAAAGTGATTAAATGGACAGAATTGGTACTGTTTTAATTCTCATGGGAAATTAAATATCCCAAATGATGTTGAAACATTCATGACAATTAGTTAGTTAAAATTTGTAACCCAGTGAACATTTTAGATTTGATGTTTAACCAATTTAGATTTTCACTTGGCATTTGAATTTGCATTCAAAGGGAAAATAGAAAGAAACATGAGACAATAATGATTAGAAACTTGTTTAGCAAAATTAAGAACTTAACCCCAAGGGTTACTGTAGCATCATTACACCGGGGTGTTACACTCCCGTAGGCTCACCTATCCGGTTGTGGCCTGAGATGAGATACGCGCGGCTACTCTCAGGGTGTCGGCGCGCCGGGAGGTCTCGCTGGACTTGTTTTACCATTGTCGAAATGTCTTGTGCACCGGGATTCCGAGCCTGATCGCATTGTCCTTAAGATAAGGGGTAATATTATTATTACTTCTGCTGATCGTGAGAGCTTGTGATGGGCTAAGTTGGGACACCCCTGCAGGGTTATGATCTTTCGAAAGCCGTGCCCGCGGTTATGTGGCAGATTGGAATTTGTTAATGTCCGGTTGTAGAAAACTTGACAGAGGATCCGAAGTAAAACACACACCTGTGTGAGTAACCATGACTGTCTCTTTTCATTTTGAGAAGAGAACACGGTGGGGTTATGTTTGACTCGTAGGTAGTTCAGGATCTTTAGCGATCATTACTAGTTTGCGACCGTTTGCGTAGATGCTCATCTTATTCTTGTACTCGTAAGTTAGACACCATATATTGCTTAGCCGCTGCCGCAACCTCACCACTTTACCTCTTCCTACCTATTAAGCTTTGATAGTCTTGTTACCCGTGGTTATGGGATTGCTGAGTCCTCGTGGCTCACAGATACTACAACAATAGTTGCAGGTGCAGGTTTCCGAAGACTTGACGTGAGAGCGATGATCGTTGTGTTGGAGTTCTTTCTTCTTCTTCTTCTTCAGTCTTGGGTTAGGTTCCGGGTCGGCAGCCTGGCATAGCAGATGGATGTCGTTGTGCTTTTCATGTTTGCATCCGTAGTCGGATGTCTTGTATTGATGTTGTTGTATTCATGTGACTTGTATGTATTGTTGTATCCCCCATGTATGTATGTAACGGTATGATGTAATGATATCCATCTTGCTAACCGCCCGAAATTCGGTTGTGCCCCAATCACGTAAGTGTCACGTGATCAGGATAGAATCGCATCTTGGGCCTGACACTTCTCAAGGATGATGCACTTCATATTCAACCCTTACACCAATGAATTTGTTCTCGTCTATCTGGATGACATCTTGGTATTCTCCAATAATGAAGAAGACCATGCCAAGCACCTCCGTTTAGTCCTTAATAGGCTTCGTGAACATAAGTTCTATGCGAAGTTCTCCAAATGTCAATTCTCGCTGGAAAAAGTCTTATATCTTGGCCATATCATCTCTGCCGAGGGTATTTCTGTGAACCCCGAGAAAGTTGAAGCTATTGTCAACTGGGAACCCCCGCAGAATGTCAAGCAACTCTGAAGCTTCCTTGGTATCGCTAGCTATTGCAGAAGGTTTGTTGAGAACTTCTCCAAGATTGCCAAGCTTCTTTCCAACCTGTTGCAGAAGAATGTCAAGTACAACTGGACTCCTGATTATGATGTGGCATTCAAAACACTCAAAGAGAAGCTCATTTCTGCTCCGGTTCTTACTCCTCCGGATGAGTCCAAACCCTATGAAGTCTTTTGTGATGCTTTTCTACAAGGACTTGGTGGTGTTCTCATGCAAGACAAGAAGATTGTGGCATACACTTCTCGTCAGTTGAAACCAAATGAGAAAAATTACCCCACACATGATCTCGAGCTAGCAGCAGTTGTACATGCCTTGATCACGTGGAGACACCTTCTGTTGGGCAGAAAAGTGGACATCTTCACTGATCACAAGAGCTTGAAGTACATCTTCACACAACCAAACCTGAACCTTCACCAGACTCGTTGGGTTGAGATGATCCAAGAGTATGATCCAAGCATTGAGTACACACCTGGCAAGGCCAATGTCATTGCAGATGCCTTGAGCAGAAAGGCATATTGCAACAGTCTCCTTCTCAAACCGTTCCAGCCTGAACTTTGTGAATCATTCAGGAAGCTCAACTTCCAAGTTGTTCCGCAAGGCTTTCTTGCAAACCTTCAAGTTGCTCCTACCTTGGAAGATCATATCCGTGAGGCCCAACTCAGTGATGCTATGGTGTAGAAAGTGAAACATGGTATTGCTAAGGGTACTCCCAAATACAAGTGCTATCGCATTGATGAGAAAGACACCTTGTTCTTTGAGGACAGAATTTTGGTTCCCAAGGGTGATCTCAGGAAGCTCATAATGAACGAAGCACATGACTCTCTCCTCTCGATTCATCCCGGAAGTTCTAAGATGTACCAAGACCTCAAGCAATCATACTGGTGGACTCGCATGAAAAGGGAGATTGCCCAATTTGTGAATGAATGTGATGTCTGCAGAAGAGTGAAGGCAGAGCATCAACGTCCAGCCGGTCTCCTTCAACCTCTACCTATTCCCGAGTGAAAATTCGATCACATTGAGATGGATTTCGTCACCGGTTTTCCCAAGTCCAAGAAGGGGAATGATGCTATCTTCGTAGTGATTGATAAGCTAACTAAGGTAGCTCATTTCCTTCCCGTCAAAGAATCCATCAATGCAGCTCAGCTGGCAGAATTGTACACCTCGAGAATTGTTTCGTTGCATGGCATTCCTCAAGTCATCTCCTCGGACCGTGGAAGTTTGTTCACATCCAAGTTCTGGGACTCCTTTCAGTCAGCTATGGGCACCAAAAATCGCTTCAGCACTGCGTTTCACCCTCAGACTAGTGGTCAAGTTGAAAGAGTGAACCAGATCCTCGAACACATGCTCAGAGCTTGTGTCATCTCTTTCGGTATGAAGTGGGAAGATTTTCTTCCGTTTGCCAAATTCTCCTACAACAACAACTTCCAAGAAAGTGTCGGCAAAGCTCCGTTTGAAATCCTCTATGGCAGAAAGTGCCGTACCCCGCTCAACTGGTCCGAGACTGGTGAACGTCAACTTCTTGGCAATGATTTGATCTCAGAAGCCGAAGAAATGTGCAAAGTCATACGTGAGAATCTCAAAGCCGCTCAATCGCGTCAAAAGAGCTACTATGACGGCAAGCATCGTGATTTGGCTTTCGACATTGGAGATCATGTCTATCTCCGTGTTTCTCTTATGCAAGGAACCCAAAGATTCGGTATCAAAGGAAAGCTTGCTCCGAGATACGTGGGCCCTTTCAAGATTCTTGCCAAAAGAGGCGATCTAGCCTACCAACTCGAGCTTCCCTCCAACTTTGCAAATGTTCATTATGTGTTTCACGTGTCTCAACTCCGCAAGTGCATCAAGACACCTGAACGCACCATTACGTTCGAGGAGATTGATCTTCAACAAGACTTGTCTTATCGTGAGCACCCTGTTGCTATTCTTGAAGAAACTGAGCGAAAAACCCGCAACAAGTCCATCAAGTTCTTGAAAGTAAAGTGGTCGCACCATACCGACCGAGAAGCTACGTGGGAACGAGAAGATCACCTTCGTTCCGAGTACCCTTCCTTCTTCCAGTCCTAGATCTCAGGACGAGATCTTTTTGTAGTGTAGGAGAATTTGTAACACCCCATATGTGATACCTTCCATTTATGGCAATATATGAAACGTTGACTTCAACAATTCCATTCTGGGCTCTTCTTTCTTTTCGGGTTTCTTCGTTTTGTCGTGTGCGTGTGTGCATTTCATCATGTCATGTTGTCATGTGCATTGCATTGCATTCGTGTTGTCACTTGCACCCGGTCCCACTCGCCTCTTCCCGTTGTCCGTTTCGAGTTCCGACACTCACACACGTGCCCGTGGCACCCCCGAGTCCTTCTTTCGTGTGTGGCCATGTAATGTTCTCGGAATGAGGTGAGACTTGTTGTGCGTTGTTGTTTTGGTATGTGTAGGCCGCCTGTCAAGTTTCATTGTGTTTGGAGTTCGTTTGGTACTCCAACGGTTAACCAAGTGGGCTAAAAGCTCCTCTTCCTTTTGGCCCAAGACCCCCTCCACAACATCCCACTAACCCAGCACAACCACTCCATCCTCTTGGTCGTCGCATCGTGATCGTGTGGGCGAAAACCCCACCCCATTTGGAGTCTCCTAGCTCCCTATGCCTATAAAACAGCCTTCCCATGTCCATTTTCGGGTAAAAACCCTAGATCCGAGCTCCCCGCGCCGCCGGACACGTCCGTCCCGGTCGAACACGTCCGCTCCGCCCCCCTCAGCCAGTGGCATCGCGCCACGTCGCCTCCTCCGCCGCCAGCCTCCCACCGCGCCACCGCGGGCCTGCTCGGCCCAGCGCCGGCCCGCCGGCCCGCATCGCCTCCGCGCAGCCACCCGCCTCGCCCGTACCCGCCGCCGGCGGGCCACCGCCCGACGCCGCCGCGCGCCACCGCCACCTCGCCGGTGACGCCACCGATCGCCGCCGCCACCGCAGATCCTGCGCGCCTCGGCGCCAGATCCCGCCGTCGGCCGCCGTCGCGGCACCGACCGCCGCCGCCGCACCATTCCGACGCTCCGCGCCGACCGCCCCGGGCCTTCCCTCGCCGGATCCTCGCCGGGAACCGTCGTCGCCGGCCGTTCCTCACCGTGGATCGGGAGTCCCCCAGTCCAGACGCCTCGCCGCCTCGTGGGCCGGCCCGTCTCCCCGCCGGCCCGAGGCCTCCTCGCCATTTTGGGCCGAAGCCCAGGGTGAGCAGCCCTTCTTCCCTGTCCACGCATCGTTTCGTTATTATGCGCTCATGTGGTTTTTTTTCGGAGTTAGAAAAACTGCTAAGTCTCCGGATCTGTAAATTTCTTGCCTCCTTTGCCATGCAATAACTTCGTGCTCGTAGCTCCGTTTTGCGCGTATGATATGTCGAAACGTTCGTCTCGTCGTGCTCAATATGCTAGTACCAGTTTCATGCATGTTAGAGTTCATCTTGTTGACTTAATCTTCGTGGCAAGAGTGCATGTGGTTGTAACTAGTTGTCTGTGTAAATTTGTTGCCATGTTTGAGATGTGTAACTTTGTGCATGTTGGTCCGAATGGAGTGGATGATATGTCCAGATGTTCGTTGTGAGATGCTCTCCATTTTGTTCCACTATGACATGCTTGTTTGAGTTCATCTTGATGACCTAATCATCATTGCAAGAGTGCTATATGTTTAAAACTTATGTTATCTGTAATTTTGTTGCATGCTTGTGGTGTTGATAACTTTGTGCATGTTGGTCCAAATGGAGCATATGATATGTCAAAATGTTCATTGTGAAGTGCTCTACATGATGGTTGATGTAGCATTCATGTTAGGTGTCTTATTGCCATGTTAATCTCTGTTGCAAAAGTGCATGTGGCTGTTAAGTGCTGAAACTTGTTGTGAGATGCTGATTTGACTTGCTCATTAATATTGATGTGTTTGTCTTCATGTCACATGTCAATATGTTTTAGAAGCTCATTCATATGGTCTTTGCTGTGGTGCAATCCACTTTCCATGATATGCCTTGAGGTGACTTAAACAAGCTTGTAAACATGCCATGCCAATGTTGTTGTTTTATACTTAGTGAAAAAACTGCTAAGTCTGGAATCTGTTAAACCTGATGCTATGTTTGCTTGACGCCTCACTCAAATCCATGCATGTTTTAGTATGTCAAATGATGATGTCTTGTTGTCCATGTTATGCTCTATCCATCCATGCCCTTATTTGCCTATATGGCCTGATGTAGCTTATTTATTTCTTGCTCTCAAGTTGCTATAAATTTTTACCTGTGAGGTTTTCATCAGCATGATCAATTTGGTGAAGCTTGTTGTTATTGATCCATGCCTCCTATGGAGTTGTTTTATGTATGTTATGTCTATTACATGTCCATGATCTTTATATACTTAGTGGAGTTGATATGCATGTTGTTTTGTGCCTCCGAAGGCAGCATCGTGATGATGTTTTTGCCTTCCCATATTTTGGCAAGTCTGGATAAATTTATTGCAACTTGCCATGCTTGGTTAATTGTGTTCCAGTAGGTTTTTGGGTGTGTTCTAAGTTCATGCTTGTTAAGTATCATGTCTACTTCACATCCATGCCCTTTGTGTCCATGTTTGGGTGCTGTAGCATAATTATTTCTTGCTCCAAAGATGCCATGTGGCTGTAAACTGCAGTTTTGTGTGAATATTGTTTTGCTTGCCATTAGCAAACCGTGCGTCCATTTCCGGTGATCTTTATATCAATTTCAACCGAAATCTTCCCCTCTATCCAGTGGCTTGCTTGGTTTTCCAAGATGAGGCCTTTTCCATCATCTTCTCCTTAGGCTCAAGTGCTTCCACATGCATACGCACATCATACTTGCATCATGTTGATTGTGCATTGCACCGTGTTTGATATTGTGCCGTGTTGTGTTCTTGTGTTGAGTAGAGCCAGGAGCCGAGTCCGAGTTCGGGGTTACTACCGAGGCTGAGTTTTAGGAGCAAGGTTACGATCCCTCCGTGGAATCAACAGGCAAGATGACCATACCCAGATATCACTACTATCTTTGCCTATGCTAGATGTCTCGCTCTTTAGCTTATTGCCTCGATGCCTATGTCTGTTTGTCAGCCTCCTATTGTTGCCATGAAACTCTCTAACCACCCACCTAGCAAACCGTTGCTTGGCTACGTAAGCTTCGCTCAGCCCCTCTTATAGCGTTGCTATTTGCAAGTGAAGATTTGAAGATCTTGCTTCATGATGAAGTTATTGTTGGGATATCACAATATATAAACTCTTAAACTAAATCATCTATATATTGGTAATCGGTGGAAGGCTAAGCCTCTTGCTTGGTGTTTTGTTCCACTCATGCCGCCCTAGGAACCGTTAAACCGGTGTTATGTTCCTTGATTTTGCGTCCCTAACACGGTTGGGGTTTATGGGCCCCCCTTGATAACCCGCTTAGCGCTAAAGCTTTTCCAGCAAGGCCCGACGTTGGTTTTACATTTGCCTAATAACTAAAACTTGCATAGGGACTAGCTATCCCGAGGACTTAATTAACAACCCCCGGGCCAGTGCTCCTCATGAGTGTTGGTCCAAACTAGAGCCACTTGCGGTGCCACCCAGCTTGCTGGGATCTTCGGTATCTGTATGTAGTGCTCATCTGGTCGTGGCCTGAGACTAGATACGCGCGGCTACTGTCAGGGTGTCGGCACGCCGGGAGGTCTTGCTGGATTAGTTTTACCTTTGTCGGAATATCTTGAGCATGGGATTCCGAGAATACTCGGGTCTTCCCACCTTGGAGTTGCGACTCCGCAGATCGTGAGCTTGTGATGGGCTAAGTTGGGACACCCCTACAGGGTTTGAACTTTCGAAAGCCGTGCCCGCGGTTATGTGGCAGATGGGAATTTGTTAATATCTGGTTGTAGAAAACTTGACACCATGTTCATAATACACTACCAGCGTGAGTAACCGTGACGGTCATTTTCCGAAGGGGTTTGGGAAGTGAACACGGTGGGGTTATGAATGACGTGCTTAGATAGGATCACTTCGTGATCACTTTGTCGATCGTTGGCACTTATTCTCTTCTTGCTCTAAACCCGTAAGTAGCGCTAGTGCTGCTGCAACCTTGTTTTAAGCCTTTTCCACACCTAAGGCTTTGATAGTATTGCTACACGGGAACGGGATTGCTGAGTTCTCCGTGGCTCACAGATTCTAGACAACACCAGATGCAGGTACTGATGAGAACTATACAGATGATGGGACAGAGCTGTATTGGGAGTTCGATGAAGAGCGTGGACGTTACTATGTGTCTTATCCCGACGATTAGTAGTGGCTTCTACTAGGGGCGATTCGGACCTTGTGATGCTTTATTTATGGTATCTTTCATTTGGATCTTCGTCCGTAGTCGGACTGTGATGTTATTTGGATGATGAATGTTTATGTAATGCATTGTGTGACGTGGCGAGTGTAAGCCAACTACTCTTTTACATTTTCATCCCCTCTTTACATGAGTTGTGCAAAGATACCATACTTGAGATCATTCTAGTATGTGAAGATACCTTTAAGTTGTGCCTGAACACGTCGGAGGTATAGTCACATATTGGGCATTACACGGATACTTGAGGTGACAATGGAGTATCTAGGTGACATTAGGGTTTTGATTGATTTGTGTCTTATGGTGTTATTCTAGTACGAACACTATGATAGATTGAACGTTACAGCGGACTCTTGAATAGATCGATCAGAAAGAATAACTTTGAGGTGGTTTCGTACCCTACCATAATCTCTTTGTTTGTTCTCCACTATTAGTGACTTTGGAGTGACTCTTTTTTGCATGTTGAGGGCTAGTAATATGATCCAATTATGGTATCCTTGTTGAGAGAACTTGCACTAGTGAAAGTATGAACCCTAGGCCTTGTCTCCTATCATTGCAACACCGTTTATGCTCATGTTTACTACTTGCTACCTTGCTGTTTTTATATTTTCTTATTACAAAAACCTATATCTACCATCCATATTGGACTTGTATCACCATCTCTTCGCCGAACTAGTGCACCTATACAATTTACCATTGTATTGGGTGTGTTGGGGACACAAGAGACTCCTTGTTATTTGGTTGCAGAGGTGCTTGAGAGAGACCATCTTCATCCTACGCCTCCCACGGATTGATAAACATTAGGTCATCCACTTGAGGGAAATTTGCTATTGTCCTACAAACCTCTGCACTTGGAGGCCCAACAACGTCTACAAGAAGAAGGTTGTGTAGTAGACATTGAATCTTTTAGTTTCTTGTTTTATCACTAGTTTAGTTTATAAAAGAAAACTACAAAAAAATGGAATTAAGGTTGCCTCATATGCTTCATCTTTTTAATCTTTCGTGAAAATGATGGGAAGGAAAAATGTGCTCAAGTACTAGAAGAAGAACTACATAGAATGCTTGGCATAAAGTATGTGCATGATGAGCATGATTGCAATGTTTTTAGTATGAAATCTTTGAATACCCATGATGCTAATGATATGCAAAGCCACAAGCTTGGGGAAGCTATGTTTGATGAAGATGATATTTTTAGTCCCCCAAGTTTTGATGAGCAAATTTATTATGATGAAAGCATGCCTCCTATTTATGATGATTATATTGATGAAAGTGGATTTGGAGAGGTCATGACTTTATTTAGTGATGAATCCACTATTTCGGAAGAGTTTCCAATTGATTATGAGAACAAAGTTGCTATTTGTGATGATTATTTTGATGACTTGTATGCTATTAAAAATAATGATAACCATGAAACTTGTCATCGTGATTTTAGTTTTCAATTGGATTATGCTTCACATGATAGTTATTTTGTTGAGTTTGCTCCCACTACTATGAATGAGAAGAATTTTGCTTATGTGGAGAGTAGTAAAATTTCTATGCAAGTAGATCATGAAAAGAATGCTTTATGTGCTGGTTATATGGTTGAATTCATTCATGATGCTACTGAAAATTATTCTGAGGGAGGAACATATGCTTCTACATATTGCAATAATATCAAGTTTCCTCTCTATGTGCTTAAAATCTTGAAGTTATGCTCGTTTTACCATCCTATGCTAGTTGATTATTGTTCCCATAAGTTGTTTTCTCACAAAATCCCTATGCATAGGAAGTGGGTTAGACTTAAATGTGCTAGTAATATTCTTCATGATGCTCTCTTTATGTTTCAATACTTATCTTTTACAAGAGCATCATTGAAATCATCATGCCTAGCTAAAAGGCATTAAAGAAAAGCGCTTGTTGGGAGGCAACCCAACTTTTTTTACTTTCTTTGTTTTTACTTATGTTTAGGAATAAATATTTCATCTATCTTCTGTTTAGATGTGGTTTGGTGTTTTAATTAGTGTTTGTGCCAAGTAGAACCTTTGGGAAGACTTGTGTGAAGTTTATATGATCTTGCTGTGAAAAACAAAATCGTTAGCGCTCGCTAGAATGGTCATCAGATTTTGCCGGAGCATGCAACTTTAGTTGATTCTTTTTGCAGATGATTAATAGTCAAATTCCTCACGTTTAACAATTTAGTTTCAATTTTTTGGAGCTACAGAAGTATGCGAACACTGCAGATTACTACAGACTGTTCTCTTTTTGACATATTCTGTTTTTCGTGTGTTGTTTGGTTATTTCAATGCATCTATGAGTAGTATTGGGAAGTATGAATCATAGAGAAGTTGGAATACAGTAGGTTTAACACCAATATAAACAAAGAATGAATTCATTGCAGTACCTTTGAGTAGTGGTTTGTTTTCTTATACTAACGGAGCTCGCAAGATTTTTGTCTAAGTTTTGTGTTGTGAAGTTTTCAAGTTTTGAGTATTGCTTTGATGGACTATGGAACAAAGAGTGGAAAGAGCCTAAGCTTGGGGATGCCCAAGGCACCCCAAGGTAAAATTCAAGTACAACCAAAAGCCTAAGCTTGGGGATGCCCCGGGAAGGCATCCCCTCTTTCGTCTTCATCCATCGATAACTATACTCAGAGCTATATTTTTATTCACCACATGATATGTGTTTTACTTGGAGCGTCATGTATAATTTGAGTCTTTTCTTGTTAGTTTGCCACAATTATCCTTGCTGGACACACCTCTTTGAGAGAGTTAAATATGGCCTAGGAATTGATAGAACACTCTATGTGCTTCACTTATATCTTTTGAGTTGAATAGTTTTTGCTCTAGTGCTTCACTTATATCTTTTAGAGAACGGTGGAGATTATATTTTGTAGAAATTGTTGATCTCTCATGCTTCACTTATATCCATTTGAGAGTATATTAAAACAGCATGGTAATGTGCTTTGGCTATAAAACTAGCCTTCACATGATAGACATCCAAGATCAATGTAGTAAAAACTTTCACACTAAGTGCATTGAATATGATGAGAAGTTGGATGCTTGATAATTGTTTTGAGGTATGAGGATAGTGATATTAGAGTCATGATAGTGGAGTTACTATGAAATTGAGAAATGCTTGTGTTAAGGTTAGTGATTCCCGTAGCATGCACGTATGGTGAACCGCTATGTGACAAAGTTAGAGCATGAGGTATTTGTAAAGTGTCAACCTTTGTGTGGAGGTCGGGGGCGCGCGATGGTTAACTCCTACCAACCTCCCCCCTAGGAGCATGTGTTGATTGCTTTGTTTTGATGACTCGTAGATTTTTGCAATAAGTATATGAGTTCTTATGACTAATGTTGAGTCCATGGATTATACGCACTCTCACCCTTCCACCATTGCTAGCCTCTCTTGTACCGCACAACTTTCGTCGGTACCATACACCCACTATATATCCTTCCTCAAAACAGCCACCATATATCTTCCTCAAAACAGCCACCATACCTACCTATCATGGCATTTCCATAGCCATTCCGAGATATATTGTCATGCAACTTTCCACCGTTCCGTTCATATGACACGCTTCATATTGTCATATTGCCATGCATGATCATGTAGTTGCCATCGTATTTGTGGAAAAGCAACCATGCATAAGTTTTCATACATGTCACTCTTGATTCATTGCACATCCCGGTACACCGCCGGAGGCATTCATATAGGTCATACTTTGTTCTAGTATCGAGTTGTAATTCAAGGAAAGTGTGATGATCATCATTATTAGAGCATTGTCCCATGTGAGGAAAGGCTAAATCAAGAAAGCCCCTCCAAAAAAGGGAAAAGAAAGGCCAAAGAAAAAAAGGTCCAAAAAAAGAAAAGAAAAGGGACAATTGCTACTATATTTTCCACACTTGTGCTTCAAAGTAGCACTACGTTCTTCATGATAGAGAGTCTCATGTTTAGTCACTTTCATATACTAGTGGGAATTTTCATTATAGAACTTGGCTTGTATATTCCAACGATGGGCTTCCTCAAATGCCCTAGGTCTTCATGAGCAAGCAAGTTGGATGCACACCCACTAGTTTCTTTTGTTGAGCTTTCATACATATTTAGCTCTAGTGCATCCGTTGCATGGCAATCCCTACTCACTCACATTGATATCTATTGATGGGCATCTCCATAGCCCGTTGATACGCCTAGTCGATGTGAGACTATCTCCCTCCTTTTTGTCTTCTCCACAACCACCTCTCTATTCCACATAGTGCTATGTCCATGCCTCATGCTCATGTATTGCGTGAAAGTTGAAAGGTTTAAGGAATAGAGAATGAAAACAAGTGCTTGGCTGAAATCGGGGTTGTGCATGATATGAATATTTTGTGTGATGAAGAGGGAGCATAGCCAGACTATATGATTTTGTAGGGATAACTTTCAATAGCCATAGTATTTTGAGAAGACATGATTGCTTTGTTAGTATGCTTGAAGTATTATTATTTCTTATGTCAATATAGACTTTTGTCTTGAATCTTTCAGATCTGAACATTCATGCCACAATTAAGAGAATTACATTGAAAAACTATGTTGGTTAGCATTCCACATCAAAAATTCTATTTGTATCACTTACCTACTCGAGGACGAGTAGGAATTAAGCTTGGGGATGCTTGATACGTCTCCAACGTATCTATAATTTTTTATTATTCCATGCTACTCCCTCCGTCCCATAATGTAAGACGCTTTTTCACACTGCTGTAGTGTGAAAAAAACGTCTTACATTATGGGACGGAGGGAGTATTATTTATGATGTTTTGGATGTTTAATGGGCTTTGTTATACACTTTTATATTATTTTTGGGACTAACCTACTAACCCAAAGGCCTAGTCCAGATTGTTGTTTTTGCCAGTTTTAGGGTTTTACAAAAAAAGAATATCAAACGGAGTCCAAACGGAATGAAACCTTTGGGAGAGATATTTTTGGAGCAAAATACGCACGGGAGACTTGAGAACCACGGAGTAGGGCTGACGTGTCGTCCACGAGGGTGCCCCCCCTATAGGGCGCGCTCCCGTGCCTCATGGGCACCCCGTCTGGCCCCCGATGCCCTCCTTCCTCCTATATATACCTTCGTACCCCGAAACTATCAGAACAATAGAGAAAACCCTAGTTACACCGCCGCAACCTTCTATTCTCGTGAGATCCCATCTTGGGGCCTGTTTCGGAGCTCCGCCTGAGGGGGGATCTACCACGGAGTGCTTCTACATCATCATCATGGCCTCACCATGAGTTGTGAGTAGTTTACCACAGACCTTCGGGTCCATAGCTAGTATCTAAATGGCTTCTTCTCTCTCTTTGGATCTCAATACCAAGTTCTCCTCGGTCTTCGAGGAGATCTATTCGATGTAATCTCTTTTTGCGGTGTGTTTGTCGAGATCTGATGAATTGTGGGTTTATGATCAAGATTGTCTATGAGAAATATTTGGTTCTTTTCTAAAGTCTTTATGTGTGATTATAATATCCTTGCAAGTCTCTTCGAATTATTGGTTTGGTTTGGCCTACTAGATCTATAGTTCTTGCAATGGGAGAAGTGCTTGGCTTTGGGTTCAATCTTGCGGTGTCCTTTCCTAGTGAAAGTAGGGGCAGCAAGGCATGTATTTTATTGTTGTCATCGAGGATAAAAAGATGGGGTTTATATCACTATGTTTGAGTTTATCCCTCTACATCATATCATCTTGCTTAAGGCGTTACTCCGTTCTTATGAACTTAATACTCTAGATGCATGCTGGATAGCGGTCGATGTGTGGAGTAATAGTAGTAGATGTAGAATCGTTTCAGTCTACTTGTCTCGGACGTGATGCCTATATATAATGATCATGCCTAGATAGTCTCATAATTATTCGCTTTTCTATCAATTGCTCGACAGTAATTTGTATACCCGCCGTAGAATATCCCTATCTTGAGAGAAGCCACTAGAGAACACTATGGCCCCCGGGTCTATTCTCAACATATCAATCTACAATATACTTTACTTTTCCGCTTTTACTTTCTGTTCTTATAACCAAAAAGACCAAAAATATCAAACTATCATCTCTATCAGATCTCACTTTCGTAAGTGACCGTAAAGGGATTGACAACCCCTTATCGCGTTGGCTGCGAAGTTCTTATTTGTTTGTGCAGGTGCGAGGGACTCGCGCGTGGTCTCCTACGGGATTGATACCTTGGTTCTCAAAAACTGAGGGAAATACTTACGCTATTGTGCTGCATCACCCTTTCCTCTTCGAGGGAATACAACGCAAGCTCGAGAAGTAGCACTATGACTTTGCTATGCTTAATGCTTGTCACAAGGGCCCGAGTGCCATGATTTCAGATCTGAACCTATTATGTTTTCATGAATATATGTGAGTTCTTGATCCTATCTTGCAAGTCAATAGTCACCTACTATGTGTTATGATTCGGCAACCCCGAAGTGACAATAATCGGGACCACTCCCAGTGATGACCGTAGTTTGAGGAGTTCATGTATTCACTATGTGTTAATTCTTTGGTCCGGTACTCTATTAAAAGGAGGCCTTAATATCGCTTAGTTTCCAATAGGACCCCGCTGCCACGGGAGGGTAGGACAAAAGATGTCAGGCAAGTTCTTTCCCATAATCACGTATGACTATATTCGGAATACATGCCTACATTACATTGATGAACTGGAGCTAGTACTGTGTCACCCTATGTTATAACTATTACATGAGGAATTGCATCCGACATAATTATCCATTACTGATCCAATGCCTACGAGCTTTTCACATATTGCTTGTCGCTTATTTACCTTTCCACTGCTACTGTTACAATCACTACAAAACTACTATCGTTACTTTTACCGATGTTACCGTTACTTCCATATTACTTTTCTACTAAATTACCTTGCTGCGGATACTAAGTCTTCCAGGTGTGGTTGAATTGACAACTCAACTGCTAATAATTGAGAGTATTCTTTGGCTCCCCTTGTGTCGAATCAATAAATTTGGGTTGAATACTTTACCCTCGAAAACTGTTGCGATCCCCTACACTTGTGGGTTATCAAGACTATTTTATGGCGCCGTTGCCGAGGAGGATCGCTATATTATTTAAGTCACTTGGGATTTATATCTGTTGATCACTATGAAGAACTTGAAAGACTCAAAAACCAAGATCTATCCCTCAACTACGAGGGGAGGTAAGGAACTGCCATCTAGCTCTGCACTTGATTCACCCTCTGTTATGAGTAAACTTGCGACACCTACTCCTGCTATTGAATCTGATATGTCGCATGTTCTTGATGATGCTACTTCTGCAATTCTACTATGTATGATGAAACTACTTCTATGCTAGATAATATTGTGCAACTAGGTGAATTTCTTGATGAACAAATTGCTAGGGTTAGAGAGAATGCAAATATTGAAACTGATAATATTGATGAAAGTGATGATGAAGATTCTCCTCCTAGATATGAATTGCCTCTTGCTCCTGAGGGTTATGTTATGGATGAAGAAACTGCTAGAGACTTTCTTGCTTGCAATGATAGATATGATCTTAAGAAATTATTAGCTAAGCTGGAAGAAAAGCCTTTGAATGCTAGAATGAAATATGACCCTGCTTTTGTTACTGCACCTATCTGTGTTCCCGATAAGGATTATGATTTCTCTGTTGATCCTGAGTTAATTACTTTGGTTGAATCTGATCCTTTCCATGGCTATGAATCTGAAACTGTTGTGGCACATCTTACTAAGTTGAATGATATAGCCACCCTATTCACCAACGAGGAAAAATTTCGTTACTACTATATCCTTAAGTTATTTCTGTTCTCGTTAGAGGGTGATGCTAAGACATGGTTTAATTCTCTTGATCCTGGTTGTGAGCGTAGTCCCCAGGATATGATATATTACTTCTCTGCTAAATATTTTCCCACTCATAAGAAACAAGCTGCCTTATGGGAAATTTATAATTTTGTGCAAATTGAAGAAGAGAGTCTCCCACAAGCTTGGGGGAGGCTTCTCCGGTTACTTAATGCTTTGCCTGGTCATCCTCTTAAGAAAAATGAAATACTTGATATATTTTATAATGGACTAACCGATGCTTCCAGAGACCACCTGGATAGTTGTGATGGTTGTGTTTTCAGGGAAAGAACGATCAAGCTGAATTGTTATTGAATAATATAATGACCAATGAAAACAATTGGACACTTCCTGAACCAGTCCCTAAGCCAACTCGAAAAAAAAGGGGTGTTCTGTTTCTCAGTCCTGAGGATATGCAAGAGGCAAAAAATCTATGAAAGAAAAAGGTATTAAAGCTAAAGATGTTAAGAATTTACCACATATTGAAGAAATACATGGTCTTGATAACCGGACACGGGTAGTAAAGGTAAATTATCTCTATAGATTTGATGAAGGTGATATTCCTTGTTATAAGTCTGCTAGCCAATGCCTAGATGAGTTTGACAATTTTATTGTGAAACAAGAAAACTTCAATGCTTATATTGGTAGACAATTGCAAGGTAATGCTTACATGATTGAACGCTTGAGTGGTTATATGTCTAGAGTTAAAGGTGAATTGAAACTCATTAGTAAACATGCTTCTATGGTGACCACTCAAGTAGAACAAGTACTTAAAGCACAAAATGATTTTCTCAATGAATTAAATAGTAAGAAAAATGATAATGCTATTAGAGTTGTGACTAGAGGTGGTAAAATGACTCAGGAACCTCTGTATCCTGAAGGCCACCCTAAGAGAATTGATCAAGATTCTCAGAGAGCTAATGCAGATGCACCTAGTTCTTCTAAGAAGAAGAAAAGAAAAATGATAGGACTTTGCATGCTTCTAGTGAACCTATAGCTAAAACACCTGAGAGTCCCAATGATATCTCTATCTCTGACGCTGAAACACAATCTGGTAATGAACATGAACCTAGTGATAATATTAATGATGATGTTCACAATGATGCTCAACCTAGCAATGACAATGATGTAGAGATTGAACCTGCTGTTGATCTTGATAACCCACAATCAAAGAATTAACGTTATGATAAGAGAGACTTTGTTGCTAGGAAGCACCGTAAGGAAAGAGAACCATGGGTTCAGAAACCCATGCCTTTTTCTCCTAAACCATCCAAGAAAAAGGATGATGAGGACTTTGAGCGCTTTACTGAAATGATTAGACCTATCTTTTTGCGTATGCGTTTGACTGATATGATTAAAACAAATCCTTATGCTAAGTATATGAAAGATATTATCAAAAATAAAAGAAAAACACCTGAAGTTGAAATTTCCACCATGCTTGCCAATTGTACTTTTAAGCGTGGAATACCTAAGAAACTAGGAGATACAGGAGTACCCACTATACCTTGCTCCATTAAAAGAAATTATGTTAAAACTACTTTATGTGATCTTGGAGCCGGTGTTAGCGTTATGCCTCTCTCTTTATATCGTTGACTTGATTTGAATAAGTTGACACCTACTAAAATATTTTTGCAAATGGCTGATAAATCTACTGCTATATCTCTCAGTATTTGTGAGGATGTGCCTGTTGTGGTTGCAAATGTTACTATTCTAACGGACTTTGTTATCCTTGATATTCTCGAGGACGATAGTATGTCTATTATCCTTGGTAGACCCTTTTTGAATACTGCAGGGGTTGTTATTGATTGCAACAAAGGCAATGTCACTTTTCATGTCAATGGTAATGAGCATATGGTACACTTCCCGAGGAAACAACCTCGGGTCCACAGTATCAATTCTATTGGAAAATTTCAACAATTACTATTGGAGGTTTTGAATTTCATCTTCCTAATGTCAGGAAGAAATATGATATTCTTATTGTTGGGGACATGCATATCCCCATTGAGGTAACCTAGTGTTATCCGAAAATTCTCCGGTTTCATGTTATTCGGAAAGAGTTTGTTAACAAGACTTGATCATCCTTGTTAATGGATTCGTTTTGATGAGCATGAGATGGGTGAATCTATAAAGCAAACCATCTGTACCCTCCTTTTACTTTCTGTTAATTAGATTAAATAAAGCAAAAATAGTATTTTCTCTCTGTTTTCAGAGTTATCCGTGCAATTAAAAATACCCCGAAGTAAAAGTTCTCCAAATGCCCCAAAAATGAAATATGATTTTTTTTCCAGAATATTTGAGAATATTTGGCACTGAGAACACAGCAGGGGGAGCCAGCACCTGGCCACGAGGGTGCAGGGCGTGCCCTCCCCCTGGGCGCGCCCCCTGCCTCGTGAGCCCCACGTGGCCCCCCTCCACTTACTCCAGCACCCACACACTCCTTCTTCCTCCCAAAAAAATCACCAACCAGCTCAAGCACGAGTTTTAGCTAATCTTGCTGCCATTTTCGGTATCCTTGCTCAAAGCTCCATTCACAAAACTGTTTGGGGAGATTGTTCTTCGGTATGTGACTCCTCCAATGGTCCAATTAGTTTTTGTTCTAGTGCTTTATTTGTTGCAAATTTTTGCTACTTAGGTGACCCTGTTATTGAGCTTGCATGTCAAATTTATGTGGTTCTAAGTAGTTCTAATGCATGATATAGTCTCTAGGCACTTGTGGGAGTAGTTGCTATCAATCTTGTTGAGTTTGGTTCAATTTTACTTTGAGTCACTAAAAATTTCAGAAAATTTCAGAGGAAGAAAATGATGAGGAGGAGGTTGTTGAGAGGCTCTTCTAGTTAAAGCTCAAAGGATAAATGAAAGGAAGAGAATAAGAAGCCCAAATACAATCTTCCTCGCACTACGGAAGTTCGACCATGTGAATGGCCTTGCAATGAGTTCTTGGAAGCCGTCGGGATTTATAAAGACTTTTATTATTTGGCGGAGAATGCAGGCCTCACTGACTTCCTCCACGACCAGCGTGAACAAGATCTCTTTCTCATTAATACTTTCACGTAAAACTTTCATTTTCATGCTAAGAAATCACCACCTTCAATGGAGTTTCATTTATATGATGAGGTTAAGGAGATGTCGTTCTATGAATTTTGTCAAGTATGTAAGATACCCTTTGCTCGTAGTCTTGAGGAACCACATCGTAAGGATGTTGAGGGGTTTATCGATATGATAGCTGTAGGGGAAACAAGGCAAGTTTCAGGGGCAAGAATTACTAGTATACATTTTCCTCTTCTACGTTACTTTGCGATATTTGCTAGTAAATGTTTAATTGGTCGCGGGAACAGTGGAAACCTTAGTGCCCCTGATATTGTTATTTTCCGCCATGCTTTGTTTCAAGACACAACTTTTAGCTTGGGTGATGTTGTTGCTAAAAGATTAAGCCTGAACCGCACAAAGGGCCCCATCTTCGGAGGCATCTTTGCTTCACACTTTGCTGAACACTTTAGAATACCCATTAGGCATCATGAGAAGCAAGAAACGTTGCTGGCCCCGGATTTTCTAGATTATAAGAGTATGATAGCACATGATTTTATTGTTAAATATAAGAAGAAGTTGCTTAAGTATAAATTGATGTTTGATGAAAAATATTGTGAGATTATTACCTTGCCTGCACCATCTTTGTTTGATCTACTTTCAGGCACGTACCTCATTTTGCCGGATGTCGTTTATGCTTACTAGAGCCAGGCACAAGCTTCAGAGCCGGAGCCGGAACCTCCACTTGACCCTTATCGACAGTAGGTTTATCGGTGGGATCCGGATGAGATTGCCAACCAGCGGCACCCAGAGGACGCTCCTCCGTGCACATGAGAGAGTAGCTTTGATCTGTGGCAATGAGACCAACTCAGGCCAAAAGCCTAAGCTTGGGGGAGTACGTATTTCTCACCTACATTACATTCATGTTCACACACTTATTCCAGTAGTCGGTGCTCACACTCTTTCTTTGTACTATCCATGTTAGTTTCGTTTCCTTTCCTAGTCTTTTTCTTGTGTGTTAGAAAAACCTTAAGAAAAAACAAAAAAAATAGTTGTAGCTTTTTAGCTAGTTTACTTTTCTTGCCTGTAGTAGTAGTAATTAAAAGAAAACCCCAAAAAAATTCTCGTTCTTCTTTTGCTTGTTGGGAGCTTTCCCGTGTAAATAGTTTCTTTTCTTTTCTTTGGGGGTCAAGAGGAGAAGACCATGATGAAAATGTTTAGTGGCTCTCATATGCATCACTGTTGATTTAATCATGAGCCATATTACTTTGTCTTCTCCCTTGTATTAAATGCTTGCAGATTCCAGCTTAGTCCAATGCACGTGCAATATTATTATTATTATCCACACCGTTCGGTCGTGCGAGTGAAAGGCAATAATGACGATATATGATGAATTGATTGAGATGAGAAAAGCGGGTACGAACTCGACCTCTCTTGTTTTTGTAAATATGATAGTTCATCGTTCCTGATTCAGCTTATTATGAATGAAACATGCTTGCAATGACAATTAGAGATCATAGCTGCTCATGCCATGCTTAATTAGCTAGGAGTTTATAATGGTCTATCTTGCATGCCAACATGATATTAAAATGGTTGTGATGTGGTATGATGGGGTGGTATCCTCCTTTGAACGATTCAAGTGGTTTGACTTGGCACATGTTCACGCATGTAGTTGAAACAAAATTAACATAGCCTCCACGATATTTATGTTCATGGTGACTTATATCCTACTCATGCTTGCATTCATTGTTGATTAATTTTAATGCATGTTCATGACTGTTGTCGCTCTCTAGCTGGTCGCTTCCCAGTCTCTTTCTAGCCTTCACTTGTACTAAGCGGGAATACTGCTTGTGCATCCACTTCCATAAACCCCAAAGTTATTCCATATGAGTCCACCATACCTTCCTATATGCGGTATCTACCTGCCGTTCCAAGTAAATTTGTATGTGCCAAACTCCAAACCTTCAAATGAAATTCTGTTTTGTATGCTCGAACAGCTCATGTATCAACTAGGGTTGTCTATATCTTCCATGCTAGGTGGGTTATTCTCACGATGAGTGGACTCCGCTCATCATTCATGAGAAAATGGCTGGTAACTGGGATGCCCAGTCCCATGCTCAAATCATAATAATTAAACAAAACTCCCCATGGTTGTTGCTGGTTTGGACGGTACCCGTTGTTTCGGGCCAGCCATGGAGTATGCTTGTTGGTGGTTGGGGGAGTATAAACTTTACCATTCTGTTTGGGAACCACCTATAATGTGTGTAGCATGGAAGATATCGAGATCTCCTGGTTGTTATGTTGACAATGAAAGTATACCGCTCAAAGTATTATTCATCTCTATTTCAAAATCGAGCTCTGGCACCTCTACAAATCACTGCTTCCCTTTGCGAAGGGCCTATCTATTTACTTTTATGTTGAGTCACCATCCTCTTATTAAAAAGGCACCAGTTGGAGAGCACCGCTGTCATTTGCATGTATTGCTATTAATTTGCATTGAGTATGATTGTGATTGGATCTCTTTTACCATGAATTACAATGTCTAGTCAGTCCTTGATCTTCAAAGGTGCTCTGCATATATTTTTTGCGGTCTCACAAAGGGCTAGCGAGATACCATCTTGTTATATCATATTATGATTGTTTTGAGAAAGTGTTGTCATCTGAGGTTTATTATTATTGCTCGCTAGTTGATTATGCCATTGATATGAGTAGACATGAGACCAGAAAGTTATTGTGAATATGGTTAGTTCATGATCTTTGCTGAAAACTTGAATGTTGGCTTTACATATTTACAACAACAAGAGCAAATAGAGTTTGTCAAAGTTTTTCTTTATCACTTTCAGTTTATCAACTGAATTGCTTGAGGACAAGCAAAGGTTTAAGCTTGGGGGAGTTGATACGTCTCCAACGTATCTACTTTTCCAAACACTTTTGCCCTTGTTTTGGACTCTAACTTGCATGATTTGAATGGAACTAACCTGGACTAACGCTGTTTTCAGCAGAATTGCCATGGTGTTATTTTCGTGCAGAAATAAAAGTTCTCGGAATGACCTGAAATTCAACGGAGATTTATTTTGGAATATATAAAATATATCTGCGGAAAGAACCAGACCAGGGGGCCCACACACTGTCCACCAGGGTGGGGGCGCCCCCTGGGCGTGCCCCCCAGCCTCGTGAGCCCCTGAGGCTCCACCGACATCACCCCCGACTCCATATATTCACTTTCAGGGAGAAAAAAATCAAAGAGAAGGATTCATCACGTTTACAATACGGAGCCGCCGCCAAGCCCTATTCTCTCTCGGGAGGGCTGATCTGGAGTCTGTTTGGGGCTCTGGAGAGTGGAGATCATCGTCGTCGTCATCATCAACCTTCCTCCATCACCAATTCCATGATGCTCACCGCCGTGCATGAGTAATCCCATTGTAGGCTTGCTGGACAGTGATGGGTTGGCTGAGATTTACCATGTAATCAAGTTAGTTTTGTTAGGGTCTGATCCCTAGTATCCACTATGTTCTAAGATTGATGTTGCTATGACTTTGCTATGCTTAATGCTTGTCACTAGGGCCCGAGTGCCATGATTTCAGATCTGAACCTATTATGTTTTCATGAATATATGTGTGTTCTTGATCCTATCTTGCAAGTCAATAGTCACCTACTATGTGTTATGATCCGGCAACCCCAAAGTGACACTAATCGGGACCACTCCCGGTGATGACCATAGTTTGAGGAGTTCATGTATTCACTATGTGTTAATGCTTTGGTCCGGTACTCTATTAAAAGGAGGCCTTAATATCCCTTAGTTTCCAATAGGACCCCGCTGCCACGGGAGGGTAGGACAAAAGATGTCATGCAAGTTCTTTCCCATAAGCATGTATGACTATATTCAGAATACATGCCTACATTACATTGATGAACTGGAGCTAGTTCTGTGTCACCCTATGTTATAACTATTACATGAGGAATCGCATCCAACATAATTATCCATCACTGATCCAATTCCTACGAGCTTTTCAAATATTGCTTGTCGCTTATTTACCTTTCCGCTGCTACTGTTACAGTCACTACAAAACTACTATCGTTACTTTTACCGTTGTTACTGTTACTTCCATATTACTTTTCTACTAAATTACCTTGCTGTAGATACTAAGTCTTCCAGGTGTGGTTGAATTGACAACTCAACTGCTAATACTTGAGAGTATTGTTTGGCTCCCCTTGTGTCGAATCAATAAATTTGTGTTGAATACTTTACCCTCGAAAACTATTTTGATCCCCTACACTTGTGGGTTATCAGCGTCAGCACTGCTCCTCGGAAGATCAGCAAACACGCCTAGAGAACTCCATAACCGTGTCAGCCCAATGTACTTCTGCCCTCCGAAGATTCTCTGTAAGAGAAATGTCTTACCAGATACTATCTGTCGTGCCTGCTCGATTTCTTGACAGGCGCTGCGCGACTCGCTTCGCGCATCCTGGGTAATTTTCACTGTCGCACCAAGCTCGAATGCATGTTCCGAAGCCTTCTTCTCAAATGCATCACATTTGCGAATGGCATCATTGAGCTCGACCTCGACTTTGGACACCCGAGACCGGTGCTTCTCGCACTCAGCCTTTTCGGCCTCCAAATCGGCAGTCGCTTTGTCAGCGGCTACCCTGTTCGCTTCGGCCTCCTTCTTGGCCTTGGCAACCTCTCCCTTGAGGGCCTCGAGCTCAGTGGCGCCGACTGTGTAATACAGAATACCATATCAGAGTTTATAAAACATACTCAAGTTAATTAGTCTTATTGACATCTTAAAATCCGCATACCTTGCGTCTCATCTAAACGCCGATTGATGTGGTCGAGGTCCGCGTTGGCCGCAACTACTGAAGCCTGCACAATTGTTCAGCTCTGTGATACGTCCAAAACGTATCTATAATTTCTGCTTGCTCCATGCCACTTTTGGGTGATATTGCTATGATATTCATACACTTCCATACACTTTTGATCATTTTTGGACTAACTTACTAATCCAGTGCACCCCCGTGCCAGTTTATGTTTTCGGCTGTTTTTGTATTTCAGGTTTTCACGTTTCGAGAACTGCCCAGAAAAATCCAGAAAAAATATATAAAAAATCAGCGTATCGGGAACGACACTGCTTCCGAAGGGGAGCCTGGGGGGGCCACAGGGGCCCCAGGCGCCCTGTGGGCGCCCCCCCCCCCCCCCCCCCCCC
>LR738714.1:627061740-627110894 GCA_902687465.1 Secale cereale
CCCCCCCGGGCCGCGCCGGGGGGCGCCTCGGCACCCCGAGAGCCCCCCGGTGCCCTACTTTGGCAGATATTTAAAGGGTCCCCCGTAACCCTTGAAACAGGACTTCTTTTCGCGATCACATCTCTGTTCCGCCGCCGCCGCCGCTTCCAAGATCGGGAGCACCAGGAGAACTCTTCCCGGCACCCTGCCGGAGGGGAGGATCACCACCGGGAGCTTCTCCACCACCATGGACGCCTCCCGGATGACTCGTGAGTAGTCTCCCTTGGACCATGAGTCCATGACCAGTAGCTATGTGATGTTCTCCTCCCGTTCTTGTTCTTCACTAATTAGTCCTCATGAGCTGCCCTACATGATCGAGGCACCTATGTAATCCTTGTGTTGTTGCTATGTTGAGTTTGCTGGGATCCAATGGGTTATGAGATTATGTTCAGATTGATCTTGAGTAATATATTTGATTCACCTCTTTTATATTTTAGTTCATAAGTAATTCTTGCATGTTCTCCGTTGTTATTTTTTGCTTTGGCCGAGTAATAGGTAGTGACTCCAAGAGGGAACGTTATGCTCGACTGTGGGTTCATGCCCCTCGATGACTAGCTTGAGTGACAGAAACATGAGTCTAGGGGATGTGTTGTTGCCACAAGGGGGAAAACACCGGTGCTTGTGCCCGTGGGTGCAAGAATTGTTTACTTTACGCAAAGTTCTTTTAATGCAGTTGTCTGTTGCATTGAGTTTACACTATGGGTGGGACTCGCAACTTAATACCAGCGAGATGTTCTGGATAGATATCTCAAGGTGGATGATTAGTAGTAGATGCAGATGGATTTCGGTCTACTTACTTTGGCGTACCGCCCATGCTTTGAACCTCAACCTTTCTTGCAATGTAGTCAGCATTGGTTTGCGTTCGTGGTCCTGTCAATTGCCCAGCTGTAATTTGTTACCTCGCATAGCTGTTTTATCATCTTTTGGGAGAGAGACATCGCTAGTGAACATCATGTGACTCCGGTCCATATTACTATCATTGATCACATAAACTATTTACTTTTCCGCTATTTTATTTACTATTGCAAATTACTATCTATCACTACTATCATATTGCTTTTAACCCTTTGTGAACTACAAGGCCGGAGAGATTGACAACCTCTCTATACTCGTTGGGAGCAAAGTTATTTGTATCTGTGTGCAGGTCCACGTTGATTGCTAATTGCGCCGTTAGCAGTTGACACCTACCTGTTGAACCTAGGAGTCTCTGGGGATTCGATCCTTGGCATCTTTGCTAGGGGAAAACACTTCTACTTACTGCATCTTACACCTTCCACTTGGGGTAATCCAACGAGGGGTTCGAGGCCCATCAAGGCGTATTTTCTGGCGCCGTTGCCGGGGACTCCACTCTTCAGGATAGGGGAGTTGCATGCTATCTTTTACCTTTGCTTATTAGTCTTGTTAGTTTACCTATCATATTTGCTTTAGTTCCTTTTATCAAAAATCACAAAAATAGTTATCTTGCTTGCTTGCTACTATGGGTTCCACCGAGAACACCAAGTTGTGTGACTTCACTAGTCACAACAACGATGACTTTATCAGCACACCTATCGCTACACCTGCCACTTCAGCACCTTCATATGAAATTAAACCTGCTTTACTGAACTTAGTTATGAAAGAACAATTCTCCGGTGCTGGAGATGATGTTGCTTTACACTTGAACAACTTTGTAGAACTTTGTGATATGCAAAAGTACCAAGAAATAGATGGTAATATTGTTAAGCTTAAGCTTTTTCCTTTCTCCTTGAGAGGAGGAGCTAAAATTTGGTTTCAGTCTTTGCCTAGAAATAGCATAGATTCATGGGACAAGTGAAAAGATGCTTTTATTGGAAAATACTATCCACCTGCTAAAATTATCCAACTTAGAAGTAACATAATGAATTTTAAACAATTGGATAATGAACACGCTGCCCAAGCTTGGGAACGTATGAAGTCTCTTATCAAAAACTGCCCTACTCACGGTTTGACTACTTGGATGGTTATCCAAACTTTTTATGCAGGCTTGAACTTTACCTCGCGCAACTTGTTAGATTCGGCCGCGGGAGGAACTTTTATGTCAACTACACTTGGTGCTGCCACAAAGCTTCTCGATGAGATGATGACCAACTATTCCCAATGGCACACCGAACGCGCTCCAACAGGTAGGAAGGTAAACTCTGTCGAGGAGATTTCCTCCCTCAATGAAAAAGTTGACTTGATTATGTCTCTACTTTCGAAGCAATCTACTGTTGATCCTCGTGATGTTCCTTTAAATTCTTTGATTGCTCAAGAACAAGTAGATGTTAACTTTATCTCTAGAAATAATTTCAACAACAATGCTTATAGGAGTAACTTTGGTAACAATTCTAGACCGTTCCCCTCTAACTCTTATGGGAACAACAATGCTTATCCTAATACCAAGAACTCCAACACTGGACTAGAGAGCATGCTTAGAGATTTCATCACTACCCAAAAAGCCTTTAATAAGAATGTAGAAGAGAGACTACATAAACTAGATGATCTTTCTTTCAAGGTAGACCACTTAGCCAATGAGTTAAAATTGCTAAAAATTGAAACTTCTTCTCTTAAGGAGAAGGAAGTCATCCCTATCAATGCTACTCAAGTACAAATTAATGAAAACATTAGGATGATGGCTAAGCTTAAAGAAAGATGGGCTAGAGAAAGGGAGGAAGAGGAAATAATTAAGAGCCTTCCTACCCACCACACTGTTGCTACTATCCAAGTTATTGAGAATGTTCACACTCTTAGCACCCAATGTACTCCTGGTCCCAATGGACCTATTAATGGTGATTCTATAGAAACTACCAAACGGGTGAGCCTTAAGGACACCACTACTACCTTACTTGATGCTCGTGACCTTGATTTTGATAATTGCACTCTTACAGAAGTTATTGATTTCCTTCACAAGATGTCTAGAGATCCCCGCACTAGCACGCTTAACCTTGCCTTCACAGAGCATATCACTAATGCTCTCATCAAAGCTAGGGAGGAGAAACTCAGAGTAGAAGCCTCCATACCTAGAAAGCTAGAGGATGGTTGGGATCCTATGATAAAAATTTATTTGAATGACTTCTCTTGTTATGCATTATGTGATGTTGGTGCTAGTACTTCTGTTATGCCCAAAAGGATATACGATATGCTTAAATTGAAACTTTATGATTCTTGTTCTTTTGGTGTTCGTCTCGTTGATTCTTCCATAAAGAAACCTTTGGGGAGGATTGACGATGTTCTTATTGTTGTCAATGATAATTATGTGCCCGTTGATTTCACTATTATGGATATCGAATGTGATCCTTCATGTCCAATTATTTTGGGACGTCCCTTTTTGCGCACCGTTGGTGCTGTCATTGACATGAAAGAGGGTAATATAAAATTTCAGTTTCCTCTCAAGAAAGGGATGGAACACTTCCCTCGTAAGAAGGTCAAGTTACCTTTTGAGTCCGTTGTACGGGCTAGTTATTCTTTTACTTTTGATAAAACTAGATCTATGCATTATGCCTAGCTTAAAGGCATAAAAGAAAGCGCTTTTGGGAGGCAGCCCACATGAATAAATTTTTTGCTTTTGTTGTGTCTTGATGTTGTTTACTTCTGTGGCATCATCATTGTATCTTTGCTTTTCATATTTGTGCCAAGTATAGCCTCTGATTGCTAGAAAGTTCAAAAGTTGTGAGGTGCTGTCCAGGAAACAGATTCTGTCCTTGGATAGAAAAATTCGTATAAAATCACCAGATCATCTTTTTGGTCTGAAATTTTTCGACAGCGTTCTCTATATAATTGTCTTTCGTGCGTCAGTTCTGAGTTTTTTGATTTGAGTTGCAGAAGTATCCCGAACAGGTCAATTACTGCCTGCTGTTCTGTTTTTCACAGATTCTGTCCTGTTTTGCCTTACCTTCACTTTGCAAATTAAGAACTTGCTTTTTCTTTGCAAAACCCTTTTGGCAATCTTGAGAAACAGTAGAACTTCAAGAATATCCTTATTTCCAGCAAGGTATAATTATTTTATTAAGGGTACTAACCTCGCTAATCAGATTATGATGAGTTATGTATGAAGAGAGTTTTCAAGTGTGCGAGGGAAGATGATAAAAAGATTCAGGAGTGTCAAGCGCTCAAGCTTGGGGATGCCCCCGTGCACCCCCAAGAAATATTCAAGGAGACTCAAGCGTCTAAGCTTGGGGATGCCCCCGTGCATCCCCTTCTCCATCAACATTATCAGTTCGTCTTTCGTTCCGCTATATTTTTATCACTTCATGTGTTATGTGCTATGCTTGGAGCGTCTTGCTTTTAGTTTTCTTTTTAGTTTTTCATAACGAGTCGGAACCCAGCATTCCTTTATGTGGGAGAGAAACACGCTCCACCTCTACCTAGAACATTACATAGAATTTTCATTGTCTATCTATGCCGTGTGTGTTCTTTGTCTTTTAATAGCTACTATCGTGCTCTACTCTTAGTATTCATGCTTATCTTTTCAAGAGCTTTTATTTAGTTGGTTGCTTGAACTCTTTTTAATTATCATGATCACCTTATTAAGAGAGTTTGCTTCCATTGCATGGGTTAATGTGTCTATGATAAAGATGCTACTTTCATGATGGTGCTTAGTAGTTCAGGTTTTCTTTTGGTTAATCTCGAATAGCTGGGAGGTTCCCAATGTGTTATTGGAGTACCAACTTGGTTTGTTTGCCTATGATGTGGTGTGGTTTAGAAATATCTTCCTTTGAGAATTTATTTTGATTGACTTGGCGTATGCTTCACGCATATTCAAGATTGTAAAGAAAGTCTGTCAAGCCTTGATGATCTTTTGTTTCTAAGTAGCGATATAACTACCATGCCTGATTCAATATTGCTTTGTCGCTCTGCATGATTATGACCGTCATTGCTCTCTTAGTTGGTTGCTCCCAGTCTTTTGCTAACCTACACCTGCACTAAGCAAATTAACCATGCAATACATAGCTCATGGTAAAGTAGCCTAAAAACTATTGTGGTAAAGAATATGTTGCTTATGTATCTTATTTCTTATGAGTTGCTTGCTGAGCGGTAACCATGTTTCTGGGGACGCCATCAACTGTTACACTTTTGTTGAATATCATGTGAGTTGCTATGCATGTTCGTCTAGTCTGAAGTAAGGGTGATTTACCGTGGGTTGAATTAATATGCATATTGTTAGAGAAGAACATTGGGCCGCCAACCAAAGCCATGCATCATGGTGGAAGTTTTAGCTTGGACCTTAATCCTCAATCTCTCACGAGAATATGCTTATGCATTTAAGAGGAGTCCATCATCTATTTTCTATGTTGTCCCGGTATGGATGTCCTCAAGTTGAGATTTATCAAAAACGAGAAATCAAATGCGATCTATCTCCTTGGACCTTTGTACAGGTGGCATAGAGGTACCCTTTTGTGACACTTGGTTAAAACATATGCAATGCAATGATAACCCATGGGAATCCGAGCTAATTAGGACAAGGAGCGAGCACTATTAGTATTCGATGCATGAGGCTTGCAACTTATAAGATGTTTTATGCATGACACATATGAAGTACTACTACCGTTGACACAATTGCTTCCATGTTTCAAAATAAAAAGCTCTAGCACTTCAAGCATCAACTACTGAGAGCATGATTGTCATTCTGAGTGTAATGTGCATTGTCCCAAAGTAGCATTGTCTTTTGCATGATTGTGATATCGTTTATTTTGAAATGATTGTATCTAGTCATCACTTAAACCTTGAAGGTGCCCCTGCACTTATGTTTTGCATCACTAAAGGGGGAAAGCTAGATATCACTTGATCATATTTGCACATCATGTTCATTGCAAATCTTTTTGATGTTTCAGTTTCATGTTGTAAAACTTTCAGTCATTTGTGATTTTCTCTTGAGACAACTTAATTACTTTAGAATCATTGTCTCAGTAAGCATTTGTCATATGACTATGAGAAAGTCTTATATGATTAATAGCATGTCACCACAGAAATTATTCTTGTTATCATTTACCTACTCGAGGACGAGCAGGAATTAAGCTTGGGGATGTTGATACGTCCAAAACGTATCTATAATTTCTGCTTGCTCCATGCCACTTTTGGGTGATATTGCTATGATATTCATACACTTTTGATCATATTTGGACTAACTTACTAATCCAGTGCACCCCAGTGCCAGTTTCTGTTTCCGGCTGTTTTTGTATTTCAGGTTTTCACGTTTCGAGAACTGCCCAGAAAAATCCAGAAAAAATATATATAAAATCAGCGTATCGGGAACGACACTGCTTCCGAAGGGGAGCCTGGGGGGGCCACAGGGGCCCCAGGCGCCCTGTGGGCGCCCCCCCCCCCCCTGGGCCGCACCGGGGGGGCGCCTCGGCACCCCGAGAGCCCCCCGGTGCCCTACTTTGGCAGATATTTAAAGGGTCCCCTGTAACCCTTGAAACAGGACTTCTTTTCGCGATCACATCTCTGTTCCGCCGCCGCCACCGCTTCCAAGATCGGGAGCACCAGGAGAACTCTTCCCGGCACCCTGCCGGAGGGGAGGATCACCACCGGGAGCTTCTCCACCACCATGGACGCCTCCCGGATGACTCGTGAGTAGTCTCCCTTGGACCATGAGTCCATGACCAGTAGCTATGTGATGTTCTCCTCCCGTTCTTGTGCTTCACTAATTAGTCCTCGTGAGCTGCCCTACATGATCGAGGCACCTATGTAATCCTTGTGTTGTTGCTATGTTGAGTTTGCTGGGATCCGATGGATTATGAGATTATGTTCAGATTGATCTTGAGTAATATATTTGATTCACCTCTTTTATATTTTAGTTCATAAGTAATTCTTGCATGTTCTCCGTTGTTATTTTTTGCTTTGGCCGAGTAATAGGTAGTGACTCCAAGAGGGAACGTTATGATCGATTGTGGGTTCATGCCCCTCGATGACTAGCTTGAGTGACAGAAACATGAGTCTAGGGGATGTGCTGTTGCCACAAGGGGGAAAACAACGGTGCTTGTGCCCGCGGGTGCAAGGATTGTTTACTTTACGCAAAGTTCTTTTAATGCAGTTGTCTGTTGCATTGAGTTTACACTATGGATGGGACTCGCAACTTAATACCAGCGAGATGTTCTGGATAGATATCTCAAGGTGGATGATTAGTAGTAGATGCAGATGGATTTCGGTCTACTTACTTTGGCGTACCGCCCATGCTTTGAACCTCAACCTTTCTTGCAATGTAGTCAGCATTGGTTTGCGTTCGTGGCCCTGTCAATTGCCCAGCTGTAATTTGTTACCTCGCATAGCTGTTTTATCGTCTTTTGGGAGAGAGACATCGCTAGTGAACATCATGTGACTCCGGTCCATATTACTATCATTGATCACATACACTATTTACTTTTCCGCTATTTTATTTACTATTGCAAATTACTATCTATCACTACTATCATATTGCTTTTAACCCTTTGTGAACTACAAGGCCGGAGAGATTGACAACCTCTCTGTACTCGTTGGGAGCAAAGTTATTTGTATCTGTGTGCAGGTCCACGTTGATTGCTAATTGCGCCGTTAGCAGTTGACACCTACCTGTTGAACCTAGGAGTCTCTGGGGATTCGATCCTTGGCATCTTTGCTAGGGGAAAACACTTCTACTTACTGCATCTTACACCTTTCACTTGGGGTAATCCAACGAGGGGTTCGAGGCCCATCACTCTGTAAGTATGCTATATTATGGATATTTTGTCCGATTCTCTTCAGAATCACACAAAGCATCAGGGGCTACTGGCTATGTATGTGCATTAAAAACAATAAAGTTATGTAAAGAACATTACATTGCTTACCTCAAAACCTGTTAATAGGCTGTTGAAGGCTTCATTTAGTCCGCCCTTGACGGACTGAATCTTCTTCATCACCGCACCCATCACGGAGCGGTGTTCCTCTATGATGGAAGCACGCTGCAGTGCTCCCTCCATAGAGTCCGACGCCTCCGGATTGAATCTGGGCGACGCCGTATCCACCCTCGCTTGGGGGGTATGGTCTTCGGACCCCGGAGCCGCATTAAGCTCCGGGTCATTATTCGGGAGGGCCCCGGATTGTTCGGGCCCCCCGTCTTCGGTTTCCATGGGGGTTGTTTCCCCATGGTCAGTGGCGGCCGAGGTATTACCTCCGGCCGCCCCGTCACCTACCCCGCCCTCGTCTCTTTGGGCGGAGGGCACCCACTGGGATGACACTTCGGTGTCCCCGCCAATCACGGCGATGAAGCCCGGGCTGGCGGGTCACTCTCCATCTTCCCAGGCGCTAGAGAGTTCCGTTCGATAAGGAGGCGTCGGGGTGTCCTCCGGGAGGGATGTAGGTCAGCAGGAGAAAAATGCTCAGTGAGCATCAAAAATACTAAATAAACAAAGGTGCAGCGCTTGAACCCGGAATAACTTATGATTCGGGCAGGGGTTTGACCCTGGGCTTCACCACGAAGGTATGTTCAGATGAATCCAAACTAGCTACGAGGTTCAGTTTCCTCCGGGGCGCGGTCATGCCTGCGTCAGTGACGGCCGCCCTCTTCTTCCCCCTGCCTTCCGCAGGGGGCTCTTCTTCTTCTTCTTCCTCTTCCTCCTCATCATCTTCCTCCACATCATCGGAGGAGAGGATGTTGATTTCCTCAGACTTCCTGTCTCCAGGACGGGGGCTATCTCCGCCCCCCTTGCCCTTCGTCTTCTTGGGCTTCTTGGTTGGCGCCTTGTACGGCGCCAGTACCAGCATCGTCGTCAGTAGAGGCAATGTTGGGTCCTCGGGCAGAGGCGCCGGACTCTTAATCTGGGTCGCCCTCTTCGTCCAGCCCTGTATATCACGTAAAAGCTCCAATTCATGTTATAATTAAATAAAGGAAGAAATATATGTTCGGCAAGTTTTTCTATTACCTCTGGGGCAGAGACCGCGGTGCTATAGCCCGCGTCCTCGGTCTCTTCGGGCCATTCTTTCTGGCACTTGAAGAGATGCTTCCAGATCTCTTTATGCGTAAAGCCAAAGAGATGCTTCAGCGGCTTGTCTCCTGTCGGATAGAATTCCCATAGGGAGGAGCCCCGGCTTTGGCAAGGAAGAACGAGTCGGGTCAGCATTACCTGCCACATAACCACGGGCACGGCTTTCGAAAGATCATAACCCTGCAGGGGTGTCCCAACTTATCCCATCACTAGCTCTCACGATCAACAGAGATAATAATAATATTACCCCTTATCTTAGGGAAGGCCCGATCAGACTCGGAATTCCCGGTGCACAAGACATCTCGACAATGGTAAAACAAGTCTAGCAAGACCTCCCGGTGTGTCGACACCCTGATAGTAGCCGCGCGTATCTCGTCTCAGGCCACGACCGGATGGGCGAGCCTACGAGAGCCAATCCTCGAGTTTCCCCGCGGTGGCCCCGCAGTCTCCCCGTTTGGGACCAACACCATCAGCACTGGCCCCCCTGCTATGTAGAAAGAATCCTCTGGTAGCGCTAACTCCCTATGTAATTAATTAATTAATTAAGTTTTAATTATGTTGCAAATTAAAAGCAATGTTGGGCCTTGCTGGAGGAGTTTTATTCAAAGACGAACTTGAAGGAAATATGCCCTAGAGGCAATAATAAAGTTATTATTTATTTCCTTATATCATGATAAATGTTTATTATTCATACTAGAATTGTATTAACCGGAAACTTAGTACATGTGTGAATACATAGACAAAACAGAGTGTCCCTAGTATGCCTCTACTAGACTAGCTCATTGATCAAAGATGGTTATGTTTCCTAACCATAGACATAAGTTGTCATTTGATCAACGGGATCACATCATTAGGAGAATGATGTGATGGACAAGACCCATCCGTTAGCTTAGCACTATGATCGTTTAAGTTTTACTGCTATTGCTTTCTTCATGACTTATACATGTTCCTATGACTATGAGATTATGCAACTCCCGAATACCGGAGGAACACTTTGTGTGCTACCAAACGTCACAACGTAACTGGGTGATTATAAAGGTACTCTACAGGTGTCTCCGAAGGTACTTGTTGGGTTGGCGTATTTCGAGATTGGGATTTGTCACTCCGATTGTCGGAGAGGTATCTCTGGGCCCACTCTGTAATGCACATCACTATAAGCCTTGCAAGCATTGCAGCTAATGAGTTAGTTGCGGGATGATGTATTACGGAACGAGTAAAGAGACTTGCCGGTAATGAGATTCAACTAGGTATTGAGATACCGACGATCGAATCTCGGGCAAGTAACATACCGATGACAAAGGGAACAACGTATGTTGTTATGCGGTTTGACCGATAAAGATATTCGTAGAATATGTGGGAGCCAATATGAGCATCCAGGTTCCGCTATTGGTTATTGACCGGAGACGTGTCTCGGTCATGTCTACATAGTTCTCGAACCCGTAGGGTCCGCACGCTTAAGGTTTCGATGACAGTTTTATTATGAATTTATGAGTTTTTATGTACCGAAGGAGTTCGGAGTCCCGGATGAGATCGGGGACATGACGAGGAGTCTCGAAATGGTTGAGACGTAAAAATCGATATATTGGACGACTATATTCGGACATCGGAAAGGTTCCGAGTGATTCGGATATTTTCGGAGTACCGGGGAGTTATGGGAATAGAAGAGAGAGGCCAAAAGAAAGGAGGCGCGCGCCCCCCTTCTGGTCCGAATTGGACAAGGGGTGAAGCCCCCTTTTCCTTCTCCCTCTCCCCCTCTTTCCTTCTCTCCTACTCCGGAAAGGAAAGGGGAATCCTACTAGGACTTGGGAGTCCTAGTAGGACTCCCCACACTTGGCGCGCCCCTTGTCGTGGAATTAACACGTCAGATGTCCGGTTTAGCGGACTTAGTTGTGAGGTCGCGCATCTATGTAGTAGCTTGAGAGGGGTTGAGCGGAATCGAGAGACGCGATGCAAGACAAGGGTTTAGACAGCTTCGGGCCCCGGGAAACATCATCCGGTAATAACCCTACGTGCTGTTTGAGGCTAGGTCTCATTATGATCCTCGTGGTGTCGCCGGTAAAACCGGCTCTTTGTGTCTAGCCCTAGAAACTTGTAAGAACTTGTCTGCTTGTAGCTTGTCTAAAACTTGTCCCTCTTGGGGAGCCCTGCCCCTCCTTATATATGTTGAAGGGGCGGGTTACATGACTAGTCCTAGTAGGACTAGGATTACTCTATTACAAGGAGTCCTAGTCTTGCTTCCTTTGTAGGAGAATAATCCTTATGTCTTCCTCTTAAACCGGCCCACCATAATATGAACCGGCCTTCTGGGCCTTGGGCAAGGGGGCGCCTCTAGACACAACAATTGATCTCTTGATCTCTTAGCCATGTGCGGTGCCCCCTCCACCATAGTTCTCCTCGATAATATTATAGCGGTGCTTAGGCGAAGCCCTGCGACGGTAGAACATCAAGATCGTCACCACGCCGTCGTGCTGACGGAACTCTCCCTCGACACTCGGCTGGATTGGAGTTCGAGGGACGTCATCGATATGAACGTGTGCTAGAACTCGGAGGTGCCGTAGTTTTGGTGCTTGATCGGTCGGGCCGTGAAGACGTACGACTACATCAACCACGTTGTTCTAATGCTTCCGCTTTCGGTCTACGAGGGTACGTAGACACACTCTCCCCTCTCGTTGCTATGCATCTGGTAGATAGATCTTCCGTGATCGTAGGAAAATTTTAAAATACTACGTTCCCCAACAGTGGCATCATGAGCAGGTCTATGCGTAGATGATATGCACGAGTAGAACACAAGTGAGTTGTGGACGATACTAGTCATACTGCTTACCAGCATGTCATACTTTGATTCGGCGGTATTGTTGGATGAAGCGGCCCGGACCGACATTACGCGTACGCTTACGCGAGACTGGTTCTACCGACGTGCTTCGCACACAGGTGGCTGGCGGGTGTCAGTTTCTCCAACTTTATTTGAATCAAGTGTGGCTACGCCCGGTCCTTGTGAAGGTTAAAACAGCACATACATGACGAAATATCGTTGTGGTTTTGTATGCGTATGTAAGAACGGTTCTTGCTAAGCCCGTAGCAGCCACGTAAAACTTGCAACAACAAAGTAGAGGACGTCTAACTTGTTTTTGCAGGGCATGTTGTGATGTGATATGGTCAAGACATGATGAGTTATACGGTTTTGTATGAGATGATCATGTTTTGTAAAGTTATCGGCAACTGGCAGGAGCCATATGGTTGTTGCTTTATTGTATGAAATGCAATCGCCATGTAATTGCTTTACTTTATCACTAAGCGGTAGCGATAGTCGTAGAAGCAATAGTTGGCGAGACGACAACGATGCTACGATGGAGATCAAGGTGTCACGCCGGTGACGAAGGTGATCATGACGGTGCTTTGGAGATGGAGATCAAAAGCACAAGATGATGATGGCCATATCATGTCACATATTTTGATTGCATATGATGTTTATCTTATTATGCTTCTTATTTTGCTTAGTACGACGGTAGCATTATAAGATGATCCCTTACAAAATTTCAAGTTATAAGTGTTCTCCCTGAGTATGCACCGTTGCGAAAGTTCATCGTGCCGAGACACCACGTGATGATCGGGTGTGATAAGCTCTACGTTCAAATACAACGCGTGTAAGCTAATTTTGCACACGCAGAATACTCGGGTTAAACTTGACGAGCCTAGCATATGCAGATATGGCCTCGGAACACTGGAGACCGAAAGGTCGAGCGTGAATCATATAGTAGATATGATCAACATAAGATGTTCACCATTGAAAACTACTCCATCTCACGTGATGATCGGACATGGTTTAGTTGATTTGGATCACGTGATCATTTAGATGACCAGAGGGATGTCTATCTAAGTTGGACCTCTTCAAGTAATATGATTAATTGAACTTTAATTTATCATGAACTTAGTCCTGGTAGTATTAGCATATCTATGTTGTAGATCAATAGCTCGCGATGTAGCTCCCTGTTTATTTTATATGTTCCTAGAGAAATATAAGTTGAAAGATGTTAGTAGCAATGATGCGGACTAGGTCCGTGATCTGAGGATTATCCTCATTGCTGCACAGAAGTATTATGTCCTTGATGCACCGCTAGGTGACGAACCTACTGCAGGAGCAGATGCAGACGTTATGAACATTTGACAAGCTCGGTATGATGACTACTTGATAGTTTAGTGTGCCATGCTTTACGGCTTATAACCGGGACTTGAAAAACGTTTTGAACGCCACGGAGCATATGAGATGTTCCAAGAGTTGAAATTAGTATTTTCATACTCATGCCCGTGTTGAGAGGTATGAGACCTTTGACGGTACTTTGCCTACAAGATGGAGGAGAATAGCTCAACCGGTGAGCATGTGCTCAGATTGTCTGGGTACTACAATTGCTTGAATCAAGTGGGAGTTTATCTTCCAAATAAGATAGTAATTGACAAAGTTCTCTAGTCACTATCACCAAGTTAGTAGAACTTCGTGATGAACTATAATATGCAAGGGATGACGAAAGTAATTCCCGAGCTCTTCGCGATGCTGAAATCAGCGAAGGTAGAAATCAAGAAAGAACATCAAGTGTTGATGGTTAACAAGACCACTTGTTTCAAGTAAAGGGCAAAGGGATAGAAGGGGAACTTCAAGAAGAATGACTAGCAAGTTTTCACTTCCATGAAGAAACCCAAAGCTAAACTCAAGCCTGAAACTAAGTTCTTCTACTGCAAAGGAAATAGTCACTAGAAGTGGAACTTCCCTAGATACTTGGCGGATAAGAAGGATGGCAAAGTGAACAACGGTATATTTTGATATACAAATTATTGATGTGTACTTTACTAGTGTTCATAGCAACCCCTGGGTATTTGATACTGGTTCAGTTGCTAAAGTTAGTAACTCGAAACGAGAGTTGCGGAATGAACAGAGACTAGTTAAAGGTGAAGTGACGATGTGTGTTGGAAGTGGTTCCAAGATTGATATGATCCTCATCGCACACTCCCTATACTTTCGGAATTAGTGTAGAACATAAATAAATGTTATTTGGCATTTGCGTTGAGCATGAATATGATTTGATCATGTTTGTTGCAATACGGTTATTCATTTAAAGTCATAGAATAATTGTTATTCTGTTTACATGAATAAAGCCTTCGATGGTCATACACCCAATGAAAAATAGTTTGTTGGATCTCGATCGTAGTGATACACATATTCATAATATTGAAGCCAAAAGATTCAAGGTTAATAATGATAGTGTAAATTATTTGTGGCACTGCCGTTTAGGTCATATTGGTGTAAAGCGCATGAAGAAACTCCATAGTGATGGACTTTTGGAATCACTTGATTATGAATCACTTGGTGCTTGCGAACCATGCCTCATGGGCAAGATGACTAAAACTCCGTTCTCCGAAACAATGGAGCAAGCAACTGATTTATTAGAAATCATACATACTAACGTATGTGGACCGATGAGTGTTAAGGCTCGCGGCGAGTATCGTTATTTTCTGACCTTCACTGATGATTTGAGCAGATATGGGTATATCTACTTAATGAAACACAAGTCTGAAACATTTGAAAAGTTCAAAGAATTTCAGAGTGAAGTAGAGAATCATCGTAACAAGAAAATAAAGTTCCTACGATCTGATCGTGGAGGTGAATATTTGAGTTACGAGTTTGGTCTTCATTTGAAACAATGTGGAATAGTTTCACAACTCACGCCACCCGGAACACCACAGAGTAATGGTGTGTCTGAACGTTGTAACCGTACTTTATTAGATATGGTGCGATCTATGATGTCTCTTACCGATTTACCACTATCATTTTGGGTTATGCATCAGAGACAGCTGCATTCACGTTCAATAGGGCAATATCTAAATCCGTTGAGACGACACCTTATGAACTGTGGTTTGGCAAGAAACCAAAGTTGTCGTTTCTTGAAGTTTGGGGCTGCGATGCTTATGTGAAAAAGCTTCAACCTGATAAGCTCGGACCCAAGTCGGAGAAATGTGTCTTCACAGGATACCCAAAGGAGACTGTTGGGTACACCTTCTATCACAGATCCGAAGGCAAGATATTCGTTGCTAAGAATGGATCCTTTCTAGAGAAGGAGTTTCTCTCGAAAGAAGTGAGTGGGAGGAAAGTGGAACTTGATGAGGTAATTGTACCTTCTCCCGAATTGGAAAGTAGTACATCACAGAAACTAGTTTCAGTGATTCCTACACCAATTAGTGAGGAAGCTAATGATGATGATCATGAAACTTTGGATCAAGTTACTACTGAACTCGTAGATCAACCAGAGTAAGTTCCGCGCCACAGTGGTACGGCAACCCGGTTCTGGAAGTCATGTTACTAGACCATGATGAACCTACAAACTATGAGGAAGCAATGATGAGCCCAGATTCCGCAAAATGGCTTGAGGCCATGAAATCTGAGATGGGATCCATGTATGAGAACAAAGTGTGGACTTTGGTTGACTTGCCCGATGAACGGCAAGCCATCGAAAATAAATGGATCTAAAAGAGGAAGACCGACGCTGACAGTAATGTTACTGTTTACAAAGCTCGACTTGTTGTGAAAGGTTTTCGGCAAGTTCAAGGAGTTGACTATGATGAGATTTTCTCACCCGTAGCGATGCTTAAGTCTGTCTGAATCATGTTAGCAATGGCCGCATTTTATGATTATGAAATCTGGCAAATGGATGTCAAAACTGCATTCCTGAATGGATATCTTAAAGAAGAGTTGTATATGATGCAACCAGAAGGTTTTGTCGATCCTAAAGGTGCTGACAAAGTGTGCAAGCTCCAGCGATCCATCTATGGACTGGTGCAAGCATCTCGGAGTTGGAATATATGCTTTGATAAGTTGATCAAAGCATATAGTTTTATACAGACTTGCGGTGAAGCCTGTATTTACAAGAAAGTGAGTAGGAGCACTATAGCCTTTCTGATAAGTATATGTGAATGACATATTGTTGATCAGAAATGATGTAGAAATTTTCTGGAAAGCATAAAGGAGTGTTTGAAAGGAGTTTTTTTTTCAACGAAAAACCTCGGTAATGCTGCTTACATATTGAGCCTCAAGATCTATAGAGATAGATTGAGATGCTTGATAAAGTTTTTCAATAAATACATACCTTGACAAGTTTGTGAAGTAGTTCAAAATGGATCAGTCAGAGAAGGAGTTCTTGCCTGAGTTGTAAGGTATGAAGTTGAGTAAGACTCAAAGCCCGACCTCGGCAAAAGATAGAGAAATAATGAAAGTCATTCCCTATGCCTCAGTCATAGGTTCTATAAAGTATGCCATGCTGTGTACCAAACTTGTTGTGTACCTTACCATGAGTTTGGCAAGAAGGTACAAAAGTGATCCAGGAGTAGATCACTGGACAGCGGTCAAAATTATCCTTAGTTACTGGATGACTAAGGAAATGTTTCTCGATTATGGAGGTGATAAAGAGTTCGTCGTAAAGAGTTACGCCGATGCAAGCTTTACACTAATCCAGATGACTCTAAGTATCAATCTGGATGCGTACTAAAAGTGGGAGCAATTAGCTAGAGTAGCTCCATACAGAGCATTGTAGACATAGAAATTTGCAAAATACATACGGATCTGAATGTAATAGACCCGCTGACTAAACTTCTCTCACGAAGCAAAACATGATCACACCTTAGTACTCTTTGGGTGGTAATCACATGAGGATGTGAACTAGATTGTTGACTCTAGTAAACCCTTTGGGTATTGGTCACATGGCGATGAGAACTATGGGTGTTAGTCAAATGGCGATGTGAACTATTGGTGTTAATCACATGGTGATGTGATCTAGATTATTGACTCTAGTGCAAGCGGGAGACTGAAGGAAATATGCCCTAGAGGCAATAATAAAGTTATTATTTATTTCCTTATATCATGATAAATGTTTATTATTCATGCTAGAATTGTATTAACCGGAAACTTAGTACATGTGTGAATACATAGACAAAACAGAGTGTCCCTAGTATGCCTCTACTAGACTAGCTCATTGATCAAAGATGGTTATGTTTCCTAACCATAGACATGAGTTGTCATTTGATCAACGGGATCACATCATTAGGAGAATGATGTGATGGACAAGACCCATCCTTTAGCTTAGCACTATGATCGTTTCAGTTTTACTGCTATTGCTTTCTTCATGACTTATACATGTTCCTATGACTATGAGATTATGCAACTCCCGAATACCGAAGGAACACTTTGTGTGCTACCAAACATCACAAAGTAACTGGGTGATTATAAAGGTACTCTACAGGTGTCTCCGAAGGTACTTGTTGGGTTGGCGTATTTCGAGATTAGGATTTGTCACTCCGATTGTCGGAGAGGTATCTCTGGGCCCACTCGGTAATGCACATCACTATAAGCCTTGCAAGCATTGCAGCTAATGAGTTAGTTGCGGGATGATGTATTACGGAACGAGTAAAGAGACTTGCCGGTAATGAGATTCAACTAGGTATTGAGATACCGACGATCGAATCTCGATCAAGTAACATCCCGATGACAAAGGGAACAACATATGTTGTTATGCGGTTTGACCGATAAAGATATTCGTAGAATATGTGGGAGCCAATATGAGCATCCAGTTTCCGCTATTGGTTATTGACCGGTGACGTGTCTCGGTCATGTCTACATAGTTCTCGAACCCGTAGGGTCCGCACGCTTAAGGTTTCGATGACAGTTTTATTATGAGTTTATGAGTTTTGATGTACCGAAGGAGTTTGGAGTCCCGGATGAGATCGGGGACATGACGAGGAGTCTCGAAATGGTCGAGACGTAAAAATCGATATATTGGACGACTATTTTCAGACATCGGAAAGGTTCCGAGTGATTCGGGTATTTTCGGAGTACCGGGGAGTTATGGGAATAGAAGAGAGAGGCCAAAAGGAAGGAGGCGCGCGCCCCCCCTTCTGGTCCGAATTGGACAAGGGGTGCAGCCCCCTTTTCCTTCTCCCTCTCCCCCTCTTTCCTTCTCTCCTACTCCGGAAAGGAAAGGGGAATCCTACTAGGACTTGGGAGTCCTAGTAGGACTCCCCACACTTGGCGCGCCCCCTGTCGTGGAATTAACACGTCAGATGTCCGGTTTAGCGGACTTAGTCGTGAGGCCGCGCATCTATGTAGTAGCTTGAGAGGGGTTGAGCGGAATCGAGAGACGCGATGCAAGATAAGGGTTTAGACACCTTCGGGCCCCGGGAAACATCATCCGGTAATAACCCTACGTGCTGTTTGAGGCTAGGTCTCATTATGATCCTCGTGGTGTCGCCGGTAAAACCGGATCTTTGTGTCTGGCCCTAGAAACTTGTAAGAACTTGTCTGCTTGTAGCTTGTCTAAAACTTGTCCCTCTTGGGGAGCCCTGCCCCTCCTTATATATGTTGAAGGGGCGGGTTACATGACTAGTCCTAGTAGGACTAGGATTACTCTATTACAAGGAGTCCTAGTCTTGCTTCCTTTGTAGGAGAATATTCCTTATGTCTTCCTCTTAAACCGGCCCACCATAATATGAACCAGCCTTCTGGGCCTTGGGCCTTGTCATCCGTGATTCGCCCGTCGGGTTACCAGTGAATCTCCAAGTGTAAACCATCTCAAATAAACCGCCAAGTCCGGCCGGGTCATATTTGCGGCCGGTTCATACCGCGGGGTATATCCCCGACATTAGCCCCCAGTTTAGCTTGGATTTATCCATGGTAAACTTATGCTGCAAAATAATCACAAGGACAGGTTGTGCTCCGGGTTAAGAATTCTTGTAAACCGGCACCTGACCATTCGTAAGTCCTTGTCCTTTCCTTCTTCTAGAAAATCCGGGTCAATAGACCAGGTTCATAACCAACTTGCTTGCATAATAAATATTGTAAATCAAGAATCCATTTGAATCGGCCTTCAATGCTCTGATTTAATAAAAATATTGGTCTTCAAATATTCAATTGATATCAAGCCGGCTTGAGGATGCCGGTTTATGATTACCACCATTGCCGGTTTATAAAAAACTGATAATTCCAGGTCATGACTGTTTATAGACGCCGGGTTATGATTGTTGCCAACGCCGGGTCACACAATTAATCTTCCGGACTTACCCAAACTGAGAATTTGAAGATGTTCCTCCTTTATATGCATATTACCTGTAGCCCCCAAGTCTTAAGAGGAGAACATAGTGATAACTTAAGACTTGTTTTAATATAAAAATTGCAATCTTGAAGAAAACCGGATTGTTTATCCCAATCACTATGAAACTGAATATTCCATATTATGTAGCCCCCAAGTGTCGGGTCATTATGCAATAATGAGCAGGGACTTTGAAAATATGATCATGTAAACTTGAACAACAATATGTAGTCCCCAAGTGTCGGGTCATTATGCAATAATGAGCAGGGACTTTGTAGATATAATCGTTGAAAATAACATTATATTATGTAACTTCCATCGTGGGGTTTGAACCCACGTCCACAAGGTTAAGAGCTTTGTGCTTTACCAACTGAGCAGTGGACCCTTCAATATAATGGATGAATACTTGTGTACCTTGAATTGTTGACAGGAGCGATTGGTAGCCCCCAAGGGCCGGCTCATTATGATATGATGAGTCGGGTCTTCAATAAGGTGAGCAAAAAATGACTTTACATTAGCCCCCAAGTATCATGGTGCATGCTTGCAGCGACATGAGACTTGTGTATTTGATGTAAACTCAATTTGAATAATGTATCCCCCAAGTGTCGGGTTGTAAGCCTGCAGCGACTCGGGACTATTCCTTTGTAGAATAAATCGCTTCCATCGAGGAAATAATATCCATTGCGCTTAAAGCGACTTTGAAAACCTCAATCATAATATTGATAATCATAATAAAAATCCAGCCATGTTGGCTATTAAAGATTTGAATAATATAATCCGGTTTGAAAACCGGTTCCAATGATACTTGATCACAACCTGGCCGGGTTAATAAACACCGGTCATTATTTTATCTCATACTGGCGACTTATAGTCAGAGCCAGGCCAGTTTAATGAACACCGGTCATTATCTTATCTCATGCTGGCGACTTATAGTCAAAGCCAGGCCGGTTTAATAAACACCGGTCATTGTCTTACATGTGATCAAGTGTACCTGACGTCCTTAATCCGGTAGGCATAATTGAATGTGTAGATTCTGATGAGGCTCTTGGCTCTCTTGGCGTTTGCCCAATGATTGTTCCGGGGTATGATAACCACCGGTTTAAATCATGCTGGTATTCTATGACCCAGACTTTGTAAAATACGTGGTCAACTTTGAAGTTGCCCGGTTCCGGTTCAAAAACCATAGAAAACTTTGAAAAATCACAAAACACAAAACACTGTTTGCAAATAAGACCATGTAGTCGAGGCTTTCTGCGAGCTGCCAGGCTCCAAATCGAGGCTTCTGATTCGAATACGATCAGTAAAACCGGACCAAAGGGGTTAAGCTAAGATTCGAATACGACCTTGTGGCTCCCAGTGGCTTTAAAATTTTGAGCCAATCAATGGATTCGAATACAATCCAAAGGGCTTATGGTTCGAATACGACCATGTAAACCGGACCACAAGGGGTTGAGCTAGGATTCGAATACGACCGTGTAGCCCCCTTGTGACCGTGGAGATTTGAGCCAATCAATGGATTCGAATACGATCCAAAGGGCCGATGGTTCGAATACGACCATGTAAACCGGACCACAAGGGGTTGAGCTAGGATTCGAATACGACCGTGTAGCCCCCTTGTGAATTTGGCTATGTTCTCTTTGGTTCGAATACGACCTATGTTTGAACAGGAATGGCTATGTTCTCTTTGGTTCGAATACGACCTATGTTTGAACAGGAAGCCTCCAGGTAACCGTAGAGGCAGGGTATCTATATGGGAGTTGCGCTGTGCGTCAAACCCTCCTTGGTCTCTTAATAAATAATTGTCCTGCATATCAAAATATACGGATCAAAGCAATTGTTTTCTTGATGAAAATGATATATACCAAGAAAATAGATTTAGATGAATATCACCTGATGTATTTGGACCTCATGATCCTCATCGGGGTGTGTTAGTCAACCCGGTATGTAGAATAGACCGGACCGCAGGGCGGACAGTAAAACGACCGTAGTATCAGAGGCGGCTCAAACAGATGAATCGGTCGTAGTTGTAAACTGGCGCAGATGAGCAAGTTGTCCTCCGTGTTGTAAACCGGTGCGGACGCGTGAACCGGCCGTCCGTTCATCAAGTAATGTGACACAAATGAAAACGCCGTTGTAGAACGTTGCCAGTGAGTGTTTTATATCCGTTTTATTTTTGTTCGCTTTGATCTTTTCGAAGTTTTTGCCTGTTCTTCTTTGTTTCTTTCTTTGCAAAAACAACAAAAATATTTGCTCTTTCTTTTGCTTTCGTTCAACCTTTGAAAAAACCTAAAAAGATTTCTTTTCTCTCTTTAGTTTGCTTTGTTTTCAGAGTTCAGCTCGAGTCCGTGATGGCATTTAATTATATTTCCTACGTTCGATCGTGCAAGTGACAAGGCAGTAATGACGAAGATCGACGGAAGGGAAGCAACAAGGAAAACCGGTATGAACTCTTCTTGTTTCTACTTTTGTACATATGCATGTACTTATGATCTAGAGACCAGCTTGTAGCGACATAGTGCTATGTTTACAATGCTTTCCCAGTGGTTCATGCTTTCCTTGTGGCTAATCTCAAATAGCTAGAGTATATAATGTGTTATTGAAATGATTTACATGCATTGCATTGTTCATAGTTTGGTATACTAAGGTGGTATTTCCTTTTGGAGAATTCTTGGATTGACTTGGCACATGTTTACACATGTTTAAGACTAAAAAGTCTGCTTTGCCTTGATGATCTTTGAGTTTCAGAATAGTTATATAACTTTCATGCCCAATTCAATGTTGCTTTGTCGCTCTGCATGATTATGACCGTTATTTCTCTCTAGTTGGTCGCTTCCCAGTCTCTTGCTAGCCTTCACTCGCACTAAGCGGAATTCTGCTTGTGCATCCAAATCCTTTCAAATCAGTTATTCCATATGAGTCCACCATACCTTCCTATGTGGTATTTACCGGCCATCCTAACGAAGACTTTCTTGTACCATCTCGAAATTATTCAAATTTACTCCTGTTTTGTGCCTCTGTTTTAGCTCATGAGGAAGTAGAAGGTAATTCATGATCTTCTTATGTTGGACATGTTTTATCCCGGGATTGCATGTCTAATCTGCAAACCCCTAATACGAGGAGGGACTGGCATGAGTGCGCCCAGCTCACAAAAGATAATCACAACCAACAAACCCTCCTTCACGCTTTGTTTATGAGAAATCAGAAAACTTTGGTAGTGATAAACAAAGGAGATTAAGGGGATGTGATCGTCCCCATCTTGGGAGCCGTTCCTTGAAACATGTCTAGCATAAGAAGTGATTGGGTTGTCTACTAGCATTCGTTGATGAAATATGCACCTCCCAAAATCATTTTTACCTCTGTTTTCAAAACCAAGAGCTCTGGTACATGTTTAGTCTTTGCTTCCAACCACGGGTTTTCAACCTCGCCATCAAATTCCACGGTTCGAGAGTCTCCACCTTCTTTCTTCAAAGCACCAACTAGGAGAGCATAATTGTCATTTTGAGTGTAATGTGCATTGTCCCAAAGTATTACATTGTCTTCTGCATGCTTGGGGTATTATTTATTCTGAAATTCTTAGTTCTAGTCTCCCTTAAAACTCTGGAGGAGTTTCTGCATTTATGTTTTGCTTCACTCATGGAGGCTAGCGAGATACCACTCTAGTATGTTCAAGCTATGTGCAATGTAATCTTGTCTTGATTTTCAGTAGCATATTATTTACTTTTAGTTATTTGTGATTGGTCACTTGAAAGAAGGATTGCTTCGTGCATTGTCCTCATAGCATTGTTTCAATACTTGCTAGACTCTTTTCGTAGTACATGCTTATATACATCTAATGAAGCAAAAGAGTTTGTCAAAGTTTTCTTTGTCGCGTCCAGTTCGTTGAACTGAATTGCTTGAGGACAAGCAATATGCTAAGCTTGGGGGAGTTGATACGTCTCAAACGTATCTACTTTTCCAAACACTTTTGCTATTGTTTTGCCCTCATTCTTGCATGATTTGAACTAAACTAACCCGGACTGACGCTGTTTTCAGCAGAGCTGCCTGTATGGTTTTATTGTGTGCAGGAAAATGGATTTTTAGGTGTCTCAGAAAATTCCAAGAAAAATCACAGAAAATCCACGCACCCGAAGGGCCATTGTGCCAGAAGTGGGGCCAGAGGGCAGCCAGGGGGGCCCATGTGCCCTGCTGGCGCGGTCCCACCCCTGGCCGCGCCAGGAGGCCGCCTGGGAGGGTCCTCCCCCCTCTGGTGCCCTACCTTGGCTCCTATTTATTCCCGTGGCGAGGAAACCCCAGAACAAAAGTCGTTTTTCCAGTTTCCGTCGCGGAGCCGCCGCCACCCTCTGTTCTTCTTCGGGAGGGCTAATCTGGAGGTTGATTTGGCCTCCGGAGAGGGGAGACCGTCGCCATCGTCATCATCATCACCACTCCATCCTCCCTCCATGGCTTCTCCTTCCATGTGTGAGTAATTCCCTGCTGTAGGCAAAGGGGATGGTAGGGATTGGATGAGTTAGATCATGTAATAGTTTATCAGATTGTTGGGGGCATGTTGCCTATCATCTACTTTGGTGTTTATCATCTTTGCTTCAACTTGTTGCTCTTAATGCTTGTCACTTTGGGCCCGAGTGCCATGTTTTCAGATCTGAACCCTATGTGTTATCATGAATATATTTGTGTTCTTGATCCTATCTATGAGTTGTTTGCACCTATTATGGTCCGGAACCGGTGATCCCACAGGTGACAGCTTGGGACACCAAAGGGGATGGTCCATAATTTGAGGATTCCATGTATCCATTGAGTTTATTGCTTTGTTCCGGTGCTCTTTGACAGGAGTACCTTAATCTCCATAAGTTCCTTTTGGCCCCGTTCGTAGCGGGATGGTAGGACAAAAGATGTTGTGCAAGTTCTTATTGCAAGCACGTACAACTACATGTGGGATACATGCCTAATGTTTGATATTTGCCTAGATGATCATTACTTTTCTGTGTGCCTTGCCCCAAGTTAGATTCATGATGTATCTCATCCATGCAACGCCCAACCATCCATCTCCCTAGCCTACAGTGTTTCAATCCTGCTGGTTATTAGTTGTTACTTTAGCTGTTCACTTTTGCTGTCACCACCATCACTATCATATCACCGTTACCACTTATCTTTTGTTGCAAGTAAGTATATTTCAGGTGCGGTTGAATTGACAACTCAACTGTCAAAGCTTATAAATACTCTTTGGCTCCCCGTGTGTCGAATCTATAAATTGGGTTATTCTTACCCGCGAAGACTATCTCGATCCCTTACGGTTGAGGGTTATCAAGTACCGTTTTCTGGCGCCGTTGCCGGGGAGCATAGCAATATTTACAAGTCTACTTGAAGTATCCTACCTGCTGCACTTCATCCACTATGGGTAAGAAAGGAGACCCCAAGGTTCCGATCTTACTATCCACTGCAAGAAGAGGTACTGTTCTGAACACTAGTGCTACACTTGATTCACCTTCTGTTATGAGTAAGTTTGCCTCACCACCACCACATGATGCTTCTACTGAATCTGTTACTATGTCCGATACTTTTGATGATGCTTCTACTACTCTTGATGATATTGGTTCACTTGGTTATGCTCTTGAGAAACAGATCGCTGCTGCTGCAAAAAAATCTGGAATTGAAATTCCTGTTACTCGCTACCCTATTGGTGGAACTTATGATTATCCTGATTTGAGTAAACTCAAGGAGAGACTCCTTGATGATGATTACATTATGCTTGATGATGATTTATGCAGGGAACTGACAGAGTTTGCCGACTCTGACCCTGAAGCTATTAAGAAGCTGCTTGAAAAACACTCCTTGAAGAACAAGACTGTTCCTGATCCTGAATTTGCTACATCTCCTATATGCTTCAATGATCCTGATTATGATTTCTCTGTTGATCTTTCACTTATATCTATGGTTGAAGCTGACCCCTTTTATGGCAGAGAAAATGATGATGCTATTGCACACCTGACCAAACTCACTCAGTTGGGTGGCTTGTTTACCACGAATGAAAAAAAAACGAAACTTTTATGTGACTAAGCTTCTTCCTTTCTCTTTGAAGGAAGGTGCTAAAACATGGTATGATGCACTACCATGTGGTTCCATTAAGAGTCCTCAAGACTTAGCTCGCTCTTTTGTTGATAAGTACTTTCCTGCTCATATGCAATATGTTGCTTTACAGAGAATTTATAACTTTAAACAGTTGCAGGATGAGCACCTCCCTAAAGCTTGGGGGAGGTACTGTAGTCTGATCCAGGCTAGACCAGGACATGGAGTCCCTAAGAATAAATTAATCAATATATTTTATGCTGGTCTAACTGATGAATCCAGGTCCTATTTGGATAGTTGTGCTGGTTGTGTTTTCAGGAAAAGAACACCGGATGATGCAGAAGAATTGATGGGCAGGATTGCCAAAAACCATGAAGATTGGTCCGTCCCTGAACCACCTCCACCACCAAAGAAGAGGGGCATGCTTGTTCTAAGCCCCGAAGATATGCAAGAAGCAAAGAAGTCTATTAAAGAGAAGGGTATTAAAACTGAAGACGTGAAGAATCTACCCCCTATTGAGAAGTTGTGTGAGCCTACCACTCACCCTCCTATGGTAGAGGTACACTCTCTTTTAGATTTCAACGCAAGTGACATCCCTCATGGTAGGCCTCCTGATCAATGTTTAGATGAGCTTGATAATTTTATTATGAAGCAAAGTCATTTTAATGAGAGGATACAAAGTCAATTGCATGATAATTCCCTTGCTATCAAAAGTTTGCTTGATGTTCTAGGTAGAACAGTTAATGATGTTAAATGTCTTGTGAAGCATTTTCATATGGTTCAAACTCAGCTTGAACAAATTTCTAATGTGCAAAAAGATTTGCTTACTAACAATACCAAACAAGATTATTTACAGGCCTTCGGGATTAAGACCCGAGGAGGAACTAGCACTCAAGATCCTCTCTATCCAGAGGGGCATCCGAGGAGAATCGAGCAAGATTCTCAAATGCGGGAATAAGAAATTGTTGGCTCTCCAAAGAAGAAGAAGAAGAAGAAGAAACACAAGGAGGCTGACAATTCCAATGATCCTATTACAAGTGAAGAGCCAGCTGTTGATCCTAACAGTATATCTACCTCCGATGCTGAGACTGAAGACGGTGCCGAACCTGAAGATAAGGATAAGGAGAAGAATGATCCGCCTGAAGTTCGAGAAGAAGAAGCACCTGACAAACGCAAGAAGTACACTAGAGAAGACTTCGTCGCAAGAAGACATGGGAAGGAAAGAGAACCATGGATACAGAAACCCATGCCCTTTCCAGGTAAGTCTCTCAAATCTAAAGAAGAAGAGCATTACAATAAGTTTTTTGAGTGGATGAAACCTCTTTTTCTTCAAATCCCTTTGACTGATGCTATTAAGTTACCTCCCTATTCAAAATATATGAAAGATATTGTTACTAATAAAAGAAAAGTTCCTAATGAAGCAATATCTACTATGCTTGCTAACTACTCTTTCAGTGGCAAGATTCCTGAGAAGCTTGATGATCCAGGTATACCCACCATTCCTTGCTCCATAAAGAATAATTATGTCAAAACTGCTTTATGTGATCTTGGAGCAGGAGTGAGTGTTATGCCTTTCTCTCTTTACAAGAGGCTTTGTTTAGAGAAACTAATTCCTACAGATATCTCTCTTCAGATGGCTGACATGTCAACAGCCGTCCCGATAGGTATTTGTGAGGATGTTCCCGTAGAAGTTGCTAATTGTTTGATCCTTACTGATTTTGTCGTGCTTGACATGCCCGAAGATGGGAGCATGTCCATTATTCTTGGTAGACCTTTTCTTAACACCGCAGGTGCTATTATTGATTGCAATAAAGGAAAGGTTACCTTCAATGTGAATGATAAAGAACACACGGTGTATTTTCCAAAGAAGACGGACAAGAGGCATGGCCTCAACTCTATAGAAAATATCGAGACCGTGAAGATTGGAGAATGGGACTGTCCACTACATGTGCACCACAAATACAAAACTATTATGGTGGGGACAATGTCCATTAAAGTAAAGGTGCAATGATCACTTCGTAAGAGGTGGGACTTTTTGCTCTATATATCGCCGGTTTGTTGGTAAGACTTGATCAACCTTACTAGTGAGCATGTTTTATATAGGTAAAAAGTTGAGCTTGTTATGTTTTCATTTGTTTTAGCTTTTGTTCTCCTTGCTGTACCAAGTGTTTGTGTTTTTGAAGCTTCACAATACTAATCACTGCTTTAAGTTTTCAGAAAGTTTTGCAGCTTTTTGAACTTCGAAAAAATTTCAACAGTGAAGTTTTCAGAAAAATTCCAGAAAAATTAAAATTAAAATTTCCATGCCGGGAGTGACCCAGAGGCACCTGGGGCTGACCAGGGGGGGCCACCAGTGGCCCAGGCGGCCAGCTGGCGCGGCCTGCCCCCTGGCCGTGCCCATAGGGCGCCTGGGGCCCACAGGTCCCGCCTCCAGGTGAGTCTTCTTCCTCTCTCTCTCTCTTTCTCTCCGAAAACACGAGTTCTGCACCTGTTCTTGCGTTCTTGCTATTCTTGGAGGCAATTTTTGATCTCTCTCTACAGCCTATCATTCGAGCTGAGATTTTGAACAAATACTCCCTGGTATGTAACTCCTCCACCCCTCCAATTAGATTTTTGGTTGGTGGCTTCATTTGTGAGTATTTAGTAGTTCTTGGTGCTGTGTAGATGAGCTTGCATGCATGTGTAGAAATTTATTTTCCAAGTTTTGATGCAAGTTTATGCCTTAGGAAGGGCAAAGGGGTGGCTTGAGAAGAAGAAGCCCGCGCGCTCCGATCGAGTTACTAGAGCCGCAGCTTCACCCTCGTCTGCTAGGGTGAGCTACAATGAAGATCATGTACCCCTAGAGTTGTTGGAAGACACAAATCCAGCACGTGCGATGATGTTCCCATGTGATGAATTCCTTGAAGCTGCAGGAATTAAGGATGAGTTTTATAATCTTTGTGCTAATGCAGGTCTGACACGGCTCGTCACGTGCCGTGTTGCTCAGTATCAAAAACTCACCTCCGGTTTCATTAACAGTTTTAGATATAACCTTGATACTAGTTCTATTGAGTTTAAAATTTACAATAATCTTTTGACCATGCCCTTGGAAAAGTTTTGTGAAATAATAGGTGTGGCAAACGTTGGGCGGATGGCGAAGATGACCTCTCAGCCCTCCGAGCTGAGAACCGTCTTCAACTCTCTCTCTCTCTCTCTCTCTCTCTCTCTCTCTCTCTCTCTCTCTCTCTCTCTCTCTCTCTCTCTCTGCAGCATGGATACGAGGGATATTCATCGGTCAAAAATCTCCAGCATCGTATTCCCTCACCTCAGGTATTTTGCGTATTATGTTGCTAGAGGGGTGTTAGCTCGTGACAACGCGAGCAGCATTTCTGCGCCGGATATTGCTATCCTGGCAACCGCCCTCTCAGGGAGGTTTGATTATAATGTGGGTGCCTTAATTGCTCGACGCCTTGCTATGAACGGCAACAAGGAAGATTTATTTGGTGGCGTTTATGCCACACTTATCTTAGAGTATCTTAAAGGCACCCCACACCCTGATGATAAGCCTTTTACTTATTTAAGTTTTGATCTTGCTGCTATGAAAAGGCATAAGTTTGTTACCATGACTTCTGAGTTTGGTAACCTTGTTTATATCTTGCGTTTCGGAACTACCGCGGAACGCAAGATCCGTCTACCTGCACCTCTTTTGTTTGATTTTTCTCGCAGGAACGGATGGTCCTTTGATGTTATCCAGTTCGATGAGTTCATGGTCCAGCATCAGTTTCATAACCCCATGGAGGGGGTTGTGCCCGACGAGGAGGAGCACGGTGAGTTACCACCTTTTCAGGGGGAGACCGTCACCCAGTTTGGTGAAGAGTCTTCCTCTACTTGGAGTGCGGACCCTTCTTCGTGGGAGGATCCGAGGACTTCGATGTACGCGCCGGAATCCCTATACGACCCTTGGACTCACCAGTACCACCCCGGAGCAGGAGGCTCCTGGGGGCAGTAGCTACTACCAACTTAGGCCAAAAGCCTAAGCTTGGGGGAGTACGTGCCCTTCTCACTTTTCCATTGTATTATCCGTTTTATTTTTGTTCGCTTTGATCTTTTTGAAGTTTTTGCCTGTTCTTCTTTGTTTCTTTCTTTGCAAAAACAACAAAAAGATTTTCTCTTTCTTTTGCTTTCGTTCAACCTTTGAAAAAACCCAAAAAGATTTCCTTTCTCTCTTTAGTTTGCTTTGTTTTCAGAGTTCAGCTCGAGTCCGTGATGGCATTTAATTATATTTCCTACGTTCGATCGTGCAAGTGACAATGCAGTAATGACGAAGATCGACGGAAGGGAAGCAACAAGGAAAACCGGTATGAACTCTTCTTGTTTCTACTTTTGTACATATGCCTGTGCTTATGATCTAGAGACCAGCTTGTAGCGACATAGTGCTATGTTTACAATGCTTTCCCAGTGGTTCATGCTTTCCTTGTGGCTAATCTCAAATAGCTAGAGTATATAATGTGTTATTGAAATGATTTACATGCATTGCATTGTTCATAGTTTGGTATACTAAGGTGGTATTTCCCTTTGGAGAATTCTTGGATTGACTTGGCACATGTTTACAAATGTTTAAGACTAAAAAGTCTGCTTTGCTTTGATGATCTTTGAGTTTCAGAATAGTTATATCGCTTTCATGCCCAATTCAATGTTGCTTTGTCGCTCTGCGTGATTATGACCGTTATTGCTCTCTAGTTGGTCGCTTCCCAGTCTCTTGCTAGCCTTCGCTCGCACTAAGCGGAATTCTGCTTGTGCATCCAAATCCTTTCAAACCAGTTATTCCATATGAGTCCACCATACCTTCCTATGTGGTATTTACCAGCCATCCTAACGAAGACTTTCTTGCACCATCTCGAAATTATTCAAATTTACTCCTGTTTTGCGCCTCTGTTTTAGCTCATGAGGAAGTAGTAGGTAATTCATGATCTTCTTATGTTGGACATGTTTTATCCCGGGATTGCATGTCTAATCTGCAAACCCCTAATACGAGGAGGGACTGGCATGAGTGCGCCCAGCTCACAAAAGATAATCACAACCAACAAACCCTCCTTCACGCTTTGTTTATGAGAAATCAGAAAACTTTGGTAGTGATAAACAAAGGAGATTAAGGGGATGTGATCGTCCCCATCATGGGAGCCGTTCCTTGAAACATGTCTAGCATAAGAAGTGTTTGGGTTGTCTACTAGTATTCGTTGACGAAATATGCACCTCCCAAAATCATTTTTACCTCTGTTTTCAAAACCAAGAGCTCTGGTACATGTTTAGTCTTTGCTTCCAACCACGGGTTTTCAACCTCGCCATCAAATTCCACGGTTCGAGAGTCTCCACCTTCTTTCTTCAAAGCACCAACTAGGAGAGCATAATTGTCATTCTGAGTGTAATGTGCATTGTCCCAAAGTATTACATTGTCTTCTGCATGCTTGGGGTATTATTTATTCTAAAATTCTTAGTTCTAGTCTCCCTTAAAACTTTGGAGGAGTTTCTGCATTTATGTTTTGCTTCACTCATGGAGGCTAGCAAGATACCACTCTAGTATGTTCAAGCTATGTGCAATGTAATCTTGTCTTGATTTTCAGTAGCATATTATTTACTTTTAGTTATTTGTGATTGGTCACTTGAAAGAAGGATTGCTTCGTGCATTGTCCTCATAGCATTGTTTCAATACTTGCTAGACTCTTTTCGTAGTGCATGCTTATATACATCTAATGAAGCAAAAGAGTTTGTCAAAGTTTTCTTTGTCGCGTCCAGTTCGTTGAACTGAATTGCTTGAGGACAGGCAATATGCTAAGCATGGGGGAGTTGATACGTCTCAAACGTATCTACTTTTCCAAACACTTTTGCTATTGTGTTGCCCTCATTCTTGCATGATTTGAACTAAACTAACCCGGACTGACGCTGTTTTCAGCAGAGCTGCCTGTATGGTTTTATTGCGTGCAGGAAAATGGATTTTTAGGTGTCTCCGAAAATTCCAAGAAAAATCACAGAAAATCCACGCACCCGAAGGGCCATTGTGCCAGAAGTGGGGCCAGAGGGCAGCCAGGGGGGCCCTAGGCGCCCTGCTGGCGCGGCCCCACCCCTGGCCACGCCAGGAGGCCGCTTGGGAGGGTCCTCCCCCCTCTGGTGCCCTCCCTTGGCTCCTATTTATTCCCGTGGCGAGGAAACCCCTGAACAGAAGTCGTTTTTCCTGTTTCCGTCGCGGAGCCGCCGCCACCCTCTGTTCTTCTTCGGGAGGACTAATCTGGAGGCTGATTTGGCCTCCGGAGAGGGGAGATCGTCGCCATCGTCATCATCATCACCACTCCATCCTCCCTCCATGACTTCTCCTTCCATGTGTGAGTAATTCCCTGCTGTAGGCAAAGGGGATGGTAGGGATTGGATGAGTTAGATCATGTAATAGTTTATCAGATTGTTGGGGGCATGTTGCCTATCATCTACTTTGGTGTTTATCATCTTTGCTTCAACTTGTTGCTCTTAATGCTTGTCACTTTGGGCCCGAGTGCCATGTTTTCAGATCTGAACCCTATGTGTTTGCATGAATATATTTGTGTTCTTGATCCTATCTATGAGTTGTTTGCACCTATTATGGTCCGGAACCGGCGATCCCAAAGGTGACAGCTTGGGACACCAAAGGGGATGGTCCATAATTTTAGGATTCCATATATCCATTGAGTTTATTGCTTTGTTCCGGTGCTCTTTGACAGGAGTACCTGATACGTCTCAGACGTATCTACTTTTCCAAACACTTTTGATATTGTTTTGACCTCATTCTTGCATGATTTGAACTAAACTAACCCGGACTGACGCTGTTTTCAGCAGAGCTGCCTGTATGGTTTTATTGTGTGCAGGAAAATGGATTTTTAGGTATCTCAGAAAATTCCACGAAAAATCACAGAAAATCCACGCACCCGAAGGAACCAGGAACCAGAAGGGGAGCCAGAGGGGGGCCAGGGGGTGCCCAGGCGCCCTGTGGGCGCCCCCTCCCCTGGGCCGCACTGGGGGGTCGCCTGGGTGGGGCCCACACCCCCTGGTGCCCGACTTTGCCTCATATTTTTACTCGCGATGCGAAAACTCCAGATCAGAAGTTCTTTTCGCAGTTTTCCATCGCGGAGCCGCCGCCACCCTCTGTTCTTCTTCGGGAGGGCTAATCTGGAGGCTGAATTGGCCTCCGGAGAGGGGAGATCGTCGCCATCGTCATCACCATCACCACTCCATCATCCCTCCATGACTTCTCCCTCCATGTGTGAGTAATTCCCGTGCTGTAGGCGAAGGGGGTGGTAGGGATTGGATGAGTTAGATCATGTAATAGTTTGTCAGATCGTTGGGGGCATGTTGCCTATCATCTACTATGGTGTTTATCATCTTGGCTTCAACTTGTTATTCTTAATGCTTGACACTTAGGGCCCGAGTGCCATGATTTCAGATCTGAACCATATGTGTTTGCATGAATATATTTGTGTTCGTGATCCTATCTATGAGTTGTTTGCACCTATTACGGTTCAGAACCGGCGATCCCAAAAGTGACAGCTTGGGACACCAAAGGGGATGGTCCGTAGTTTGAGGATTACATGTATCCATTGAGTTCATTGCTTTGTTCCGGTGATCTTTGACAGGAGCACCTTAATCTCCATAAGTTCATTTTGGCCCCGTTCGTAGCGGGATGGTAGGACAAAAGATGTTGTGCAAGTTCTTATTGCAAGCACGTACAACTACCTACGGGATACATGCCTAATGTTTGATATTTGCCTAGATGATCATTACTTTTCCGTGTGCCGTGCCCCAAGTTAGAATCTATCTCATCCATGCAGCGCCCAACCATCCATCTCCCTAGCCTACAGTGTTTTAAATCCTGTTGGTTACTAGTTGCTATTTTTGCCATTTACTTTTGCTATTTACTTTTACTGTTTACTTTTACTATCACTATCATCACTATCATATCACTGTTACCACTTATCTTTTGTTGCAAGTAAGTATATTTCAGGTGCGGTTGAATTGACAACTCAACTGTCAAAGCTTATAAATACTCTTTGGCTCTCCGTGTGTCGAATCAATAAATTGGGTTATTCTTACCCGCGAAGACTATCTCAATCCCTTACAGTTGAGGGTTATCAAGTACCGTTTTCTGGCGCCGTTGCCGGGGACCATAGCAATATTTACAAGTCTACTTGAGGTATCCTACCTGCTGCACTTCATCCACTATGGGTAAGAAAGGAGACCCCAAGGTTCCGATCTTACTATCCACTACAAGAAGAGGTACTGCTCTGAGCACTAGTGCTACGCTTGATTCACCTTCTGTTATGAGTAAGTTTGCCTCACCACCACCACATGATGCTCCTACTGAACCTGTTACTATGTCCGATACTCTTGATGATGCCTCTACTACTTTTGATGATATTAGTTCGCTTGGTTATGCTCTTGAGAAACAAATTGCTGCTGCTGCTAAAAAGTCTGGAATTGAACTTCCTGTTACTCGCTACCCTATTGGTGAAACTTATGATTATCCTAATTTGAGTAAATTCAAAGAGAGGCTCCTTGATGATGATTACTATATGCTTGATGAAGATTTATGCAGGGAACTGACAGAGTTTTCTGGCTCTGGCCCTGAAGCTATTAAGAAACTATTTGGAAAACACTCTTTGAAGAACAAAACAGTTCCTGATCCTGAATTTGCTACATCTCCTATATGCATAGATGATCCTGATTTTGATTTCTCTGTTGATCTTTCACTTATACCTATGGTTGAAGCTGACCCCTTTTATGGCAGAGAAAATGATGATGCTATTGCACACCTGACTAAACTCGGTGAGTTAGGTGGCCTGTTTACCACAGATGAGAAGATACGATACTTTTATATCACCAAGCTTCTTCCTTTCTCCTTGAAGGAAGGTGCTAAAGCATGGTATGATTCACTCCCATACGGTTCCATTAAGAGTCCTCAAGACTTAGCTCACTCTTTTGTTGATAAGTACTTTCCTGCTCACATGCAACATGCTGCTTTACAAAGAATTTATAACTTTAAACAGTTGCAGGATGAGTCCCTCCCTAAAGCTTGGGGGAGGTACTGCGGTCTGATTCGGGCTAGACCAGGACATGAAATCCCTAAGAATGAATTAATCGATATATTCTATGCTGGTCTAACTGATGAATCCAGGTCCTATTTGGACAGTTGTGCTGGTTGTGTTTTCAGGAAAAGGACACCGGAAGATGCAGAAGATTTGATGGGCAGAATTGCCAAAAATCATGAAGATTGGTCCGTCCCAGAACCACCTCCACCACCGAAGAAGAGGGGCATGTTTGTTCTAAGCCCCGAAGATATGCGAGAAGCAAAGAAGTCTATTAAAGAGAAAGGTATTAAAGCTGAAGACGTGAAGAATCTACCCCCTATTGAGAAGCTGTGTGAGCCTACTACTCACCCTCCTATGGTAGAGGTACACTCTCTTTTAGATTTCAACGCAAGTGACATCCCTCATGGTAAGCCTCCTGATCAATGTTTAGATGAGTTTGATAATTTTATTATGAAACAAAATCATTTTAATGAGAGGATACAAAGTCAATTGCATGATAATTCCCTTGCTATCAAAAGACTGCTTGATGTTTTAGATAGAACAGTTAATGATGTTCAATGTCTTGTGAAGCATTTTCATATGGTTCAAACTCAGCTTGACCAAATTTCTAATATGCAAAGAGATTTGCTTGCTAACAATGCCAAACAAGATAATTTGTAGGCTTTCGGGATTAAGACCCGAGGAGGAACTAGCACTCAAGATCCTCTCTATCCAGAGGGGCATCCGAAGAGAATCGAGCAGGATTCTCAAATGCAGGAAGAAGAAATTGTTGGCTCTTCAAAGAAAAAGAAGAAACATAAGGAGACTGACAATTCTAATGATCCTATTGCAGATGAAGAGCCAACTGTTGATCCCAACAGTGTATCTATTTCCGATGCTGAGACTGAAGACGGTGCTGAACCTGGAGATAAGGATAATGAGAAGAATGATCCGCCTGAAGTTCGAGAAGAAGAAGCATCTGACAAACGTAAGAGGTACACTAAAGAAAACTTCATTGCAAGAAAACATGGGAAGGAAAGAGAACCATGGGTACAGAAACCCATGCCCTTTCGAGGTAAGTCCATCAAATCCAAAGAAGAAGAGCATTACAATAAGTTTTGTGAGTGGATTAAACCTCTTTTTCTTCAAATCCCTTTGACTGATGCTATTAAGTTACTTCCTTATTCAAAATATATGAAAGATATTGTCACTAATAAAAGAAAAGTCCCTAATGATGCAATATCTACTATGCTTGCTAACTACTCTTTCAGTGGCAAGATTCTTGAGAAGCTCGGTGATCCAGGTATACCCACCATTCCTTGCTCCATAAAGAATAATTATGTCAAAACAGCTTTATGTGAGCAGGAGTGAGTGTTATGCCTCTCTCTCTTTACGAGAGGCTTTGTTTAGAGAAACTAATTCCTACAGATATCTCCCTTCAGATGGCTGACAAGTCAACCGCTGTTCCGATAGGTATTTGTGAGGATGTTCCAGTAGAAGTTGCTAATTGTTTGATTCTTACTGATTTTGTTGTGCTTGACATGCCCGAGGATGGGAGCATGTCCATTATTCTTGGTAGACCTTTCCTTAACACCGCAGGTGCTATTATTGATTGCAATAAAGGGAAGGTTACCTTCCATGTAAATGATAAAGAACACACGGTATATTTTCCAAAGAAGATCGACAGGAGGCATGGCCTCAACTCTATAGAAAATATAGAGACCGTGAAGATTGGAGAATGGGATTGTCCACTACATGTGCCTCACAAATACAAAACTATCATGGTAGGGACAATGTCCATCAAGGTAAAGGTTCAGTGATTACTTTGTAAGAGGTGAGACTTTTTGCTCTATATATCGCCTGTTTGTTGGTAAGACTTGATCAACCTTACTAGTAAACATGTTTTATATAGATAAAAAGTTGAGCTTGTTATGTTTTCATTTGTTTTTAGTTTTTGTTCTACTTGTTGTACCAAGTATTTATGTTTTGAAAGCTTCACAATACTACTAACTGCTTCAAGTTTTCAGAGAGTTTTGCAGCTTTTTGAACTTCGAAAAAATTTCTACAGTGAAGTTTTCAGAAAAATTCCAGAAAAATTATAATAAAAATTTCCACGTCAGGAGAGACCCAGAAGGTCCCGGGGCCAGCCAAGGGGACCCACCAATGGCCCAGGCGGCCAGCTGGCACGGCCCAGCCCCTGGCCGCGCCCACAGGGCGCCTGGGGCCCACAGGGCCCCCCTCCAGGTATGTCTTCTTCCTCCCTCTCTCTCTTTCTCCAAAAACGCGAGTTCTGCACTTGTTCTTGTGTTCTTGCTGTTCTTGGAGGCGATTCTTCGACCTCTCTCTACAGCCCCTCATTTGAGCTGAAATTTTGAGCAAATACTCCCTGGTATGTGACTCCTCCACCCCTCCAATTAGATTTTTGATTGGTGGCCTCATTTGTGAGTATTTAGTAGTTCTTGGTGCTGTAGAGATGAGCTTGCATGCATGTGTAGAAAGTTATTTTCCAAGCATGCCTTGGGCAAGTGAGTTGAGTAGTTTGCCTTAACTCATCTTGTTTTAATCCTCATTTTTGTAATTGCAAAAAAAAATCAGAAATGAGTTTGTTAGGAAGGGCAAAAGGGTGGCTTGAGAAGAGGAGGCCCGCACACTCTGATCGAGTTACTAGAGCCGCAGCTTCACCATCGACTGTTAGGGTGAGCTATAATGAAGATCATGTGCCCCTGGAGTTGTTGGAAGACACAAGTCCAGCACGTGCGATGACATTTCCATGTGATGAATTCCTTGAAGCTGCGGGAATCAAGGATGAGTTTTATAATCTTTGTGCTAATGCAGGTTTGACACGGCTCGTCACGTGCCGTGTTACCCAGTATCAAAAACTCACCTCCAGTTTCATTAACAGATTCAGATATAATCCTGATTCAGGTGCTATTGAGTTTAAAATTTACAATGATCTTATCACCATGACTTTGGAAATTTTTTGTGAAATAATAGGTGTGCCGAACGTTGGGAGGACGGCTAGGATGGCCACTCAGCCCTCCGAGCTGAAAACCGTCATCAACTCTCTCTGCAGCATGGGTACGAGGGATATTCATCGGTCGAAGATCTCCAGCATCTTATTTCCTCACCTCAGGTATTTTGCATATTATATTGCCAGAGGGGTGTTAGCTCGTGACAACACGAGCAGCATTTCTGCTCCGGATATTGCTATCCTGGCAGCAGCCCTCTCAGGGAGGTCTGATTATAATCTGGGTGCCTTAATTGCTCGACGCCTTGCTATGAACGGTAACAAGGGGGACTTATATGGTGGCGTTTATGCCACACTTATCTTAGAACATCTTGGAGGCACCCCACACCATGATGATAATCCTTTTACTTATTTAAGCTTTGATCTTGCTGCTATGAAAAGGCATAAGTTTGTTACCATGGCTTCTGAGCTGGATAATCTTGTTTATATCTTGCGTTTTGGAACTACCGCGGAACGCGAGATCCGTCTACCTGCACCTCTTTTGTTTGATTTTTCTCGCAGGAACGGATGGTCCTTTGATGTTGTCCAGTTCGATGAGTTCATGGTCCAGCATCAGTTTCATAACCCCATGGAGGGGGTTGTGCCCGACGATGAGGAGCACGGTGAGTTACCACCTTTTCAGGGAAAAACCGCCACCGAGTTTGGTGAAGGTTCTTCCTCTGTTTGGCGTTCGGAACCTTCCTCGTGGGAGACTCCGAGGAGTTCGGTGTACGCGCCAGCATCCTTCTACGACCCTTGGACTCACCACCATACCCCCGGAGCAGGAGGCTCCTGGGGGCAGTAGCTGCTACCAACTTAGGCCAAAAGCCTAAGCTTGGGGGAGTACGTGCTCCTCTCACTTTTCCATTGTATTATCCGTTTTATTCGCTTTGATCTTTTCGAAGTTTTTGCCCGTTCTTCTTTATTTCTCTCTTTGCAAAAACAACAAAAACATTTTCTCTTTCTTTTGCTTTTATTCAACCATTGAAAAATCCAAAAAGATTTCCTTTCTCTCTTTATTTTGCTTTGTTTTCAGAGTTCAGCTCGAGTCCGTGATGGCATTTAATTATATTTCCTACGTTCGATCGTGCAAGTGACAAGCAGTAATGACGAAGATCGACTGAAGGGAAGCAACAAGGAAGACCGGTATGAACTCTTTTTGTTTCTACTTTTGTACATATGCCTGTACTTATGATCTAGAGGCCAGCTTGTAGCGACATAGTGCTATGTTTACAATGCTCTTCCAGTGGTTCATGCTTTCCTTGTGGCTAGTCCCGAATAACTAGAATATATAATGTGTTATTGAAATGATCTACATGCATTGCACTGCTCATAGTCTGGTATACTAAGGTGGTATTTCCCTTTAGAGAATTTTTGGATTGACTTGGCACATGCTTACACATGTTTAAGACTAAAAAGTCTACTCTGCCTTGATGATCTTTGAGTTTCAGAATAGTTATATCACTTTCATGCCCGATTCAATGTTGCTTTGTCGCTCTGCATGATTATGACCATTATTGCTCTCTAGTTGGTCGCTTCCCAGTCTTTTGCTAAACCTCCACCTGTACTAAGCGGACTGACTGCTTGTGCATCCAAAATCCTTAAAACCTGTTATGCCATATGAGTCCACCATACCTTCCTATACATGGTATTTACCTGCCATTCCTAAACGAAGACTTTCATGTACCATCTCGAAACTAATCAAAAGCATTTCTCTTTTGTGCCTATGTTTTAGCTCATGAGGAAGTAGTAGCTAATTCATGATCCTTTTAAGTTGGACAAGCTTCACCCCGGGATTGCATGTATAATGTGCAAACCCATAATATGAGAAGGAACTGGCATTGAGTGCGCCCGGCTCAAAAAGATAATATAACAAACAAACCCTCCTTCACGCTTTGTTCATGAGAAATCAAAAAACTTTGGCAGTGATAAACAAAGGAGATTAAGAGGATGTGATCGTCCTCATGCGGGAGTCGTTCCTCGAGACTTGTCCACTCAAAAAGTGATTGAGTTATCTGCTAGCATTCGTTGACGAAATATGCACTTCTCAGAAGGGCCGCGCCGAGGGGTCGCCTGGGTGGGGCCCACACCCCCTGGTGCCCTACTTTGCCTCGTATTTTTACTCGCGATGCAAAAACCCCAGATTAGAAGTTCTTTTCGCAGTTTTCCGTCGCGAAGCCGCCGCCACCCTCTGTTCTTCCTCGGGAGGGCTAATCTGGAGGCTGAATTGGTCTCCGGAGAGGGGAGATCGTCGCCATCGTCATCACCATCACCACTCCATCATCCCTCCATGACTTCTCCCTCCATGTGTGAGTAATTCCCCTGCTGTAGGCGAAGGGGATGGTAGGGATTGGATGAGTTAGATCATGTAATAGTTTGTCAGATCGTTGGGGGCATGTTGCCTATCATCTACTATGGTGTTTATCATCTTTGCTTCAACTTGTTATTCTTAATGCTTGACACTTAGGGCCCGAGTGCCATGATTTCATATCTGAACCATATGTGTTTGCATGAATATATTTGTGTTCGTGATCCTATCTATGAGTTGTTTGCACCTATTATGGTTCGGAACCGGCGATCCCAAAAGTGACAGCTTGGGACACCAAAGGGGATGGTCCGTAGTTTGAGGATTACATGTATCCATTGAGTTCATTGCTTTGTTCCGGTGCTCTTTGACAGGAGCACCTTAATCTCCATAAGTTCCTTTTGGCCCCGTTCGTAGCGGGATGGTAGGACAAAAGATGTTGTGCAAGTTCTTATTGCAAGCACGTACAACTACCTACGGGATACATGCCTAATGTTTGATATTTGCCTAGATGATCATTACTTTTCCGTGTGCCATGCCCCAAGTTAGAATCTATCTCATCCATGCAGCGCCCAACCATCCATCTCCCTAGCCTACAGTGTTTTAAATCCTGCTGGTTACTAGTTGCTATTTTTGCCATTTACTTTTGCTATTTACTTTTACTGTTTACTTTTACTATCACTATCATATCACTGTTACCACTTATCTTTTGTTGCAAGTAAGTATATTTCAGGTGCGGTTGAATTGACAACTCAACTGTCAAAGCTTATAAATACTCTTTGGCTCCCCGTGTGTCGAAACAATAAATTGGGTTATTCTTACCCGCGAAGACTATCTCGATCCCTTACGGCTGAGGGTTATCAGTACCTTAATCTCCATAAGTTCCTTTTGGCCCCGTTCGTAGCGGGATGGTAGGACAAAAGATGTTGTGCAAGTTCTTATTGCAAGCACGTACAACTACCTGTGGGATACATGCCTAATGTTTGATATTTGCCTAGATGATCATTACTTTTCTGTGTGCCTTGCCCCAAGTTAGATTCATGATGTATCTCATCCATGCAGCGCCCAACCATCCATCTCCCTAGCCTACAGTGTTTCAATCCTGCTGGTTATTAGTTGTTACTTTTGATGTTCACTTTTGCTGTCACCACCATCACTATCATATCACCGTTACCACTTATCTTTTGTTGCAAGTAAGTATATTTCAGGTGCGGTTGAATTGACAACTCAACTGTCAAAGCTTATAAATACTCTTTGGCTCCCCGTGTGTCGAATCTATAAATTGGGTTATTCTTACCCGCGAAGACTATCTCGATCCCTTACGATTGAGGGTTATCAGCCTCCATCTCCGTGGTATAATACCACTTTGCAATGAATGATTTTCCTGCGTATAAAATACAGCAGGGCGAGCTATTTCTGCCCGGATGAATTAATATGTATTAAGAAATAAATAAGATAGATATCACCTGATTCGCTCGGACAACAGACGAGTCGGCCGTGGTATTGTAATCCGGTGCGGACGAGCAAATTGTCGTCAGCGTTGTAAACGGCTCGGACGCAGGCGAGCCGGCCACGGGTGGGGATGATGAATTAGTCGCGTGTGTTCGTCCAACAGTACGACACAGGTAATCGCTAGTGCAAAAATAATGCTGACATACGGCCCGTATCCGCGATAATCATCCCTTTTGTAATTGTCCTGATAGTATCGTGAAGTGGATGTAGCAATTCACATCAACTAGTACTAGGCCAGTCAACTAGTACTAATACTTCCAAAGTAGTAATAGCACCGGCCACCAAAGGGCACAGTATCCTCGATCTCTTATGGATTTAAGTGGCAATTGGCAGTAGTTTGACGTGACCTGTCTTTGGTCATCACAAAAACGGCAGTGGCCACAAGAAACAACCGGAGAAAAGAACACATGAAACCTTGGCAGTAGCTGTTTCACTCAAGGGACAGAATATCCACGGCGGAGGAGAGCCGGTCCGGTTGAGGTGGTAATTGGATGAAGGCGTGACAGCAGAATCGATTTGCCTACTGTTGGATACTGAATCTTGCACATCCTTTCAGTTATCACTTGAATCTTGGCGATTTGGAGGCCACGAAGTGGATCCTCGCAGCGATTGCTCTTCGCGAGGCGGCTTTTAGCACGACCACAGTACAACGATTTTAGGCGGCCGCGGGGGTCGTGGCGGCATGGCAGGCAAGGCCGGAGCACAGCGGCCCAGAGCAGGAACAGAAAACGGCGAGGTGCGACATGGCCCAAGGCATCTTGGAGTCTAGTATGGTGCCTCGCAGGACCCTCCTTCTTGTCACAGTAGCACGGCGACTCATCTTGTATCCTTCAGTAGCAGTAAAAAACACCAGCTCCTCAATGGAGTTTCAGTAATCTGTCGGCTTCAAACGGCTCAAGGTCGCAGTGGCTCGGCGGCGGCATAGGCGCGGTGACTCGGATCAGCTCGAGGTTGTAACAATCATCAGGGTGAGGCTGCGGGGCGGCTTGAAAGTGGGTGGCGGCAGCGGTAACTTGCCGGCACAGGCGAGGGCCAAGACCAGCTTGAGGCTGAGGCGAAATCGGGAACAACTCATGGCCGCGGTGGTTGCGGCTCGTCGTAGGAAACCGAGATGCAGACGGAGGCAAGGGAAGGTGGCTTGGTGCGACAAGGCGGCTTGGAGTCCAGCTTGAGGCGCGCTCTGTTTGACTGCCGCAGCGGCGGCTTCGGGCGGCTCCAAAATGCAGCCAAACGGCAGAGGTGATCCGGCGGCTCAAGCACAAATCCCGCCCCCTTATAGCTCTTGCTTCCCATATCTGTATGTTTCTTAATCCGAGCGTGAGTCAAATTAGCGGAAGTATTTTTGGAATTGACTCATGCTCCACGCCTGAAGAAGAAGGAGCAGTAACAATTGATTCCCTCAGGACTCATACTCAAGGGGTCCGGTATGGAGGCGCGCTCAGAAGCGATTTCAGAAGGGGCCCGGCCACTTGCGACATGAACAAGGCGACTCGAAAAGGTCACGGCGGCTTGATGCGGTGAATCCAAGTCTTGGATGATCCACGCCCGGGCTGCAATTGGCTCGGGCAAAAAACCAAAATGCCGCGGCTGTCTTACCATATGCCCGTAGTAGAGATCCGCTAGATCAGCGTTAACCCGGCTCTTCTTCATCCGAAAAAATCGCGCACTTCTCTATCCTTGTATAGATCCCTTCAAGAACTCATCGCTACCGTGCGCAGGCCCCACGGTGGGCGCCAACTGTCGTGGAATTAACACGTCGGATGTCCGGTTTAGCGGACTTAGTCGTGAGGCCGCGCATCTATGTAGTAGCTTGAGAGGGGTTGAGCGGAATCGAGAGACGCGATGCAAGACAAGGGTTTAGACAGCTTCGGGCCCCGGGAAACATCATCCGGTAATAACCCTACGTGTTGTTTGAGGCTAGGTCTCATTATGATCCTCGTGGTGTCGCCGGTAAAACCGGCTCTTTGTGTCTAGCCCTAGAAACTTGTAAGAACTTGTCTGCTTGTAGCTTGTCTAAAACTTGTCCCTCTTGGGGAGCCCTGCCCCTCCTTATATATGTTGAAGGGGCGGGTTACATGACTAGTCCTAGTAGGACTAGGATTACTCTATTACAAGGAGTCCTAGTCTTGCTTCCTTTGTAAGAGAATATTCCTTATGTCTTCCTCTTAAACCGGCCCACCATAATATGAACCGGCCTTCTGGGCCTTGGGCCTTGTCATCCGTGATTCGCCCACCGGGTTACCAGTGAATCACCAAGTGTAAACCGTCTCAAATAAACCGCCAAGTCCGGCCGGGTCATATTTGCGGCCGGTTCATACCGCGGGGTATATCCCCGACACCCCCTCTAGGGCCGGCCTCTCCCTCCCTCCTTTATATACGGGGGCAAGGGGGCACCTCTAGACACAACAATTGATCTCTTGATCTCTTAGCCATGTGCGGTGCCCCCCTCCACCATAGTTCTCCTCGATAATATTATAGCAGTGCTTAGGCGAAGCCCTGCGACGATAGAACATCAAGATCGTCACCATGACGTCGTGCTGACGGAACTCTCCCTCGACACTCGGCTGGATCGGAGTTCGAGGGACATCATCGAGCTAAACGTGTGCTAGAACTCGGAGGTGCCGTAGTTTCGATGCTTGATCGGCCGGGCCGTGAAGACGTACGACTACATCAACCGCGTTGTTCTAACGCTTCCGCTTTCGGTCTAGGAGGGTACGTAGACACACTCTCCCCTCTCGTTGCTATGCATCTGGTAGATAGATCTTGCGTGATCGTAGGAAATTTTTAAAATACTACGTTCCCCAACAGAACTGTCAAGGGGTCCCCATATACCCAACCGTGTTAGGAACGCAAAATCAAGGAACATAACACCGGTTTATCGGCTCCTAAGGTGGCATGAGTGGAACAAAACACCGAGCAAAAGGCCAAGCCTTCCACCCATTGCCAAGTATATAGGTGTGTTAATATTAATAGTAGATATTGTGATATTCCAACAACAAGATCCGACATGGATCAATCTTGATCTTCACCTGCAACTAACAACGCTATAAGAGGGGCTGAGCAAGCGGGTAACATAGCCAAACAACGGTTTGCTGGGAGGGTGTCAAAGGTTAGAGGTTTCATGGCAACAAGGAGAGGGGCTGACAATAAATGATGGGCGGCGCGACATGTAACGATAGCATCGAGACAACTAAGCATGGCAATGATAGTAAAGGTATCCAAGGTGATGGTCATCTTGCCTGAGATCCCGCAAGGAAGAAGAACGGTTCCATGAAGAAGACGAAGAAGAAGCCTCGAAGACGAGCCACGAGTAGTCGAACGAATCCTCACGATCGCAACGGAAGAGAACTAGCGAGAAGAAGCACACAACAAAGTAAACACACCACTCAAGAACATGAAAAGATGCTCAACCAGGTATGATGCGAGACAAGTCTATATGATGCAAAACATGGCAAGGGATGAAGCACACAAGAACAACACAAGCCAACACGTTTAAATGAGGCCGGAACCAACATATAACAAATCCGGTAAGTCCTCATATGCATGTTTCGAAATTAGTCCAGATCTGAACAAACCTTAAGTTAAAGTTGTTAAACAGCAAGTTAACATGCACCATGATGATCTACATGAAATTCTAGTCAAGTTTCATATAAAGTTTGTTTAATTCGGAGCTACGGCCTAGAAGATATGAGCAAAACAAGATAAGCATAGCAACGGTGCAAGATGCACCCAAACATCAAGCAAACACACTCCAAACATGAAAACAACATGATATTATTCTTCTACATGCAAAATCACACAAGTTTCATATAGGGCACACTCAAAACGGAACAATGGTTCAACACATACACACGAAGCAAGATTGAACAACAAGCTGTCCACAATCAGCCACATAGCAACTTTGGAGCAAGGTAAATATATGCTACAACACCCAAACATGATAACAAGAAGCATGGGTGTGAAATAGACATGATACTTAACAAGCACGAACTTAGAACACCCCCAAAAGCTTGCTGGAACACATTTAAACAAGCATGGCAAGTTGCAATAAATTTATCTAGACTTGGTCAAAATCTGGGAAGGCAAAAACATTATCACGATGCTGCCTTCGAAGGCACAAAACAACAAGCATATCGACTCTACTAAGTATATAAAGATCATGGACATGTAATAGACATATCAAACAGCAAACAACTCCATTGGATCATCTCCATAGGAGGCATGGATCAATAACAACAAGCTTCACCAAATTGAACATGCTGATAAAAGTCTGACAGGTAAATTTTATAGCAACTTGAGAGCAAGAAATAAATAAGCTACAACAGGCCATATAAGCAAACAAGGGCATGGATGGATAGACAAAAACATGGACAACAAGATATGATCATTGGCCACTCCAAAACAAGCATGGATTTGAGTGGGGCATCAAGCAAACATAGCATCAGGTTTAACAGATTCCAGACTTAGCAGTTTTTTCACTAAGTATAAAACAGGAACATTGGCATGGCATGTTTACAAGCTTGTTTAAGTCACCTCAAGGCATATCATGGAAAATGGATTACACCACAGCAAAGACCATATGATTGTGCTTCTAAAACATCAAGACATGTGACATGAAGACAAACACACCAATAGCAATGAGCAAGTCAAATCAGCACCTTATAACAAGTTTCAGCACTTAACAGCCAAATGCACTTTTGCAACAGAGATTAACATGGCAATATGACACCTAACATTAATGCTACAGCAACCAACATGTAGAGAACTTCACAATGAACATTTTGACATATCATATGCTCCATTTGGATAAACATGCACAAAGTTATCATCGCCACAAGCATGCAACAAATTTACAACTATCAGCAGTTTTAAACAAGTAGCACTCTTGCAACAGAGATTAGGGCATCAAGATGATCTCAAACAAGCATGACACAATGGAACAAAATGAAGAGCATGTCACCACGATCATTTTAACATATTATTCACTCAATTTGGACATACACACAAAAAGTTACAGCACCGCAAAGTATGCCACAAAATTACAAATGATGGGGACTTAGTGGAAAATAGACCTCGTAGGGTGGACATTGTCCGGGTCTGGCGGACGTGTCTGGGCTCGCTCGGGGTCCACCTGGCAGTCACGGAAGAGGGCTGGACATGTCCGGGCACCAGGCGGACATGTCCGTCGGTGCGGCGGCATCGGGCCCACTGGCCAGTGGCATGGGCCGAGGTGAGGACGGACTTGTCCTGGCCCGACCGGACTTGTCCGGCTCGCGAGGGCAGCAGGCGGAGGAGCGGCCGTCGGCGACGAAGATGGCGGCTGCCGGCGAGGATCTGGCCAGATCCGGCGGCGGCGGGGCTAGGGATGGCAAATCCGACGAGGGGGCTTGCCGACGGCTAGGGTAGATGGCGGCGGGGTGACGGCGAGGGGTTTCTGTCACGGTCGATGAGGCCAGAGCGGCGGCGACGGCGGCGGAGGTCCCCGGCAAGGTAGCAACGTCGCGGATCTAGAGCTCGCCGGCGGGGACGGTGGTTCCCCACGTGCGGTGGTGCAACGTGCTAGGGCAGAGAGGGCTCGAGCGAGTGGGATCCCGAGCGCGCGGGGCGCGGGCCGCGGCGGCGGTCGGCTCGGGCCCGGGCGGGCTTGACTCGGGCCCGCGGGCCTGGCGCATGGAAGGAGGCGGCTGGAACCACCTGGCGGCGGTGGAGAGGTGGGAGGAGGCTGGCGGCACGCGGGTTTCGAGGAGGAGGGTTAGGTTTTCAAAATAGGCAGGGGTAGGCTTCCTTTTATAGCAAGAAGGGCTAGGAGAGGGGGTTTTTGTCCGTTTTCGGACCGTTCGATCGCAATCGGACGGTTCCGATCAAAGGGGAGCTTAGGTTGGGCCTAGTGGGCTGGATAGAGGCTGTGTAGGATGACTTGGGCCGAGGGAAGAGAAGAGAAGTGCACCCCGACACAGCGTTTCGGAGACCGAAACGTCCGACAAATTAACCGGCGACTAGTGCCGCTATATTTAACGGTTGGGCTATCAAACAAGGTCCGAATGCGATGAAATTTGGCAGGCGGTCTACTTATGCTATAGTAAGACCACACGCCAAGTTTCATCCCATTCCGAGAACATTTTCCGGCCACTTATAAAATAAATATTCGGAGGTGCCGCAGGCACGTGCAAGTGTGTCTGAGCTCAGAACGGACAACGGAGAGGACGAGGGGGTTCGGACGGATGCAAGTTTGAAAACATGATGATGCAACACACATGATGACATGGCAAGAAGCAACACGCAAGCAGATGACATGGCAACGGCAACGAACAACTGGCTGATACCTGGCGCACCGGTCTCGGGGTGTCACATTTGGCAAGGAAGAACGAGTCGGGTCAGCGTTACCTGGACCACGGAGGAGAGCTGGTACCCCTTGGAGATCACGCCGGACACACGGCTCATGAGATTCGTCACTTCAGTTTGCGACCCCCAGTCCAGACCCTTTTTGGTCCAGGAGGTCAACCTCTGTGGGGGTCCGGAACTAAAAGCAGGCTCCGCCGCCCATTTGGTGTCGCGGGGTTCGGTGATGTAGAACCACTCCTGCTGCCAGACCTTATTCGTCTCCACGAATGAGCCCTTGGGCCAAGTTACGTTCGGGGGCTTGCTAATCTTGGCGCCCCTGCACTCTGCGTGCTGTCCGTCCACCACCTTCGGCTTTACGTTGAAGGTTTTGAGCCATAGGCCGAAGTCTGGAGGGATGCAGAGGAAAGCTTTACATACCACTATGAAAGCGGATATGTGAAGGATTGAGTTCGAGACTAGATCGTGGAAATCTAGCCCGTAGAAGAACAAAAGACCCCTAACAAAGGGGTGGAGTGGAAACCCTAGCCCCCTAACAAAATGGGAAGTAAACACTACCCTCTCACCCGCCTCTGGGACGGGGATCACCTGACCCTTGGCAGGGACACGGTGCACGATATTGGCGGCGAGATAGCCCGCGCTCCGTAGATCCTCCACGGTCTTTTCAGTGACCGTGGAACCTTCCCACTTGCCCCTAGCACCGGATCCGGCCATTGCTGGAAAGGGGAGTAGTGGTTGAGGAACGAGGAGCGGTGGGCACAGGAGATGAGAATGCTGGGGCTACGGAGATTGGAGAGCTCAAGCTTGAGGAAGGCGTGGGGCTGATGAAAGGGATGGGTATCCTTTTATAACGCTGCGAATACAGAATGACCCCCCACCTTAGCCATAAACCTCGTCGGTTCCCAAAGCGGTCGTGCGTAATGCGCGGCGTGGGTGCTCACGTCATATTGATAAGGATCCCACTAAAAGCGGGCACGATCTCTATTCTGATGGGACGTGTCAATAAGGATTTACCTTGAAACGCGAAACCAGGACCAAATAAAACGGTTTGATATGTTAGTGGGTTGGACGCGACGCTTCACCCAAAAGTTGTCAGTAAAGACACACAATTCATTTTCTTTTTAAGAGCCTTGCCTTCGAGGCTAAGGGTTGTACTAACCATGCAGAGCCGAACACAATACTCCTTTTTGTAGAAGATACATTCGGAAGAAGGAACCCGCCTTGCAACGCCAAAGACAATACGGAAGCCGAACTCATCGTCATTGAAGTCAGGTTCAGGGGCTACTGAGGGAGCCCTGGATCGAGGGGTCCTCTGGAGGCCAGATAAATCTTGGTGGACCGGACTGGTGGGCTGTGAAGATCATAATTGAAGATCATCTCTCGTATCCGGATAGGACTCCTATATTCGTGTAAAGGCTGGTTTTAGGTTCGGGTGTAATCTTTCCTTCCTCTATAAGATGGTATTGACAAACCCTAGGCCCCTCTGGTGTGTATATAAACCGGAGGGTTTAGTCCGTAGAGGCTAACGGAGAATCTCAAATCCTCATAGGCTAGACTTTAGGGTTTACCCATTACGATCTCGAGGTAGATCAACTCTTGCATTCATATTCATCCATATTAATATAGCAGGAAGTAGGGTTTTACCTCGATCGAGAGGGCCTGAACCTGGGTAAACATTGTGTCCCCAGCCTCCTGTTACCATCGATCCTCACACGCATACTTCGGGACCCCCTACCCGAGATCTGCAGGTTTTGACACCGACAA
>LR738714.1:627111051-627187086 GCA_902687465.1 Secale cereale
GCCGCGACAGATGCCACCGTCGCCGCCGCCCAGCCGAAGCAGAGGAAGCAAAGACGGCCGTCGTCCAAGCCACCGGGCATGACTAACGCCAATTGGAAGGCGGAAGTTCAACGCAGGGACGCTGTCACCACCGACCGACGGAACAGGGCGAACGCCAAGAGGGCCCGCAACGCGGCGGCGGCGGCGGCCTCGGCGACGGTCGAGCATGTCAACCAAACCGAGGCGTCTCGCGCGGGCATGATGAACCCGCCCAGCGGCCGAGGCCCATACGCGTCCTGGAGCCAGCAAAGCATCGGGTATCCGGCCGGCTTCTCGCTGTCGCCCCAACCATGGGGTTGCACGCCATCGCCGGGCTACGCCGACGGTGACGTGCATGGCCGTTTGATGCATCCGCGACGCCCAGCAGCACTGAAGTCGCGCCGACGCCCATCCCTGAAGCCGCGCAGACGCCGCCCAGCCCTCGCACGCCGACTCCCCAACGTCGCCGGAGGACGACATCGCCGTTTGATGCATTTGCCTACGTGCCCTGCCTTTTTGCGGACGAACTTTCCATTTTGATTGCCGAACTGTGGCAACGTGAACACCGATCTGTGGCGCTGTGATCGTCGGACTTGTGACGTTTTTTTGGGAGCGGAAATGGATAAAGTTTGAATTTGAGACGCCTTAGGGGCGGCACCTGGGGGCGTGGCTGGGGACTAGATCGCCCCCAGGGCCTAAAAATCGCCGGGGGGAGCCCAAAACAGCGCCGGCCTATGCCTTGCGGGGGGGGCGAACGAGTGGAGATGCTCTTAACTTGTGTTATCCACTGGAAGGAAAATTTTCACTATGATATAACTGAATCAAGGATTCGTGTATAAGAAATATAACAATCCACCACTAAGAAAACATGCTTCAACATACAGATATTGAAGAACCGTTCCATTATACGTAGATCAAAAAACAAGAAAAGTACACGTTTTATGTGTTTGTAGGCCCACGTTTTAGCTTTGCAATCAAGGACGGGATGGTGAAAATAGAACCTATCTTTACATAGAACATGCTTGTGATATACGGTACCATCTAAGCTCAGTTCAGAGCGTCCATAAAAAAAGTTCAGTCCAGGGTGAAAAAAGGAGCAGCACAACACATGATGAGCTGAGCACGTCACTCAAACGAATCGGTGTATTTACAGTTGGACAGAGCACGGCCAAGTTTCAGTTCAGTTGTACAGCTGATATATATACAAGGAGGAGATCACAATCGGAGGTGGGATACAAATGAATGATATAAGTAAAACACACAGGGAGCTACACTCAACAGCTAGATCAGACAGACACTAAGGATCAGCCAGTCTCATTATTTCACTCTGAGCTGACGCGTGATCTAACTGTTGAAAGTAACCTATGATGATCACATCGTGCCAGGGGGTTTGACCACAGTGCTTCCCGCAATGGAGTACAGGGAAGTCCATATTATCATACAATTGTGTACAGGATCTCATGACTATTCACAGGAACTTGGACACCACGCGGCAGGACGTCCAGAAGGCCGTTGTTGCTGCTTTTAGAATCGCCGGATTCTGGTATATACTGCAAGAGAGTGACATAGGAGAAGCATCAGGAAGTGCAAACACCCATGTGCTCGTAAAAACTTATTATTGGAGTTGTGTGATCATGTGAAATGATGCCCTCAAATTTATGTTGCTGCCTGCAGCACAATATCGTGCAGGAACTAAGTTTGCTGTACATATTGTTACAGAAGTTTGCATGCTGAACACGTGTATTTGATCAATATGTAGATCTTCAACTGATGCAACTAATCGAATTTGTCATATCATATCTTGACTAATTTAGTGTATTCTTTGTTCGTGAAGTGAAGTGATGATGTCCAGTTTCCTTGAGGTGAGAATTTGTTTATGTTTGTCGCCAACAGACCATTTAGTTTTATGGCATTATGTCCTGCCTTTTCAATCCTCATCAGTGGGAAGAAACTATTCCTCCTAAGGGCCCTAGAGCAGATTATTTGGGTAGAGCTCCAAGGAGCCTCTAGAAGGACGCGAGGCTTACCCTGACAAATCGATCATGGGGGTACTATACAGAAATTGTGCTTGTGATTACCAATTACCAAGGATTTTAACTTACCCAATAGCTGTTGCACTCCATGATGCTACATTATAAATAACTTGTGTTCCAGCCCATGCCTTCTGAAGTTTGCCTTTCCTCTTTTTAGTTGAAAAAGTCTTGCTAAGGGCTGAAAAATGAAGGGAGGGGAATCTAACATAAGAAAACTTACAACCAACCAAATTCATCTGAATTAAGAATGGAAAAGAGAAGGTTACCTTCTTGAAGTTGATTGGGCGTCAATTCCTGCAGAACATGAAATTTACAGCATTAGAAGTACGAAGATTTCAAATCAATGAGCGATCTGAAATGCTCTTCCATGATACAATCTAGCAGTCAAGGTACAAAAGGAACATCGCTGGGTCTTCCCATGTTGATCTAGATAGTGCAACGGACAATAGTGCATGAAGCCTACAACAAGAATAGTAGACACCATACTGAACTATTGGTAATCCATGATTCCACTAAGTCATGTTTTTCACTTCTAGGAATCTATTTAATTATACAGAACCTCAATAATCACTGTAAAATAAACATGTTTTTTCTTTCAGAATACAAGATTTGATGGACATTTGGACGCTGAGGCTGATATTCATGAAGGACTGCATAAGAAAAGCCAAGTACACCAAAAATTCAAGAGAAATCACGAACCCAAGGTGAACTGAACTTTGCATACCTTAGTTTCTTTCAGCGACAGCAGGTATGCAGCCATGAAGCATGCAATCCCATCAACTATATCCTCTTGCTTAACTAGAACATATCCATCCTCTGAATCATCACTGACATTCATACTCTTATCATCCCATATATCTGCTGCGCTTACGATATCCCATGATATGGTTTCATCAACTGTTACATGAGCAATTGCAGAACTGTTCAGTTGACAGGCTTGATTTCAATGAGCGAATAAACATGCATTTGTTGCATTGAGTGGCAAGGTCAGTTTACGTATTGTTCAAATTTTGGAGACAGCAAAGAAATGGCAGTTCATTGGGCAAATGCGCACCTGCACCATTTTGGTATACTGACTTCTGAATATTATCAAGCTTCTCTAGAAATTCAGGTGATTCGACCCTTGATTTGAGAAGATTACATAGCTGCATAAGTAAATGGAGAGGTGCAAAAATTAAGAAAGTTTCAGAACAGAAGGCATAAAATTAAGTACACTAGAAGCTCCTTCTCTCATTCCCTCTCTCCCTAACTTCTTCAGTCGATCCAAATAGTAAAACAAATTCACGTGAATTTGGAATAATTACAGGGTATTGCCATATTCTATCCAACCAAAGGATCAGTTATGGTTGCCGTGATGTGCTAACATTTCAAGGTTCAAAACGTCAGTTGTTAAGTTTGGCAAATCAAATGATAAAAGTAAATTATGTTATCCAATTATTTCCTTCAAATCTTCCTTGTCATGTGTTTCGGAACAGTATATACACCAGTTTACTTGTTTCACTGTGATTAATAAGAAAAAAGCAACTAGCCAAGCACAACAAAGTGAAGGCAGTTGGTGCTGTCAGGATCCACCGCAACTCCAACAAGAGACACTACAGTTTCGAGGACCCCCCCCCCCCCAGTTGTCCCAAGTCGCCAATCAATCGAACCCATCAACCAATCGCAGTCCCAATTCTCCAATGGACCATCGAATCAAATGTAGTTGCTGTGATGTGCTTACTTATTTTGAAGGTGCAAAACAGACAGCTACTTATTATTGAGTTTGGCGAATCAAATGCTGGCTAGATAAATTGTGTTACCCAGTTATTTGTTTCACGCATTCCACCTCATGTTTCGGAACACTATAGTAACAGACACCAGTTAACTCGTCTGCACCTTGATTGTTAAGAAGAAAACAACAACTAGCTAAGCAGCCAAACAAATACTAAAGGCAGTTGAGCCAGACGATTGCTATCATAATCCACCCACAAGTTACAAACTACTCCCTCCGTCCCGAAATTCTTGTCTTCAATTTGTCTAAATACGGATGTATCTAGTCACGTTCCCTATCTAGATGAATCTAAGACAATAATTTTGGGACGGAGGGAGTAGTAAAATCGCTACAGTTCGGAGGACCCCCGTAACTCGCCACTCATTCCAACCCATCAACACCTCAATCCTCAATCCCAATTCTCGATTCTCCAGAAAACCGAACCGTGCCGTGAGATCTCCCTCACCTCGTCCGTCTCGTGGTCGGCCTCCGACGGCTCCGGCGTGGGCGACGGGGGCGGCCCCTCCCCGTCGCCGCCCGCCCGCCGCTCCCCTCGTTCCTCCTCCGGATCCCGCTCCCCCTCCTCGTCCTCCTCCGGATCCCCGTCTTCCCCCTCCGCGTCGCGCATGAGCTCGAGCGCGCGCTGGCACTGCTCGAGCACGGTCTCGAGCGTCCGCCGCCGCACCCTCAGCTCCGCGGCCTCCGGCGCCGCCCTCCGCCTCCCCCCGGCCGAGGAGGAGGAGTCGGAGGGGGCCGCGGGCTCCATCGGAAACCCTAGGCGTACGCGACGGGCGGCCGGTTTCGCTTCGCGTCCTGGTCTTCCAACCCGCGGCGGGGGAGGAGGAGGGAGAGGGAGACGTGCGCCGCGTGCCTGACGATTGCTGTTGAGTCGGGCGGAGCCGCGGGGGGGAGGAGTGTCTCTTGTTGCGTTCGTTTCTTTTTCCCGGCGGCTTCGAGATAAGACAGAGAGAGAGGGGGCGGGCCGGGGCCCCCACGGTGGGTGGTGTGGCTTGGAAGGTTGTTGCTGACGGGTGGGGCCGACGTCCGTGGGTCCCTGGTGTCAGTGGGACTACTGGTCTGCCGTGGGCGTGTGAGTTGTTTCTCAAGTGTCGGGGGCGAAGCGGAGTGACGGGTGAACCCGTTGGTCACGTGAAGTTGACGCACTGATTGATTTACTGCTGTGATTAATTACTGGGAGGCCTCAATCATTAGAGCGGGCAGGCCGTGCAAGACGTGCGTCCTTTTTCAGGGAGGAATCTACCCGCGGCTCCCATGTCCGATGTGATGTGATGCCCTCGTGCGCACCGCTTCCGCGCCACGATGTGAAAGGCAAAGCTGCCGTGCCTTTGCCACTTGACACTACTGCACAAAATTGCCCCGCTACTGGACACAGTCGCCACCTCGGACAGAGATCAGGTGACATGCACGTTTGCATGTTATCGTGTGCCTTGCGGCCGAAATTCAAATTTAAACATTGCGAAAAAATCTGAAAAAATTCATGCATGTTCACAGCACATATTAAGATAACCCCTAAAAAATTCAGATCAAAATTCGAAACACACATCGAGAGACAAAAAAGAGAAACTCAGATGTGAATAGTCTACACTGAACATTCGCGTACTATTCTTGAAATATTAAACTCAGATGTGAATAGTCTACACTGAACATTCGCGTACTATTCTTGAAATATTTCTCTTTTTGAAATATTCAGATGTGAATAGTCTACACTGAACATTCGCGTACTATTCTTGAAATATTTCTCTTTTTGAAATATTTCAAGAATAGTACGCGAATGTTCAGTGTAGACTATTCACATCTGAGTTTCTCTTTTTTGTCTCTCGATGTGTGTTTCGAATTTTGATCTGAATTTTTTAGGGGTTATCTTAATATGTGCTGTGAACATGCATGAATTTTTTCAGATTTTTTCGCAATTTGTAAATTTGAATTTCGGCCGCAAGGCAAGCGGTAACATGCAAACGTGCATGTCACCTGATCTCTGTCCAAACTTTTATACTAAGAGTTAAATACACGGGCAGTGCCTTTATTTGTCGGCCATTTTGGTGTCTAAAATTGTAAAATACACGAAACTGGTGCTATAACTTGTCATGTGGTGCAAATGCAGTGTCATTGTACGTATTCAGGTGTACACTTTGCCCGCATGGCATGCCAGCAAGGCGTTGGCCGCACGTCAATGGTTGTCATCCGGTGAGATGATGGGTGACTTGCGCGTGACATTTTTTCCATAAGAAAACATCGCATATATTTTATTAATTATGTAGGAAAGCCAAATGTGGGTATGATTAAATGCAAAAAAAAAAATACAGACTTTGTAACATAGTACCTCATGGGTTCAAATGTAGGTTCGAAACACAAATGGAACACAAAAAAGTGCCAAATCTGGGTTCCATCTGTCAGTATGATTAAACACAAATAAACACCTCATATATTTTATTTTATTTGTTCTTTTTTATTTTATGTTTATTTTACTGTTTGAAAATGTAAGGAAAAAATATTACAACAGACTTAAAGAAAGTGCTATTGCATTTGAAAAAAAAAATCAACATATTTCTGGGAAATTATCAGGTTTTGAAAAATATCCGTCAAGCATTCAAAAAAGTGACAACATCTATATAAAAAAAATTGTTCAACATGTATTAAAAAATATTTTGTAAAATTATTCTTATAGTTCTACAAACATGTTTAGCACATTTATATAATTTGTTGAACAGTTTTCAAAATACAATGTTTTTTAATAATTATGTATTCTAAAAATACAAAGGAGACACACAACAATTGTACTCCCTCCGTTCCACAATGTAGTGCCTATAGTTTTTTGTGAAAGTCAAACTTTGTCAACTTTGACCAAGTGTATAGAGAAAACTGTCTACATCTGCAATACCAAACATGTACATTCTGAAAATATAACTCACGATGTATCCAATGATGTGCATTTAGTATTCTAGATGTACATATTTTTCTCTATAAACATGGTCAAAGTTTGTAATGCTTGACTTTTGTAAAAATCTATATGCACTACATTATGGAACGAAGGGAGTATGTGCTTGTGATCCTGAATGAAGATCAAAATTTACAATATTTGATAAGTAATATACATTGAACTGTTTAAATCCCCACAAATTTTAGAATTGTTTTCATGTTTACCTCTTCAAACAACACAATAATGAAAAATAAAATAAATATTTAAAATAGAGAATAATCGCATATTGATAATTATTGTATTTTTATATGTGAAATTTATATATCATAAAAACTAAGCAGCGACTCGTAATAAAGGTAAATAACCTACAATAAAATTGCTGAGCGATAGATAGAAGATCTATATAAGTTTTCAGTGAACAGTGTTCACAAAGTACAGTTAGGCCTTGTGGTGACCAGCGTGTAGGCAATTTAACCTAGAGGTCTCATATATACGGAGGCACCGTATCTGCACGATAGGACAAGTTATAGCATCAGTTTTGTGTATTTTACAACTTTGGGCACCAAAGTGACCGCATCGGACAAGTGTATTTAACTCTTATACTAAACCAGCGTCGAGTTGGGAGTAGTAAATTTTTAAAAAGTATCTAAAAATTTCTTTTTTAACAAACATTGATTAATTTTCTACACAACCACAATTTTTCGTGAAGGAAAAGCATATTCTTAACTACTCCCTCCGTAAAGGAATAGAAGAGCGTAAGAGCGTAGAGACCACTACTTTAGCCACCTCTTTACAAAGGGAGTGTTATGGTAAAAATATAATGTAATCGATACTACAATAAGGCTTTTTTTAAGGTATTTTGGAGCATTGATTTTATTTTTTAGAACATTATTAATATGTTTTCCTTCCCAAAAACTTGTAGCTATGTAGAAATCCATCAATGTTTGTTGCCAAAAATTATTTTGATTTTTTACTTATTTTACTATTCACAGCAGATGCAAATGAGCTCGTGAGTACAAAGACACTTCGGAGTAGTTTACTAGAAAAATGATAGAGAAGTGTGCCGTGCGTGCCCACTGCACTGCACATTGCAGTGCCTTGCAAGGCTTGCGGCAGCTTATGATACTATATACAATGTTTAATATTATTATATCTTGACACTAATGACCGAACAAACAGTGAGGCCTCTTTGATTCATAGAATAGGTATAGTATATCATAGAATAGAAAAATCATAAAAAATAAATAAGATGACATATACCTCAGTTAATATAGGAAAAGAATAGGAACTTTCTCATTGGGTCTAGGCTTGTTTTCTCCTTTGAAATGTGAAGAGATTGTACCTATCCTGCATAGTAATAGAAATTCATTCTAGAGTGCATACAAACCAAAGGGCGTCATATGAATTTTTCCTCCCCCACAAAAAATAAAAATAATTCCTACATTATTTATCCTTTAGAATTCTTAAAAAATTCCCCTATCAAAGGAGGCCTAACCTGTTGCTTGTAGGATTCAGAAATAAGTGGCTTCATCGAAAAGAGAAAACTGGTAAGCAACGAAGGCTAGCGTTCGCTGAAAAATAGTACTACAACAAAGTTGCTGGGATGATTCGCAACGCTGCCTGCCACTACTCCACTTGCAGATGCCATAACACGAAAGATGGGCTTGATTTGACAGAAAATACTTACTGACAAGATTTGTTGCCACACTGCACTGCTGCAACAAACTTGCAAGCGTACCGAGAACATTTGCTGCTACAACGACGGAATGTGGTCTACTCGCAAGTCAGTTTTACCGACGTTCCCTTCTTACAGCAACAAACTTTTTTCAACTTCTTCTAACAGCAATATTGATACAGCAGCTACGGCAGGACATACACAACCAACACCATGGACAGACAAGATGGAACACAACATAAAAGGGACCAGAGGGGGGAAAACTTCATATTTGCAACAAAAAGGGAAAAAAATCTACAGCCAACGATCATTCTAGGTCAGCAAAAACCAATCTACACATCAGATTATTATTTATTATTCTAACCAATGGTGTAATAACAACACGAAACAAGTTACGGTACAATCCCACCCACTATAGTCCGGCCAGAACGGCCATTACAATTGACTGACTGGTGTATGCGACATCCGAACGCAGACGCAGGTACAGGTGTATGTACAGAGATTGGGGGTGCAGATATGTGCGGCGAAGAGACTAGTCTAATTAATTAGACCACACATGCACCAGACCCCGGCTGTTCCCGGTGTAGATCTCGTTTCGGTCCTCGTCGTAGAAGAGGGCCGTGATGTCCTCCAGGGCGTCCGACACGCTGCTCCGGATGGTGGACCTGCTGGTGTCGCCCTTTCTCCGAGGAGCGATCATGAGGGTCGGGTCCAGGGCCGAGATCTTGGCGACGCACTTCCCCGTGAAGATGTTGCTCATGTTGATCGATCCCATGCGGGAACCTGCAGAGAAGGAGATTCAGTCAGGTCAAAGCCATGATGAATGCGCGCAATTCAGTCAGGTTGAAGCTATACTGAATACAGCAGGTCTTAGCATGTACTGTAGTAAAACCAATGCACAGCGAAATTGTTACCTTCCCGGCCTTCATCATCAGCATCACTTGTGCCACCTCCTGAAACTTTACAGTATGAGATGATCAAGTCCTGGTCAGCGGTGATGTATATATTATTGGTGTTGCAGTTCGGATGCCACAACTCATGGTCATCAAATGATGTAACCAACTCTCCACGGAAATTCCAAGCAGCAACTGTTCTATTGCAGAATGTCAGGAACAGATTATTTTCATACAGGAAGATGAACGCTGAAGGGGTCATGAACTCCGTTTTGTTCACCTCAATCAGACCAGAGTTTCTGACCTGCCCAGAGACCAAAGTTAGCTCATAGTTTGCTGCTAAGAAAACATTAACTCAAAATTAAGGTATAAACGTAGCTGCCACAGGTAGAAAAAAAATATAGTAGCAACATACATCAATAATCTGCAGGTTTTCCTTGTCTTGCTTCACTAGGAGTTTTTCGTTAAACTGCTCGATGAAGTCAACCTTTCTGTTTCGATGCAGCAACTGAGTGAAGGTTTTCAGCGTTGTTCCATCCTCAATTGACAATATCTTTAGTGGGACATGATTACTTGCCTTCTGGTATATCACCAGCATGATCCCAGGGCTGGTGAGAGAGGACTCATGAATGTCAGAACATATCATCAACTATTTAGGTCAAAGATGAATAAAATCAGTAATCAGCGACAACCAAACCTTATCTTTATCTCCTGGATGTCCTTATCACATATAGAATACAGAAAGTTGTAATTCTTTAGATCAAAAACCTTGTAGGTACTGCAAAGAGGGAACATTTAAACAATTCAGCAAGTGACTGCTGCCAAACTGTAACACAGAAAATGTAACTTACCTATCATGTGCCGAAAAAGTCAATACTTTGCCATTAACATCATCAAATTCAACAAAGCCAGGATATTTCAGCGATTCAGTTTCAAATAAAGGAAATCCATCATGTAGCTGGCCTCTCCGGATGTATCTAAAATGCATTGCAAGGAGAGAAGATAAATTAGTCAAAGTTGATACAAGCATCTCATGTATGAATTTGAGACAGACCCATTGACAACTTTTCTTCAGAAACATAAAAAAAAGGAGCAGAAGCCTGTAGAGAGAAAGATAAGCAGTTGTGCACTAAAATTACTGGAACACACAAATTAGTCCGAGAAGAAAAGGATAAGGTCACTTACTCTATTGGAGTTGTTCTGCACTTCAGTGAACTGTAACGATCTGATTCATAAACTGAAACAGTGATAAGCGAGTCGTTGTTTTTATTATAGAACAGGCTCCTAATCACTTCATCTGGACTTATATTCAAATGGCATATGCGCTTGTTTGTTGCTGCCAACATGATGAGAAGGTTTATCAGGAACATAACAGATGTAAATAAAAGAGCAAAATTGATTAGCGTAGAAGAATGAGACTTACTCCGACTGAATGCACCACAAAGACCACATTCGGCGAGTGCAAATATTAAATCTCTTGCAGCTACAATCTCAATAATCCTCCTTCTGTTCCACGCCAATGGCAGCTGGACAAACGGATCATCATATGTGTCGTATTCTTCCTGCAAAACCAAATTAAAGACATACTTCCTTTACACGGTTTACAAATCTCCATGTTACTAGATATGTGAAAAATATGTGCATAAATAGTTAATCTGATTTTTACTTGGTATAGACAGACTATAAAAATATGCTGGATCAAAATTTGTGGAGCCATGGAACCCTTCTCCGTGTGTATTTATTTACGTTTTAGCTCATCCAGTTCATGATTGGCACGTGTAACTGGTATATCTATTACCTACTAATAAAGGAAGGTGATATTCCGTCCGTCATGATACTTCGCAGAAACCCCCTGGCCTTTAAGAGAATCAACCCGCAGTCCAGAAAATAATGTGTCATAGGTGAAAAAACGGTTCGCACTGCCTATTTTTCGTCTGTCGCTCGCGGCCTCGCCTGCTAACTTGGGCCTTCGACCGTGTCTAGATAATGGCCGGCCAATGAAATGTGTTAATATAGTAATAATTCAATGGAAAAAATTAAGCCCGGGTGGGATTCGAACTAGAAACCATCCATGGCATTCTAACTTCCTTAACCAACTAGGCCACCATACACTTGTGAATACCAAAGGTTGTATTATCTTTATATATATTCAAAGAAACGCAAAGGCCACACAGCCGTACTGAGCCTCAGCCTACGCTCCAGAGGCTGGGCCAGCTCCATCAGCGCACGCAAACATCAGACAAAAACCATGGATATTTCATGCTGAATAGTCCCACCTCGCTACACAAAACTGAATCTCACCAGTTTATATGCGTTCAACGCCATTGTCTGCCGTGAGCTAATTAAACGGGATCCCTCACATGCAAGGTGGGAGAGGCTTTGCACTCTGCATGACAGCGCTATAAAACGTGGGTGTTTGTGGGCCGAAAGAGTGTCGTTCCTGGTATTTAAACTTTGCATGACGCATATAATTAAAGGAATGATTGTGGGCTGGAAAAAAGGTGCATAATTAAAGAGGAAGGATTATATGGGCTGGAGTAAATTGAATAAAGACTTGTGGGCTGGAAAAAAAGTGCATAACTAATGGAAGTATTGTGGGCTGGAGTAAAGGTGAAAATCGAATTGATGATATTCCTTCTCGAGTTGCCTACACAATCAAGGACTGGATGTGTCGGTGCGCAAAAAGATGTGTGTCGTTAGTTAACTTTTTTTTATCTTGTCCTGTGTCGGTTCTCTTTTCTCCTAAAATAATGCTTAGCTGATATGCATTCCCTTTTAGGATTTGGTGTGCGCCTTCCTGCTGTCAGGTGGCACCGTCCGGAACTTGCACTTTAGTCATTTTGGTGGACAGGACAACTAGCTTTTTTTTTGCAGTGAATTCTCTACAGGGTGTTGTGCATGCACATAACGGACAGTTTTTCTCCCGTTGCAACGCACGAGCATATGTGATTAATGCCTGGCTGACATTCATTTTTTTTCTAGACTTTGGCATGTGCATCCCTGCCACCGGGTGGCACCATCCGGATGTTGCACTGTTGGTCGCTTTGGTGGACAGGACACTTCGCAGTGCCGGATTCGCTACAGGACATTGTGCTTGCATGTAACCGATAATTTTCTCTCCCATGCAACGCACGAGCATAGGTGCTAGTTAACTCCCAAGGGATGAGCCGTAGATTAAAAGACCAGACCAAACCAATGGTCCGACAGGAACTGGCAATGGTGCCTTGTCTGGTTTGGTTCAGCCCAGGGACCTTTGTCAAGCCAAAAATGTGAAGAATAAAAATGCTTATGGAAATACAGAGTGCAAAACTCTAATATTTTATTTATACAGCCAAAAAAACTGGTTTGATTCAGCCCAGGGACCATTTACAGGCAAAAGAAAGCTTATGGAAATACAGAGTGCAGACATTTACAGGCAAACTCTAATGTTTTATTTATGCAGCCAAAACCAGATTCAGAACTCATGACTTCATCAGGTATGGTTGGGGAAGGTAATAAAAGAAACATTAGTGACCTGTGGCTAAACCAGACGGCATGACTGGCATGTTTGTATAGTGAGTTAGTGACTAAAGCTCACCCTACCAATTTTTCTGTCATGACCAAACATTTGGTCTTTGTTTGGATGGTTGCCAACATTTTGTCATGCCGACAATTCTTTGCCCACTCTAGTTCATTATTCTTGCCAATGCTGACCAACTTATGGGCAACTAAAAGCTCAACCAAAATTTTGGCTAGCCAAATATTTGCTCGTGCAAACTTGGGCTAGAACCAAACATACCTATCAATGCTCTGGATTTCAAAACTTGGCTAAATATATATCAATCACTCCGCTGAATTACTGATATAAGAGAAAACCTAGATTTAAACCAGAAAACTCTTGCACTAGCTACTGACTTCCTATGTGCAGAAAACTAGGGAGAGGGCATATAGTAACTATCAGTTTTATAGAATAGTCACTAGCAGTCGATGTTCTCTAACAGGATTCCCAGATCCAGCCGCATCCACACCTCGTTTAAGCATCCTCAGTCAGCCCACCAAAATACTAGTGTGATTTCATAACCATCACAAAATTTGCTTGCTAACAGGGATCACATAGATAAATAGATCAGCTAAACTAACAACCCTAATCGCATTAAGAAAAATCTCCAATCAGCGGGCAAGAGTGGACGAATTCCAGGGCGCCGCCAAGAGAACCCGAGGAGGGTGCGGACCTAAGAGCGGAGTGCGGAGGGAGTAGGGCTGGACCTGCAGCTGGAAGTTGCGGAACTTCTCGGGGCAGGAGAAGGCGGAGGTGGAGGGCGCGGCGGGGCGCGGGGGCCGGCGGTGGCCCCCGCCGATCTCGCGGCGCATGAACTTGCGCACGGTGTCGACCGGGTCGCGGCGGGCCGGCCGCTTGCAGCAGGCGGAGTGCTGCTGCCACGCCCGGCGCCGCGCCGCCGTGACGCGGAGGCGGCCCCGCACCCCGGCCTTGTGGAGGTGGTGGTGGTGGTCCATGCCGGCGGCGGCGTCCCGGTACGAGGGGGAGGAGGAGGTGCGGGCTGTTCCGTTCCGTCCCTGGGCGAGCGAGCTAGGGTTTTGGCGGGTGCGCCATGGGAGCGGAGCGGAGGGGGAGATGGGAGGGGAGGGGAGGGGAGAGGGGGCGGAGACTAGAGAGGAAGGAAAGATAATCGGGAGTGATTAGTGCTGCATGAGCAGACGAGGAGTGCCCATTTTTGCGGTTCGGCCCATTGCTATGCTAGCTGCTGATTCTTTCTCTCTTTTTTCTTTTCCTTTTTCTCCAGCATATATGCCTGCTTTGGTACCACCAGCGCTCCAGGAGTAGCACTGCTCGAGGTTTTAGATGGTACTCCCTCCGTTTCTTTTTAGTCTGCATATAAGATTTGGTCAAAGTCAAGCTTTGTCAACTTTGACTAAGTTTATAGAAAAAATTATGAAGATTCACAATGTGAAATCGTTATTGTTAGATGCATCATGAAATTAATATTCATACCATATAGCTTAAGTATTGTAGATGTTGATATTTTTTTCAACAAAGTTGGTCAAACTTTACCAAGTTTGACTTTGACCAAATCTTATATGCAGACTAAAAAGAAACGGAGGGAGTAATACTACTACTAGCTAGCCACTGATCCATCGCTAGCTAGGTGTGTGAATTTCTGATCCATCGCTAGCTAGGTGTGTGAATTTCTGGAAACCTACTGTGGTGCCACGGAATTCCGCGCTCAAGGAGGCTGACGTGGAGTTTCTGCTCGTGAGCTCAACCGTTTTGTTGGATTTGTAGAGCGGTTTTGCATGTACGTACGTCTGTTGACCCATGCATCTCCCTGCCCTTCACGCTTTTGTCCCATGGCCCACGTCCCGACGTGCACCTTGTTGTCGTCGTTCTTCCATGCTCCGCTTCCCTCGTCGCCGGCTCGTTGGGTTCGTTTGTGATTAGTATTTTGTCTGTGAATGTGTTGTAATTGTTTGTGCTTAATATTTTATTGTTCGATGTGTCAACTATGGTAAGAAAAAACAGCTTGAAAATTTTGGGTATGGCCTTGAACACCTTTTTAATTTTGGGGACACCACGGACAAATGAGGAGAGCATTTGATGAATCCCCCTAAAGACGTGACCGCCCCCATCCCCTACCAGCCTACCACCGTTGTCCGTGAGCAAGTCGTCCTCGTCTCCAAGACAAGATGTTGATGCTCATTATGTTATTTATGATTATCTGGATGGATGATTTGACCATCGCAAATCCTATGTAATTGCGAGTTTTGAGCAAGAAGGCATATGCACACATTATTGCAAGTTGGAAAGGTTTAAGATTAACAAAGTCATTATAGACACCTCACTTAAAGTTATCATGGTTTAAAAATTTTAAAAGTCACCCACGACGATTTAGTTGAAGTTATCGAGTTTTAAGATTAATAAAGCCACCACATATGCCTGGCGAATCAACATTTGTCTTTTGAGATCCACAACGGCGTATGTTAGTTGTCTGAATTACAATTTGGATAAGTTGATTTCATGAGAGAAGGAAGGAGGTGAGGCCGAGCCACCGAACACGACGTGTCTCACTGCGGTGCCTCGGGCGGTGGTGAGGCCAAGCTAGAGCCAAGGATGGCGTGGCTCTCCATGGTGTCTCGGGCAGAGGCGAGTCCAAAGGTTGGCTGGTGCAAGTGGATGGCCTTTTAGTACGGATTCCTGCTCGAATTAGACAGCGGCCTCACCAGAGGCAAGCAATGGAGCAGGCAAGGTTCAACGTGGAAGAATGCGGCCTCACCTGAGGCAAGCAGTGGAGCAGGAAAGGTTCATCGACCAAGAATGCTAGAGGAAGAAGAAACGAGAACAATCGTTGGATCTTAATCCTACAGTAGGATCCAACAGTCGGTCCCTCGGAGATTGGCATTTGAGACGAAGAAGAAAGGTGCGGCGACCAGCAGCAGATAAGCTCGTGCAAACAACATGGCTTTGGTGCAAGCTGCATATTATAGCATGTACTGCAGCATATGTGTATGTGAAAACCGGACAGCCGGGATCGTCGATACCCAGCAAGGAGCACAAGGCTTGGCTCGCCCTATGGGACACTAATGCGCCGGGGAAGGCCAAGATACATACCTGGAGGTTGCTGAAGAATGGTCTAGTTGTTGGAACCGAACTGCACCGTCAACGCATCAAACCAGGTGTATTCTGTTGCGCGTGTGGCAGGGAGGAATCTATATACCATCGATTTTGGGCGTGCCCCCACTCTGAGCTATTTTGGAAGCATTTGTGCGAAAACATGGGGGAGCCTGTTGTCAGGCCACCGGCGATGGACGGTTCCCTCGCTGCTCTGGTGGCGTGGCTCAAGGCCTGGTTGGCGGAAGCGGGCGGGGCTGAACGGGAAACAATGATCCAGGCACTGTACGGTCTTTGGTGCGCGAGAAATGAGACTAGGGACGGGAGAAGGATCCAAGATGCTCGAGAGTTGGCAGAAAAAGTTCACGCTCATACCCATGAATGGCGTCAAGTTCATTCCAAGGAGGCGATGATCAAGGAGCCAAGGCGACCGGAAAGGTGGGTTCCACCGGACCCGGGATGGACCAAGGCTAACGCGGATGGAGCGACGTCACGAACGGATGACAAGGGGGGAGGAGGAGTGGTCCTTAGGGATCACCATGGTGCCTTTAGAGGAGGGGCTGCGATAAGCTTCCTAGGGGCCGGCCTCCCCCAGCTCTCAGAGATTCTGGCAGCGAAAAGCGCAGCGCTGTCGGATTCAGGGCTCCGCAAAACCCAAGAAGTTCGAACACAGGGGCGTGAACGAATATCTCTCCCACTCACGTCTACCTAGCATCTCGCCCTCGCCTAGTGAAGAGATTCAAGCAAACAACAGATGAAGCACGCAAGAGTTTACCTAGGTTGGGGCCACCGTGTGGTGTAAGACCCTACTTCCTGCTTTGGTGGATTGGCCTCAGGAGGGCTGGAATATGAACTAGTACAGTGGTTTCTGAGCTCAGGAGATGAGCTCAGGAGGGTCAGGAGGCAAGTGTTCTTGCTCCTTTGCGTGGTGGCAGAGTTTATGGATCTGCTCCACTTGGCTGGGCCTGGTCTAACTTGTCCTTCCACAGTGGGGATCCTAGCTACTTATATAGGCGGCCATGGTCCTCTTCCCCCGAAATGTTTAGGCGGGAAGGGATCCCACAACGGCCATTTTGAGCGGGAAAACAAGGACGTTCCTACCCTGACAAAAGCTGTCTTCGCTTGCAAAAGGATCAGGCGGTGATGCGGTGATGGGCTCGGCGGTACATCCTCCTTATCGTCCTTGCGGTCTTCGGTCTTGTTGCACCAAAGGGGAAGCTGTCAGGCCCAAGATGCGATTATATCCCGATCACGTGACTCATACGTGATTGGGGCACAACCGCATCTCAGGCGCTTAGCAAGATGTATATCATTACATCGTACCATTACATAAATACATTGGGATACAACAATTCATACAATTCACATGAATACAACAACATCAATACAAGGCATCCGACTACGGAGTGCAAACATGAAAAGCACAACGACATCCATCTGCTATCCCAGGCTGCCGACCCAGAACCTAACCCAAGACTGACGAAGAAGAAGAAGAAAGAATTCCAACACAAAGGACATCGCTCTCGCGTCAAGTCATCGGAAACCTGCACCTGCAACTGTTGTTGTAGTATCTGTGACCCACGAGGACTCAGCAATCCCATAACCATGGGTAACAAGACTAGCAAAGCTTAATGGGGTAGGAAGAGGTAAAGTGGTGAGGCTGTAGCAGCGGCTAAGCAAAAGCATGGGGGCTAACTTACGAGTACAAGAATAAGATGAGCATCTACGCAAACGTTCGCAAACTAGTAGTGATCGCTAAAGATCCTGAACTACCTATGAGTCAAACATAACCCCACCGTGTTCTCTTCTCAAAGTGAAAAGAGACAGTCACGGTTACTCACACGGTTGTGTGTTTTATCTCGGATCCTCTGCCAAGTTTTCTACAACCGGACATTAACAAATTCCAATCTGCCACATAACCACGGAAACGGCTTTCGAAAGATCATAACCATGCAGGGGTGTCCCAACTTAGCCCATCACAAGCTCTCACGATCAGCAGAGATAATAATAATATTACCCCTTATCTTAGGGAAGGCCCGATCAGACTCGGAATTCCCGGTGCACAAGACATTTCGACAATGGTAAAACAAGTCCAACAAGACCTCCCGGCGTGCCGGCACCCTGATAGTAGCTGAGCGTATCTCGTCTCAGGCCACGACCGGATGGGACATCCTACGAGTAAAACCAAACCTCGGGTTTCCCCTAGGTGGCCCCGCAGGCTGCCCGTTTGGGACCAACACCATCAGCACTGGCCCCCTGCTATGTAGAAAGAATCCTCGGGTAGCGCTAACTCCCTATGCAATTAATTAATTAATTAAGTTTTTATTATGAGCAAATTAAAACCAATGTTGGGCCTTGCTGGAGGAGTTTTATTCAAAGACGAACTGTCAAGGGGTCCCCATATACCCAACCGCGTTAGGAACGCAAAATCTAGGAACATAACGCCGGTTTATCGGCTCCTAAGGTGGCATGAGTGGAACAAAACACTGAGCAAAAGGCCAAGCCTTCCACCCATGCCAAGTATATAGGTGTGTTAATATATATATATATATAAGATATATTGTGATATTCCCAAAACATCAAGCTCCGACATGGAGCAATCTTCATCTTCACGTGCAACTAACAACACTATAAGAGGGGTTGAGCAAGCGGGTAACATAGCCAAACAATGGTTTGCTGGGAAGGTCTCAAAGGTTAGAGGTTTCATGGCAACAAGGAGAGAGGCTGACAATAAATGATGGGTAGCGCGACATATAACGATAGCATCGAGACAACTAGCATGGCAATGATAGTAAAGGTATCCAAGGGGATGGTCATCTTGCCTGAGATCCCGCAAGGAAGAAGAATGAGTCGATGAAGAAGACGAAGAAGAAGTCTTGAAGACGAACCACGTGTAGACGAACGAATCCTCACGATCGCAACGGAATATGAACTAGCGAGAAGAAACACACAACATGGTAAACACACCACTCAAGAACATGACAAGATGCTCAACCTGTTGGAAATATGAGCAATTTACCATGTGATTTTATTAACAGAAATACTAGATAAAGCATGAGTATTATGGCAGTGATAAAACAAGTCATGCGATTTAACAAGGAGAAAGTAAACATCATCTTTATATATAGACCTAGTTGCATATATGAAGTAGAACCTAACAAATTTAGAGCAAACACTAGAACAAAGAGCAGTGACAGTGTTTCTAACAGAAAAAACATGAACACATACGGGCCATTGAATGGAACAAGATAAACTAGAGAGATCATCGAGACATACGAAGCAGCAGCCGAAGCCCCGGTCTTGGGTGAGTTGTCCTCGCCGGCCATGTCGTCGAAGAGGTTGTCGACGTCGGGGAAGAAGTCGTCGTCGGGGAAGTAGTCGTCGGCGACCGAATAGTCCGTGATGAAACAGCCAGTAGTCGCACCGAGCGCTCCCCAAAAACCTTATCACCCTTCTCCCGTACAGGACTCAAAAGGTGTGGTTTCGGAGGCCTACTGTCCCGACCTACGGTGCACGCCGCAAGCCGGGATGGGGAAGATCGTAGCAGCAGCTCACAAAATGGAACTTGGGGCGAGAGGAGGAAGAAGTTCTGATACGTCTCGCTGAGGAGGAGCGACCTCCCTTATATAGGCGCAAGAGAAGGAGGTGAGAAGCCAGCGACGGGAGCTGAAGGGAGTGAGGGAGACGAACCGAACAGGCAGCAGCCGAAGAGGCGTGCCGTTCGGATTCAGTGTCCACTACAGAAAACAATTCAGCTTTCGCGTGACCTTTTGTATACCCGTCGTGCGTGGAAAAAATAAGACATCGGCTCATTCCCGCAACCCGCGGCACGTCGCGTCGCGTCGTGATGTGATGTGACGTGACGAGGCGTGGCGTGGCGGGCGGCGGAGGAGGAGCGCGCGTGGATGTCCCTCTTGTTCTCATGCTCGTACAAGTGGAGAAAGAGCCTCCCTTATAAAGAGGTCCAACTCCTTGTAAACTAGCAATGTGGGACTAAACTTTAGTAGTGCCCCTTGCCTTGCACAAATGGGCTAAGTGGGCCTCTAGGATTTATTAGGAATTTTTGAAATTAATATTGGGCTGGGCCATAATAGACTAAAATTCCAGCAATCCCCCACCAGATCCCAGAGGCACACAGAATTTGCCTTTGGTTCCAAACACTGTTTTGTATACCGGTACTGCAGTGGAGACTGTTAAGTTGAACTTCCACCTAGAACTCTGTGCTACACTAGTAAGCAACTTGAACAGTGGACTGGGCCTTGAACTGCAAGTTTTCTGCGAATCTAGCTTCACACAAAGCCTTGGCCGATACTTGGCTACCGTGGGTCTCCCCCGCGGGTGGAGCTTATGCGTCATACTCCATGACCTTTCATGAGTTTACTAGAGAGAACCCTACTCTCATAGATTGCGACGTTTGACAATCAGACTCATATAGGTGTGTTCTTCAAAAGATGTTCTGCAGGACAACATCTCTGCTTACAAGAGCCACTTAGAACACATTAAGATATACATCAACCTGCCATGCAAATTTAAGAGAGTATTGCATCTTCATGGTGTGGTATTGATAGTAAGGATACTCTCCTCTCAGTTGACCAACAGCTTGTCTTCCACATCTAATTCACGGGATCTCCAATCACAAAGACTAGGTTACCACTGTGAACAACTCATATTGTGGGTCTCATACCCATCTCCCTCGATGCATTATCTATCACATTTCGTGATAGACCCTTAGTAAACGGATCTGCCAGATTTTTAGACATTTGGATATAATCCAATGCAATTACTCCGGAGTTTTTCATTTTCCTGACAGACTTTAACCTTCTCTGAATGTGTCTTGATGACTTCATGTTATCCTTTGAGCTGCTCACTTTTGTGATCACAGTTTGATTGTCGCAGTTCATAAGGACACCCGATACAGGTTTCTCAACTACCGGCAAGTCATTCAAGAGCCGATGAAGCCAATCCGCTTCGACCGTAGCTGTATCTAGTGATGTGAGCTCTGCTTCCATAGTTGACCTCGTTAAGATGGTCTGCTTGCAAGACTTCCAAGAAACAGTGCCACCTCCATGAGTGAATACACATCCGCTCGTGGCCTTTATCTCATCAGCATCTGAGATCCAGTTTGAGTCACTATACCCTTCAAGCACCTTTGGGTGCCCGGTGTAGTGAATTCCATAATTTGCAGTGCCTTTCAGATAACGCAAAACTCTTTCTAGAGCTTTCTAATGCACATCTCCTGGTTTTGAGACAAACCGACTCAGTTTGCTAACAGCAAAAGAGATGTCAGGTCTTGTAGCACTTTCTAAGTACATAAGCAAGCCAATAATATGAGAATATTTCAATTGATCTCTAGCAATTCCTCGATTCTTTCGAAGTAGCACGCTGGCATCATATGGTGTTAGAGAGGGCTTGCAGTCACTATAGCCAAAGCGACTCAAGATCTTTTCCAGATAGTGAGATTGAAGCAAAGTAATCCTACCATCATCGTCTCTCAACAACTTGATGTTCAGAATGACATCAGCCACTCCTAAATCCTTCATCTCAAAACAACGAGATAGGAAATTCTCGACCTCCGTAATAACATTCAAATTTGTTCCGAAAATCAGTATGTCATCAACATACAACCAAAGGATAACCCCCTCGCCCCCACCATGGCGATAGTACACACATTTGTCAGCTTCGTTCACAACAAAGCCTATAGCTGTTAAAGTTCTTTCAAACTTCTCATGCCACTGCTTTGGTGCTTGCTTGAGTCCATACAAAGACTTCAGCAACTTGCACACTTTTCCTTCCTGACCATCTATTACAAACCCATCTGGTTGTTCCATATAAATTTCGTCATCCAACTCTCCATTTAGGAAAGCAGTCTTAACATCCATTTGATGAACGAGAAGACCATGTGAGGCAACTAGTGAAAGTAGAACTCGAATAGTGGTCAACCGCACCACAGGTGAGTAAGTATCAAAGAAGTCTTCACCTTCCTTTTGGGTATAACCCTTAGCCACGAGCTGTGCCTTGTACTTTTAGATAGTACCATCAGGCCTAAGCTTCTTCTTGAATACCCATTTGCACCCTATAGGTTTGCACCCATAAGGACGATCGGTTATCTCCCAAGTTTCATTCGCTAAGATGGAATCCATCTCACTATGATCCGCTTCCTTCCAGTAGTCAGCATCTTCAGATGCATAGGCTTCTGAAATAGAACTGGGAGTGTCATCTATTAGATAGACAAGAAAATCATCACCAAAGGACTTTGCAGTCCTCTGTCTCTTGCTCCCAGTAGAAGCTTCATTGTTTTCCTCCACGGGTTTGTCAAAGTGTTCCATCGAAATGGTAGGTTCAGCAATTGTAACTGATTCTTGATTCGATGAACTAGGCATCTCCTGAGTAGATGAGGTAGCCATATCCTTCATGGGAAAGATATCTTCAAAGAAAGTCGCATCATTCGACTCCATGATTGTACCGACATGCATGTCAGATACCTCAGATTTTACAACCAATAATCTATATCCAATGCTTCGGAAAGCATATCCCAGGAAAACACAATCCACAGTCTTTGGTCCAAGTTTGCGCTTCTTTAAGATTGGCACATTGACTTTCGCCAAACAACCGCAGGTTCGTAGATAAGAGAGTTTTAACCTTTTCTTCTCCCATTCCTCGAATGGAGTTATCTCTTTGTTCTTTGTGGGAACTCGGTTTAGGACATGACATGCAGTCACTATCGCCTCCCCCCACCATGCCATGGATAGACCCGATGTATCTAACATGGCGTTAACCAAATCAGTTAGAGTACGGTTCTTTCTTTTGGCCATCCCATTTGACTGAGGTGAATAGGGAGGCTTCCTCTCATGTATTATACCATGTTCCGCACAAAAAGCATCAAATTCATTGGAAAAATACTCTCCACCATGGTCGGATCTAAGCCTCTTGATCTTACGATCAAGTTGGTTTTCCACTTCAGCTTTATAGATCTTGAAAAAGTTTAAAGCCTCATCCTTAGATTTTAGAAGATACACATGGCAATATCTAGTGGAGTCATCAATTAACGTCATGAAATATTTCTTTTCACCTTTTGTCAAAACACCATTCATTTCACATAGATCTGAATGTATGAGCTCTAGTGGTGCAGGATTTCTCGTTTCCGCAGTCGTGTGAGACTTACGAGGGTGCTTAGCTTGCACACAAACTTGACACTTAGATCCCTTGACGGTGGTGAAACTAGGGATTAAGTCTAATTTGGCTAGTCGCGACATGCAACCAAAGTTAACATGACACAAACGCGAATGCCACACATTTGATTCACTATTGTTGTAAACATGATTAACAACTTTATTGCAAACATCTGACAAGGATAAACGAAACAGGCCTCCTGACTCATAGACTTTGCCAACAAACATTCCATACTTGGATATTACAAATTTATTCGACTCAAAGACAAGCTTGTAGCCATCTCTACATAACAGAGATCCGCTAAGAAGATTCTTATTGACGGAGGGGACATAATGCATGTTCTTCAGCCGCACGATCTTCCCCGAAGTAAACTTCAGATCGACCGTGCCAACACCACGAACAGAAGCACTTGAACCATTTCCCATCAGCACGGTTGAAGTCCGTGCGATCCGATAAGACGAAAACATGGAAATATCACCGCATACATGCACATTAGCACCAGTGTCAATCAACCAATCAGGAGAATGACATACCGAAAGAATAGTGGAAAATATACCATAACCATCATCCTTCATGTCAGTGTCTCCAATGACAACATTGACGGTCTTGCCGCCTTTCCCAAGATGATGCTTGTCATAGCGATTAGGGCAACTAGGAGCCCAATGATCAGGATCTCCACACACATGACAGACACCTTTCTTCTTGTCATTCTTCTTCTTGAAGTCGGTGTTTTGCACAGCCTTGTTCTTCCCATCAAACTTTGCTTTACCATGAAACTTCCCTTGTTCTTGAACTTGTGGGACTGGAAGTTTTTCTTCTGTACCAAATTGGCACTAGATCCTCCCTCATTAGCTCGAGCACGTGTGTCCTTTGCTCTCGCCTTTTCTTTCACATCAAGAGTACCAATGAGATCCGGAACGGAAAACTCCTGTCTCTTATGCTTTAATAAGGTAGCAAAGTTCCTCCACGAAGGAGGAAGTTTAGTGATGATACCCCCGACAACAAACTTGCCCGGTAGCATGCAGTTGAAGTGCTCAAGTTCTCTAGCAAACGACTGTATCTCATGAGCCTGCTCAACCATGGAGCGCTCTTCAGTCATCCTGTAATCATAGAATTGCTCCATGATGTACAGCTCAGTGCCGGCATCCGAGACCCCAAACTTGGCCTCGAGTGCGTCCCACATATCTTTTCCATTATCAATTGACGCATAAGCATCAACAATGTTCTCACCAAGAACACTCAAGAGAGCAGCCCTAAACAGGGTATCCATTTTCACAAAGGCTTGTTCCTATTGAGCATCATAATCTCCTTCAGGTTTGCCAAGAGTGGCGTCATAGCAGCTCATGGTTTGAAACCACAGAACAGCTCTCACGCGCCACCTTATAGTGGATACCCTCAAACACAGGAGGTCTCATGGAAGCAGCAAAACCACTTGGGGGTAAATTGCCTATAATAAGGTTTTTGAATTGTTGGAAATATGAGCAATTTACCAATTGATTTTATTAACAGAAATACTAGATAAAGCATGAGTATTATGGCAGTGATAAAACAAGTCATGCGATTTAACAAGGAGAAAGTAAACATCATCTTTATATATAGACCTAGTTGCATATATGAAGTAGAACCTAACAAATTTAGAGCAAACACTAGAACAAAGAGCAGTGACAATTTTTCTAATAGAAAAAACATGAACACATACGGGCCATTAAATGGAACAAGATAAACTAGAGAGATCATCGAGACATACGAAGTAGCAACCGAAGCCCCGGTCTTGGGTGAGTTGTCCTCACCGGCCATGTCGTCGAAGAGGTTGTCGACGTCGGGGAAGAAGTCGTCGTCGGCAACCGGATCGTCCGTGATGAAACAGCCAGTAGTCGCGCCGAGCGCTCCCCAAAAACCTTATCACCCTTCTCCCGTACAGGACTCAAAAGGTGTGGTTTCGGAGGCCTACTGTCCCAACTTGCGGTGCACGCCGCAAGCCGGGATGGGGAAGATCGTAGCAGCAGCTCAGAGAATGGAACTTGGGGCGAGAGGAGGAAGAAGTTCTGGTACGTCTCTCTGAGGAGGAGCGACCTCCCTTATATAGGCGCAAGAGAAGGAGGTGAGAAGCCAGCGACGGGAGCTGAAGGGAGTGAGGGAGACGAACCGAACAGGCAGCAGTCGAAGAGGCGCGCCGTTCGGATTCAGTGTCCACTACAGAAAAACAATTCAGCTTCCGCGTGACCTTTTGTATACCCGTCGTGCGTGGCAAAAATAAGACATCGGCTCATTCCCGCAACCCGCGGCGCGTCGTGACGAGGCGAGGCGTGACGTGGCGAGGCGGGCGGCGGAGGAGGAGCGCGCGTGGATGTCCCTCTTGTTCTCATGCTCGTACAAGTGGAGAAAGAGCCTCCCTTATAAAGAGGTCCAACTCTTTGTAAACTATCAATGTGGGATTAAACTTTAGTAGTGCCCATTGCCTTGCACAAATGGGCTAAGTGGGCCTCTAGGATTTATTAGGAATTTCTGAAATTAATATTGGGCTGGGCCATAATAGACTAAAATTCCAGCACAACCAAGTAGGATGCAAGACAAGTATATATGATGCAATTCATGGCAAGGGATGAAGCTCACAAGGACAACACAAACCAACAAGATTGAATGAGGCCGGAAACAACATATAACAATTCCGGTAAGCCCTCGTATGCACATTTCTAAGTTGGTCCAGATCTGAACAAACCTTAAGTTAAAGGTGTTTAACATCAATTTAACATGCACCATGATGATCTACTCGAAATTCTAGTCAAGTTACATATCAAGTTTGTTTAATTCGGAGCTACGGCCTAGAAGATACAAGCAAAACAAGACAAGCATGGCAAATAAGCAAGATGCATCCAAACAACAAGCAAACACACTCCAAACAAGTAAACAACATGATATTATGCTTCTACATGCAAAATCACACAAGTTTCATATAGGACACACTCAAAACGGAGCAACGGTTCAACACATACACATGAAACAAGATATGACAACAAGCTGTCCAAAAACAACAACATAACAACTTTGGAGCAAGGTATTTATATGCTACATCACTCAAACATGATAACAAGAGGCATGAATGTGAAATAGTCATGATACTTAACAAGCATGAACTTAGAACACACCCAAACTTGCTGGAACATAATTAAAGAAGCATGGCAAGTTGCAATAAATTTATCCAGACTTAGCCAAAATCTGGGAAGGCAAAAACATCATCACGATGCTGTCTTCGGAGGCACAAAACAACAAGCATATCAACTCTACTAAGTATATAAAGCTCATATACATGTAATAGACATAGCCTACATCAAACAACTCCATTGGAACAACTCCATAGGAGGCATGAATCAATAACAACAAGCTTCACCAAATTGATCATGCTGATAACAATCTGCTAGGTAAATTTATAGCAACTTGAGAGCAAGAAATAAATAAGCTACAACAGGCCATATATGCAAACTAAGGCATGGATGGATAGATCATAACATGGACAACAAGAAATGATCATTTGACATACTAAAACATGCATGGATTTGAGTGAGGCATCAAGCAAACATAGCATCAGGTTTAACAGTTTTAGGCCTACCAGTTTTTTCACTAAGTATAAAATAGCAACATTGGCATGGCTTGTTTAAGTCACCTCAAGGCATATCATGGAAAGTGGATTGCACCACATCAAAGACCATATGATTGTGCTTCTAAAACATATAGACATGTGGCATGAAGACAAACACATCAATAGCAATGAGCAAGACAAAACAACATCTCTCAACAAGTTTCAACACTTATCAGCCACATGCACTTTTGCAACAGAGATAAATATGGCACCTAACATGAATGCTACAGCAACCATCATGTAGAGCACTTCACAATGAACATTTTGACATATCATATGCTCCATTTGGACCAACATGCACAAAGTTATCACATCTCAAACATGCTAACAAAATTATAGTTAACATCAGTTTTAAACATATAGCACTCTTGCAACGATGATTAGGGCATCAAGATGAAGTCAAACAAGCATGCCACAAAGGAACAAAATGAAGATCATATCACCACGATCATTTCGACATATTATTTGCTCAATTTGGATCACCACACAAAAAGCTACAGCCACATGAACATGCACATAAATTTACAACAGTGAGGGACTTAGTGGGGGAAAAACAACCTCGAGGTGGACATGTCCGGCCTAGGCGGACATGTACGGCGGCTTGGGCCCACATGGCAGTGGCTCGGGCGGAGGTGGGGGCGGACATGTCCATCATCCAGCGGACTCGTCCGGCGTCTGGGGCATGCGGGCCCACGGGTCAGGGGCACAGGGAGGAGGCTGAGCTCCCTCGACCCCGCGGGAACGAGGCAGTGCAGCGGCGGCGGTTGCCCGGCCGGCCGGCGACGGGGACAGGTACAGGGGAGCGGCGCGGCAGATCCTGGCGACGGCGCTCCGGATCCGGCCAGAGGAGTGGCCGGCCAACGAGGGGCGGGGCAGACGAGGCGCGAGGCAGCGAGCGCTAGCCGGAGATGAGGAGTCATGGCGGCGGCGACCAGATCTGGTGAGGATGACGGCCTGGTCTGGCGAGGAGCGGCGGCGAGGCGCAGGGAGGCGGGCCGCCGGCGGCGTACCTGAAGGAAATATGCCCTAGAGGCAATAATAAAGTTGTTATTTATATTTCCTTATATCATGATAAATGTTTATTATTCATGCTAGAATTGTATTAACCGGAAACTTAGTACATGTGTGAATACATAGACAAAACAGAGTGTCCCTAGTATGCCTCTACTAGACTAGCTCATTGATCAAAGATGGTTATGTTTCCTAACCATAGACATGAGTTGTCATTTGATCAACGGGATGACATCATTAGGAGAATGATGTGATGGACAAGACCCATCCGTTAGCATAGCACTATGATCGTTTAGTTTTACTGCTATTGCTTTCTTCATGACTTATACATGTTCCTATGACTATGAGATTATGCAACTCCCGAATGCCGTAGGAACACCTTGTGTGCTATCAAACGTCACAACGTAACTGGGTGATCATAAAGATGCTATACAGGTGTCTCCGAAAGTATTCGTGGTGTTGGCATAGATCAAGATTAGGATTTGTCACTCCGAGTGTCGGAGAGGTATCTCTGGGCCCTCTCGGTAACACACATCACAATAAGCCTTGCAAGCAAAAGACTAATGAGTTAGTCACAAGATGATATGTTGCGGAACGAGTAAAGAGACTTGCCGGTAACGAGATTGAACTAGGTATAGAGATACCGACGATCGAATCTCGGGCAAGTAACATACCGTTTGACAAAAGGAACAACGTATGTTGTTATGCGGTTCTGACCGATAAAAGATCTTCGTAGAATATGTAGGAGCCAATATGAACATCCAGGTTCCGCTATTGGTTATTGACCGGAGATGAGTCTCGATCATGTCTACATAGTTCTCGAACCCGTAGGGTCCGCACGCTTAACGTTTGATGACGATCGGTATTATGAGTTTATGAGTATTGATGTACCGAAGGTAGTTCAGAGTCCCGGATGAGATCACGGACATGACAAGGAGTCTCGAAATGTCCGAGACATAAAGATTGATATATTGGACGACTATATTCGGACACCGGAAGTGTTCCGGAAAAGTTTCGGATTTATCGGGAATGCCGGAGGGGGTTACCGGAACCCCCTACGAGAGGGGATGGTCCATAGTGGGCCTAAAGGGAAAGAGAGAGGCAGCCCATAGGGCTGGCCGGCGCCCCCACCTAGGGTTCCTAGTTGGACTAGGATTGGGGGGGGGGGGGGGCGCCACCTCTCCTATTCCTTTCCCTCTTCCTTCTTTTGGTGAATCCTACTAGGAATAGGATTGCAATCCTATTCCTAGTAGGAGTCCACTCCCTAGCCGCACCAGGAAGGGCCGGCCGGCCTCCCTCCCTTGCTCCTTTATATACGGGGGCAGGGGGGCACCCAAAGACACACAAGTTGAATTGTTTAGCCGTGTGCGGTGCCCCCCTCCACAGAATCACACCTCGGTCGTACCGTCGCGGAGCTTAGGCGAAGCCCTGCGCCGGTGAACACATCATATCCGTCACCACGCCGTCGTGCTGACGAAACTCTCCCGTGAAGCTCAACTGGATCAAGAGCTCGTGGGACGTCATCAAGCTGAACGTGTGCTGAACGCGGAGGTGCTGTACGTTCGGTGCTTGATCGGTTGGATCGCGAAGAAGTTCGACAACATCAACCGCGTCACTTGACGCTTCCGCTCCCGGTCTACGAGGGTACGTAGACACACTCTTCCCTCTCGTTGCTATGCATCTGGTAGATAGATCTTGCGTGATCGTAGGAAAATTTTAAAATACTACGTTCCCCAACAGTGGCATCAGAGCCAGGTTTATGCGTAGATGATATGCACGAGTAGAACACAATGAGATTGTGGACGATACTAGTCATACTGCTTACCAGCATGTCATACTTTGCTTCGGCGGTATTGTGAGATGAAGCGGCCCGGACCGACATTACGCGTACGCTTACGCGAGACTGGTTTCACCGTTACGAGCACTCGTTGCTTAAAGGTGACTGGCGGGTGTCTGTCTCTCTCACTTTAGCTGAATCAAGTGTGGCTACGCCCGGTCCTTGTGAAGGTTAAAACATCACATACTTGACGAAACATCGTTGTGGTTTTGTATGCGTAGGTAAGAACGGTTCTTGCTAAAGCCCGTAGCAGCCACGTAAAACTTGCAACAACAAAGTAGAGGACGTCTAACTTGTTTTTGCAGGGCATGTTGTGATGTGATATGGTCAAGACATGATGAGTTATACGTTTTTGTATGAGATGATCATGTTTTGTAAAGTTATCGGCAACTGGCAGGAGCCATATGGTTGTCGCTTTATTGTATGAAATGAAATCGCCATGTAATTGCTTTACTTTATCACTAAGCGGTAGCGATAGTTGAGGAAGCAATAGTTGGCGAGACGACAACGATGCTACGATGGAGATCAAGGTGTCGCGCCGGTGACGAAGGTGATCATGACGGTGCTTTGGAGATGGAGATCAAAAGCACAAGATGATGACGGCCATATCATGTCACATATTTTGATTGCATGTGATGTTTATCTTATTATGCTTCTTATTTTGCTTAGAACGACGGTAGCATTATAAGATGATCCCTTACTAAATTTCAAGGTATAAGTGTTCTCCCTGAGTATGCACCGTTGCGAAAGTTCGTCGTGCCGAGACACCACGTGATGATCGGGTGTGATAAGCTCTATGTTCAAATACAACGGGTGTAAGCCAGTTTTGCACACGCAGAATACTCGGGTTAAACTTGACGAGCCTAGCATATGCAGATATGGCCTCGGAACACTGGAGACCGAAAGGTCGAGCGTGAATCATATAGTAGATATGATCAACATAAGATGTTCACCATTGAAACTACTCCATCTCACGTGATGATCGGACATGGTTTAGTTGATTTGGATCACGTGATCATTTAGATGACCGGAGGGATGTCTATCTAAGTGGGAGTTCTTAAGTAATATGATTAAATTGAACTTTAATTTATCATGAACTTAGTCCTGGTAGTATTAGCATATCTATGTTGTAGATCAATAGCTCGCGATGTTGCTCCCCGTTTATTTTTCATATGTTCCTAGAGAAAACTAAGTTGAAAGATGTTAGTAGCAGAGATGCGGAATTGTTCCGTGATCTGAGGATTATCCTCATTGCTGCACAGAAGAATAATGTCCTTGATGCACCGCTAGGTGACAGACCTATTGCAGGAGCAGATGTAGACGTTATGAACGTTTTGACAAAAGCTCGATATGATGACTACTTGATAGTTTAGTGCACCATGCTTTACGGCTTATAACCGGGACTTCAAAAACGTTTTGAAACGCCACGGAGCATATGAGATGTTCCAAGAGTTGAAATTAGTATTTCATACTCATGCCCGTGTCGAGAGGTATAAGACCTCTGACAATACTTTGCCTACAAGATGGAGGAGAATAGCTCAACCAGTGAGCATGTGCTCAGATTGTCTGGGTAGTACAATTGCTTGAATCAAGTGGGAGTTAATCTTCCAGATAAGATAGTAATTGACAAAGTTCTCTAGACACTATCACCAAGTTAGTAGAACTTCGTGATGAACTATAATATGCAAGGGATGACGAAAGTAATTCTCGAGCTCTTCACGATGCTGAAATCGGCGAAGGTAGAAATCAAGAAAGAGCATCAAGTGTTGATGGTTAACCAGACCACTTGTTTCAAGTAAAGGGCAAAGGGATAGAAGGGGAACTTCAAGAAGAATGACAAGCAAGTTGTCACTCCCGTGAAGAAACCCAAAGCTAAACTCAAGCCTGAAACAAGTGCTTCTACTGCAAAGGAAATGGTCACTAGAAGTGGAACTTCCCTAGATATTTGGCGGATAAGAAGGATGGCAAAGTGAACAAAGGTATATTTGATATACAGATTATTGATGTGTATTTTACTAGTGTTCATAGCAACCCCTCAGTATTTGATATTGGTTCAGTTGCTAAAGAGTAGTAACTCGAAATAGGAGTTGCATAATGAACAGAAACTAGTTAAATGATGAAGTGACGATGTGTATTGGAAGTAGTTCCAAGATTGATATGATCATCATCGTACACTCCCTATACTTTCGGGATTAGTGTTGAACCTAAATAAGTGTTATTTGGTGTTTGCGTTGAACATGAATATGATTTGATCATGTTTATTGCAATACGGTTATTCATGTAAGATTAGAGAATAATTGTTGTTCTGTTTACATGAATAAAACCTTCTTTGGTCATACACCCAATGAAAATGGTTTGTTGGATCTCGATCGTGTGATACACATATTCATAATATTGAAGCCAAAATATGCAAGGTTAATAATGATAGTGCAACTTATTTGTGGCACTGCCGTTTAAGTCATATTGTTGTAAAGCGCATGAAGAAACTCCATAGTGATGGACTTTTGGAATCACTTGATTATGAATCACTTGGTGCTTGCGAACCATGCCTCATGGGCAAGATGACTAAAACTCCGTTCTCCGGAACTATGGAGCGAGCAACAGATTTGTTGGAGATCATACATACAGATGTATGTGGAACAATGAGTGTTGAAGCTCGCGGCGCGTATCGTTATTTTCTGACCTTCACTGATGATTTGAGCAGATATGGGTATATCTACTTAATGAAGCACAAGTCTGAAACATTTGAAAAGTTCAAAGAATTTCAGAGTGAAGTAGAGAATCATCGTAACAAGAAAATAAAGTTTCTACGATCTGATCGTGGAGGAGAATATTTGAGTTACGAGTTTGGTCTTCATTTGAAACAATGTGGAATAGTTTCGCAGCTCACGCCACCCGGAACACCACAGCATAATGGTGTGTCCGAACGTCGTAACCGTACTTTATTGGATATGGTGCGATCTATGATGTCTCTTACCGATTTACCACTATCGTTTTGGGTCATGCATTAGAGACAGCTGCATTCACGTTAAATAAAGGCCTCATCTGAATCCGTTGAGACAACGCCTTAAGAACTGTGGTTTGGCAAGAAACCAAAGTTGTTGTTTCTTAAAGTTTGGGGCTGCGATGCTTATGTGAAAAAGCTTCAATTTGATAAGCTCGAACCCAAGTCGGAGAAATGTGTCTTCATAGGATACCCAAAGGAGACTGTTGGGTACACCTTCTATCACAGATCCGAAGGCAAGATATTCATTGCTAAGAGTGGATCCTTTCTAGAAAAGGAGTTTTCTCGAAAGAAGTGAGTGGGAGGAAAGTAGAACTTGATGAGGTAATTGTACCTTCTCCCGGATTGGAAAGTAGTACATCACAGGAAATTGTTCCAGTGATTCCTACACCAATTAGTGAGGAAGTTAATGATAATGATCATGAAACTTCGGATCAAGTTTCTGCTGAACGTCGTAGATCAACCAGAGTACGTTCCGCACCAGAGTGGTACGGCAACCCAGTTCTGGGAATCATGTTACTAGACCATGATGAACCTACAAACTGTGAGGAAGCGATGATGAGCCCAGATTCCACAAAATGGCTTGAAGCCATGAAATCTGAGATGGGATCCATGTATGAGAACAAAGTGTGGACTTTGGTTGACTTGCCCGATGATCGGCAAGCCATCGAAAATAAATGGATCTTCAAGAGGAAGACCGACGCAGACGGTAATATTACTGTTTACAAAGCTCGACTTGTTGCGAAAGGTTTTCGACAAGTTCAAGGAGTTGACTACGATGAGACTTTCTCACCTGTAGCGATGCTTAAGTCTGTCCGAATCATGTTAGCAATTGCCGCATTTTATGATTATGAAATCTGGGAAATGGATGTCAAAACTGCATTCCTAAATGGATATCTCAAAGAAGAGTTGTATATGATGCAACCAGAAGGTTTTGTCAATCCTAAAGGTGCTAACAAAATGTGCAAGCTCCAGCGATCCATCTATGGACTGGTGCAAGCATCTCGAAGTTGGAATATACGCTTTGATAAGTTGATCAAAGCATATAGATTTATACAGACTTGCGGTGAAGCCTGTATTTACAAGAAGTGAGTGGGAGCACTACAACCTTTCTGATAAGTATATGTGAATGACATATTGTCGATCAGAAATGATGTAGAATTTTCTGGAAAGCATAAAGGAGTGTTTGAAAGGAGTTTTTTCAAAGAAAGACCTTGGTGAAGCTGCTTACATATTGGGCATCAAGATCTATAGAGATAGATCAAGACGCTTGATAAGACTTTCGATGAGTACACACCTTGATAAGATTTTGAAATAGTTCAAAATGGATCAGTCAAAGAAGGAGTTCTTGCCTGACTTGTAAGGTGTGAAGTTGAGTAAGACTCAAAGCCAGATCACGGCAGAAAAATATAGAGAGAATGAAAGTCATTCCCTATGCCTCAGGCATAGGTTCTATAAAGTATGCCATGCTGTGTACAAAACACGTTGTGTACCTTGCCATGAGTTTGACAGGGAAGTACAATAGTGATCCAGGAGTAGATCACTGTACAGCGGTCAAAATTATCCTTAGTAATTGGATGACTAAGGAAATGTTTCTCGATTATGGAGGTGATAAAGAGTTCGTCATAAAGGGTTACGCCGATGCAAGCTTTGACACTAAATCCAGATGATTTTAAGTATCAATCTGGATGCGTATTGAAAGTGGGAGCAATTAGCTAGAGTAGCTCCAAGCAGAGCATTGTAGACATAGAAATTTGCGAAATACATAAGGATCTGTATATGATAGACCCGTTGACTAAACTTCTCTCACAAGCAAAACATGATCACACCTTATTACTCTTGGGTATTAATCACATAGCGATGTGAACTAGATTATTGACTCTAGTAAACCCTTTGGGTATTGGTCACATGGTGATGTGAACTATGGGTGTAATTCACATAACGATGTGAACTATCGGTATTAAATCACATGGCGATGTGAGCTAGATTATTGACTCTAGTGCAAGTGGGAGACTGAAGGAAATATGCCCTAGAGGCAATAATAAAGTTGTTATTTATATTTCCTTATATCATGATAAATGTTTATTATTCATGCTAGAATTGTATTAACCGGAAACTTAGTACATGTGTGAATACATAGACAAAACAGAGTGTCCCTAGTATGCCTCTACTAGACTAGCTCATTGATCAAAGATGGTTATGTTTCCTAACCATAGACATGAGTTGTCATTTGATCAACGGGATCACATCATTAGGAGAATGATGTGATGGACAAGACCCATCCGTTAGCATAGCACTATGATCGTTTAGTTTTACTGCTATTGCTTGCTTCATGACTTATACATGTTCCTATGACTATGAGATTATGCAACTCCCGAATACCGTAGGAACACCTTGTGTGCTATCAAACGTCACAACGTAACTGGGTGATCATAAAGATGCTATACAGGTGTCTCCGAAAGTATTCGTGGTGTTGGCATAGATCAAGATTAGGATTTGTCACTCCGAGTGTCGGAGAGGTATCTCTGGGCCCTCTCGGTAACACACATCACAATAAGCCTTGCAAGCAAAAGACTAATGAGTTAGTCACAAGATGATATGTTGCGGAACGAGTAAAGAGACTTGCCGGTAACGAGATTGAACTAGGTATATAGATACCGATGATCGAATCTCGGGCAAGTAACATACCGTTTGACAAAAGGAACAACGTATGTTGTTATGCGGTTCTGACCGATAAAAGATCTTCGTAGAATATGTAGGAGCCAATATGAACATCCAGGTTCCGCTATTGGTTATTGACCGGAGATGAGTCTCGATCATGTCTACATAGTTCTCGAACCCGTAGGGTCCGCACGCTTAACGTTTGATGACGATCGGTATTATGAGTTTATGAGTATTGATGTACCGAAGGTAGTTCAGAGTCCCGGATGAGATCACGGACATGACGAGGAGTCTCGAAATGTCCGAGACATAAAGATTGATATATTGGACGACTATATTCGGACACCGGAAGTGTTCCGGAAAAGTTTCGGATTTATCGGGAATGCCGGAGGGGGTTACCGGAACCCCCTACGAGAGGGGATGGTCCATAGTGGGCCTAAAGGGAAAGAGAGAGGCAGCCCATAGGGCTGGCCGGCGCCCCCACCTAGGGTTCCTAGTTGGACTAGGATTGGGGGGGGGGGGGCGCCACCTCTCTTATTCCTTTCCCTCTTCCTTCTTTTGGTGAATCCTACTAGGAATAGGATTGCAATCCTATTCCTAGTAGGAGTCCACTCCCTAGCCGCACCAGGAAGGGCCGGCCGGCCTCCCTCCCTTGCTCCTTTATATACGGGGGCAGGGGGGCACCCAAAGACACACAAGTTGAATTGTTTTAGCCGTGTGCGGTGCCCCCCTCCACAGAAACACACCTCGGTCATACCATCGCGGAGCTTAGGCGAAGCCCTGCGCCGGTGAATACATCGTATCCGTCACCACGCCGTCGTGCTGACGAAACTCTCCCGTGAAGCTCAACTGGATCAAGAGCTCGTGGGACGTCATCAAGCTGAACGTGTGCTGAACGCGGAGGTGCCGTACGTTCGGTGCTTGATCGGTTGGATCGCGAAGAAGTTCGACAACATCAACCGCGTCACTTGACGCTTCCGCTCCCGGTCTACGAGGGTACGTAGACACACTCTCCCCTCTCGTTGCTATGCATCTAGTAGATAGATCTTGCGTGATCGTAGGAAAATTTTAAAATACTACGTTCCCCAACAGTACCAACAGGCGGAGGGGCGGGCCCCGAGCGGGCCTGGCGGGCCGGCGGCTGGGAGGTGGGAGGTGGCGGCTGAGGAGTGGAGGAAGCTGGCAGCGACGCGGTTTTCGAGGAAACCCTAGGGTTTCCAGATAAGGAAGGCTAGGGCGCCTATTTATAGGCAAGAAGGGCTAGGAGAGGGGTTTGGGGGGCTTTCCGGACCCTCCGATCGCGATCCGACGGATCCGATCGCGAGGGGGGTTAGGTTGGGCCTAGAGGGAAGTTAGTGGGCTGATGGGCTGTGTAGAGAGACCTAGTGGGGAGAGAAGAGAAGAGGCCCGCGGGTTTTTTGGAGACCGAAACGTCCGGCGATTTAACCGGCTATAGTGCCGCTATAAGTTTAACGGTTGGGCTATCAAACGAGCTCTGAATGCGATGAAACTTGACATGCGGTGTACCTATGCTATAATAAGACCACACACCAAGTTTCATCCCATTCTGAGAACACTTTCCGACCACTTACAAAATAAATATTCGGAGGTACCACGGGCATGTGTGAGTGTGTCTGGGCCCAGAACGGACAACGAAGAGGACGGGCGGACTCGGACGGATGCAAGTTTTGAAAACATGATGATGCAACACACATGATGACAAGGCAAAGATGCAACACGCGAGCAGATGGCATGGCAACGACGACGAAGGACTGGCTGACACCTGGCGCATCAGTCTCGGGGTGTCACAACACTCCCCTACTAACAAGAGATCTCGTCCTGAGATCTTAGAAACGAGACAGAAGAGAAAAAGGAAGAAGGTGAAACCAAAGAACCTTGAGAGGTTGAACAATTTGAAACAAAGGATAGAACGGAGATGAACGAAGTTGTAAAGACTTTGTTAAACAAGAGGAACAAGGAATATGACGAGAATCAAGGAGGTTGAAGGCACGAAACAAGAGCTGAAGGAACAAGAATGAATTCGAAACCACTTCGGTTAATAAGAGATAGAAAGGAATTCGAATGAATGAATTTGAGCAGCATTCCCGCTGAAAATTGACGGTACAGGGCATGAAATTGAGAAGGTGAAATAATTCTTGACGAAAGAAAGAACACAAAGCCTCCAGAAGAATTGAAATGATTGAATAAAAGATCGGAGAAGAGGTGACAACTTACACCGCAAATGAATTTGAAAGAGCATCCTTGCGAAGAAAGGATGAACGGAGTTGTTGAAAATCAACAACGAAAAGAATTAACTTGTTGTGGACTTATGGAAATCATCCCAAAAGTTGAGGTGATATTATGCCGCAACCAAAATATTGATGAGCTGAGAAGAGCGAAGAATGCAAAACTCCACTTCAAAAGAATACGGAGAATTATTTGCATCTCGAGACACAAAGGAATAATGCTTACACTTGATCCAAAAGAATTTGATGAACACTTGAAGAATGAATTAAATCGCGATGAACCACCATGAAGAACTCCGATAACGAAAGGATGACGAGATAGGATTGAATGATGAAAGAATAAGATTAAAGCCTTGCGATGATTAGACGGGGTTCCGACGAGATAGTCGAGAAACTATGAGCTCTGGAAAGAAAAGATGTAGCACTTGGGATTAGAATTTAATCAACAAGAACAAACTCCGAAGGAAGGGATTAATCAACTTGAAGAAAAAGAATAAGAATTATGTTCTGCTTCTCCTTCATCAATTAAATTGATGAGAAAATAATGGATTTGCATATCACTTATTCACGTTGAAATGATTAAAGAGGGATATATCGCGAACTTGCAGAAATCTTCATGAAACACCGGTAGGATTGGAATAAAATGAATGGATTGATATGATACACCGGAAAAGAACTCTTGGGCGAACCACCGTAAAAAATTGAAGCTGAGCAAAGAAAAGGAACGAACCACCGTAAGGAATTGAAATTGAGCGAATACAAAAGAATGAATCGTCGGGAATAATAAAGCACTTGAGGAAATTTAGATACAAGAGAACGAAGAGATCGCGAACTGATTAAAAAATACTTGAACGAAGCACCGGAAGAATATAGGGACAAATGAAGAGGCATCAATGAAGAATATTTGGAGGACGAAGTTGAAAACTGAGTACGAAAAAATCTTCTGAATTGATGGCCTTCGGAGGAACACAATGAAAAGAATTCTTGAAAAGCTCTGGATGGGTAAGGAAAGGAATTTATGACAAACGGAATAATTCGAGAGGATAGCATTAAGCTAGAAGCACGAATCTCCGAGATCACGGACACGATTCAGAGCAAAATGCTTCTTCGGACTTCAAATGTCGACGAGAAACAATGCCAAAATTATTGAGATACTCCGGACGAATGAGAAGAGGAAGGTTGAACCAACATGAAAGAATTGAAAGCGATCTTGGAGAAGGCACATGACTAATGAAATCCATACTTACGTCACACTTGAAAAGAATTTGGGAATCACTCCAGGAAATTAGAAGAGTCAGGTAAGATCCTGGGAATAAACCTGTGGGTTATGAGTCCACCGAAGAGAAAAAACCATTGAAAAAGGATTATGCAAGTGAGAAACGATGCACCAGAACGATTAAAAGACTCAAAGGAGGTGACAACCTTGACTTAATTGGAACACGGACGAATCTCCTGAGATGTCTTCAGAAGTCCGGACAATTAAATGGTGAGAGGCGAACGAGAGAAAGGGAAAACTCTTGAGCAATGGAAAAGAATAAGATCAACATCGAAAAGTTGAATTGAATTCACCGGAGAATAATAGAGGTGAATAATATCGAACGAGAGGAGAATTCACCGGTTGGAATAATTAAGGAAAGAAATCAAAGATTTCACACGAATATGATGGATACTCGATTAAGGACTCCGGCTCCGAGAAGAAAAGGGGTGGGCGGGTGGGAAAAAGAAAGACAACTTCGGAAGGGGAAACAACACTGGTTGGAAAGAACTGAGGATTGAAGCAAATAACGGGGAGGTCAGATCGACTTGACGAGAGATGCACCAGATGCAAAGAGTAGACATCGCAACGAACGAAACTAACCGCGTGATCCTAAAAAAAATTGAAGGGGAAGAGGAGTAATTCAAAACACCTACGTCAAGATTCCTCACCAGAATGACGAAGGGACTGAGGAGTAAAAAGAATTCCTACTCTCCGATATAACTAGACTCCGAAAAGATTTTGCTAGACTCGACAACGGCCAAACTACGATCAATCAAGGGGGTTCCTATGGTCGGTCGAGGCTCTGATACCAACTTGTCAGGCCTAAGATGCGATTCTATCCCGATCACGTGACTCATACATGATTGGGGCACAACCGCATCTCAGGCGCTTAGCAAGATGGATATCATTACATCATACCATTACATAAATACATTGGGATACAACAATTCATACAATTCACATGAATACAACAACATCAATACAAGGCATCCGACTACGGACTGCAAACATGAAAAGCACAACGACATCCATCTGCTATCCCAGGCTGCCAACCCGGAACCTAACCCAAGACTGACGAAGAAGAAGAAGAAAGAATTCCAACACAAAGGACATCGCTCTCGCGTCAAGTCATCGGAAACCTGCACCTGCAACTGTTGTTGTAGTATCTGCGAGCCACGAGGACTCAGCAATCCCATAACCATGGGTAACAAGACTAGCAAAGCTTAATGGGTAGGAAGAGGTAAAGTGGTGAGGCTACAGCAGCGGCTAAGCAAAAGCATGGAGGCTAACTTACGAGTACAAGAATAAGATGAGCATCTACGCAAACGGTCGCAAACTAGTAGTGATCGCTAAAGATCCTGAACTACCTATGAGTCAAACATAACCCCACCGTGTTCTCTTCTCAAAGTGAAAAGAGACAGTCACGGTTACTCACACGGTTGTGTGTTTTATCTCAGATCCTCTGTCAAGTTTTCTACAACCGGACATTAACAAATTCCAATATGCCACATAACCGCGGGCACGGCTTTCGAAAGATCATAACCCTGCAGGGGTGTCCCAACTTAGCCCATCACAAGCTCTCACGATCAGCAAAGATAATAATAATATTACCCCTTATCTTAGGGAAGGCCCGGTTAGACTCGGAATTCCCGGTGCACAAGACATTTCGACAATGGTAAAACAAGTCCAGCAAGACCTCCCGGCGTGCCGACACCCTGATAGTAGCCGCGCGTATCTCGTCTCAGGCCACGACCGGATGGGACATCCTACGAGTAAAACCAAACCTCGGGTTTCCCCCAGGTGGCCCCGCAGGCTGCCCGTTTGGGACCAACACCATCAGCACTGCCCCCTGCTATGTAGAAAGAATCCTCAGGTAGTGCTAACTCCCTATGCAATTAATTAATTAATTTAATTTTTATTATGAGCAAATTAAAACCAATGTTGGGCCTTGCTGGAGGAGTTTTATTCAAAGACGAACTGTCAAGGGGTCCTCATATACCCAACCGCGTTAGGAATGCAAAATCAAGGAACATAACGCCGGTTTATCGGCTCCTAAGGTGGCATGAGTGGAACAAAACACTGAGCAAAAGGCCAAGCCTGCCACCCATGCCAAGTATATAGGTGTGTTAATATATATATATATATATATAAGATATATTGTGATATTCCCAAAACATCAAGCTCCAACATGGAGCAATCTTCATCTTCACCTGCAACTAACAAAGCTATAAGAGGGGCTGAGTAAGCGGGTAACATAGCCAAACAACGGTTTGCTGGGAAGGTCTCAAAGGTTAGAGGTTTCATGGCAACAAGGAGAGAGGCTGACAATAAATGATGGGTAGCGCAACATATAACGATAGCATCGAGAAAACCAGCATGGCAATGATAGTAAAGGTATCCAAGGGGATGGTCATCTTGCCTGAGATCCCGCAAGGAAGAAGAATGAGTCCATGAAGAAGACGAAGAATAAGCCTTGAAGACGAACCACATGTAGACGAACGAATCCTCACAATCGCAACGGAATATGAACTAGCGAGAAGAAACACACAACATGGTAAACACACCACTCAAGAACATGACAAGATGCTCAACCAAGTAGGATGCAAGACAAGTATATATGATGCAATTAATGGGAAGGGATGAAGCTCACAAGGACAACACAAACCAACAAGAGTAAATGAGGCCGGAAACAACATATAACAATTCCGGTAAGCCCTCATATGCACATTTCTAAGTTGGTCCAGATCTGAACAAACCTTAAGTTAAAGTTGTTTAACAGCAAGTTAACATGCACCATGATGATCTACTCAAAATTCTAGTCAAGTTACATATGAAGTTTGTTTAATTCGGAGCTACGGCCTAGAAGATATGAGCAAAACAAGACAAGCATGGCAAATAAGCAAGATACATCCAAACAACAAGCAAACACACTCCAAACAGGTAAACAACATGATATTATGCTTCTACATGCAAAATCACACAAGTTTCATATAGGACACGCTCAAAACGGAGCAACAGTTCAACACATACACATGAAACAAGATATGACAACAAGCTATCCAAAAACAGCAACATAGCAACTTTGGAGCAAGGTATTTATATGCTACAACACTCAGACATGATAACAAGAGGCATGAATGTGAAATAGACATGATACTTAACAAGCATGAACTTAGAACACACCGAAAAACTTGCTGGAACACAATTAAACAAGCATGGCAAGTTGCAATAAATTTATCCAAACTTAGCCAAAATCTGGGAAGGCAAAAACATCATCACGATGCTGCCTTCGGAGGCACAAAACAACAAGCATATCAACTCTACTAAGTATGTAAAGATCATGGACATGTAATAGACATAGCATACATCAAACAACTCCATTGGAACAACTCCATAGGAGGCATGGATCAATAACAACAAGCTTCACCAAATTGATCATGCTGATAACAATCAGCCAGGTAAATTTATAGCAACTTGAGAGCAAGAAATAAATAAGCTACAGCAGGCCATATATGCAAACTAAGGCATGTATGGATAGAGCATAACATGGACAACAAGAAATGATCATTTGACATACTAAAACATGCATGGATTTGAGTGAGGCATCAAGCAAACATAGCATCAGGTTTAACAGTTTCAGACTTAGCAATTTTTTCACTAAGTACAAAACAGCAACATTGGCATGGCATGTTTACAAGCTTGTTTAAGTCACCTCAAGGCATATCATGGAAAGTGGATTGCACCACAACAAAGACCATATGATTGTGCTTCTAAAACATATAGAAATGTGGTATGAAGACAAACACATCAATAGCAATGAGCAAGACAAAACAACATCTCTCAACAAGTTTCAACACTTATCAGCCACATGCACTTTTGCAACAGAGATAAACATGTCAATATGGCACCTAACATGAATGCTACATCAACCATCATGTAGAGCACTTCACAATGAACATTTTGACATATCATATGCTCCATTTGGACCAACATGCACAAAGTTATTACATCTCAAACATGCTAACAAAATTACAGTTAACATCAGTTTTAAACATATAGCACTCTTGCAACGGTGATTAGTGTTGGAAATATGCCCTAGAGGCAATAATAAAATGGTTATTATTATATTTCCTTGTTCATGATAATTGTCTATTGTTCATGCTTCAATTGTATTATTCGGGAACAGTGATACATGTGTGAATGCATAGACCACAACGTGTCCCTAGTAAGCCTCTAGTTGACTAGCTCATTGATCAATATATGGTCACGGTTTCCTGACCATGGACAATGGATGTCATTGTGTAACACCCCAAATTTTTGAGTTGGTTTTCTTCCAAAATTTTCGCCTTTCGGAAGAGGGTTATTTTATCTTTTCTTGGACCTCTTCTAAACATCTTTTTGGCCAAGGCTTTTGGAGATTTCTCAAGCTTGGTTTTTGAACTTGAAGATCTTCTCTTGGGTTGGCTCAAGCCCAAGTTGAGTTTCAAAGAAGTTGTTTGAATTCTCCCCTTCTTGATTTTTGCCTCTCAAGTTTGATCTTGGACTTATCCTCCCCTCCAACCTTCATCTTGCCATGACCCCAACAGGAATATTTCTCTCCAAGACTCTCTTCACACCTTAGGGCAAGTCTTTCATCAATTCTAGTAAGTTTTAACCTTATTGGGATTTTTCTTCTATTTATTTTACTCCAAAAACTAATTCTGTCTTTTATAGTGGACCTTGGTGATTTATAAAGGAACCACCATGTCTGGCTTGTTGTTTGATTCCAAACCAACTCTCCTAAATAGTATTTAGTACCCAAAACCTAGATCCATCTTGTTTCACTGGTCCATAGTTCAAAATTTTCAAATTTCACCTGCTGCAAGTTCGGACCAGATTTGCAAAATTTGGTGAAATTCATATTTATCTTCTTCCAAAAATCCTGTGAAAAAATCAGGTAGCCTCTAGATGCATCAAGAGGCCACTCCACCAAATATAAGCACCAGAAATATCTCACACATGCCAGAAACATTTCATCAAACACTTAGCTTACACTGTGCTGTCAGCTGTTAACTGAAACTGTCGACTGATAGTCGACAGTTCGTCAGTTTCGTCAGTTTCATCAGGCGTAGCGACAAACCTCGCCAGTACCCCCTTGGCCCGACGCTGCACTGCAGCTTCTTCTTACTTAGTGCGCCGCACGCTCGCTTGGCCGCTTCTGGGCGTCGGTGGCGCCCTGGCCCGACCGCGCCGGCGACTGCCACAACAACAGCGCCGCCCGTGGCGGCTGACAGAAGCAACCCCGCAGCTCGACGCCGTTTAGCGCCGCCCAAATCACCCAAGCGCTTCGCGTGTCCAGCTCCAGCGCCAGCGCACGCCTGCCGCACCGTCGCCGTGGCCTGGCACGCGCAGAGCACGGTTTCTGCCGCCGACATGCCGCGCGGCCGTTCCGTCGGGGACAGCCCGTAACTCCCCCTCCCCTGCTAAGTTAGGTGCGGGAATGGAACCACTACAGCTCCTAGATGATGCTCAAGCCCCTAACTCCGTCGTCCGACCACTGCAGCACCGTAATCGACTCGCCGGACTTATCCATTCACGGCAGCCACCTCGAGCCGGCTATATAAGGCACCCCCGAGCTCGTTCTCGAGCCCGCACACCTTCACTACCTCCCTAGACCACGCCCAGCCTCTGGAAGAGCCTCGAGGGGCCCTTCTTCCCCAACTCCGGCCAACTCCCTCCGCCTCGGGCTCCAGCCTCGTTCACTCCGGTGAGAGCTTCTCCGCCGCCGTGGAATCGAGCGTAGCACCCTGGCACCCACCTAGACTTAACCCCCACCTCAATTTGATCCCAGAAACCCTCTCCGACGAGTCCCATAACCACCCGAGCCGCCGTCCGCCGGAGACAGGGTCGCCGTCAACGTGGGGCTCGCCGACCCTCAACTCCACCACCGTTCGACGCGGAAGATCACCGAGAAGCCGTATGTATCACTCCCCTCCCCTAACTCGTCGTGGATCGACGCCGGCGATCACCGCAGCACCGGCGCCGGCGCGGCTCTGTTTCCATTTTTAAACCTGACGCGTGGGGCCCCTTGTCAGTCTCACGCCTCTCTCCTCCGAACCGTTTTCTGTAAGTGCATTCGGGCAAAATACGTTTTCCCTCTGCGGTTGACGTACTGCGTACCGCTTCGCTCTGCTGTTTTCTGTTCTAGCCCCTGGAACTTTTCTGTTTCATTACAGATGAGCCCCTGGACAGAAAATCTAATATCTTTTAATCTAAAAATGATTTTGAGTTGATTCTTTTTCTGTCCTCTTTAGTTTTCTGCCTAGTTTTTTGTCATATATATGTGGAAATTTTTGGAGCAACTTTATTTGCACGGTCGCGCGGTATTTATGTTAGTATTTATTTGTTTGAAATTTTGAATACGTAGATACCGGAAACCGTGACGGAGACGCGAACCACACCGAGTTAGGCTCCGACTTCTCAGAACCAGGCAAGCATGTTTGAACTTTTGATATGATGAGTGTGTTGCATGTTTGCTCGAGTAGTTCGTTTCATAAGCATGACCATATGGGCATAAGTGTATGGTTATATTTCATGCTAGCAAGCTTCGGGTGAGCTCCGAAGGATAATATTTGAACCACCTCGATCATATGGTGATATGATGGGTGGAATGCTGGTATTGTTGGAGCATGCCAGCAGTTGGTTAACTCAGTATCAACGGAGATCATGTCATGATTCCGTTCGTCTCCTTTTTCGGTACTATCATAGGCCGTCCGTTGGGATTACAGTCTAGTCAGTTGTAAACCACTTCCCGAGTACACACCAAGTAGAGGGGCCGGGATGAGGGTTCCATGGCCCTGGATTAAAGCCCGTCATCCGGTCAGGGGGCATGGGTGTTTCTGGTTGGGACCGAGAGGGGGGCACCCCTTAGAGCGCGCATATATAAATTTGATCCCATGCTATTCGAGGTTGTAGCCTCCCCATCTTAAAGTTTTTCGTGAATGTCGTCGCGGGTGATTCCGGATGACAGGATGCTAAATGGGTGTGTACTGGTTAGTTGGGTTTCTACTAAAACACCGTAGACAGAACTAGTCCCCGTGGCTAGTAGAATCCGTTGGCTATGAGTTAATAGTACAAGCTCTACAGAGTTAAATTCCTTCAATAGCCATGTTTATGGCCTAGGGTAAATCTTCATGTCAACCCGGTGACCGTCTCTAGTATATTCTTGTTGGTAACCAGAGTAGTGTTTTCGTCAAGTTCATTTGGTAGATGAACTCACCAACTATCTCCGTATTGATTTACTTTCAGGAGTATTTCATCATTATACTATTGTTATTTATAAGCCCTTTATGTGATGTCGCCCAGACGTCCGACTGTGGCATTCTTTTTATAAGCCCTTTATGTGATGTCGCTCAGACGTCCGACTATGGCATTCTTTTCATTTATAAGCCCTTTATGTGATGTCCCTCAGACGTCCGACTGTGGCATTCTTTTTATTTATAAGCCCTTTATGCGATGTCGCTCAGACGTCCGACTGAGGCATTCTTGTTATTTGTTTTTGTTATAAGCCCTTTATGTGGTGTCGCTCAGACGCCCGACTGTGGCCTGCTGTCATTTATTAATTTCCTACGAGGCGTCACTCCGACACTCGTTTAGTCTCCTTCTATTTTTATCTTATGGATTTCGGGAGGATTACCGCCCGCCTTCTATCTTGCTTACCGCATATTAATATTTTATTCCAGTCGCATTTTTGCTAGAATACTCATATGCATCATGTCGGCATTTGTTATGTCTTAAGTCCGAACTGTCTTGCGAGTACATTCAAAGTACTCACCTGGCTTGCTGATTTGGCCAGATGTGCACGAATGCGATTTCATGGATGAAGAATTCGATAGCGAGTCCGACGCTTAGTGGAGTCCCAGTCAGTCCCTTGCGATCCTGGAGTTGATCACTGTTTTATAACCGCTTCCGCCTACCACCAAATAAATTCATCAGGTCTCACTCCGATACTCGATGAGCTGTAATATACTGGAGTCACATCACCCACTTCACTGTGACATATTCCACCACCTTTTATTACGAGTTAGTAGTATGCCACCCTGCCTTGTGTCATATCCGCCTCTATGTATTATATTGGCGCGCTTGTAATAAAATTGTTGAGCAACCCCCAGCTCAACCTTGTATAATATTCAGTGTACTGGAATCCTGTGTCAAGGATTTGTCTGCCAGCAGGTATTAATAACCCTCGCTGGTTTAATAAAAAGGTCGGTCATCCGGTAATTATTTTACTAAAGGACCGGTCCTGACAACCTTGGTATTAGAGCCAGGCTGATTGTAGGAAGCCACTAGGTGCGCTCGCTAATCGGTTATTAGCGAAAAATTTGCTTTTCAGCATTTTTACATTTGTAGCAATTTTCTGTTGGTTAGCATAAATTTATGACTTGACTATTTGGAATTTTTGTCTACTTTTGTAGATGGCCAGCAACGACTGTGATGCACAGGTGTTCGCCAACATTCCTGAGGGGTTTGTCAAGCTCCTCTTCGCCATCACCAAAGTCGCGATCGGGCCATCCACCCGTCCCGATTTTACACTCTACCGTCACAAGCTCAACGACAGCGTGTCTATGCATCAGGCCGTGGTGCACTTCAAAGGAGGGCGTTCTGAAGCGCGCCGCCTCCGATTTGTGGGCGGAGCCATGCCTACGGAGAGGCATGCAATGCAGATGGCTGCCCGTGAGGCGATAGCTCGTCTCCGGGACATTCTTCCTTCGATGAAGACTCGTCGCTTCCGTTACCTCCCATGCCACGTACCATATACGTGTCACTATGCATTTGCATGCGCAAATGGGGAGCGTGACGAAGCCATTGAATCAATGGTTGAGTACCTCAAGGCACTTGAGGCAGGCTTTGATAATCTGGTGGACGACCTGGTGGCCACCCGTATGGAGTTGGTCCAGAGTGGCTCCGCCAACAGGAGGGAGCTGCTCCATACTGCACCACCAATGACATTTGTCTCGTCCGCCGCATCCTATGCACCTTCCATCTTAGCCACCGCTCGCCGTCTGCCTACCACTGAGGAGTTTGACCAAGTCATTGCTCCTACTCCAGTCAGAGCTGCACCGCCTGCTGCACCTGCTTCGACAGCTCGTACCCTTACTCCGCGCCTGGAGCCCATTAGTGAGGAAGAAGTTGAGTCTCCAGCACCACTGGGCCTTACCCTCGGCAGGCCGAGGGAAATCTTCAACATCTCCGACTAGCGCGTTATTCCGCGACGCACCGCGCTCGCTTGTAATGTTTGTGTGTTATGTAAAATAGGTTGATGGGAGTAGTCTGTTTGCGCATCATGTAGGATCTTGGAGGAGTGCACTAGTTTTAATAACATGTCAGGATGTGTACGCACACCCTGAGTGACGTATGTATAATTAGAACCTGCGTGTAAAATATGTACTAGCAGCCCTTCTCCATGCGCAATCAACCAGTTATTTTCAAAATTCTTTTTCGAGCTCGTGTTTGGTGCTTTGCAAAAGTCTTGGTTTATTTTGCTGCTCGGTTCTTCCTAGATTTTCTGCTTTATTACCCCAGAGTAAGAAATGACTCGTCCCTGGACACGTTCCATGCCAAGTCCGCCAGAAGAAAATTATGACACTCGGACAGACAACAATTTCACACAGGGGCAGTCAAGTCAGCAGGGCAGTGAAACGACATTTTCTCAAGTGTGCCGTCTTTACGAGCAAAGTCAGCAACAACACCAAGAAATGATGAACCATGTCATTAACATAGGAAATCACCGCGAGCCATACCAACTGATGACCCACAACCGTAAGGGATCTATTGCAGCATTTTCGATAAGTAAGAGTGTCGAACCCAACGAGGAGCAGAAGGTATTGATAAGCGATTCTGAGTAAGAAATTACTGCAAGCACTGAAAGATAACTTTTTAGGGGTTTTCTCGATATAAGCAACAGGAAAGTAAAAGCAAGCAATGTAAAAGGCACTAAGATTAACAAGTGGCCTAATCCTTTCTTAGCAAAGGAGAGGCCTAGCAACTGAACTTATAAAAGCTAAAGCGTTCCTGAGGACACACGGGAGAGGTAGTCATGTGCTTTCGCCATATTCCGTATCGATACTATGTTATGTGTTGATAAGTGTTGAGTGGGTGGATCTATGCTAGTACACTCTCTAGACTAAGATGAATGCACTCTTATGATTAAACACCTTGCAAGCGTCCGCAAATACAAGATAGTATTTAAGGCAAAAGCCTAACCATAGCAATACGATCAAGGATCCATTGTTCCCTTATGCAAAAGCGTGCGAACTGGGGTTCAGGTTTCTGTCACTCCGGCAACCCACCGTAAGCATTCTTTGTACACAATGTATTCTCCTAGGTCCTTAATAAGGCGAAGTGTTGAGTGTTTGACTCACACAACACCACTAGTAGAATGACAACGCAACTTAAGTATCAAACAACACATATTACTTCAACAACATATGACTACTAACAACAAGACTTTCCCCATGTCCTCAAGAACTAAGGTAACTACTCACAAGACATAAAAGAGATCACGATCAGTGGAGATAAATGGGTGATAAACAATCTGGACATAATAATATTTCTCCAACAAAACTCAATAGCATTCACCACAAAGTAGTAATCAACACCGATGGAGTAGAGAGGATAGGTAGTACGAGTTACAACACAAGTTGCAATTGTGAGATGAGATTTGGATGAAGATGGAGATGGTGCTGGTGTAGGAGATGATGTTGATGATGATCTCGATGATGCCCGTGACGATGGTGATGACGATGGCGACGATCTCCCCTTCCGGGAGGTGATCTCCCCGGCGGAATCTGCCCGCCGGAGATGGCTTTTTCTTCTCTGTAGGTTTCCGCCACGGAGCGGCGGCGGAACTCCGTAAAAACTCTCCTTTTTAGGGTTTTCAGATAACGGAGAGTATATAGGCAAAAGGGGGCAGCCAGAGGTGGGCCAGGGGCTCCAGACGCCCCCCCGGCGCGGCCAGGGGGGGCGCGCCCCCAGGACGCCTGGGCACCCTGTGGCCCCCCTCTGGTTGCCCTTTCGCATGTCTTCGTGATTCATCCGGAAAATATCCTCCGACGATTTTCAGGTAATTTGGAGGTATTCTTCTTCAGCAACTCAGCGTCCACTTTTTACCGCTGAATCCTGCGTCTGCTGCTTCTGCACCGGAAAGTTGCAAACTGTGTAAAATAGGCCAAAACAACATGAGAACATCATCGTAATGTGAAATATATCAATGAATAAGGATAAATTATGATACAAAATAGTGATGCATTTTGGACGTATCAACACCCCCAAGCTTAGACCTCGCTTGTCCCCAAGCGAATACTGAGCTCGGTAAACCTGTCCACAAGTTTAGAGAGTGAAGTGTCGATAAATAGAATACGGACAAGAAGCATCACAGTTTCTTCACTAACTCAAATATCCTCAACAACAATCTTCAACTCATAAGGCCCTTATAAAAGAGTGGTTACACTTATATTCGGAAGTAGGGCTAAGGAAACTCATTGAATCATGGCAAACATGTCCTTTGGTCAAAGAACAACTAATAACTTTTACTTTTGCTCTTTCTTATGTTTTGATGAGATTAATTGAAGCTTTTGAAAGAACATGTTATCAGGCAAGAAGTGAAAGTGTTAACACAAAGGAAGATATTTGCCTTAGCTGGGCATGACAAATAACTTACTTATCAAATGATAATGTCAACAAGGATATGATATGACAAATCTTAATGCAACTTTATATGAATGAATCCTTATCAACATCAAATGTCTGCTCTCTTTGAGAAATAGAAAGAAGTAGGAATAACTGACTCAATCTAAAATTAAAAGATAGGCCCTGCTCTAGGGTAGTAGGGAAAACTCATGTGCTATCCTTAAATCAAACAGAATGAAAACAAGTTTTGAAAGGTGCATGATCTGTCAACGAATGCTAATAGATAACTCAATTACTTCTTGACCTGGACAAGTTTCGAGGAACGGCTCCCGCACGAGGACGATCACATCCTCTTATTCTCCTTTGTTTATCACTGCCAAAGTTTTCTGATTTCTCATGAACAGAGCGTGAAGGAGGGTTTGTTTGTTATATTATTCTTGAGACGGGCGCACTCTTTGCCAGTTCCTTCTCGTATTATGGGTTTGCACATTAGACATGCAATCCCGGGGTGAAGCTTGTCCAACTCAAAAAGACCATGAATTAACTATTACTTCCTCATGAGCTAAAGCAGAGGCACAAAAATAAAAGATTTTGAACATTTAAGGATAACACATAAATTCTGTACTTTAGGAGGTGGTAGTGGAATACCACGAATAGGAAGGTATGGTGGACTCATATGGAAGGTATTGGTTTAAAGGGTATGGATGCACAAGCAGAATTCCGCTTAGTACAGAGTTAGGCTAGAAAAGGTTTTGAGAGAGCAGACAATTCATGATGAATAAGATGCAAAACAATATAAAGCATAAACATTGAGGTAAGCATAACACATAAAGTTGTCTTCCTTGTCAGCATAACACTTCAAGCATAATAACATAAAGGTTTTGGCTATGTCGATACTTTTAAGAAAATCATGCTTGTTGTTATGACCAAAGCTATGTTTGCCAAGATTAAAGAAAGTTTTCACAGCCATACCTGATATAGGGTCAATACTCCCCATAAGAATCATCATATAAGGTCGATTGCGTGAAGAGAATATCGAGTGCAACAAAAGGAACCAATAAACTTCTCATTAATATTCCACCATAGACGACTCCACACTCACGGATACAATCTCTCCATCGAAGGAGTGATAGACCTCAATGCACACACCTATTTCATATAATTACCTCCCTAAACATGTGATGTCTACACACGCTTCTACTCTTGTAGACTATGTTGGGCCTCCAAGCGCAGAGGTTTGTAGGACAGCAGCAATTTCCCTCAAGTGGATGACCTAAGGTTTATCGAACTCAGGGAAGTAGAGGTTGAAGATGGTCTCTCTCAAGCAACCCTGCAACTAAGATACAAGAAGTCTCTTGTGTCCCCAACACACCTAATACACTTGTTAGATGTATAGGTGCACTAGTTCGGCGAAGAGATGTTAAATGGCAAGTGATATGGATGGCAAAACAAAGTAATATAAATCTGTAATAAAAAGTGCAGCAAGAAAACAAGTGGTAAACGTGAGCACAAATGGTATTGCAATGGTGGAAACAAGGCCTAGGCTTCATACTTTCAGTAGTGGCAACTCCCAACAACATTAACATAATCGAATCACATGATATTTCCCATAAAACATGCAAATGGGACGCACTCGGAGGTCATTCCTTCGTGGTCAAGAGAGGACGAGAATTATGTAGGGCTAAAAAAGCACACCTCAAAGTTCGTAGTTCTCAATCTAAGGATTTCCCAATGTCACCGCGGCCATCCAAAGAGAGTCCCACAATCACCACAACATATCTAAAGGATAGTCAAAGACAAGCACCAAGAGACTCTCAATCTTCAATCAACACACAAGAGAGGAAATCACTCATGAAAATATTGTTCTAATCCATGTCCAATAGACCGCTGTCACCTTGGTCTCGGGGATTATACTAGATAAAGACAAGTGAGTACATCAATCCAATACATAGAGGAAGGGGAAATATCATGGGATCACCCTAGATTAACATAGCCTATGATCACAACGAAGATCACATCATGGGAGAGAGAATTGACCACATAGATACTGGTAAGAACCTCAGCCCCGAGGAGGAACTACTCCCGCATCATGGAGGGAGGAAGCAACATCGATGGAGATGAATCCGGGGGCACTTCCCCGTCCCGGCAGGGTGCCGGCGCAGGAATTCTGGTCCCTCGAAGCTTGATGGCGATGGCGGCGGAGATCAGAATCGCGTCTGGAGAAAAGGGGTCTGGAATCAGGGTTTCCGCGACACGGTGTAAATATATGCCAAAGGGGGGCATCAAAGGGGGTCAGGGGTGCCCAGGCGCCCCCCCGGCGCGGCCAGGGGGGCCGCGTGGGCAGGCCGCCTGGAGCCCCTGTGGGTCCCCTCCGGCCCTACTTTCGCCGCATGGAAGCTTCCGAAACGCTGATTTTTTATATAATTTTTCTGGATTTTTTCTGGCAGTTCTCGTAATGTGAAAACCTGAAATACAAAAACAGCCGAAAACAGAAACTGGCACTGGGGTGCAGTGAGTTAATAGGTTAGTCCAAATATGATCAAAAGTGTATGGAAGTGTATAAATAACATAGCAATATCACCCAAAAGAGGCATGTAGCAAGCAGAAATTATAGATACGTTTTGGACGTATCAACATCCCCAAGCTTAATTCCTGCTCGTCCTCGAGTAGGTAAATGATAACAAGAATAATTTCTGTGGTGACATGCTATTAACCATATAGGACTTTTTCATAGTCATATGACAAAAGCTTACTGAGACAATGAATCTATAGTAATTAAGTTGCCTCATGAGAAAATCACAAAGAACTGAAAGTTTTACAATATGATATTGAAACATCAAATAGATTTGTAATGAACATGATGTGCAAATATGATAAAGTGATATCTAGCTTGCCCCCTTTAGTGAAGCAAAACATAAATGGAGGGGCACCTCCAAGGTTTGAGTGATGACTAGATACAATGATTTCAAAATAAACGATATCACAATCATGCAAAAGACAATGCTACTTTGGGACAATGCACATTACACTCAGAATGACAATCATGCTCTCAGTAGTTGGTGCTTTTAAAAAAAGGTGGAGACTCTCGAACCGTGGCTTTTGTTGGCAAGGTTGAAAACCCGTAGTCGGAAACAAAGACAAAACATGTACCAGAGCTCTTGGTTTTAAAACAGAGGTAATATTATTTTTTTAGATCATGCATGTTTCGTCAACGAATGCTAGCAGACAACTCAATCACTTCTTGAGATGGACAAGTTTCGAGGAACGGCTCCCGAATGAGGACGATCACATCGTCTTAATCTCCTTTGTTTATCACTGCCAAAGTTTTCTGATTTCTCATGAACAAAGCGTGAAGGAGGGTTTGTTTGTTATATTATCTTTTTGAGCCAGGCGCACTCAATGCCAGTTCCTTCTCGTATTATGGGTTTGCACATTATACATGCAATCCCGGGGTGAAGCTTGTCCAACTTAAAAAGATCATGAATTAACTACTACTTCCTCATGAACTTAAAACAGAGGCACAAAATAGGAATGCTTTTTCTTTGAATAATTTCGAGATGGTACATGCAAGTCTCCGTTAGGAATGGCAGGTAAATACCATGTAGGAAGATATGGTGGACTCATATGGCATAACTGGATTAAAAGGATGTGGATGCACAACCAGTCAGTCCGCTTAGTACAGGCGAAGGTTAGCAAAAGACTGGGAGCGACCAACTAAGAGAGCAATGACGGTCATAATCATGCAGAGCGACAAAGCAACATTGAATCAGGCATGGAAGTTATATCGCTACTCAGAAACAAAAGATCATCAAGGCTTGACAGACTTTCTTTACAGTCTTAAATATGCGTGAGCATACGCCAAGTCAATCAAAATAAATTCTTTGAAGGAAGATATTACTAAACCATACCACATCATAGGCAAACAAATCATGTTGGTACTCCAATAACACATTGGGAACCCCCCAGCTATTTGAGACTAACCATAAGAAAACATGAACTACTAAGCGCCATTATGCACGTAGCATCTTTATCATAGACATAACAACCAATGCAACGGAAGCAAACTCTCTTAATAAGATAAACATGATAACTAAAGAGAGTTCAAGCAACCAACTAAACAAAAGCTCTTTAAAAAGATAAGCATGAAAGTTAAGAGCTAAGCATGATAGTAGCTATTAAAAGACAAAGAACACACACAGCAAAGATAGACATGCAAATTCTATGTTATGTTCTAGGTAGAAGTGGAGCGTGTTTCTCTCCCACATAAAGAAAGCTGAGTTCCGACTCGTTATGAAAAGCTAAAGAAAACTAAAAGGAAAACTAAAACAAGACGCTCCAAGCATAGCACATAACACATGAAGTGATTAAAATATAGTGGAACGAAGGACGAACTGATAATGTTGATGGAGAAGGGGATGCACGGGGGCATCCCCAAGCTTAGATGCTTGAGTCTCCTTGAATATTTCTTGGGGGTGCATGGGGGCATCCCCAAGCTTGAGCGTTTGACACTCATGAATCTTTTTATCATCTTCCCTCGCACACTTGAAAATTCCCTTCATACATAACTCATCATAATCTGATTAGCGAGGTTAGTACCCATAATAAAATAATTGTTCCTTGCTGGAAATAAAGATATTCTTGAAGTTCTACTGCTTCTCAAGATTGCCAAAAGGTTTTTGCAAAGAAAAAGCAAGCTCTAGGTTTGCAAAATGAAGGAAAGGCAAAACAGGACAGAATCTGTGAAAAACAGAACAACATGTAGTAAATGATTTTTCCGGGGGACTTATGCAACTCTAATAAAAAAACTCAAAACAGACGCACGAAAGACAATTATATAGAGCACGCTGTCGAAAAATTCAGACAAAAAGATGATCTAGTGATTTTATACGAATTTTTCTATCCAATGACAGAATCTGTTTCCTGGACAGCACGTCTCAACTTTTGAACTTTCTTGCAATCAGAGGCTAAACTTGGCACAAAGCTGAAAAATAAAGATACAATGATGTTGCTACAGTAGTAACAAACATCAAGACCACTAAAACTGAAAGTAAACATAACAAGGGTTGTCTCCCTAGAGCTCTTTCTTTATAGCCATAAAGATAGGCTTAAGACTTTAATGATGCTCTCGTAGGAATAAGAGCTGAGGAACAAAAGAGAGCATCAAGAAGCAAATACCAAACACATTTAAGCCTAACATGCTTCCTATGCATAGGAATATTGCAATAGAATAATTCATTGAAGCACAAAGCAACTAGCATAGGAAGGCAAAACAAGCATAACTTCAAAATATTCACCATAAAGAGAGGAAACTTCTTATTATTAAGATATTTAGAACCAAGTCTCCCTCTCTCATTATAAATTTCAGTGGCATCATGGATGAACTCAACAATATAAGCATCACATAAAGCATTGTTACCATGATCCACATGCAAAAAGGTACTCTTACTCTCCACATAAGCATAATCTTTCTCATTGGTAATAGTGGGAGTAGGACTATCATAAACAACTTGAACACTATAGATTAATTGTGTATTAGGAGGGTGGTGTTCAACAAGGGAGTAATTCCCTCCATGATTATGACAAGTTTCATAAGGATAATTTCTCCTTATGTCATAGGTACCTTTATAATCACTATAGGTTGGAGTTATGACATCATCATAGTAGAGAAGAGCATTATCATTGCTAGCAACTACATTTGTAATCATGTTGTCTTTATTCTTACTAGCAAAAGAATTATCAATTATCACATCACTAGTGGGTAAAGGATTTGCAATCCTATCATCCCCAAGCTTAGAGCTTCCCATATCATCACTTTCAGAGTTGGTACCAAAAAGATTTTCAAGATCATAAGTAGCATTATCATCATTTTCCCAATCACAATAAGTAACATGCATATCATAATCAAAATCATCTTCAATAGTACCTACGGACGTATCATCAAGATGATAATTAAGGCAATAAACTTCACCTTCTTCTTTAAACTTACAATCGTTAGGATAAAAGTTGATGGGAGGAATATGCTCAGGCCAGGTTGATACCCATTCTTCTTCTTTCTTGCTCCTCTTCCTCCTCCTCTTCTTTTTCTTCTTCTTAACCTTAGGAGGGAGTGGTTGGAGATGAAGCTTCTCCACATATCCTGGTTTATCATTAGAAACAATAGGGGAAACTTGGGAGAAACTCTCCTTTTTATTAGCAGAAATATAAGAGACATTTTTATACTTTGGTAAAGTTCCCTCCTTTATAATCTTACCTATGTAATCATTTTCATGGCAATTAACAACACAATAGAGATGGCAATTTTGCAAAGTGTTTTTTATTCCTATGGCATTAACATCTAGCCATGAAGTCTTTTCTGATAACTCTTCACACATCAAAAATAACATAAGCTCATCATAAAGATCAGAGGTGATCATGTTATCACACAACCGGTTAACAGTTATGTTTTGAAAGTTCATGCAATGAAAATTAAAGTGACCCTCTATACGGCAAAGTTCACAAGTAAAAGGATAAAGGTCACACAATTCTCTAGCAATTTCATTTAAATCTCTGACCCAAGTGATTGTTCTTTCATGCTTATGCTGCTTACAATACTTCTCTTCTTCAATCATAGGCCTTTCACAAGGTCTATCCACTCCACAAAAATTAACATGCTTATATAAAACTTCATTTTTAGGAATTGGATCATGCATGTTGCAATCATCATGAAAAATTTCATTTTCTTTGCAAATCTCTTTAAAAGGTTTATGATGCTTGTTCCAATCCTCCTTAGGCATATTAAGATGTGAAGCAAAAGATTTGAGGAAATCAACAAGGAGTTGAGAATCAAGCCCAAACTTAGCGCTAAACTTATTAAAACTTGTAGTTTCAACAAAGGACTTAATGCAATCATACTCATAAATTATACCTGACTCTTTACCTTTGTCGATCTCCCAATCTTCAGTGTTGCGTTGAATTCTTTCAAGGAGTTCCCATTCAGCATCAATCTTTTCGTTTGTGAAAGAACCCATAGAGGAAGCATCGAGCAAATCTTTATCCTGTCGAGAGAGCCTCGCATTGAAATTATTAATAATCATATCTTTGGGGAGCCCATGGTTAGGACATTTTAGCATTAACGTTTTCAGCCTCCCCCAAGCTTGAGCTATGCTCTCTCCATCATGAGGATAGAAATTATAAACATAATTCCTATTCTCATGGACTTCATGAAGAGGATAAAACTTGGAGTAAAAGAGAGACTGGATCTCTTCCCAATCCAGCAGGTGAGAGTCATCTAGTAGCCTATACCATTCCAATGCTTTTCCTTTCAGTGACAAGGCAAATAATTTCCTCATGACAAACTCCTTTGATACACCTGCAAGCTTAAATAATGAACATAGTTGTGACAGATATAGAAAGTGTTCACCGGGATGTTTGTCTCCTGCAAAACGATTAGCCAAAACATAATCGATAATACCAGCTGGTATTTTATAGGGCACAATTTCAGTTGGGGGAGGAGCAACCACCACAGGTGTGGGGCGTCTTCCCGCAAGCAACGGTCCAATAGCACGGTTTTCCATAAACATAACTAGTGAAATAAAAACAAGAAACAAAAAGATTTAATTGCAAGATCTAAAGATATACCTTCAAGCGCTCACCTCCCCGGCAACGGCGCCAGAAATAGCTTGACGTCTACACACGCTTCTACTCTTGTAGACTATGTTGGGCCTCCAAGCGCAGAGGTTTGTAGGACAGCAGCAATTTCCCTCAAGTGGATGACCTAAGGTTTATCGAACTCAGGGAAGTAGAGGTTGAAGATGGTCTCTCTCAAGCAACCCTGCAACTAAGATACAAGAAGTCTCTTGTGTCCCCAACACACCTAATACACTTGTTAGATGTATAGGTGCACTAGTTCGGCGAAGAGATGTTAAATGGCAAGTGATATGGATGGCAAAACAAAGTAATATAAATCTGTAATAAAAAGTGCAACAAGCAAACAAGTGGTAAACGTGAGCACAAATGGTATTGCAATGGTGGAAACAAGGCCTAGGCTTCATACTTTCACTAGTGGCAACTCCCAACAACATTAACATAATCGAATCACATGATATTTCCCATAAAACATGCAAAGGGGACGCACTCGGAGGTCATTCCTTCGTGGTCAAGAGAGGACGAGAATTATGTAGGGCTACAAAAGCACACCTCAAAGTTCATAGTTCTCAATCTAAGGATTTCCCAATGTCACCGGGGCCATCCAAAGAGAGTCCCACAATCACCACAACATATCTAAAGGATAGTCAAAGACAAGCACCAAGAGACTCTCAATCTTCAACCAACACACAAGAGAGGAAATCACTCATGAAAATATTGTTCTAATCCATGTCCAATAGACCGCTGTCACCTTGGTCTCGGGGATTATACTAGATAAAGACAAGTGAGTACATCAATCCAATACATAGAGGAAGGGAAAATATCATGGGATCACCCTAGATTAACATAGCCTATGATCACAACGAAGATCACATCATGGGAGAGAGAATTGACCACATAGCTACTGGTAAGAACCTCAGCCCCGAGGAGGAACTACTCCCGCATCATGGAGGGAGGAAGCAATGTCGATGGAGATGAATCCGGGGGCACTTCCCCGTCCCGGCAGGGTGCCGGCGTAGGAATTCTGGTCCCCCGAAGCTTGATGGCGATGGCGGCGGAGATCGGAATCGTGTCTGGAGAAAAGGGGTCTGGAATCAGGGTTTCCGCGACACGGTGTAAATATATGCCAAAGGGGGGCATCAGAGGGGGTCAGGGGTGCCCAGATGCCCCCCGACGCGGCCAGGGGGGGCGCGTGGGCAGGCCGCCTGGAGCCCCTATGGGACCCCTCCGGCCCTACTTTGGCCGCATGGAAGCTTCCGGAACACTGATTTTTTATATAATTTTTCTGGATTTTTTCTGGCAGTTCTCGTAATGTGAAAACCTGAAATACAAAAACAGCCGAAAACAGAAACTGGCACTAGGGTGCACTGAGTTAATAGGTTAGTCCAAATATGATCAAATGTGTATGGAAGTGTATAAATAACATAGCAATATCACCCAAAAGAGGCATGGAGCAAGCAGAAATTATAGATATGTTTTGGACGTATCGACATGATATGACTCTACTTGACTCTAAAAGACAAAAGGTAAAGATAAAGATACCGGGCACTCCCCCAAGCTTGGAACAAGCCAAGGGAATGCCGTTACCCAAGGAGATTTCACTCCTCATCCTTGTTGGCGTTGATCACGTAGTCTCCGGCGAAACGCTTGCATGGAAGGGGTTCTCCAGTCGCATATGAGAAGTTTGTCTCCTGAATCATGCATTCAGCACCCATACCCATGCGCATAAACCTTAGTTCATACTCACAGCTCTGGTTAAGTAGATCATAAATTTTCCCTTGGAGCTCCTCAATCCTTTCTTCAGATGCATTGATGCTTTTCCACATCTCCTTCATCTCCTTCAGGAAGTAGGTCTTCAGCTCGTTGATGATGTCAAAGTTAGCTTCAACACCACGCTCAATCATCTTCTTGTACTCGAAGACTTCTTGCTCCACTTCTTCCAGCCTGGCCTGGATGCTCCCCTCCTTGATAGGTCCCTTCAGATCTTCTTGATGAAGGACACCGTCCTTCATCCGAACAACCTGAGGGTGCTTCTTCACCTCAGCGAGGTAAGGGTTGATGACGTCGACGACGAACTTGTCCTTGGGGGAACTTGGAGAAGCCATGGCACCTAGATTCAGCTGAAAGATTCCCTGGCAGAAACAGATCGAAAAGAAAACACACGAAATCGCAAGATACGTTGCCGGAACAATCCGGGCAAATATATAGCAAAAATTTATGCACAGAAAGGAAGGTAACAAGCTAAAGCGGGGTCGGAGACGGACTCCCGGGTGTCCAGGCGCCCTGGCGGCGCGGCCAGGAGGTAGGGCGCGCCAGGGGGGCGCCTGGACCCCCTAGAGCTCGTCTCCGGCTCCACATAGGCTCATAATTTTACTAATTTTGCAAAAACTCATAATACGGAACTTTTATGGCGGTTCGCGATGTTTCCTTACCGTACTACATACCTTTTCTTTATTCTGCTTCTGCTGGCGTCTGAAACAGGGCTGCAACATGTTCTTCGTGAGTTGTTGTGTATATTATATTCACATCAACATTGACAGGGTCTCCTGCTATGTAATGTTTAAGTCTTTGCCCATTCACAACTTGAGGTTTGGTGCCTTCAAAATTGTTAATCTTAATTGCACCAGACCGATAAACTTCTTCAATATGAAATGGCCCTTCCCACCTGAAAAGTAGTTTGCCTGGAGAAAACCTGAAACGGGATCTAAACAACAAAACTTTATCACCAACATTAAATTCACGTTTCAGAATCTTCCTATCATGCCACTTCTTTACCTTTTCCTTGAACATTTTAGGGCTCTCGTAAGCTTCACTTCTCCATTCATCTAGATAAGTCAAGTTCATGAGACGCTTCTCATCAGCTAATTTTGGGTCAGCATTAAGCTCTCTAACAACCCAGAAAGCTTTGTGCTCTAACTCTAATGGCAAATGGCAAGCCTTGCCATACACCATCTTATAGGGGGACATGCCCATGGGGTTTTTGTAAGCAGTTCTATATGCCCACAAAGCATCTCCTAACTTATTTGACCAGTCCTTTCTATTTCTGTTTACTGTCTTCTGCAACATCAACTTAATCTCTCTATTGGTGAGCTCAACTTGCCCACTAGTTTGAGGATGATATGGTGAAGCAATTCTATGGTTGACATCGTATTTGGCTAAAGCTTTTCTAAAAGCTCTGTGCGTGAAGTGTGATCCTCCATCAGTCATGAGATACCTAGGTAAACCAAACCTAGGAAAAATTACATCTTTAAGCATTTTCAAAGATGTCTTGTGATCAGCACTTTCAGTGGGGATTGCTTCAACCCACTTGGTCACATAATCAACAGCTACTAAAATGTGAGTGTACTTGTGCGAAGAAGGAAAATGACCCATAAAATCAAAACCCCAACAATCAAAAGGTTCAATCACTAGTGAGTAATTCATAGGCATCTCATTCCTTCTACTAATGTTACCAACTCTCTGACATTTATCACAGGCTAAAACATAATTTCTAGCATCCTTAAAGAGAGTAGGCCAATAAAAACCTGATTGAAGAACCTTATGTGCAGTCCTCTCACCGGCATGATGTCCTCCATAGGGACTATCATGACATCGTCTGAGAATGTCCTTCTGCTCATGTTCCGGTATGCATCTTCTCACAATCCCGTCGGGACCTTCTTTGAAAAGATGTGGGTCATCCCAAAAGTAGTGCCTCAAATCATGAAAGAACTTTTTCCTTTGCTGAAATGTTAAACCTGGAGGCAAATACTTTGCAACAATAAAATTAGCATAATCTGCATACCAAGGATCGGAAAGAGATTGTACTTTTACAACGGCAAGTTGCTCGTCTGGAAAACTATCGTTGACTGGAATAGGGTCGTGCGGTATATCTTCCATCCTTGAAAGATTGTCCGCCACCGGATTGTCTTCTCCTTTCCTATCAACAATCTGCAAATCAAATTCTTGAAGAAGGAGTACCCATCTTATAAGCCTTGGCTTGGCATCCTTCTTTGTCATAAGGTACTTAATGGCAGCATGATCAGTATGAATAATAACTTTGGAATCAACAATATACTGCCTAAACTTATCACAAGCAAATACTACAGCTAAGAATTCCTTCTCAGTAGTAGCATAATTCTTTTGAGCACTATCAAGGGTTTTGCTAGCATAATGTATAACATTCAATTTCTTATCAACTCTTTGTCCTAAAACAGCTCCAACAGCAAAATCACTTGCATCACACATAATTTCAAAAGGTAAATTCCAGTCAGGTGGTTGTACTATAGGAGCGGTTATTAAAGCTTTCTTAAGGACTTCAAAAGCTTCCTTACAACCCTCATCAAATACAAAAGGAACGTCCTTCTGGAGAAGATTAGTGAGGGGCCTCGAGGTCTTAGGAAAGTCTTTAATAAATCTTCTATAGAAACCAGCATGACCAAGAAAACTGCGAATACCTTTGATGTCCCTTGGATAGGGCATCCTCTCAATAGCTTCGATCTTGGCTTTGTCCACTTCAATTCCCCTTTCGGAAATCTTGTGACCAAGAACAATTCCTTCGTTAACCATGAAGTGGCACTTCTCCCAGTTGTGTACCAAATTTGTCTCCTCGCATCTCTGCAAAACTTTATTAAGGTTGTGGAGACAATGGTCAAAGGAGGTTCCATAGACGGAGAAATCGTCCATGAAGACTTCCATAATATCCCCACAGAAACCATGAAAGATAGCAGACATACACCTTTGAAAAGTAGCAGGGGCATTACATAAACCAAAAGGCATACGCCTGTAAGCATAAGTACCAAAGGGACAAGTAAAAGTGGTCTTCTCTTGATCAGCAGTGTTAACATGAATTTGAGAGAAGCCAGAATAACCATCGAGATAACAAAAGTGGGTATTTTTGGATAACCTTTCAAGCATTTGGTCGATGAACGGCAACGGGTAGTGATCCTTCCTGGTTGCCTTGTTCAGCTTCTTGTAATCAATGCACATTCTATATCCAATAATAATTCTCTGAGGTATTAGTTCATTTTTATCATTAGGAACCACAGTTGTACCTCCTTTCTTAAGAACACAATGTACCGGGCTTACCCACTTACTATCAGCTATAGGGTAGATAATACCTGCGGCTAGAAGCTTGAGAATCTCTGTTCTCACAAAATCCATCATCTTCGGGTTCAACCGTCGTTGATGATCAACAACTGGTTTAGCATCAGGCTCAAGGTTGATAGTATGTTGACAGATAGATGGACTAATCCCCTTAAGGTCATCAAGGGTATAGCCAATTGCGCCTCGGTGTTTACGGAGTACTTCCAATAGTCGCTCTTCTTCATATCCTGAAAGGTTAGAATTGATAATAACAGGATATACTTTCTTTTCATCTAAATAAGCATACTTGAGCGTATCGGGAAGAGGTTTAAGATCGAACACCGGGTCTTCTTTCGGTTTTGATAAAATTCCCAAAGGTTCAACCGGAAGGTTGTGCTTCAGGATAGCAGGCTGCCTCAAGAATATTTCATCTAGTTCATTTCTTTCCTGCATATGCAAATCATTCTCGTGGTCCTCCATATATTGCTGCAAAGGATCATTAGGGGGAATAGCAATAGAAGCAATACTTTCAATAAGTTTATCATCACTAGGTAAATCAGTACCACGAGGCTGCTTAGAGAACTTAGAAAAATTAAATTCATATGGCTCACCATCGAATTCAACAGAAACTTTACCTTTCTTGCAATCTATTATAGCTCCACAAGTTCTAAGAAAAGGTCTACCAAAAATAATTGGACAAAAATTGTCCCTCTCTGAACCAAGTACTGGAAAGTCGGTAGGGTATTTTACCTTTCCACATAGGACTTCAACGTCCCTCACAATTCCGATAGGAGAGATAGTTGTTCTGTTTGCAAGATGAATAGTAACATCAACTTCTTCAAGTTCACAAGGGGAAATCTCACCGATGATCTCTTCATAAAGTGAATAGGGGATAGCACTTGCACTCGATCCCAAATCGCATAGCCCATAATAATTGTGATCTCCTATTTTAACAGATACCACTGGAGCACCTGCAATTGGGCCTTTATTCTTGGCTGTGACAAGGTTAGTGGAAACAGCACAAAAATTTATATTGGAATCCAAAACATCATTAGTAACAAGGTCTTTAATCAATGCAACTTGAGGATCGACCCTGATCTGGTCCTCAGGCTCATCAACTCTTCTCTCACTTTTATTTATTATGCCTGTCACAGGAGAGTGCTCCCTTATCCTTGCGGGAAAAGGAGGTTGTTCATATATAACTGCAGGCAAAATAGGGTCAGCAACATGAATATCAACAGGTAGCTCTTTAAAAGGTTCATGATGCTGGTCTCTCTTCTTTTTAAAAGAATCAACGTGAGAGGCAAAATTCTTACAGAAATCAATCACTAGATGGGAATCAAGACCAATCTTAGAGCAAAAGTATTGAAGTAATCAGTTTTCACATAGCTCTCAATATAATCATGTTCATAATTTATAGCGGGTTCAATACCTTTATCAATTTCCCAATCTTCGGTGTTCCTCTGGATCCTTTCAATGAGATCCCACCTTTCTTCAACACTCTTCTTCTGAAATACCCCACTAGAGGAGGCATCCAGCATCTCCTTATCCTGACGAGAAAGCCTGGCATAAACATTTGTAAGTATAATTTCCTTGGGAATCTTATGAATAGGGCATTTGAGCATTAGGGACTTCAATCTCCCCCAAGCTTGAGCAATGCTTTCTCCGTCACGAGACCTAAAGTTATAGATATAGTTCCTGTCTCGATGAATTTCATGAAGAGGATAAAACTTAGTATAAAAGAGAGACATAAGCTCCTGCCAATCAAGTAAGTGTGAGTTATCGAGAAGCCTATACCAATCTGAAGCTTTATCTATAAGTGATACCGCAAACAATTTCCTCATGACAAACTCCCTCGATACACCTGCAAGCTTAAATAATGAACATAGTTGTGACAAATATAGCAAGTGTTCACCGGGATGTCTGTCTCCTACATAACGATTAGCCAAAACATAATCGATAATACCAGCTGGTATTTTATAGGGCACAATTTCAGTAGGGGGAGGATCAACCACCACAGGTGTGGGGCGCCTTCCCGCAAGCAACGATCCAATAACAAGGTTGTCCATAAGGACAAAGAGCAGCAATAGCAAAAATAAAAACAGAATTATAAAAAAAAACTTCCTTACCAATTTCACTTTACCAATAGCGCTACGCTCCCCGGCAATTAGGGGTGGGCATTCGGTTTATATGGTTAATTCGGTTCGGTTTATTCGGGTTTCTAAAATTTCGGTTTCTGAAAAATGACAACCAAAATAATCATGATAAAAATTGCCACCGAACCTTATTAACCAAAATATATCGGTTCGGTTTGTTCGGTTAACCAAAAAACCAAAATACATGTGCACCACCATTAGTTGAAGCAACGTATCATGTAACTATTTATTATACTTTCTACAAACATAGCCGTCAATCATCTTAAAAAATAGCTACCAATTAGTATTTGCATACATGAGATCCTATAATATATGCACTAGACCCATGCTCTTGTGATTGCATGAATCTATGTATAATTTCCAAAGCGATACACAACTAGCTAGCGACTTAGACAAATTAGCTATCTTATTGTGCTTGTGCGGAGAGAAACAAGGGTAGTGGATTCATAATTCGGTTAGTTCGGTGTATACGGGTTTTCTAAATCAAAAACCGATTTAAAATTCAACACCAAATAATTTATATTTTTCAAACCAAACCGAATAACCAAAAACCGATTTAGCCTATATTTCGGTTAAAATGGTTCGGTTTGGTTTCAAATTTCGGTTTTTGGTTTGAAAGTGCCCACCCCTACCGGCAATGGCGCCAGAAAACGGTACTTGATGACCCACAACCGTAAGGGATCTATTGCAGCGTTTTCGATAAGTAAGAGTGTCGAACCCAACGAGGAGCAGAAGGTATTGATAAGCGATTCTGAGCAAGAAATTACTGCAAGCACTGAAAGATAACTTTTTAGGGGTTTTCTCGATATAAGCAACAAGAAAGTAAAAGCAAGCAATGTAAAAGGCACTGAGATTAACAAGTGGCCCAATCCTTTCTTAGCAAAGGAGAGGCCTAGCAACTGAACTTATAAAGGCTAAAGCGTTCCTAAGGACACACGGGAGAGGTAGTCATGTGCTTTCGCCATATTCCATATCGATACTATGTTATGTGTTCATAAGTGTTGAGTGGGTGGATCTATGCTAGTACACTCTCTAGACTAAGATGAATGCACTCTTATGATTAAACACCTTGCAAGCGTCCGCAAATACAAGATAGTATTTAAGGCAAAAGCCTAACCATAGCAATACGATCGAGGATCCATTGTTCCCTTATGCAAAAGCGTGCGAACTGGGGTTCAGGTTTCTGTCACTCCGGCAACCCACCGTAAGCATTCTTTGTACACAATGTATTCTCCTAGGTCCTTAATAAGGCGAAGAGTTGAGTGTTCAACTCACACAACACCACTAGTAGAATGACAACGCAACTTAAGTATCAAACAACACATATTACTTCAACAGCATATGACTACTAACAACAAGACTTTCCCCATGTCCTCAACAACTAAGGTAACTCCTCACGAGACATAAAAGAGATCAGGATCAGTGGAGATAAATGGGTGATAAACAATCTGGACATAATAATATTTCTCCAACAAAACTCAATAGCATTCACCACAAAGTAGTAATCAACACCGATGGAGTAGAGAGGATAGGTAGTACGAGTTACAACACAAGTTGCAATTGTGAGATGAGATTTGGATGAAGATGGAGATGGTGCTGGTGTTGGGGATGATGTTGATGATGATCTCGATGATGCCCGTGATGATGGTGATGACGATGGCAACGATCTCCCCTTCCGGGAGGTGATCTCCCCGGCGGAATCTGCCCGCCGGAGATGGCTTTTTCTTCTCTGTAGGTTTCCGCCACGGAGCGGCGGCGGAACTCCGTAAAAACTCTCCTTTTTAGGGTTTTCAGATAACGGAGAGTATATAGGCAAAAGGGGGCAGCCGGAGGTGGGCCAGGGGCTCCAGGCGCCCCCCCGGAGCGGCCAGGGGGGGGCGCCCCCAGGGCGCCTGGGCACCCTGTGGCCCCCCTCTGGTTGCCCTTTCGCATGTCTTCGTGATTCGTCCGGAAAATATCCTCCGTCGATTTTCAGGTAATTTGGAGGTATTCTTCTTCAGCAACTCAGTGTCCACTTTTTACCGCTGAATCCTGCGTCTGCTGCTTCGGCACCGGAAAGTTGCAAACTGTGTAAAATAGGCCAAAACACCATGAGAACATCATCGTAATGTGAAATATATCAATGAATAAGGATAAATTATGATACAAAATAGTGATGCATTTTGGACGTATCACCAACAGCACTCAAAATTGTCTGAATTTCAGAAGACACGTCCAACAACGTTTTCACACACAGATAAGCCTCTTGAGGCCGATGATTGGCTTCGAGATATGGAAAGGAAATTAATTGTGGCACAATGCTCAGACCGTGAAAAAGTGCTGTACGCACTACATTACCTTACTGGAGCAGCCGCGTCATGGTGGGAAAATTTCCTGCTTATGCATCCCGACATAAATAATATCACCTGGGAAGATTTCAAGGAAGGCTTTCGTGGGGCACACATCCCTAAGAGTATTATGAAGATCAAGAAAAGAGAATTTGATGACCTCAAGCAAAGAGGCATGACAGTACAGGAGTACAACATTCAGTTTGCGCAATTATCACGTTATGCCAACGAAGAGCGAATGACGGAAAATAAGAAGATGGAGAAGTTCCTGGACGGACTGGCACCAACACTAAAATGCCAGTTAGTCATACACACTTTTCCAGATTTCAAGACACTAGTAGACAAAGCCATAACGTTGGAAAATGAACGTCGCAGTCTGGAAGACATCCGCAAGAGAAAAAGGGATCAGACCAACCACCCCCGCAGCAACAAGAATAAGGTGAATTTCTAGAGGAATGGGGCGAACAGACCCACGACCAATGACACACGCTCAAATAAAAAATTTCATGCAAGAGACAAGGATTTCACCTATCACCCGGGTGTTACCTGCTACACATGTGGAGAAGAGCGACACTATGCTAAACAGTGCCCAAAGCCAAGAAACTCGGCACCGAAGCCAAACAGCAACGGAAACAATTCCGCGCCCAAGCGTAACAATTTCAACCCCAATAACAATCACAGGAAAGGCCACCTGAACCATGTGACCAACGAGCAAGCACAGGATGCACCGGATATCGTACTCGGTACGTTCCCTGTCAACACAATACCTGCCACGGTTTTGTTTGATTCTGGAGCTTCTCATTCGTTCATTTCGAAAAGTTTTTCTTTGCAACATGGTTTTCCAATGCTTCCCTTGGGAAAATCAATGACCATCAAGTCCCCCGGAAGTAAGCAGATCACTCAGAATTACTGCCAAGGTTTGACCATTGAAATTGAGGGATTAAAGTTTCACGAAAACCTCATCGTATTGGAAAACAAAGGACTGGATGTTATCCTGGGTATGGATTGGCTAACCACCAATAAACGATTTATCGACTACATCAACAGGACAATGATTCTTACTCATCATCATGGAAAAACAATAAGAGTCGTAGCTCAGGAAAGATCGGTGTCACGACAACCAAAATTAAACAAGGTTGATACATCTGAGTTAAGCAAGGTTCCAGTTGTATGTGAATTTCTGGACGTATTTCCCGAGGAACTACCAGGCATGCCGCCAGACAGAGAAATAGAATTCATTATTGAGCTAGCGCCAGGAGCCACCCCCATATATAAGAAACCATACAGAATGGCACCATCCGAGTTGGTTGAATTAAAGAAGCAAATTAAGGAACTGCTAGACAAAGGATTTATACGGGCCAGCTCCTCACCTTGGGGTTCGCCAGTATTGTTTGCCAAAAAGAAGGATGGGACCATGAGGTTGTGTATAGACTACCGAGCACTCAACGTGGTCACAATCAAGAACAAATATCCGATGCCACGGATAAATGACTTATTTGACCAGCTCGCGCAAGCCAAGGTTTTCTCAACGGTTGATCTAAGGTCAGGTTATCATCAACTGAAGGTACGGACAGAAGATATCCCGAAGACAGCATTCACCTCAAGATACGGACTTTATGAATTTACAGTAAGGCCGTTTGGACTGACCAACGCCCCCGCATATTTCGTCCACCTCATGAACAAGGTATTTATGAAATTCATGGACAAATTTGTGGTGGTATTTATTGATGATATCTTGGTATATTCAAAGACACCGGAGGAACATGCGGAACACCTCCGCATTGTACTAGGAGAACTAAGGAAACACCAACTTTACGCCAAGTTCAGCAAATATGAATTTTGGTTGAGACAAGTGGGTTTTCTAGGACACGTATTAACACAAGAAGGAGTTGCTGTGGACCCAGATAAAGTCAAGGTTGTACTTGGCTGGAAGTCGCCAGCCAGTGTAACGGATATACATAGTTTCCTAGGTATGGACGGATATTACAGAAGGTTTATTGAAGGATTTTCCACCATAGCCAAACCAATGACACAGTTACTCAAGAAGGATAAGAAATTCGTGTGGACCGAAGCATGTGAGAAAAGCTTCCAAGAGCTCAAAAATAGGTTAACAACAGCCCCAGTATTAATTGTACCAGACATACACAAGAGCTTTGAAGTATATTGCGACGCATCCCGAAAAGGCCTCGGATGCGTACTAATGCAAGAAGGCAAAGTAGTCGCCTGTGCTTCCCGGTAACTGCGAAAACATGAAGAAAATTATCCTACTCACGATTTGGAGTTGGCAGCAGTCATTCATGCACTCAAGGAGTGGAGGCACTTTTTGCTTGGAAATCGCTGCGAAATATATACGGACCATAAAAGCCGCAGATATATTTTCACACAGCCAGAGCTCAATTTACGACAACGACGCTGGTTGGAACTGGTAAAAGATTACGACGTTGGTATCCACTATCACCCAGGAAAAGCAAACGTGGTAGCAGATGCTCTCAGCCGTAACCCCAGCCCGAACAGCGGCAGCATACAGAACCTGAGACCCGAATTTCAGCAAGAGTTCGCCAGACTCAACCTAATGATGGTCACGGAAGGCGAAGTATCCAAGCTAGAAATACAGCCTACGATAATAGAGCAAATAAAGAAGGCTCAGCTTGGACACCCCAGCATCGAAGGGATAAAAAGAAAAGTAAGTCAGGGCAAGGCCTCAGAATTCACCATAGACAGTGAAGGAATATTATGGTTTGGAGACAGACTCTGCGTACCGAATAGCAACGACCTTAAACAGCAAATTCTAGCAGAAAGACACACCGCTCCATACTCAATCCACCCTGGAGGTACGAAAATGTACAAGGACATTCAGGAAAGATTTTGGTAGCACGGCATGAAGAGGGATATAGCCACATTTATTGCATGCTGCGATTCATGTCAACGCATTAAAGCCGAGCACCAAAAGCCCGCAGGGCTATTACAGCCAAACAAGATACCAGAATGGAAATGGGACGATATTGGAATGGATTTTATTGTTGGACTACCACGGTCACAACACGGAAATGATGCCATATGGGTCATCGCGGATGGACTGACCAAGGTGGCACATTTCATACCCGTCAAGACAACCCACACCACTCAAACGCTCGCCAAGCTTTACCTCGCCCGTATAGTATGCCTACATGGGGTCCCCAAGACTATAATATCCGACAGAGGCACTCAGTTCGTCTCCAAATTTTGGGACCAGTTGCAGCAAGCCCTCGGAACGCAACTAACGTTCAGTACAGCTTACCACCCCCAGACGGGAGGACAAACGGAACGAGTAAATCAAATACTCGAAGACATGCTAAGGGCATGTGTCCTCACATATATGGCCAGTTGGGAGGAAAGCCTACCATATGCCAAGTTTGCATATAACAATAGTTACCAAGCTAGCCTGCAAATGGCACCTTTCGAAGCTTTGTACGTACGAAGATATCGTACTCCATTGAACTGGTCGGAAACAGGGGACAGTCGCATATTCGGCCCAGATATGTTAAAGGAAGCCGAGGAGAGAGTAAAAATAATACGGGGTCGACTCAAAACCGCCCAAAGCCGACAAAAGAGCTATTACGATCAAAAGCATCGGGAAATAAGTTTTGAGCCCGGTGAATACGTATACTTACGAGTATCACCTATGAGAGGGCTGCAATGATTCAAAGTCAAAGGGAAACTAGCACCACGATTCATCGGACCCTTCTGTATAATTGCACGGAAAGGCACAGTAGCTTATCAGCTGGACCTTCCCAAGGAACTGTCAGACGTCCACGACGTGTTCCATGTCTCACAACTACGGAAGTGTGTAAGCAACCCAGAGAAACATGTGTCACATGAAAACCTTGATGTGCAACCAGATCTCACCTACCGAGAACACCCAGTAAAGATTTTGGAGGAGTCTGAAAGGAGAACCCGTCAGAAGTCAATTAAATTCCTCAAGGTTCAGTGGAGTAATCACACAGAGGATGAGGCAATGTGGGAAAGGGAAGATTTCCTTCGGACAGAAAACCCACACCTATTTGAGGATCAGCTGAAATCTCGGGGACGAGATTTTTCCTAAGGGGGTAGGTGTTGTAACACCCCAAATTTTTGAGTTGGTTTTCTTCCAAAATTTTGGCCTTTTGGAAGAGGATTATTTTATCTTTTCTTGAACCTCATCTAAAAATATTTTTGGCCAAGGCTTTTGGAGATTTCTCAAGCTTGGTTTTTGAACTTGAAGATCTTCTCTTGGGTTGGCTCAAGCCCAAGTTGAGTTTCAAAGAAGTTGTTTGAATTATCCCCTTCTTAATTTTTGCCTCTCAAGTTTGATCTTGGACTTATCCTCCCCTCCAACCTTCATCTTGCCATGACCCCAACAGGAATATTTCTCTCCAAGACTCTCTTCACACCTTAGGGCAAGTCTTTCATCAATTCCAGTAAGTTTTAACCTTATTGGGATTTTTCTTCTATTTATTTTACTCCAAAAACTAATTCTGTCTTTTATAGTTGACCTTGGTGATTTACAAAGGAACCACCATGTCTGGCTTGTTGTTTGATTCCAAACCAACTCTCCTAGATAGTCTTTAGTACCCACAACCTAGATCCATCTTGTTTCACTGGTCCATAGTTCAAAATTTTCAAATTTCACCTGCTGCAAGTTTGGACCAGATTTGCAAAATTTGGTGAAATTCATATTTATCTTCTTCCAAAAATCCTGTGAAAAAATCAAGTAGCCTCTAGATGCATCAAGAGGCCACTCCACCAAATATCAGCACCAGAAATATCTCACACATGCCAGAAACATTTCATCAAACACTTAGCTTACACTGTGTTGTCAGCTGTTAACTAAAACTGTCGACAGACAGTCGACAGTTCGTCAGTTTCATCACGCGCAGCGACAAACCTCGCCAGTACCCCCTTGGCCCGACGCTGCACTGCAGCTTCTTCTTATCCAGTGCGCCGCACGCTCGCTTGGACGCTTCTCGGCGTCGGTGGCGCCCTGGCCCGACCGCGTCGGCGACTGCCACGGCAACAGCGCCGCCCGTGGCGGCTGACAGAAGCAACCCCGCAGCTCGACGCCGTTTAGCGCCGCCCAAATCACCCCAGCGCTCCGCGTGTCCACCTCCAGCGCCAGCGCACACCTGCCGCACCGTCGCCGTGGCCTGGCACGCGCAGAGCACGGTTTTTGCCGCCGACGTGCCACGCGGCCGTTCCGTCGGGGACAGCCCGTAACTCCCCTTCCCCTGCTAAGTTAGGTGCGGGAATGGAACCACTACAGTCTCACGCCTCTCTCCTCCGAACCGTTTTCTGTAAGCGCATTCGGGCAGAATACGTTTTCCCTCTGCGGTTGACGTACTGCGTACCGGTTCGCTCTGCTGTTTTCTGTTCTAGCCCCTGGAACTTTTCTATTTCATTAAAGATGAGCCCCTGGACAGAAACTCTAATATATTTTAATCTAAAAATGAATTTGAGTTGATTCTTTTTCTGTCCTCTTTAGTTTTCTGCCTAGTTTTTTGTCATATTTATGTGGAAATTTTTGGAGCAACTTTATTTGCACGCGCGGTATTTATGTTAGTATTTATTTGTTTGAATACGTAGATACCGGAAGCCGTGACGGAGACGCGAACCACACCGAGTTAGGCTCCGACTTCTCAGAACCAGGCAAGCATGTTTGAACTTTTGATATGATGAGTGTGTTGCATGTTTGCTCGAGTAGTTCGTTTCATAAGCATGACCATATGGGCATAAGTGTATGGTTATATTTCATGCTAGCAAGCTTCGGGTGAGCTCCGAAGGATAATATTTGAACCACCTCGATCATATGGTGATATCATGGGTGGAATGCTGGTATTGTTGGAGCATGCCAATAGTTGGTTAACTCAGTATCAACGGAGATCATGTCATGATTCCGTTCGTCTCCTTTTTCGGTACTATCATAGGCCGTCCGTTGGGATTACAGTCTAGTCAGTTGTAAGCCACTTCCCGAGTACACACCAAGTAGAGGGGCCGGGATGAGGGTTCCATGGCCCTGGATTAAAGCCCGTCATCCGGTCAGGGGGCATGGGTGTTTCCGGTTGGGACCGAGAGGGGGGGCACCCCTTAGAGCGCGCATATATAAATTTGATCCCATGCTATTCGAGGTTGTAGCCTCCCCGTATTAAAGTTTTTCGTGAATGTCGTCGCGGGTGATTCCGGACGACAGGATGCTAAATGGGTGTGTACTGGTTAGTTGGGTTTCTACTAAAACACCGTAGACGGAACTAGTCCCCGTGGCTAGTAGAATCCGTTGGCTATGAGTTAATAGTACAAGCTCTGCAGACTTAAATTCCTTCAATAGCCATGTTTATGGCCTAGGGTAAATCTTCATGTCAACCCGGTGACCGTCTCTAGTATATTCTTGTTGGTAACCAGAGTAGTGTTTTCGTCAAGTTCATTTGGTAGATGAACTCACCAACTATCTCCGTATTGATTTACTTTCAGGAGTATTTCATCATTATACTATTGTTATTTATAAGCCCTTTATGTGATGTCGCCCAGACGTCCGACTGTGGCATTCTTTTTATAAGCCCTTTATGTGATGTCGCTCACACGTCCGACTGTGGCATTCTTTTCATTTATAAGCCCTTTATGTGATGTCGCTCAGACGTCCAACTGTGGCATTCTTTTCATTTATAAGCCCTTTTTGTGATGTCGCCCAGACGTCCGACTGTGGCATTCTTTTCATTTATAAGCCCTTTATGTGATGTCCCTCAGACGTCCGACTGTGGCATTCTTTTTATTTATAAGCCCTTTATGCGATGTCGCTCAGACGTCCGACTGAGGCATTCTTGTTATTTGTTTTTGTTATAAGCCCTTTATGTGGTGTCGCTCAGACGCCCGACTGTGGCCTACTGTCATTTATTAATTTCCTACGAGGCGTCACTCCGACACTCATTTAGTCTCCTTCTATTTTTATCTTATGGATTTCGGGAGGATTACCACCCGCCTTCTATCTTGCTTACCGCATATTAGTATTTTATTCCGGTCGCATTTTTGCTGGAATACTCATATGCATCATGTCGGCATTTGTTATGTCTTAAGTCCGAACTGTCTTGCGAATACATTCAAAGTACTCACCTGGCTTGCTGATTTGGCCAGATGTGGACGAAGGCGATCTCATGGATGAAGAATTCGATAGCGAGTCCGACGCTTAGTGGAGTCCCAGTCAGTCCCTTGTGATCCTGGAGTTGATCACTGTTTCATAACCGCTTCTGCCTACCACCAAATAAATTCATCGGGTCTCACTCCGATACTCGATGAGCTGTAATATACTGGAGTCACATCACCCACTTCACTGTGACATATTCCACCACCTTTTATTACGAGTTAGCAGTATGCCACCCTGCCTTGTGTCATATCCGCCTCTATGTATTATATTGGCGCGCTTTGTAATAAAATTGTTGAGCAACCCCCAACTCAACCTTGTATAATATTCAGTGTACTGGAATCCTGTGTCAAGGATTTGTCTGCCAGCAGGTGATACGTCCAAAACGTATCTATAATTTCTGCTTGCTCCATGCCACTTTTGGGTGATATTGCTATGATATTCATACACTTCCATACACTTTTGATCATATTTGGACTAACTTACTAATCCAGTGCACCCCAGTGCTAGTTTCTGTTTCCGGCTGTTTTTGTATTTCAGGTTTTCACGTTTCAAGAACTGCCCAGAAAAATACAGAAAAAATATATAAAAAATCAGCATTCCGGGAACGACACTGCTTCCGAAGGGGAGCCTGGGGGGGCACAGGGGCTCCAGGCGCCCTGTGGGTGCGCCCCCCCCCCCCTGGGCCGCGCCGGGGGGCGCCTCGGCCCCCCGAGAGCCCCCCGGTGCCCTACTTTGGCAGATATTTAAAGGGTCCCCCGTAACCCTTAAAACATGACTTCTTTTTCGCGATCCCATCTCTGTTCCGCCGCCGCCGCCGATTCTAAGATCGGGAGCACCAGGAGAACTCTTCCCGACACCCTGCCGGAGGGGAGGATCACCACCGGGAGCTTCTCCACCACCATGGACGCCTCCCGGATGACTCGTGAGTAGTCTCCCTTGGAACATGAGTCCATGACCAGTAGCTATGTGATGTTCTCCTCCCGTTCTTGTGCTTCACTAATTAGTCCTCGTGAGCTGCCCTACATGATCGAGGCACCTATGTAATCCTTATGTTGTTGCTATGTTGAGTTTGCTGGGATCCGATGGATTATGAGATTATGTTCAGATTGATCTTGAGTAATATATTTGATTCACCTCTTTTATATTTTAGTTCATAAGTAATTCTTGCATGTTCTTCGTTGTTATTTATTGCTTTGGCCAAGTAGTAGGTAGTGACTCCAAGAGGGAACGTTATGCTCGATTGTGGGTTCATGCCCCTCGATGACTAGCTTGAGTGACAGAAACATGAGTCTAGGGGATGTGCTGTTGCCACAAGGGGG
>LR738714.1:627187096-627258707 GCA_902687465.1 Secale cereale
TCAATTGCCCAGCTGTAATTTGTTACCTCACATAGCTGTTTTATCGTCTTTTGGGAGAGAGACATCACTAGTGAACATCATGTGACTCCGGTCCATATTACCATCATTGATCACATACACTATTTACTTTTTCGCTATTTTATTTACTATTGCAAAACACTATCTATCACTACTATCATATTGCTTTTAACCCTTTGTGAACTACAAGGCCGGAGAGATTGACAACCTCTCTGTACTCGTTGGGAGCAAAGTTATTTGTATCTGTGTGCAGGTCCACGTTGATTGCTAATTGCGCCGTTAGCAGTTGACACCTACCTGTTGAACCTAGGAGTCTCTGGGGATTCGATCCTTGGCATCTTTGCTAGGGGAAAACACTTCTACTTACTGCATCTTACACCTTCCACTTGGGGTAATCCAACGAGGGGTTCGAGGCCCATCAAGGAGTATTTTCTGGCGCCGTTGCCGGGGACTCCACTCTTCAGGATAGGGGAGTTGCATGCTATCTTTTACCTTTGCTTTTTACTCTTGTTAGTTTACCTTTCATTATTTGCTTTAGTTTCTTTTATCGAAAATCACAAAAATAGTTATCTTGCTTGCTTGCTACTATGGGTTCCACCGAGAACACCAAGTTGTGTGACTTCACAAGTCACAACAACGATGACTTTATCAGCACACCTATCACTACACCTGCCACTTCAGCACCTTCATATGAAATTAAACCTGCTTTACTGAACTTAGTCATGAAAGACCAATTCTCCGGTGCTGGAGATGATGCTGCTTTACACTTGAACAACTTTGTAGAACTTTGTGATATGCAAAAGTACCAAGAAATAGATGGTAATATTGTTAAGCTTAAGCTTTTTCCTTTCTCTTTGAGAGGAGGAGCTAAAATTTGGTTTCAGTCTTTGCCTAGAAATAGCATAGATTCATGGGACAAGTGCAAAGATGCTTTTATCGGAAAATACTATCCACTTGCTAAAATTATCCAACTTAGAAGTAACATCATGAATATTAAACAATTGGATAATGAACATGTTGCCCAAGCTTGGGAACATATGAAGTCTCTTATCAAAAGCTGCCCTACTCACGGTTTGACTACTTGGATGGTTATCCAAACTTTTTATGCAGGCTTGAACTTTACCTCGCGAAACTTGTTAGATTCGGCCGCAGGAGGAACTTTTATGTCAACTACACTTGGTGCTGCCACAAAGCTTCTCGATGAGATGATGACCAGCTATTCCCAATGGCACACCGAACGAGCTCCAACAGGTAGGAAGGTAAACTCTGTCGAGGAGATTTCCTCCCTCAATGAAAAAGCTGACTTGATCATGTCCCTACTTTCGAAACAATCTTCTGTTGATCCTCGTTATGACCCTTTGGATTCAGTGATTGCCGATGCTTATAGGAGTAACTTTGGTAGTAATTCTAGATCATATGACAATGCTTATCCTACTACCAATAACTCTTTCCAAAAAAATAGAGATTTACCTGGCTATGAGAAACTGCTAGAAATAGAGAAGGCCATTAAGAATTACATGCACAACCAATATGAACAAAACAAAACCTTCTCGAGGCAATTAAATGAGCATACTGCTATCTTGCAAGACATTAGTAGACGGTTAGAGAACATAAATATTGAGATTTCCAACCTCCAGACTAGACTCACTATCACTGAGACCCAAGTTTCCAATATGTCCCACACACAAGCTACTTTCATAAACCAAATGGCAGCTAAACCCGAAGTGGTTGCATCCCTAAGGGAGGAAGAGGAAAGAATTAAGAGCCTTCCTACCCACCACACTGTTGCTACTATCCAAGTTATTGAGAATGTTCACACTCTTAGCACCCAATGTACTCCTGGTCCCAATGGACCTATTAATGGTGATGCTATGTCAACTACCAAACAGGTGAGCCTTAAGGACACCTCAACCACTTTACTTGATGCTCGTGACCTTGATTTTGATAATTGCACTCTTACAGAAGTTATTGATTTCCCTCACAAAATGTCTAGAGATCCCCGTACTAGCACGCTTAACCTTGCCTTCACAGAGCATATCACTAATGCTCTCATCAAAGCTAGGGAGGAGAAACTTAGAGTAGAAGCCTCCATACCTAGAAAGCTAGAGGATGGTTCGGATCCTATGATAAAAAATTATTTGAATGACTTCTCTTGTTATGCATTATGTGATGTTGGTGCTAGTACCTCTGTTATGCCCAAAAGGATATATGATATGCTTAAATTGAAACCTTATGACTCTTGTTCTTTTGGTGTTCGTCTCGTTGATTCTTCCATAAAGAAACCTTTGGGGAGGATCGATGTTGTACTTATTGTTGTCAATGATAATTATGTGCCCGTTGATTTCACTATTATGGATATTGAATGTGATCCTTCATGTCCAATTATTTTGGGACGTCCCTTTTTGCGCACCGTTGGTGCTGTCATTGACATGAAAGAGGGTAATATAAAATTTCAGTTTCCTCTCAAGAAAGGGATGGAACACTTCCCTCGTAAGAAGGTCAAGTTACCTTTTGAGTCCGTTGTACGGGCTAGTTATTCTTTTACTTTTGATAAAACTTGATCTTTGCATTATGCCTAGCTTAAAGGCATAAAAGAAAGCGCTTTTGGGAGGCAGCCCACATGAATAAAATTTTTGCTTTTGTTGTGTCTTGATGTTGTTTACACTTGTAGAATCATCATTGTATCTTTGCTTTTCATATTTGTGCCAAGTATAGCCTCTGATTGCTAGAAAGTTCAAAAGTTGTGAGGTGCTGCCAGGAAACAGATTCTGTCCTTGGATAGAAAAATTCGTATAAAATCACCAGGTCATCTTTTTGTTCTGAATTTTTTCAACAGCGTTCTCTATATAATTGTTTTTCGTGAGTCAGTTCTGAGTTTTTTTATTTGAGTTGCAGAAGTATCCCGAACAGGTCAATTACTGACTGCTGTTCTGTTTTTCACAGATTCTGTCCTGTTTTGCCTTACCTTCACTTTGCAAATTAAGAACTTGCTTTTTCTTTGCAAAAACCTTTTGGCAATCTTGAGAAACAGTAGAAATTCAAGAATATCCTTATTTCCAGCAAGGTATAATTATTTTATTAAGGGTACTAACCTCGCTAATCAGATTATGAATGAGTTATGTATGAAGGGAGTTTTCAAGTGTGCGAGGGAAGATGATAAAAAGATTCAGGAGTGTCAAGCGCTCAAGCTTGGGGATGCCCCCGTGCACCCCCAAGAAATATTCAAGGAGACTCAAGCGTCTAAGCTTGGGGATGCCCCCGTGCATCCCCTTCTCCATCAACATTATATGTTCGTCTTTCGTTCCGCTATATTTTTATCACTTCATGTGTTATGTGCTATGCTTGGAGCGTCTTGCTTTTAGTTTTCTTTTTAGTTTTTCATAACGAGTCGGAACCCAGCATTCCTTTATGTGGGAGAGAAACACGCTCCACCTCTACCTAGAACATTACATAGAATTTTCATGTCTATCTATGCTGTGTGTGTTCTTTATCTTTTAATAGCTACTATTGTGCTTTGCTCTTAGTATCCATGCTTATCTTTTCAAAGAGCTTCTATTTAATTGGTTGCTTGAACTCTTTTTAATTACCATGCTCACCTTATTAAGAGAGTTTGCTTTCGTTGCATGGGTTAATGTGTCTATGATAAATATGCTACTTTCATGATGGTGCTTAGTAGTTCAGGTTTTCTTATGGTTAATTTCAAATAGCTGGGGGATTCCCAATGTGTTATTGGAGTACCAACTTGGTTTGTTTGCCTATGATGTGGTATGGTTTAGTAATATCTTCCTTCGAGAATTTATTTTGATTGACTTGGCGTATGCTCACGCATATTCAAGACTGTAAAGAAAGTCTGTCAAGCCTTGATGATCTTTTATTTCTAAGTAGCGATATAACTACCATGCCTGATTCAATATTGCTTTGTCGCTCGACATGATTATGACCGTCATTGCTCTCTTAGTTGGTCGCTCCCAGTCTTTTGCTAACCTCCACCTGCACTAAGCAAATTAATCATGCAATACATAGCTCATGGGAAAGTAGCCTAAAAACTATTGTGGTAAAGAATATGTTGCTTATGTATCTTATTTCTTATGAGTTGCTTGTTGAGCGGTAACCATGTTTCTGGGGACGCCATCAACTGTCACACTTTTGTTGAATATCATGTGAGTTGCTATGCATGTTCGTCTTGTCTGAAGTAAGGGTGATTTACCGTGGGTTGAATTAATATGCATATTGTTAGAGAAGAACATTGGGCCGCCAACCAAAGCCATGCATCATGGTGGAAGTTTTAGCTTGGACCTTAATCCTCAATCTCTCATGAGAATATGCTTATGCATTAAAGAGGAGTCCATCATCTATTTTCTATGTTGTCCCGGTATGGATGTCCTCAAGTTGAGATTTATCAAAAACGAGAAATCAAATGCGATCTATCTCCTTGGACCTTTGTACATGTGGCATAGAGGTACCCCTTTGTGACACTTGGTGAAAACATATGCAATGCAATGATAACCCATGGGGATCTGAGCTAATTAGGACAAGGAGCGAGCACTATTGGTATTCGATGCATGAGGCTTGCAACTTATAAGATGTTTTATACATGACACATATGAAGTACTACTACCGTTGACACAATTGCTTCCATGTTTCATAATAAAAAGCTCTAGCACTTTAAGCATCAACTACTGAGAGCATGATTGTCATTCTGAGTATAATGTGCATTGTCCCAAAGTAGCATTGTCTTTTGCATGATTGTGATATCGTTTATTCTGAAATGATTGTATCTAGTCATCACTTAAACCTTGAAGGTGCCCTTGCATTTATGTTTTGCATCACTAAAGGGGGCAAGCTAGATATCACTTGATCATATTTGCACATCATGTTCATTGCAAATCTTTTTGATGTTTCACTTTCATGTTGTAAAACTTTCAGTCATTTGTGGTTTTCTCTTGAGACAACTTAGTTACTTTAGAATCATTGTCTCAGTAAGCTTTTGTCATATGACTATGAGAAAGTCTTATATGGTTAATAGCATGTCACCACAGAAATTATTCTTTTTATCATTTACCTACTCGAGGACGAGCAGGAATTAAGCTTGGGGATGTTGATACGTCCAAAACGTATCTATAATTTCTGCTTGCTCCATGCCACTTTTGGGTGATATTGCTGTGATATTCATACCCTTCCATACACTTTTGATCATATTTGGACTAACTTACTAATCCAGTGCACCCCAGTGCCAGTTTCTGTTTCCGGCTGTTTTTGTATTTCGGGTTTTCATGTTTCGAGAACTGCCCAGAAAAATACAGAAAAAATATATAAAAAATCAGCGTTCTGGAAACGACACTGCTTCCGAAGGGGAGCCTGGGAGGGCACAGGGGCTCCAGGCGCCCTGTGGGCGCCCCCCCCCTGGGCCGCGCCGGGGGGGGGGGGCGCCTCGGCCCCCCGAGAGCCCCCCGGTGCCCTACTTTGGCAGATATTTAAAGGGTCCCCCGTAACCCTTGAAACATGACTTCTTTTTCGCGATCCCATCTCTGTTCCGCCGCCGCCACTTCCAAGATCGGGAGCACCAGGAGAACTCTTCCCGGCACCCTGCCGGAGGGGAGGATCACCACCGGGAGCTTCTCCACCACCATGGACGCCTCCCGGATGACTCGTGAGTAGTCTCCCTTGGACCATGAGTCCATGACCAGTAGCTATGTGATGTTCTCCTCCCGTTCTTGTGCTTAACTAATTAGTCCTCGTGAGCTGCCCTACATGATCGAGGCACCTATGTAATCCTTATGCTGTTGCTATGTTGAGTTTGCTGGGATCCGATGGATTATGAGATTATGTTCAGATTGATCTTGAGTAATATATTTGATTCACCTCTTTTATATTTTAGTTCATAAGTAATTCTTGCATGTTCTCCGTTGTTATTTATTGCTTTGGCCAAGTAGTAGGTAGTGACTCCAAGAGGGAACGTTATGCTCGATTGTGGGTTCATGCCCCTCGATGACTAGCTTGAGTGACAGAAACATGAGTCTAGGGGATGTGCTGTTGCCACAAGGGAGAAAACAACGGTGCTTGTGCCCGCGGGTGCAAGGATTGTTTACTTTACGCAAAGTTCTTTTAATGCAGTTGTCTGTTGCATTGAGTTTACACTATGGGTAGGACTCGCAACTTAATACCAGCGAGATGTTCTGGATAGATATCTCAAGGTGGATGATTAGTAGTAGATATTGATGGATTTCGGTCTACTTACTTTGGCGTACCGCCCATGCTTTGAACCTCAACCTTTCTTGCAATGTAGTCAGCATTGGTTTGCGTTCGTGGTCCTGTCAATTGCCCAGCTGTAATTTGTTACCTCACATAGCTGTTTTATCGTCTTTTGGGAGAGAGACATCACTAGTGAACATCATGTGACTCCGGTCCATATTACCATCATTGATCACATACACTATTTACTTTTTCGCTATTTTATTTACTATTGCAAAACACTATCTATCACTACTATCATATTGCTTTTAACCCTTTGTGAACTACAAGGCCGGAGAGATTGACAACCTCTCTGTACTCGTTGGGAGCAAAGTTATTTGTATCTGTGTGCAGGTCCACGTTGATTGCTAATTGCGCCGTTAGCAGTTGACACCTACCTGTTGAACCTAGGAGTCTCTGGGGATTCGATCCTTGGCATCTTTGCTAGGGGAAAACACTTCTACTTACTGCATCTTACACCTTCCACTTGGGGTAATCCAACGAGGGGTTCGAGGCCCATCAGCAGGTATTAATAACCCTCGCTGGTTTAATAAAAAGGTCGGTCCTCCGGTAATTATTTTACTGAAGGACTGGTCCTGACAACCTTGGTATCACAGTCAGGCTGACTGTAGGAAGCCACTAGGTGCGCTCGCTAATCGGTTATTAGCGAAAAATTTACTTTTCAGCATTTTTACATTTGTAGCAATTTTCTGTTGGTCAGCATAAATTTATGACTTGACTATTCGGAATTTTTGTCTACTTTTGTAGATGGCCAGCAACGACTGTGATGCACATGTGTTCGCCAACATTCCTGAGGGGTTTGTCAAGCTGGTGCGCCATGGGTTGAAGTGGGAGGGGAACCAGCCCCTGGTGGGCTGGTGCGCCCCCCCTTGGGCCTCCCCCTGCGCCTAGGGTTGGAAACCCTAGGGGTGGGGGCGCCTCCACCTGGCTTGGGGGGCAAGTTTCCCCCCTGGCCGGCGCCCCCCTGGAGATGGGATCTCCTAGGGCCGGCGCCCCCCTAGGGGCCCTATATATAGTGGGGGGAGGGAGGGCAGCCACATCGTAAGCCCTGGCGCCTCCCTCTCCCTCACGTGACACACCTTCCTCCTTCGGTTGCGCTTGGCGAAGCCCTGCTGGAATCCCGCTACTTCCACCACCATGCCGTCGTGCTACTGGATCTCCATCAACCTCTCCTCCCCCCTTGCAGGATCAAGAAGGAGGAGACGTCGCTGCTCCATACGTGTGTTGAACGCGGAGGTGCCGTCCGTTCAGCGCTAGGATCATCGGTGATTTGGATCACGACGAGTACGACTCCATCATCCCCGTTCTCTTGAACGCTTCCGCTCGCGATCTACAAGGGTATGTAGATGCACTCCCCTCTCCCTCGTTGCTAGATGACTCCATAGATTGATCTTGGTGATGCGTAGAATTTTTTTGATTTCTACTATGTTCCCCAACAATTAGGGCATCAAGATGAAGTCAAACAAGCATGCCACAAAGGAACAAAATGAAGAGCATATCACCACGATCATTTCGACATATTATTTGCTCAATTTGGATCACCACACAAAAAGCTATAGCCACATGAACATGCACATAAATTTACAACAGCGAGGGACTTAGTGGGGGAAAAACAACCTCGGGGTGGACATGTCCGGCCTGGGCGGACATGTCCGGCGGCTTGGACCCACATGGCAGTGGCTCGGGCAGAAGGGGGCGGACATGTCCATCATCCAGCGGACTCATCCGGCGTCTGGGACATGCGGGCCCATGTGTCAGGGGCACAGGGAGGAGGCCGAGCTCCCTCGACCCCGCGGGAACGAGGCAGTGCAGCGGCGGCGGTTGCCCGGCCGGCCAGCGACGGGGACAAGCACAGGGGAGCAGCATGGCAGATCCTGGCGGCGGCGCTCCGGATCCGGCCGGAGGAGTGGTCGGTCGACGAGGGGCGGGGTAGATGAGGCGCGAGGCGGCGGGCGCTGGCCGACGGCGAGGAGTCATGGCGGCGGCGACCAGATCTCGTGAGGATGACGGCCTGGTCCGGCGAGGAGCGGCGGCGAGGTGCGGGGAGGCGGGGCAGACGAGGTGCGGGAGCCGCGCGTTGGAGGCGCAAGGAGGCGGGCGGCGGCTGCTCCGCTCGGGCGCTCAGGCCCGGCCGCGGCTCGGGCGGGCCCCGAGCGGGCTTGGCGGGCCGGTGGCTGGGAGGTGGGAGGTGGCGACTGAGGAGTGGAGGAAGCTGGTAGCGGCGCGGTTTTCGAGGAAACCCTAAGGATTCCAGATAAGGAAGGCTAGGGCGCCTATTTATAGGCAAGAAGGGCTAGGAGAGGGGTTTTGGGGGCTTTCCGGACCCTCCGATCGCGATCCGACGGATCCGATCGCCATCCGACGGATTCGATCGCGATGCGACGGATCCGATCACGAGGGGGGTTAGGTTGGGCCTAGAGGGAGGTTAGTGGGCTGGTGGGCTGCGTAGAGAGACCTAGTGGGGAGAGAAGAGAAGAGGCCTGCGGGTTTTTCGGAGACCGAAACGTCCGACAATTTAACCGGCTATAGTGCCGCTATAAGTTTAACGGTTGGGCTACCAAACGAGCTCCGAATGCGACGAAACTTGACAGGCGGTCTACCTATGCTATAATAAGACCAGACGCCAAGTTTCATCCCATTCCGAGAACATTTTCCGGCCACTTACAAAATAAATATTCGGAGGTACCACGGGCGTGTGTGAGTGTGTCTGGGCTCAGAACGGACAACGAAGAGGATGGGCGGACTCGGACGGATGCAAGTTTTGAAAACATGATGATGCAACACACATGATGACAAGGCAAAGATGCAACACGCGAGCAGATGACATGGCAACGACGACGAAGGACTAGCGACACCCATCCAAGGAGAAGCTGTGAGTGTCGTGAGCTGAAAAGCTCCCTGAGGTTGGTGCGACCACTGGGGGCCGCCCTCAGTTGTTTATAACTAGCGCGGAGCATAGAGCTACCACACTTACGCGGAGTGTGGGCATAACCGCGCCTCGGTCGTAGCGACTAGCGCGGAGCTTGGTGTTTCCACTGGTTCGTGGGCATAACCGCTCCTCGGTTGGATTTGCCAGCGCAGAGCATGGTACTTCCACTGGACCGTGGGAGGGAGCCTCCCACCGGGAGAGACTCTGGGGCGTGTACAGCCCCGTCCTGACACGTGGCTTGCACGGTAGGACAACCAAGGTGTATATGGGCCCTCCTCAGGACGAGCTGAACGACTCTGAGGAAGTTCTCATGAGCTTACACATCACTCACGAGACCCTACCCTAAGGCGGGTTGCGCCTGAGTCTTCTTCTGCAAAATGTGAAAAGAGAGGTGTTGTGTCGACCTGCGCCGAGTGCATCTCTAGAGGGTATCGCATGAGAAGGTCGCAGCACCAGCGACCCCAGGAGGTGACGTCACGGGAATGGCTCGCGAAACAGAGCTCAGCCGCTGGATTTGTCGACGCTGCAGGGACGGACCCGAGCACAGACGTCGTGCCCAGTCTTCTCATGCAACGATCCAAAATAAAAACAACCGGCGCGCGGTTCCCGCGTGAGCGAGGCACCTGTCACGGGCCCATACTTACCCATCCACGATTAGCCCATGCGAGAACAAGGCGCCAAGGACCACGGGAGGTGACATCACGGGAATGGCTCGCGAGGCAGAGCTCAACCCTTGGGTTTAGCAACGCTGCAGGGACGGACCCGAGCACAGACGCCGTGCCAGTCCTTAATCATGGGGCGGTCGCGAGTGGGCTCACAAGGGCTCATGACCTTAGTGGCGGTGAGAACGCCAAGCATGCAGATAATGCGAATGGAAAGAAACAACTAGCCTTGATCATGCAGAAAAGGGAGACAAGTGTGGGGGAACAGCCCCCAGCAGCTCGAGGATGGCAGCTGCGTTGCGGAAGCCGAAGAGTGTGCAAACGTAGCTGCAGGGGAGGGCCCTCCTCCGGCCGACCGCCGTCGGCCAGAAGGGTGTTGGGGAACGTAGTATTTTTTAAAAAAATTCCTATGATCACGCAAGATCTATCTACTAGATGCATAGCAACGAGAAGGGAGAGTGTGTCTACGTACCCTCGTAGACCGGGAGCGGAAGCGTCAAGTGACGCGGTTGATGTAGTCGAACTTCTTCGCGATCCAACCGATCAAGCACCGAACGTACGGCACCTCCGCGTTCAGCACACGTTCAGCTTGATGACGTCCCACGAGCTCTTGATCCAGTTGAGCTTCACGGGAGAGTTTCGTCAACACGACGGCGTGGTGACGGATATGATGTATCTACCGGCGCAGGGCTTCGCCTAAGCACTGCAACGGTATGACCGAGGTGTGTTTCTGTGGAGAGGGGCACCGCACACGGCTAAAACAATTCAACTTGTGTGTGTCCTAGGGTGCCCCCTGCCCCCATATATAAAGGATCAAGGGAGAGGCCGGCCCTAGAGGGGGCGCGCCAAGTGTGGGGAGTCCTACTAGGACTCCCAAGTCCTAGTAGGATTCCCCTTTCCTTTCCGGAGTAGGAGAGAAGGAAAGAGGGGGAGAGGGAGAAGGAAAAGGGGGCTGCACCCCTTGTCCAATTCGGACCAGAAGGGGGGCACGCGCCTCCTTCCTTTTGGCCTCTCTCTTCTATTCTCGTAACTCCCCTGTACTCCGAAAATACCCGAATCACTCGGAACCTTTCCGATGTCCGAATATAGTCGTCCAATATATTGATTTTTACGTCCCGACCATTTCGAGACTCCTCGTCATGTCCCCGGTCTCATCCGGGACTCCGAACTCCTTTGGTACATCAAAACTCATAAACTCATAATACCGATCGTCATCAAACGTTAAGCGTGCGGACCCTACGGGTTCGAGAACTATGTAGACATGACCGAGACTCATCTCCGGTCAATAACCAATAGCGGAACCTGGATGCTCATATTGGCTCCTACATATTCTAGGAAGATCTTTATCGGTCAAACCGCATAACGACATACGTTGTTCCCTTTGTCATCGATATGTTACTTGCCCGAGATTCGATCGTCGGTATATCAATACCTAGTTCAATCTCGTTACCGGCAAGTCTCTCTACTCGTTCCGTAATACATCATCCTGCAACTAACTCATTAGCTGCAATGCTTGCAAGGCTTATAGTGATGTGCATTACCGAGTGGGCCGAGAGATACCTCTCCGACAATCGGAGTGACAAATCCTAATCTCGAAATACGCCAACCCAACAAGTACCTTCGGAGACACCTGTAGAGTACCTTTATAATCACCCAGTTACATTGTGACGTTTGGTAGCACACAAAGTGTTCCTCCGGTATTCGGGAGTTGCATAATCTCATAGTCATAGGAACATGTATAAGTCATGAAGAAAGCAATAGCAGTAAAACTTAAACGATCATAGTGCTAAGCTAACGGATGGGTCTTGTCCATCACATCATTCTCCTAATGATGTGATCCCGTTGATCAAATGACAACTCATGTCTATGGCTAGGAAACATAACCATCTTTGATCAATGAGCTAGTCTTGTAGAGGCATACTAGGGACACTCTGTTTTGTCTATGTATTCACACATGTACTAAGTTTCCGGTTAATACAATTCTAGCATGAATAATAAACATTTATCATGATATAAGGAAATAAATAATAAATTTATTATTGCCTCTAGGGCATATTTCCTTCAGTCTCCCACTTGCACTAGAGTCAATAATCTAGCTCACATCGCCATGTGATTTAATACCGATAGTTCACATCGTTATGTGAATAACACCCATAGTTCACATCACCATGTGACCAACACCCAAAGGGTTTACTAGAGTCAATAATCTAGTTCACATCGCTATGTGATTAATACCCAAGAGTAATAAGGTGTGATCATGTTTTGCTTGTGGGAGAAGTTTAGTCAACGGGTCTGTCACATTCAGATCCGTATGTATTTCGCAAATTTCTATGTGTCTCCAATGCTCTGCATGGAGCTACTCTAGCTAATTGCTCCCACTTTCAATACGCATCCAGATTGATACTTAGAGTCAGCTGGATTTAGTGTCAAAGCTTGCATCAGCGTAACCCTTTACGATGAACTCTTTATCACCTCCATAATCGAGAAACATTTCCTTAGTCATCCAGTTACTAAGGATAATTTTGACCACTGTATAGTGATCTACTCCTAGATCACTATTGTACCCTCTTGACAAACTCATGGCAAGGTACACAACATGTTTGGTACACAGCATGGCATACTTTATAGAACCTATGGCTGAGGCACAGGGAATGACTTTCATTCTCTCTATATTTTTCTGCCGTGGTCTGGCTTTGAGTCTTACTCAACTTTGCACCTTACAAGTCAGGTAAGAACTCCTTCTTTGACTGATCCATTTTGAACTACTTCAAAATCATATCAAGGTATGTACTCATCGAAAGTCTTATCAAGCGTCTTGATCTATCTCTATAGATCTTGATGCCCAATATGTAAGCAGCTTCACCAAGGTCTTTCTTTGAAAAACTCCTTTCAAACACTCCTTTATGCTTTCCAGAAAATTCTACATCATTTCCGATCGACAATATGTCATTCACATATATTTATCAGAAAGGTTGTGGTGCTCCCACTCACTTCTTGTAAATACAGGCTTCACCGCAAGTCTGTATAAATCTATATGCTTTGATCAACTTATCAAAGCGTATATTCCAACTCCGAGATGCTTGCACCAGTCCATAGATGGATCGCTGGAGCTTGCACATTTTGTTAGCACCTTTAGGATTGACAAAACCTTCTGATTGCATCATATACAAGTCTTCTTTAATAATTCCATTAAAGAATGCAGTTTTGTTATCCATTTGCCAGATTTCATAAAATGCGGCAATTGCTAACATGATTCGGACAGACTTAAGCATCGCTACGGGTGAGGAAGTCTCATCGTAGTCAACTCCTTGAACTTGTTGAAAAACTTTCGCAACAATCGAGCTTTGTAAACAGTAACATTACTGTCAGTGTCAGTCTTCCTCTTGAAGATCCATTTATTTTCGATGGCTTTCCGACCATCGGGCAAGTCAACCAAAGTCCACACTTTGTTCTCATACATGGATCCCATCTCAGATTTCATGGTCTCAAGCCATTTTGCGGAATCTGGGCTCATCATCGCTTCCTCATAGTTCGTAGGTTCATCATGGTCCAGTAACATGACTTCCAGAACCGGGTTGCCGTACCACTCTGGTGCGGAACGTACTCTGGTTGATCTACGAAGTTCAGCAGTAACTTGATCCGAAGTTTCATGATCATCATCATTAGCTTCCTCACTAATTGGTGTAGGAATCACTGGAACCAGTTTCTGTGATGTACTACTATCCAATTCGGGAGAAGGTACAATTACCTCATCAAGTTCCACTTTCCTCCCACTCACTTCTTTCGAGAGAAACTCCTTCTCTAGAAAGGATCCACTCTTAGCAACAAAGACCTTGCCTTCGGATCTGTGATAGAAGGTGTACCCAATAGTTTCTTTTGGGTATCCTATGAAGATTTACTTCTCCGATTTGGGTTCGAGCTTATCATGTTGAAACTTTTTCACATAAGCATCGCAGTCCCAAACTTAAAGAAATGACAGCTTAGGTTTCTCGTCAAACCACAGTTCATACGGTGTCATCTCCACGGATTTAGATGGTGCCCTATTTAACGTGAATGTATCTGTCTCTAATGCATAACCACAAAAGCGATAGTGGTAGATCGGTAAGAGACATCATCGATCGCACCATATCTAATAAAGTACGGTTATGACGTTCGGACACACCATTACACTATGGTGTTCCAGGTGGCGTGAGTAGTGAAACTATTTCACATTGTTTTTACTGAAGGCCAAACTCGCTAACTCAAATATTTTACCTCTACGATCATATCGTAGAAACTCTTATTTTCTTGTTACGATGATTCTCCACTTCACTCTGAAATTCTTTGAACTTTTCAAATGTTTTAGACTTGTGCTTCATTAAGTAGATATACCCATATCTGCTCAAATCATCAGTGAAGGTCAGAAAATAACGATACCCGCCGCGAGCTTCAACACTCATTGGTCCACATACATCTGTATGTATGATCTCCAACAAATCTGTTGCTCGCTCCATTGTTCCGGAGAACGGAGTTTTAGTCATCTTGCCCATGAGGCATGGTTCGCAAGCACCAAGTGATTCATAATCAAGTGATTCAAAAGTCCATCACTATGGAGTTTCTTCATGCGCTTTACACCATTATGACCTAAACAGCAGTGCCACAAATAAGTTGCACTATCATTATTAACCTTGCATCTTTTGGCTTCAATATTATGAATATGTGTATCACCACGATCGAGATCCAACAAACTATTTTCATTGGGTGTATGACCATCGAAGGTTTTATTCATGTAAACAGAATAACAATTATTCTATGACTTTAAATGAATAACCGTATTGCAACAAATATGATCAAATCATATTCATGCTCAACGCAAATGCCAAATAACATTTATTTAGGTTTTACACTAATCCCGAAAGTATAGGGAGTGTGCGATGATGATCATATCAATCTTGGAACCACTTCCAACACACATCGTCACTTCACCTTTAACTAGTCTCTGTTCATTCTGCAATTCTCGTTTCGAGTTACTAATTTTAGCAACTGAACCGGTATCAAATACCCAGGGGTTGCTATGAAAACTAGTAAAGTACACATCAATAATCTGTATATCAAAATATACCTTTGTTCACTTTGCCATCCTTCTTATCCGCCAAGTATCTAGGGCAGTTCCACTTCCAGTGATCATTTCCTTTGCAGTAGAAGCACTTAGTTTCAGGCTTGAGTTTTAGCTTTGGGTTTCTTCACGGGAGTGACAACTTGCTTGTCATTCTTCTTGAAGTTCCCCTTCTATCCCTTTGCCCTTTACTTGAAACAAGTGGTCTTGTTAACCATCAACACTTGATGCTTTTTCATGATTTCTACCTTCGCCGACTTCAGCACCGCGAAGAGCTCGGGAATTCCTTTCGTCATCCCTTGCATATTATAGTTCATCATGAAGTTCTACTAACTTGGTGATAGTGACTAGAGAACTTTGTCAATTACTATCTTATCTGGAAGATTAACTCCCACTTGATTCAAGTAATTGTAGTACCCAGACAATCTGAGCACATGCTCACTGGTTGAGCTATTCTCCTCCATCTTGTAGGCAAAGTACTGTCAGAAGTCTTATACCTCTCGACACGGGCATGAGTATGAAATACTAATTTCAACTCTTGGAACATCTTATATGCTCCGTGGCGTTCAAAACGTTTTTGAAGTCCCGGTTCTAAGCCGTAAAGCATGGTGCACTTAAACTATCAAGTAGTCATCATATCGAGCTTTTGTCAAAACGTTCATAACGTCTACATCTGCTCCTGCAATAGGTCTGTCACCTAGCGGTGCATCAAGTACATAATTCTTCTGTGCAGCAATGAGGATAATCCTCAGATCACGGAACAATTCCGCATCATTGCTACTAACATCTTTCAACTTGGTTTTCTCTAGGAACATATGAAAAATAAACGGGGAGCAACATCGCGAGCTATTGATCTACAACATAGATATGCTAATACTACCAGGACTAAGTTCATGATAAATTAAAGTTCAATTAATCATATTACTTAAGAACTCCCACTTAGATAGACATCCCTCCGGTCATCTAAATGATCATGTGATCCAAATCAACTAAACCATGTCCGATCATCACGTGAGATGGAGTAGTTTCAATGGTGAACATCTTATGTTGATCATATCTACTATATGATTCACGCTCGACCTTTCGGTCTCCAGTGTTCCGAGGCCATATCTGTATATGCTAGGCTCGTCAAGTTTAACCCGAGTATTCTGCGTGTGCAAAACTGGCTTACACCCGTTGTATTTGAACGTAGAGCTTATCACACCCGATCGTCACGTGGTGTCTCGGCACGACGAACTTTCGCAACGGTGCATACTCAGGGAGAACACTTATACCTTGAAATTTAGTAAGGGATCATCTTATAATGCTACCGTCGTTCTAAGCAAAATAAGAAGCATAATAAGATAAACATCACATGTAATCAAAATATGTGACATGATATGGCCATCATCATCTTGTGCTTTTGATCTCCATCTCCAAAGCACCGTCATGATCACCTTCGTCACCGGCGCGACACCTTGATCTCCATCGTAGCATCGTTGTCGTCTCGCCAACTATTGCTTCTACGACTATCGCTACCGGTTAGTGATAAAGTAAAGCAATTACATGGCGATTGCATTTCATACAATAAAGCGACAACCATATGGCTCCTGCCAGTTGCCGATAACTTTACAAAACATGATCATCTCATACAAAACCGTATATCTCATCATGTTTTGACCATATCACATCACAACATGCCCTGCAAAAACAAGTTAGACGTCCTCTACTTTGTTGTTGCAAGTTTTACGTGGCTGCTACGGGCTTAGCAAAAACCGTTCTTACCTACGCATACAAAAACCACAACGATGTTTCGTCAAGTATGTGCTGTTTTAACCTTCACAAGGACCGGGCGTAGCCACACTTGATTCAGCTAAAGTGAGAGAGACAGACACCCGCCAGTCACCTTTAAGCAACGAGTGCTCATAACGGTGAAACCAGTCTCGCGTAAGCGTACGCGTAATGTCGGTCCGGGCCGCTTCATCTCACAATACCGCCGAAGCAAAGTATGACATGCTGGTAAGCAGGATGTCTACTATCGCCCACAACTCATTGTGTTCTACTCGTGCATATCATCTACGCATAGACCTGGCTCATGATGCCACTGTTGGGGAACGTAGTATTTTTAAAAAAAATTCCTACGATCACGCAAGATCTATCTACTAGATGCATAGCAACGAGAAGGGAGAGTGTGTCTACGTACCCTCGTAGACCGGGAGCGGAAGCGTCAAGTGACGCGGTTGATGTAGTCGAACTTCTTCGCGATCCAACCGATCAAGCACCGAACGTACGGCACCTCCGCGTTCAACACACGTTCAGCTTGATGACGTCCCACGAGCTCTTGATCCAGTTGAGCTTCACGGGAGAGTTTCGTCAACACGACGGCGTGGTGACGGATATGATGTATCTACCGGCGCAGGGCTTCGCCTAAGCACTGCAACGGTATGACCGAGGTGTGTTTCTGTGGAGACGGGCACCGCACACGGCTAAAACAATTCAACTTGTGTGTGTCCTAGGGTGCCCCCTGCCCCCATATATAAAGGAGCAAGGGAGAGGCCGGCCCTAGAGGGGGCGTGCCAAGTGTGGGGAGTCCTACTAGGACTCCCAAGTCCTAGTAGGATTCCCCTTTCCTTTTCGGAGTAGGAGAGAAGGAAAGAGGGGGAGAGGGAGAAGGAAAAGGGGGCTGCACCCCTTGTCCAATTCGGACCAGAAGGGGGGCACGCGCCTCCTTCCTTTTGGCCTCTCTCTTCTATTCCCGTAACTCCCCGGTACTCCGAAAATACCCGAATCACTCGGAACCTTTCCGATGTCCGAATATAGTCGTCCAATATATCGATTTTTACGTCTCGACCATTTCGAGACTCCTCGTCATGTCCCCGGTCTCATCCGGGACTCCGAACTCCTTTGGTACATCAAAACTCATAAACTCATAATACCGATCGTCATCAAACGTTAAGCGTGCGGACCCTACGGGTTCGAGAACTATGTAGACATGACCGAGACTCATCTTCGGTCAATAACCAAGAGAGGAACCTGGATGCTCATATTGGCTCCTACATATTCTAGGAAGATCTTTATCGGTCAAACCGCATAACAACATACGTTGTTCCCTTTGTCATCGGTATGTTACTTGCCCGAGATTCGATCGTCGGTATATCAATACCTAGTTCAATCTCGTTACCGGCAAGTCTCTTTACTCGTTCCGTAATACATCATCCTGCAACTAACTCATTAGCTGCAATGCTTGCAAGGCTTATAGTGATGTGCATTACCGAGTGGGCCCAGAGATACCTCTCCGACAATCGGAGTGACAAATCCTAATCTCGAAATACGCCAACCCAACAAGTACCTTCGGAGACACCTGTAGAGTACCTTTATAATCACCCAATTACATTGTGACGTTTGGTAGCACACAAAGTGTTCCTCCGGTATTCGGGAGTTGCATAATCTCATAGTCATAGGAACATGTATAAGTCATGAAGAAAGCAATAGCAGTAAAACTTAAACGATCATAGTGCTAAGCTAACGGATGGGTCTTGTCCATCACATCATTCTCCTAATGATGTGATCCCATTGATCAAATGACAACTCATGTCTATGGCTAGGAAACATAACCATCTTTGATCAATGAGCTAGTCTTGTAGAGGCATACTAGGGACACTCTGTTTTGTCTATGTATTCACACATGTACTAAGTTTCCGGTTAATACAATTCTAGCATGAATAATAAACATTTATCATGATATAAGGAAATAAATAATAAATTTATTATTGCCTCTAGGGCATATTTCCTTCAAAGGGCTCCTGAGAGGCAGCTCGGTTGAGACCCGCGATGTCAACACAGACACGGAAGCGGTCACTCGGGCCGCGGGCAGGTGAGCTCGGGGTTGTGCTGTTACGCCCACCGCGGATGAGCCTTGCGTACTGAAGTTCCTCGGTAACTTGGTCGATGAAGTCCTGAGCCCCCAGCGCTGAGCGGTTCACGCTGGGCTCACAAAAACGCGCGTTGAGACACGCTGGCAGGTAGTGCCCGAACACCTCCCTCGAGACGTTGGTGAGTCCAGAGACACTCCAGAGGAGAGCCCCCGAGCCCGTCACGAGAGGGGTGTCGGGCGCGCCTCCCTATGCGAGGGTGGAGGGCACCTCGTCAGCAGGCGCGAGTCCTAAGGCGGGGTCGTCAGGAGCCCTTGTGTCCTGAGGTCCGTTGACGGGCATGTTCTTCTTCTTCTTGGGGGCGGCCTACAGGGCAAGGACGGCTCCATCCTCATCAGAGCATTCTACCGTCGCAGTCTGGTAGGCGCGCTCAAGGGAACGCACCGCTTCCTTCTCGTCGGAGGCGATCGTGATGACTCCGCCGCTCCGAGGCATCTTGAGGACATTGTAGCCGTGATGGGTCGCCGCCATGAACTTGGCGAGGGCAGGATACTCGAGGATGGCGTTGTACGAGAGGTGGATGTTGGCGACGTCGAAGTCGATGAGCTCGGCGTGGTAGTTGTCGCGGTCATCAAAGGTGACGGGAAGGCGGACCTGCCCCATCGGGAGCGTGGAGCCATCCGTGACTCCGTAGAACGGCTTGGTCGGGTGAAGTTGATCGTAGGGGACCTGGAGTGTCTTGAAGGTCTGGACGGAGAGGATGTTGAGTCCTGCCCCGCCGTCGATGAGGGTCTTGGTCACGAGGACGTTGCTGATAGTCAGGGTGCAAAGCATCGGGACAGCGCCTGGGGCCGCGGTGCACTTGAGCTGGTCCTTGGGGTCGAAGGTGATGACTTGCTTGGTCCACCTGAGGTTGCGTGCGGCGTCAGGCCTGGGAAGTGCCGCGTTCACCTCACGGGCGAACTTCTTGAAGATGTGATGGGAAGCCGGAGCATGGGCTCCTCCCAAGATGCATGCAACTGCACGCGGCTCCTGGAAGCCCCCTGCTCCATCTCCCTGGCGGTCGTCGTCATTCCTTCTTGGCGGTGGTGGCAGCGGAGGCAGGCCTCCATTGCCGTGAGGGCGACCCCCACGAGGTTGGTCGCGTCAGGGGGCGTCACGAGGCTGCTCCTGCCAGTGGTGTTCACGAGGCTGTTCGCGCTACCCTTGGCGTGAGTTCCTGCCGTCCCAACGTCCTCCACCTCGGCCGTAGCCATGGTTGTCGCACTCAGGGCGCTGGCCGACGCCCATCGCCCTGAGCTCCTGGCAGTCATTAGTGTTGTGGCTGTGGACGTTGTGGAAGACGCAGTACGGTCGGTTGTCTCTGGGGAGGTCGTCGTAGCCGCAACCACGCTTCACTTCTGGCTCCGCTGCCAGCACGGTGGGTCCCTTGCGCTTTGCTTCCTTGGCCTTGGCCTTCTTGTCGTCCGCCTCCACCTCAGGCAACTCCTGGAGGGAGAGGCATCCTTCCTCCGCCCTGGCGCACTTTGTCTCGAGCTTGAACATCTCGAGGGTTGTACACAGGTCCTCGTGGATGGCGAGCTCCTCCCTCATCCTGACGCCGCGGATGCCGTCGGAGAACGCCGAGATGATGGCCTCGTCCGAGACCCTAGGGATCCGGAGGCGCATGGTGTTGAAGCGTTATGTACTTTTGCAGGGTCTCTCCCGGCTGCTGCCTCACGCGGCGCAGATCAGCAGCTGCCGGGGCTCGGTCGCGGGTGCCTTGGAAGTTGGCGACAAAACGCTCACGAAGCTCTTCCCAGGAGGAGATGGATCCCATGGGGAGGTTCAGGAGCCAGGAGCGTGCGCCATCTTTGAGAGCCATGGGGAACCAGTTCGCCATGACCTACTCAGTGCCGTTGAACGCCTCGATGCTCAGCTCGTAGAGTTGGAGGAACTCCGTGGGGTCGATGGTGCCATCGTAGCGCGGAGGCAGGTCCGACTTGAACTTGCCGGGCCGGACGAGGCACCGTACCTCAGGAGCCAGGGCGCGACATCCAGCCACGCTCATGATCGTAGGCGCCCCCTGCGCCTGCGGTGCTGGTTCTTGGGGCGATGGCGCCACCACCTCCTGTGGCGCGCAGTCTTGGCGCTGCGGGCCAGGGGGCCCGCGAGCCCCTGCCTGGGGATGCGGAATCACCTGGCAGCTCTCCTCATCGCGCGCATGGGCTCTGCGGGGTTGCTCACGTCAAGGAGCCTCGCGTCGGGCCTCCTGGCCGGCGCCGTAGAGTGGAGGTTGAGTCGGGACTCCGTGGCCTTCGTTCCCCGCCGGGGGCGACGGGGGACGAGAGGAGTGCGTTGGTGCAGGTGCTTCTCCAGCGGCGTTGACGAGCTCGGTGATGCGGTGGAGCCACTCATCGTAGAGGTCATCTGCCGGGCGGTAGCGCAAGAGCTCCCGCGCCATCAGTAGCGCATGCTGCTGATAGACCGGCCCGCGGCGGACCAGCGAGGACGACGCCGCGGCCGGTGAGGGTGAAGGCGTCGCCGTGCGGCCATCGCGGCGCGCGGAGGGCGGCAGCTACGAGTCCTGTTGCTCGTGGACGGCCGGGTCGGTGGCGGCGTTGGCGACTGGCGAGTTGGGGCGGAGCGGCGCGCCGTTGCCGGCGGGCATCGTCTAAGCGACGTTCGCGGCGCGGCGGGCGGCGCGAGCTCGGCGTGTGTCCACCATGGCCGTGGAGTGAATTCGACGACGGGAGCGGGACGAGGTCGTCGGAGAGGCGAGATCTCGACACGCCCCCTACCTGGCGCGCCAAATGTCGGATTCAGGGCTTCGCAAAATCCAAGAAGTTCAAACACAGGGGCATGAACGAAGATCTCTCCCACTCACGTCTACCTAGCATCTCGCCCTCACCTAGTGAAGAGATTCAAGCAAACAACAGATGAAGCACGCAAGAGTTTACCCAGGTTCGGGCCACCATGTGGTGTAAGACCCTACTTCCTGCTTTGGTGGATTGGCCTCAGGAGGGCCGGAATATGAACTAGTACAGTGGTTCCTGAGATCAGGAGATGAGCTCAGGAGGGTCAGGAGGCAAGTGTTCTTGCTCCTTTGCGTGGTGGCAGAGTTTATGAATCTGCTCCACTTGGCTGGGCCTGATCTAACTTGTCCCTCCACAGTGGGGATCCTAGCTACTTATATAGGCAGCCAGGGTCCTCTTCCCCCGAAATGTTTAGGTGGGAAGGGATCCCACAACGGCCATTTTGAGCGGGAACACAAGGACGTTCCTACCCTGACAAAAGCAGTCTTCGCCTGCAAAAGGATCAGGCGGTGACGCGGTGGTGGGCTCGGCGGTGACATCCTCCTTGTCGTCCTTGCGGTCTTCGGTCTTGTTGCACCAAAGGGGAAGTCTTTGTCCCACTCCTCGAGAACCTGCGTCTACGCTGCCTCCTTTGCACCGAAATGTCAACTGCGCCGCTGACGGGCGCTGGCACCCGCTGGCGCGGTGTGTCACTGCTGATGTCACTGCCTTCTCCTGAGGCAGACTTGGCCTTGGATTCTCCGCCCCTCCGGAGCACCTTGCCGAGGCCGCTCCTGAGGGGGTCTTGACGTTGTTCTACTCGCGAGGCTTAGCCCCCTCGCGAGGGTCTTGGATAGCTGGCCGATCAGCTGGGCCGTACCAGCCCGTGGTAGGAGCGCGTCGTGGCTCGCAGACAGGCAAGTCTAGGTACCCTGGTTCCCAGGACGCCGACAAGTGCAAATGGCAATCTCTATGGATGTGCAACGACTCCATGTCGAGTTGGATAGTCAGGAGGTGGTGGCCATGCTTCAAGGTGAAGGCAAGAACCTTTCGACGTTTGGCCCGGTTGTGGAGAAGATTAAGGAGATGCTGAGGACGCGGCAAGAGGTCAAAATCACGTTCCCGGTTGTGGAGAAGATTAAGGAGATGCTGAGGACGCGGCAAGAGGTCAAAATCACGTGGGTTCGGCGCATGTTTTAGCTAGAGAGGGGGTGTGCAATGATAGCACGATTTATTTTGATTTTCCTCCAAACTGCATTATTCGTATTGTAGCGGACGAGGTCCCAACCTTTGTTTAAGTTAAATAAAGTTGCAAGTTCCCCTGAAAAAAAGATCAAACAGCACTGTGCTTCGAATCTGGTGTTTGTTCCAGCAAGTTATTTATTTTCTCCCATCTACCAAATATAACAGCAAGCGCCAGTTTCCTTATAAAAAAAACAGTAAGCGCCAGCGCTGCTCTCTCCTCAACATATGCCAGGCATTTCCTTCAGAGAAAACGCTAACGTAAAAAAACAACCAAACAGAGAACAGAGTTTCAATTGGCAGTCATGCTAAAGTCAAGTTCTACATGCACGCAAACACGGAACACGCCCGGTGTTCATGAAGACGACGACCGACCCACACGTCTTTTGCATAACCTATATCTATCTACCGCTACAGAAGGTTCATATTTCAAATGGTGTTGTTGTACAAAAAGAAGAAGGCGATGATACAACACTAAGGCAACATTTGCACAAGGCGCCTGAAACAGAACTAAAAGAAACCCTTTGCCACCTAAACCCTGCTGCTTTCCATTCTTCCTGTCACACAAGGCACAAAAACAGCCAAAAACAGACGCTCGATGTCGCCATTTTGGCCGGCGGGATTGCGCTACGCCTTGACATACTTGCCGACATATGCCTGCCACACAGACCAAACCGGTTATTAGGCGACATAAGAAAGTGCCAGGTCGTTTGCAGCAGGAGTAAGAGCGGGTGAGGGGGCTATACCTGTACAAGTTTGCTCAGTTTTTCCTTTGAGTAGGACATGTAGACATCGATCTTCTCTTTTGTCGGAGGGGTGTTCTCGACCGTGCTCGTGACTTTGTCGACGACCTTCTTCACGATGGTCTTGTGAACCTCCCTGGTTAGCTGGCCCTCTTTCCAGGTAGGTTTGAGCGCGTCCTTCACAAAGTCTGCGAGCGCGAGTTTGAACATCTTTAGCGCCTTGGACTCCTCCTTGTTGACCTTTTTATTCTTGTCGCCATCTTGCTCGCCATCGCTATCTTTGGCTTTGGCTTCTACTTTCTTATTTTCTGCAGCCTGTGGCGCGGTAACCACAGAAGTCGCAGCGGTCTGACCGACCGACCGGGGCGCTGGGTTGTTGCCATTACTAGTACCAACTGCCGTAGATGATGCTGGCAATGTCTGCTGGGGAGCTTGCTGTTCAGACTGCGCGAGTTGGGTCGTTCCTGCCTGTTGCTGCTGTGCGAGTTGGGTCGTTCCTGGCTGTTGCTGCTGTGCCCAAGGCCACTGACTGGGTTTAACATCTGACAAACTGGCTATCAAGCTCGGATTCAGAATAGGCTGCGGCAACTGTAGTCCAGCAACTGTACCAGGCTGCATTATGAGGGTTGCCGCCAGAGATGTTAATGAACGGCGAATTTCTTCCTCATTAGGAGGAACAGGGGGAGCACCAGGCATATCAGCTGAGCTGGAGCTTGGCAATATCGATAAACCCTGCAAGGTTTGACCCCGGTTTTGCATATATGAAGGAGCACCAGGCTGGAAATTATGTGCGTTCTGTATGCTTTGAGTACCAGTGCCTTGGCTAGGCACTGCAGATAGCCCCTGCAAGGCTTGACTATGAGCTTGCATATTTGGAGCAGCGGGCTGGAAACTATGTGTGTTTTGCATGTTCTGAGTACCACCCTCTTGTCTAGGATTGGACATTTCAACGGTTGACTGACTCTGCCCAGCATAGAAAGGCGTTGGACGATCTTGCGGAAATTGACCAGCGACACTGAAATTATGTCCATTAAATGCAGGCAATGCCTGTGAACCTAGAGTGTAGCTGTGTGGGCCTTGTCCCATATAAGGAACAGCTACTGGCTGATTCTGCACGCTAGGAGCCGAGTTATTTGCAGTTGCCTGAGCTACAAATTGATCTTGCCTGTTTGGATGTAATGAGAAGTTGCTAAACTGATCTTGCCTGTTCGGATGTAATGAAAAGTTGCTTTCATGCTGTTGGTTATTAAACGGCAACATGGATGTAGCATCCTGCTGCTGGCTGGTGACTGGATGAATTGGTGCCCCAGAAGTTTGAGGAACTGCATCTTGGCTCTGTGCTACTTGGCTCAAGCTTTGCCCACCTAAAAGATTAGCAGCATGTATCCCAGTTTGCATACTCAAATTGCCAGTGGTAGCAGATGCACTCAGACTATCCATGTCAGATACCTTGTCATTGTTCATGCTATCTGCACTTGTTTGGATAGGACTTAAAAACTGTGGCTGTTTTGAAGCAGCCATTTCAGGTTTGTTTCGCCCTTGTGAACCAAAATCCTCTTGAGGAATTATCTGGTACTGATCCCTTCCAGCATCTTCCAATTGCCGGTTTTTGTACACATATCCAGTATCACTTCTGGCAGTATGCTGAGAACCAGGGTTTTCCCTGTCATCTCTGGATAAAATAAGAGAACCTGCATGTGTGGCATTAGTTTCTTCGCTCCAATTCGAATAATTTCCTCTTGGTGTGCGCCCACCACTGTATTTTGGAGGCTCATCAGATGCACCTGGGCCCATTTGAGAACCAGGGTTTTCCCTGTCATCTCTGGATAAAATATGAGAACCTGCATGTGTGGCATTAGTTTCTTCGCCCCAATTCGAATAATTTCCTCTTGGTGTGCGCCCACCACTGTATTTTGGAGGCTCATCAGATGCACCTGGGCCCATTTGAGAACCAGGGTTTTCCCTGTCATCTCTGGATAAAATATGAGAACCTGCATGTGTGGCATTAGTTTCTTCGCCCCAATTCGAATAATTTCCTCTTGGTGTGCGCCCACCACTGTATTTTGGAGGCTCATCAGATGCACCTGGGCCCATTTGACTCTGGGGAGCATCCTCATGGAGATATGGACAACTTTCACCACGACGGCAGCGACCTTCAGCAAAAAATTTACAGGGCCTTTTTTGTTCTCTACGGTGCTCTGTCCTATTCCCATAGGATGAATCAGGACCACCTCTTACATGAGCTGTTTCCCTAGCATCATCTCTCCATCCAACATGAGATGCGGACTCATCATGAACATATCTGCAACTTGCACCTCTGCTGCACCTTCCTTTGACAAACTCATGGCATTGATCAGAAGACCTGTAATCTCTTCGGGGTTCAGATCTTTCCCAAGTACCTTCATCAAAATGACCTCGAGGTTGCCTGGTCCGTACATAGTCATCTGGTTCTCGTGGATCCATGAAATCCTTGTTCTGATGGCCATACCTTTCCCTCGAGTCTGCGGGATAAGGCTCGTCGAACTGCCTTCGCCCACCATCTTCATGAGGAAACCTGCAATGCAAGCCTCTTCTGCATCTACCAGCTGTAAAATCTCTGCAGAGCAAAGAAGGTCCTCCAGATATTCTGCCTCTCTCAGCCCTCCAATCAGATCCACGGTCAAAATAAGGACTCCGACTCCGACTCCTGCTTCTACCTCTACCTCTACCTCGCTCTCTACTCCTGCTTCTGGAGCCACTTCTGTTCCTGTTAGAAAAATGTAGTAGAGAAAAGGTAAATCTATAGAACTGAATCTTACAACAATATTTCAAACAATCATCTTCTAGTAGAAATTCTGAAGATTTCTTAAATTAACAAATCATCTGGCAAATCAAAATGAATAATAGATGTTCACTGCCAGTAGAATACAAATAGTAAAAACCAACTTCTAAATTGTACTGCAAAGAAGATGATATGGTATGGTGCTTGTGTACAAGTAGAGATGATCAACAAGTAAACCTAATGAAAACCTGTAGGCCCTAGCCTGATTTACTTTGCAGCGTACCCATAAATTCTATCTTGGATACTTCCAGCAATAGCTAAATTTCACCTCCAAATTAGCTCAAGAAGTTGCTTTTCAAACGATATACATGGAACACATAACCGAAGTACCAATACATGCACAGTAAAAAAACTAGTTACTTTTCTCACAAAAAAAAGGAATTCACTAAGAAGGTAAATAACTGCTTGTTCAACCGTACCTACGTGACCTGTTCCAAGCACCTCTTGGAGATGGACTGCGAGTGCGCTGCTTCCATGCATCTGGACCAGACGGCATCCTAGAAGAATAACCACGGCTAACAGCTGTGCCCCATCCATCGCCACGTCTTCTGTCATCAGCATTTCTGCTCATACCTTGGTTACCAGTTGGCTTCTCCAAAGCTAACTTACCCCAGTCATCAGTATTATGCCCCTCTTCAGCCATTCTAGGAGCATGCGACCTTTCAGACAACGCTTTAGATTGCCTTTCCTTGGCATCTTTATTTACCCCATCAGTGTGTTCCTGCTCGTATTCAGTACTGCCTTGGTGCATGAAGGCATCAGGTTTTAGGTTCGAAGATTCACCAAGTCGCTTTCCGTTATCATTAGTGAGATCCTGAGTAGGGATCACATCTCCATCTTTGCGGCGATCCTCTGTATTCTTAGGAGGAGAGTCATCTTCACTGATCTCAACAATATCAGGAGAAATTTCCTGTGTGTCCCACTTGGACCTCCCTTTCCTAGCAACACCAGCCATTTTAACCTTACTAGTCTGATGAAACTGCGGATGTTAAATAGTCCCTGATAAGGATCTCCCTTCCAGCTTAATCAACAATGTTCTGATTCTCTCTGAAATAGTCAAAAAAATATGTATACGGTCAACCAAAGCTTGAGACAGACAGAGGTAGTTGCAGTGACTGAGAGGAAGACAGGTTGAATATTATGCAGATAAAGCGATAAAGCATAAATGCATCCTATGTGCAAAAGATTTTGATCAGAATGAGCTCAAAAGAAACAATGACAAGCCAAGGCACTTAACTGACAGACGGTTGTATAACAAAGTACGATCGAAGAACAAGCGACAGAAAAAATCATATTCTAGAGCGGCATGGATTTTCACTCGTAGGGGATTTGTTCTGAGAGTGTTTTAAAACTATCACATGTGGGACATGTCATGTCACATGTACATTCGAAATTTCACACTTTTTTTAGAAATTCCAAATTTCACACTTGATATAGGGGATCTTTACAGATACACTGAAAGATCATCTATAAATTTTTTTGGCTTCTACATAGTTTTTATTGGCCCCCGAAAAACATATAACCATGCTAAATATTCATGATTTATTTTACTGCTGAGCCTGGGCCCAAACAGCCAGGCAGGAAATGACAGGTATCCACACAAAGGCAAACAAGCCACAATCATGATTTATGATCTTTACTTGTTTACTCATTAAGAAAAAGCCACAATCAAGATCCATAGACAAATAACACTCTGGTGTAAAATTATCTCATTACAACAACACTTTACAGGCAAACAAGGGACAACACTGCTCTCTTTCTACAGTTGCAAGAAAGCTAAATCTAAAAATCTAGGGCTTCCTATCAAGCGAATGTTTGAAGCAGCAATAACAGAAATCTTCGGCATCAACAACTTGAGTCGAAGTTTCTCCTTCGATTACTCTGGTCCAGCAGTTTTGCCAAACTTGATGAATAATAAAGTTTAATTTTTACTGTCTCCAGCTGCAGAGACCTTGGGCACTGACATTAGTCTCCCCTCAATCGCTGTGTTCCATTGATTTCGCCAACTTGGTGGCAATTAACAGTTCATTTGTCTCTTTACATAATCGCTAGCTAGTGTCTTGATGACTAAACCAAAAGGGCACAAACTCCAAAAGTTGGCATTTACATAATCCTGCATAGGAGAAAGATAACTATCAGCTCCCATGAATTCCTTTATTTTTTTTATTCCTACTGCAATTGTCTTCCAGTGATTTCTAGGCACATCGGAACCCTAAGCCTACATTGTTTAAAGTACCCAGATACCAAACGACCACATTTGCCGGTTCTTCTAAAAGTCAACCAAGTAAATTACGTTTTCTTCTAGTCTACAGGTACAAAGAAACCTTTGGTTGCAAGATTAAGTCATCTTTAACTGCAACTTTGTCAATACTTTGGGTCATCTTTAACTGCACATTTAAATCGGATTCTAAGAAACAGTCTCTGCATATCACAGATGACTAAAACGTGGTAGCTGTGTTCTGCTACCAACACAAATGCATCACAAATAAAGGGGGAGGAAAGGTCCAAAATAAAAAACCACACCAACAAAAATTATGCTGCTGAGTTGCATTTGTTTGGCATTTATATATCACGTAGAAAATCCATAATTTATTACTCCCTCCGTCCCATAATATAAGAACGTTTTTGACACTAGTGTAGTGTCAAAAATGTTCTTATATTATGGGACGGAGGGAGTAGAAGGATGGCAAACAAAGCCAACTATAGTGGCCCACAGAATCATGCTGGTGTGCAAACAATTAAAAAAAAACATCCATGCTTGCTCCTAGAGAAAGGATAAAATGAGATGCGACACTGAAGTACATACCTGAAACTGTACCCCAAGTTGTCCTGAGTTGACAGAACGGCTCCAGAGCGTCTGATGTCCCAACAGAAATCATTGAACTATATTCAACTTATTTTCCATCTGACAAAGAGACGAAAAAAACTGTTAAACCCAAAACAACTCCTTTGATGGGTCTAAACAACACTAAGGGGAATAACATACACAAATTGCCAACTGACCAACATACGCCACAAGGGAAACCGATAAGCTAACAACCTAAACAAGCAGAATATAGACACAACTGATCATGGATTCATGGGAAAAATCTAGGCACTTTATACCTCAAACATTTATGTAAACAGTAAAACAACACTCTCAATAGAACAATTGTACATATAGAACTACGCATTATGGGCAACGAAACAACTTTTAGGTCACCCATGCATTTGAAGGCTAAAGGCCCATTACAGACATGCAGGATATGGTATCCATACCCCAAACTAAATAATTCAGCAATACATCCATTCACACAGCCACAATAGGACACCTAATCCAAATATAAACAATATTAATCACAAGTGATTAATACCTAAAATGAAAGAAGGAAATACTTAGCCCACCATCAGCAGCTCACAGAAGTATCTCATGTGAACCCGGAAAGGCGGAAACCATGGCGTTGCCGAGACCGAGCTGTAAAGATCTCCACTTTGGGGTGCACTTGAGCTCATCAAACAACAAAACAACCCCCTCTCACTAAACCCCAGAATGTATACAAGATAAACTTGCAGCCGAGATTACACGTATGGTACCGGCAAATTAACATGACATCTAAAAGATGTCAACTTTGAGGGGATGGGCAAAAAAATCCCCTCCTCCATGCTCACTAAACCTAAACCCCAGGACAGATAGCGGACAAACTCACAGCCAAGATTACGCATATTCTACCGGCAAATTAACACGGCATCAAAATCAAATCGACGCATAAACCGCAAGCCAGCACGCACTAGACACTATAGCGTCCCCTTCCAAAGATCTGGAATACAGAGTGAATTAATCACCCAGAACTCCATCAGCAGCCGGCCATATATCTCCCAGAAGATATCGCTAACAAGTGCTGCGGGGGTAGTGGTAGGAAGAGGAGCTTACTTTCTTGGATCTGAAGACGGCGACGGGGAGGGCGGCGGCGGGGTGCGCCGCAGGGTTGACGAGAAGGACGAGGAAGACGAGGCTCGGTTGACGGGGCCGTCGCCGACGATGGAACTTGGTGGAGGGGGCGTGGCGACGGGGAGGAGGTCGGGTCGGGTCGGGACGGCGGAGGCGGCGTCGCCCCTTGGTTGGGCGAGACGAGAGAGAGACGAGGGTTTCCCCGGTGTGTGTGTGCGCGTGAGCATCTTTTTCCCCCCGCACGGGATTGATAAGCCCGTGCCACCTCTGCGCACCTTTTTTTTCTTTGAGACAGAGACCTGGGCGAGCCCATTAGCAAAGGGGCAGCGCGCCGGTCGGCCGGCCCAAATTTGGACCTTAAGCGCCCATTGTCAAACTGGCGCCCACTACCCAGTATAAGTGGGCTGTATCTAAAATGCCCACTCGTTCAGTCGTTCGTTCCCTGCTACGATCGTTCGTTTCTGCTTCGTTTTTTGTTATAACTTGGAAACATGCCCGTGCGTTGCTACGGGGTGGATGGGGAATGGTGAGAGAGAGGGGGGTGCACGGAGGATTTCCGCCGAGTGCATTTCTTCTCGACTTTGAAGCATGCCCTCCAAAAGTTCAGTTACTAATTCAAAAGATTTTTGAAGTAAGAGTGTGCATGATGTTTTTTGTCATACTTCAATATGATGTTGTAGATTAAACCATCAATATATAGTGACAATGCATATCTCACGTGTAAAATAACCAGCATCCTGATAAAAAAATTAATACGACGTTGTAGATTATGTTGTTGATGCCCTGTGACAAAGCATACCACATTGGCAGACTAACCATTGCACTGACATCAGACAATAAAAATGTCGTACATGCAACACTTCCAAAGTAATTTCATTTAGATGAAACTTTTCTGGTTTCTCTATAGCATCAATGTTTGAGTCAAAAGGATGTATAAGGTGGTTTCTTCGTTCCTCCGTAACACCTTCAACATAACCATCTTCAGGGACTTCTAAAAAAACATCTTCATGGATGTCAAGCATGTCTTCTTCTTCCTGATCCAGTACAACAATTTTATTGAGAATAATTAAAGACTCTGTGTCCATGACATATAAATGCCTTTGTTTTGGCGTCGAAGGCGAGTATAAACCAGAATCAGCAGCGCAATTAGACAATTTATTTATGTATTTACTTCATTGGGCGTCCAGGCATAAATATTTTCGTTGTAAATCAAAAACATAAACAGATGCAAATCTAACTTCAAGGAAAAAAAAAAGTTAAAACGAAACACGACAATCATATGCATGTAGTAGAAGCAATCAAACACATGCAAGTCTAAAAAAATGCATGCAAGTCTAGCTAACCTAATCCTACTTTGTTTGCGCTCCAGACCCGCTCGGGTGTCCCTGGCTGTACACAAACCAGCCGTCTAGCGCGCGGGCGACACGTGCCGTCTCGCCCCACGCATCGCTGTCTATATCTCCCTGCAACCTTATCTTTTCGCCCGTCCTCATCCTCGTCTCTCCTTCCCCTCCTGCTTTCTCCACGCGCACTCAACGCATGATCGCTCGGGTGGGGCGACTGCGCGGCGGGCAAGCCGGGCCCTCTCGCCGGTGCTGCGGGGCCACTCGACGGAAGTATCTATTGCTACGACGGAGAGCGGACCGGCAGACTCTGAAGCTGCGGATTGTAACCTCCTATTACTGGAGAATTTATATATTCCTTGAATCACTCTTTCTGTTCCCTTCTCTGCTTATTGACTTGTGTTCCTTGAATCACTAATTTCTTTGTTCGGTTCCTCCTCTGCTTGTTGACTTGTTTATATAAGTTGAACATCTTCTGACCAACCTGCAGCCTGAACTGAATCTACGGGTCTACAGAGGTGGGCGAGCCAGCCAGAGAGAGTCACTGCTGCAGGAGCAGCAAGAAAGCAGAGCGCGCGGCGGCCACCGTCACGGCCGTCGTGCTGCCGGGGCTCGCCGCTGCCGCCGCGAGGAACCCCGCGTCTTGAGGGAACCCTGTCCTCGGCGGCGGCGGCGGCTGGTGCTCCCACGGGAAGGGCCCGGTCGCCTGCGGGCAGAAAGGGAACTGCGTGGGCGACGTCGTCGGTGGCGGCGTCCCCGGGACAGGGCAGGGCGGCACGCACTGCAGGCCCGTGCACAGGCACACCGTGCCATTGCCGTCGGCCAGCGCATCGCCGCCGACAGGAGCACCCACACGGCCGCAACCAGCAAGACCGCCGGCCGCGCAGACGGCATCCTTCCTCGGTCGCTCTCTCGCCGGTGGCCGCTTCTTTGTCGGAATCTTATTTGTCTGCGCCGCTAATGTGGGTGGGTGCGTGAGTGAGGCCGCTCTCGCTCCCTATTAAACATCACTGCTCGGTCCCCAGCCCGCATGGGCGCGAGGACTCCTGCACCGGCAGCAGCCCCAAGGGGCCTCTAAGCCGATGCGCGATCCGCCACGGGGGAGGGGCTGGCCCCGAGGAGCGGGGAGCTGGCGAATCCGTCGGTCAGGAGCTGGGCGGTGCCCTCCATCATCACTGTCGTCTAGGAAGGGACGCGGTGCGGGGCGAGCAACGCGGGGCAGGAGGTTGTGGCAGGATGGAGGTGGAGATGAGATCGAGGAGGCAAGGTCGTGCGGGGTGCTGTTTTTTTCCCTCTCGTTTGTATAGGTTTGGGGCTGACATATGACGGGAGTGCGGGTTGAATTGTCCAAAATAGAGGGACTTTTATACAAAAATACCCATGACGCACGACCAGAAAAAGTAGGCGCTTTATTAGTAGGTAAAGACTAGCAAATATGTCCTTGTGTTGCAACGGGAGAGAAAACAACCAGATTATGCAGGTGTGGTAGATTTGAAAAAAGGTCTGAGTCAAATGTCAGGATGAGATAAAAACTTTTAAATGTCATTTCACAAACTATGACTAAGTGATGTCATGTGAGATAAGAGACTTTTAAAAATTATTTAAAAAACTAAAAATGTGATGATTTGATCACGATTTGATTTCCTACGGCGCCACAAATAAATATTTTTTGACTGAGTAAACTGCATTGATGAACCCTGCCTGAGCTAGACTGATGAATGATGTGTATCATCTTGATCTAGCGTAGCGGTGTTTATCATAACGATTACCGTGGTACCAGAATAAGCATAGATGTGTATGGAGGCAAAATAAAGATTTAGTCATTTTTATATAACTTACAAAAAACTAACCCATAGGAAGTTGTGTCAACTTTTTTGGGGGCTCAGCGTTCTATGAAATACGAGAACCTTTTTTTTAGCCTGATACGAGGTACTATATAAAATCATAAAATAACCTCTATAGATCCCCTAAATAAAACTTCTACGCAAGTGATGGTTCATTTTGTTCATTATTTACGGGTATGTTTAATTTTAGGGAGCATTTTAAAAAATGTCATGTACATTTTTTCTAATTCCAGAATATGTTTTGAATACTGGATTATTTTATAAAAATCATGATTTTTTTTATTTTAGGAACATCTATTTGAAATTGTGTTTTTCTATAATATGAGAACAATTTTTTGAAATCATGAAATGATTTCTCAATAAAGATCGCAACTTTTTGAAATTTAGTTCTTTTGAAAATCCCAAATTAACTTAAAGAAGTAAAAAACAAAAACAAAAATTAAAAAGTAAAATAGAAACAGGGGGCGCCATCACGCGCACATGGGCCGGCCCATTAGCCCGTGCGGAGGAGGCGTGCTTCCTACAGAGCAAAAAACAAAAACCGAAATTAAAAAGTATAAAATAGAAAAGAGGGGGCACCACCACGCGCACATGAGCAAAAAGGGAGGAAGTAGGAACCATGGATCGAACCCTGGTCTCTTGTGCGGTATGCGGGCACATTAGCCATTGGGCTACTATGGACTTGGATTATATAAGTGTATCAAACTATAGGAACCTAACACGACGGCGAATTTCGAAATAAAACCGAATTGTTTTACTTATGGATGGCATAGTGGGTAATTTTTGACAAGTTGAAGGGCAATTTCTATGACGGACGACCAGAAGAAATATTTGCTTTATTAGTAGGTAAAGAAAAAGAACAGTTAGCTTTTAACCTCTAACCCTTTGACATGTTGACCGTTGAATATTTTGATCCTGTTGACCATTGACTTCTCAAAAAAATTGGAAAATTTCATGTATTTGAAAAAAGTTTACTGATTTTGAAAAGTTCACCAATTTCAACAAAAACTCGCCGATTTCGCAAAAATGTTCATCGATTTTGGAAATTTTTATTGATTTTGAAAAATAATTCACGGATATGAAAAAAGTTCATAATTTAAAAAAATCATTGATTTAAAAAAAACTTTAGAAATTTTGAGGAAAAAGTTTGCCGATTTGAAAAAAGTTCAATGATTTCAGGAAAACACGAATTTAAAAAAAATGAATTTCCAAAAAGTCCATGCATTTAAAAAAGAAGGAGAAAGAAAAAATAAACGAAAGAAAAATGAACAAGAGATAAGAAAAAAGAACAAAAGGAAAAAATGAATAAAAATGATCAAAAACTGATCAGCGAACCTTAAAAACCGGTTTGGGAAGCCTAGTGTTGGCCTCTAATTGAAGGGTCATGAATAGCTATCAGTTTATTGGGCCTCATCATACACATGGAGGGGGTCATTCTTATAAGTGACCTTTACATGGTACGGAGTGACAGTGCGTGTACCGGGGTGGGGGGGGGGCCTCTCGCAAGGGATCCCAACAACAGTCCTCCCAAGGGGTTGAGATGTCCGAGACGCGTCTACTTTTTCGAAAACTTTTGCTCTTATTTTGGCCTCTAATTTGCATGCTTTGAATGAAACTAATTTGGACTGACGATGTTTTCACTACTACCTTAATGTTATTTTTGTACAGAAATTAAAGTGTTAGACTTGGACAACGGTTTTTGAAGAATTATTCTGGAATAATCAAAGAATTATGGAACGAAGATGGACAAAAGGGGGACCACCAGGGCGCCACACGACATGGTGGCACGGCCGCTCCGAGGGCGCGCCACCTGACCGTCACTAGTGTAGAAAAGCCTAGTGTTGGCGTGGCAAAAATGGCCTTACTGGCTGCTACTCCCCTAGAAGTTGTTGGATCCCCATGAAGAGAAGGGGTGATGTAGCATAGAAGCAGAAAGTATTTCCCTCAGTTAATAACCAGGATTTAATTGAACCAACATAAATCAACAAGCTAAGAAGATAAGCCGCACCTGCACACAAACAAAATAAAAACTTGCACCCAACTTGGCAAGGGGGTTGTCAATCCCCTCGCCCGTGCGCTCGCCGGGGCCGTAGCTGTAGCAGCCGGGCATGGCAGCGCTTGCCCCATGCTACCTTCGCGCACTGTTGACCACAACCACGAGTGTCGTGCCACCGCAGCCATCGGCCTTGCCTCGTGGGGTGGGGTGGTGGGTGAAAAAGGAGGAGAGAGAGGGTGGTGGGGTGGGGTGGTGGGTCCCTTTTGTTAGATGACATATGGGCTACCACCTGCATGCAACAAACACAACCAGACCACGAGGACGCATAAAATGTCTGGTTTGTGTCCCTCTGGACGCAAATCCGGCCCAAATTTATGCCGGATTTGGATCGAGCCGGACACAAACCAGACATGAAATGGGTATGCTCCCGTGCGTTGAGTTGTCTCATTTGTCCTTTTGAACCAAAACAGATGAAATGGGATTGTGGGTTGGAGTTGGTCTTACTACTCCCTCCGTTCAGGTTTATTAGGCCCCTTTTGTTTTGAGCCAAAGATTGACCATGAAAAGCTGCTTCCATATGTCTTCGTGCGTAGTGCCGAAGAAGCGCTTCAACGTCTGTGGTTCCTCCGGATTGAACTCCCATAAGCGGGAGGCCCGGAGTTGGCAGGGAAGGGTGCGGCGAAAGAGCATCACCCGAATCACGTTGGTGAGGTGGGTGCCCTTCGCTATCATGCTGGAGATGCGGTTTTGGAGCGTCTTCACCTCCATCTGAGACCCCCAATCAAGGCCCTTGGTGGTCCATAAGGTGAGCCTCTCTGGGGGTCCTGATATGAATTCGGGCGTGGCCGCCCACTTAGCATCGCGGGGTTTGGTGATGTAGAACCACTCCTGCTGCCATACTTTGTTGGTCTCCACAAAAGCCCCTTTGAGCCAGGTTGCATTCGGGAGATTGCTCACCATAGCTCCCCCACAGTCCGCGTGCTGCCCGTCGACCACCTTCGGCTTCAAATTGAATGTCTTGAGCCACAGGCCGAAGTGTGGGGGACGCGGAGGAAAGCTTCACACACGACTATGAAAGCCGATATGTGAAGGATTGAGTTCGGGGCCAGATAGTGGAAATCTAGCATGTAGAAGAATAAGAGACCCCAAACAAAGGGATGGAGCGGAAATCCCAGCCCCCAAATAAAGTGAGGGATGAACACCACCCTCTCACCCGGCTCAGGGACGGGCATCACCTGATCATCATCAGGAATCCGGTGCGCTATGTCGTCGGCGAGATAGCCCGCGCTTGCTACTTCTCGAGCTTGCGTTGTATTCCCTCGAAGAGGAAAGGGTGACGCGACACAGTAGCGTAAGTATTTCCCTCAGTTTTTGAGAACTAAGGTATCAATCCAGTAGGAGACCTGCACAAACAAATAAGAACCTCGCAGCCAACGCGATAAAAGGGGTTGTCAATCCCTTCTCGGTCACTTACGAGAGTGAGATCTGATAGATATGATAAGATAATATTTTTGGTATTTTTGGTATAGAGAAAAAGTAAATAAAGCAAAGTAAAGCAACGGTGAAATAAATTGGCTGGTTGATGGGAAAGTAATATGATAAAGATAGACCCGGGGGCCATAGGTTTCACTAGTGGCTTCTCTTATGATAGCAGAATTCTACGGTGGGTGAACAAATTATTGTCGAGCAATTGATAGAAAAGCGCATAGTTATGAGAATATCTAGGCATGATCATTGTATATAGGCATCACGTCCGTAAAAAGTAGACCGAAACGATTCTGCATCTACTACTATTACTCTACACATCGACCGCTATCCAGCATGCATCTAGAGTATTAAGTTCATAAGAACAGAGTAACGCCTTAAGCAAGATGACATAATGTAGAGGGATAAACTCAAGAAATGTGATATAAAGCCCATATTTTTATCCTCGATGGCAACAATACTATACGTGCCTTGCTGCCCCTGCTGTCACTAGGAAAGGACACCGCAAGATTGAACCCAAAGCCAAGCACTTCTCCCATTGCAAGAACTATAGATCTAGTAGGCCAAACCAAACCAATAATTCGAAGAGAATTGCAAGGATATTATAATCATACATAAAAGATTTCAGAAAAGAATCCAATATTGTTCATAGATAATCTTGATCATAAACCCACAATTCATCGGATCTCGACAAACACACCACAAAAAGATTACATCGAATAGATCTCCTCAAAGATCGAGGAGAACTTTGTGTTTGCCTTACATCAAAGTAGCGATTGTCGGTATCAAGCATGAATGAGTTCTGAAGAGTGAATTTTATTGCTTTTTCTTGTCGCTTTTACTTGACAATTCAAAATCAATAAAAGCGGAAGGAAATTAGCAAGGCAGTTGATAAAGGTGCTCCTTCCAAACGGTGGGCTTCTACAAATTCTACTCCGCCACCCCCAAGAAGATTTGCAAGACAACACATGCATAGACACTCAACGTAGTTGTGTTGACGATGAGCACATCTCCCCTAGTCCACCATCATAGGTGCTCCCTCTAACTTGGCACTGTTATATGTGGTTGCATGTTATGTATGATGTCTAGCTTGTATTGCTTCTAATTTTGTTGAATTCCATCTGCTTACTTTACACATTATACTTGTGAATAAGACATGTGTTCCTGTTTATAGAACATACAATATCTGTCTATCACACCATGTTCTTACATCAAAGTACTATTGTTGTGTAACCTGCAACAATCACTTATCATAAGACACATTTTACTTGGGAGTGTGATATAGGTTGCATCTCACTTTCTTTTCTAGCTTGTACTACTTCTAGTTTGTTGAAATGGCACTTATGACGAGACCATTTTAACTTGGTAGAGTGATATTTGTTGAATCTTTCATATGGTGTCTAGCTTTCACTGCTTCTAATTTATTGAAATGCCTTCTGCTTAGTTTACACATCATAGCTGTGAATATGCAATGTTGTCCTTTTTTTTTACACATTCAATCATCCTATCATGCGATCGTCTTACATTAAAGTAGTGCTCATCAGCATCCTGCACCAATGAGTTCTGAAGAGCGAATTTTTATTCATTTTTCTTGTGGGATTGACTCGACAATGCAATATTTTTTTTTTACCGTGGAGCAGTAGGAAAGGCTCCTACTGTGTAAATATATTAAGAAAATAAATCACTTTTTACAAGTTACATGTTAGGGGGGGGGTGAGGAGGCCCTAACCCTTTGGGGTAGGGGGTGGGGTGTATTACAACGAGGAGCTAAGTAAGGGATCTAACAAATTCCAGCACTAGAGGCCTATGTGCCTCCTTTACCCTGTGCTGGAGAAGTTCAAAATCAGTAATAAATCTAGAGAGCCAGGATTGCCATCAGGGGGTCACAGCGCGGAAGTGTTTGTTGTTTCTTTCTTTACATAGGCTCCACGCAGCAACGAGAAATGTTTCCAGCAACATCTTCGTGACACGACGCTCTTTTTTGTCTTGGATGGCTTGGAAGCGGTTAGAGAATGGTTCCCAATCCAGGTCTAGACGAGCCCAACATTGACGGCTGATGACCCACAAGTGTAGGGGATCTATCATAGTCCTTTCGATAAGTAAGAGTGTCAAACCCAACGAGGAGCAGAAGGAAATGATAGGCAGTTTTCAGTAAGGTATTTTCTGCAAGCACTGAAATTATCGGTAACAGATAGTTTTGTGATAAGGTAATTGGTAGCAAGTGACAAAAGGTAAAAGTAAATAAGGTGCAGCAAGGTGGCCCAATCCTTTTTGTAGCAAAGTACAAGCCTGGACAAACTCTTATATAAAGGAAAGCGCTCCCGAGGACACATGGTAATTATCGTCAAGCTAGTTTTCATCATGATCGTCTGATTCGCGTTCGGTACTTTGATAATTTGGTACATGGGTGGACCGGTGCTTGGGTGCTGCCCTTAATTGGACAAGCCTCCCACTTATGATTAACCTCTAATGCAATCATCCGCAACTACAAAAGAAGTATTAAGGTAAACCTAACCATAGCTTGAAACATATGGATCCAAATCAGCCCCTTACGAAGCAATGCATAAACTAGGGTTTAAGCTTCTGTCACTCTAGCAACCCATCATCTACTTATTACTTCCCAATGCCTTCCTCTAGGCCCAAATAATGGTGAAGTGTCATGTAGTCGACGTTCACATGACACCACTAGAGGAGAGACAACATACATCTCATCAAAATATCGAACGAAGACCAAATTCACATGACTACTGATAGCAAGACTTCTCCCATGTCCTCGAGAACCAAAGTAACTACTCACAAGACATAGTATTGTTCATGATCAGAGGGGTATTAATATGCATAATGGATCTGAACATATGATCTTCCACCAAATAAACCAACTAGCATCAACTACAAGGAGTAATCAACACTACTAGCAACCCACAGGTACCAATCTGAGGTTTGGGTACAAAGATTGGATACAAGAGATGAACTAGGGTTTGAGAGGAGATGGTGCTGGTGAAGATGTTGATGAAGATAGCCCTCCCCAAGATGGGAGAGTTGTTGGTGATGACGGTGGTGATGATTTCCCCCTCCCGGAGGGAAGTATCCCCGGCAGAACAGCTCTGCCGGAGCCCTAGATTGGTTTCCGCCTCGGTTCCGCCTCGAGACGGCGGCGTCTGGTCCCGAAAGCCTCCTTTTGATTTTTTCCAGGTCAAAACACTTCATATAGGAGAAGATGGGCACCGGGGGCCTGCCGGCTGGCCCACGAGGCAGGGGGCGCGCCCCCCACCCTTGAGGCCAGCCGGTGGCCCCTCTCGTGGGTTTCTTTCGCCAGATATTTTTTATATTTTCCGAAACGATGTTCTGTGGAGTTTCGGGGCTTTTGGAGTTGTACAGAATAGGTTTCCAGAGTTTGCTCCTTTTCCAGCCCAGAATTCCAGCTGCCGGCATTCTCCCTCTTCATGTAAACCTTGCAAAATAAGAGAGAAAAGGCATAAGTATTGTGACAAAACATGTATGAACATCCCATAATGCAATAAATATCAACTTATAAGCATGATGCAAAATGGACGTATCAACTCCCCCAAGCTTAGACCTCGCTTGTCCTCAAGCGAAAGCCAATATCGAAGAATATGTCCACATGTTTAGAGATAGAGGTGTCGATAAAAACAGAATACATACATGAGGGCATCATGATCATTCTCATAACAGCCACTTATATAAATATATTCATATTATTCTTATGCTAAAGTAACAATTCATCCTCAATATCAAGTATGCATCATAAACTTCATTGGAAACTAACAAACTTTGGTCTCGGTCATTGAAGCAATTGCAATTTATCGTAACATCAGAAAGAGTCAATATAAGAGCTTTTCAGCAAGCCTACATACTCAACCATCATATAGTCTTTCAAAATTGCTCACACTCACGCAATACTTATGTTTATGGAGTTTTAATCGGACACAGAGAAAGATAGGGGTTTATGGTGTTACCTCCCAACCTTTTACCTCAAGGGTAATGTCAACAGTAATAGATCATGAAAACTTACATCCAAGTGGGTATATATGTCAGGATCTTTCCAACACAATGTGCTTGCAAAGGATAAAATGTAAAAAGGAAAGGTGGATTTCACCTTGACACTTATAAGACAAGAATAAAATCTAGGCCCTTCGCGGAGGGAAGCAGAGGTTGTCATGTGTTTTTATGGTTGGATGCACAAAGTCTTAGCATAGAAGAACTTCACTTTATATTGCCACTTGTGATAAGGACCTTTATTATGCAGTCCGTCGCTTTTATTACTTCCATATCACAAGATCGTATAAAGCTAATTTCTCCCACACTAATAAATCATACATATTTTAGCGGGTTTGCAACATGACAACTTACTTGGAAGGATCTTTCTCAATACATAGGTAGGTATGGTGGACTCTCATGGCAAAACCGGGTTTAAGGATATATTGAAGCACAAGTAGTATCTCTACTTAGTGCGAGGAGTTTTGGCTAGCATGAGGGGGAAAGGCAAGCTCAACATGTTGGATGATCCATGACAATATACTTTATTTCGGATATAAGAAGACATATCCCATTATGTTGTCTTCCTTGTCCAACATCAACTCTTTAGCATGTCATACTTTTAATGAGTGCTCACAATCATAAAAGATGTCCAAGATAGTATATTTGTATGTGAAGCCTCTCTTCTTTTATTACTTCCTATTAATTGCAACGATGACCAAAACTATGTTTGTCACCTCCCAACAACTTTTATTTATCATACTCTTGTATGTGAAGTCATTACTTCCCATAAGATCGATATGATCTCTTTGATACTCTTTATGTTTTCTTTCTTTTTATCATGACCCAAGTGAGGAAATCAAGCCCTTGACTCAACACTAATCTTTATTATATAGCTCATGGACTCGATTACAAAGGGTAAAGCTCACAAAGCAAAAGCTCACAACTAGATCATGCTAACTTTATTCTAATAGATCAAGATACTACCAAAAGGATCAAACTAAGTAAAACGGTAAAGATAGAAGTGATGGTGATACGATACTGGGGTCACTCCCCCAAGCTTGGCACTTGCCAAGGGGAGTGCCCATACCCATATGCTTATGTCTCCTTCTTCGGGGGTGGTGATGATGGAGTTGTTGATGATGTAGGCTTGTTGTTCATCTTCCAAGGCATGGGCTCACCATCGTAGAAGGCTGATCGAGTCTCCGGGATACTCAAATCTGCAGCCAAACTCATGTTCTTGAATCTATATTCATACTCACAGTTTTGGTTCTGCAGGTCATAGATCTGGGCTTGGAGGTGATCGATCTTTTCTTGAAGATTGGAGATGGCTTCCCCGAAGATCCTTGAGTCCATCTTGAGATTGTTGGCAAGCTCCGAGATCATCATGTGGTTGGCGTCGAGTCCTCGTTCCACCATACCTTGGCACTTGAAAACTTGTTGCTCCATTGCTTCGAGTCTTATCTCCATGCTTCCGGTCCTCCTCGGCCCCTCAACATCACGGATATGCAGCACCCCCTCATGCAACTCCATGGTTTTGGGGTGGTGCAGCACCTCCGCAAGGTAGGGGTTGATGACCTTCTCGAAGAACTTGTCCCTGGGGGTGTTGGAGGACACCATGATGATCTAGATCTGTCAAAAACAACAGCTCAAAACAAAAACAGAGGATTTCTGCGTGATACATAGGTCAAAACTTTCGGGAGTATATATAATGAATTTTTGCCGAACAAAAGGAGTAACCCACAAGAAAACGGAGTCCAGGGGACACACGGGGTGTCCTCGAGGCAGGGGGGCGCCCTGGGAAGGGGGCGCCCCCTCCACCCTCGAGGACGCCTCGTGTCTCTTCCGGACTGCGGTTTATTTTTCTATTTTTCTAAATATTCCAAAACGGAGAAAAATTGCCTTTAGAACTGTTTTGGAGTCGGTTTACTTACCGTATCACATACCTCTTCCTTTTCGAAGGCTGAATCGTTCTGGAAAGTGTCCCTTATGTATTCCTCCGGGGTTATGGTTTCAATAACATTAGTTTCAACATTTATAGGATCACCTGAGATATAATGTTTGATCCTTTGACCATTCACCACCTTCGGATTTGTGCCTTCGAAGTTGTTGATTTTTATGGCACCGGAACGATAGACCTCCTCGATAATGTAAGGTCCTTCCCACTTGGAGAGAAGTTTTCCTGCAAAAAATCTTAAACGAGAGTTGAGTAGCAAGACATAATCACCTACGTTAAACTCACGCTTTTGTATCCTTTTGTCATGCCATCTTTTAACTTTTTCTTTAAACAATTTGGCGTTCTCATAGGCCTGGGTTCTCCACTCATCGAGACAGCTAATGTCAAATAACCTCTTCTCCCCGCAAGTTTGAAATCGTAGTTGAGCTCTTTAACAACCCAATATGCCTTATGTTCTAGCTCAAGAGGTAAGTGACATGCTTTTCCATATACCATATTATATGGAGACATACCCATAGGATTTTTGTATGCAGTTCTATAGGCCCATAATGCATCATCTAGTTTGTTGGAGCAATTCTTCCTAGACCTATTAACCATCTTTTGCAAGATTAATTCCAAATCCCTGTTACTAAGTTCTACTTGACCACTAGTCTGTGGGTGATAAGGTGATGCAATTCTATGGTTGACATCAAACTTAGCAAGCATCTTACGGAAAGCACCATGAATAAAGTGTGAACCACCATCAGTCATTAGATACCTAGGGACTCCAAATCTCGGAAATATAACTTCTTTAAGCATCTTAATAGAGGTGTTATGATCAGCACTACTAGTTGGAATAGCTTCTACCCACTTAGTAACGTAATCAACAACAACTAAAATATGTGTGTACCCATTAGAGGCAGGAAAAGGTCCCATATAATCAAAGCCCCAAACATCAAATGGTTCAATAACAAGTGAATAATTCATAGGCATTTCTTGACGTCTACTAATATTACCAATTCTTTGACATTCATCACAAGATAAGACAAACTTACGGGCATCTTTGAAGAGAGTAGGCCAATAAAAACTGGATTGCTGTACCTTATGTGCAGTTCTATCTCCCGCATGGTGTCCTCCATAGGCTTCGGAGTGGCACTTGCGTAGGATATGTTCCTATTCATGCTCAGGTACACAACGTCTAATAATACCACCTACTCCTTCTTTATAAAGATGTGGGGCATCCCAGAAGTAATGCCTTAAATCATAGAACTTTTTCTTTTGCTGATATGTGAAGCTAGGAGGTATAAACTTAGCAACAATGTAATTAGCATAATCAGCATACCAAGGAGCAGTACGAGAAGTACTTATGACAGCTAGTTGTTCGTCAGGAAAGCTATCATCAATAGGTTGTGGGTCATCAAGTATATTCTCTAACCTAGACAAGTTATCTGCAACGGGGTTCTCAGCTCCCTTTCTATCAATAATATGCAAGTCAAATTCTTGCAGCAAGAGAACCCATCTAATAAGTCTAGGTTTAGCATCTTCCTTTTCCATAAGGTATTTGATAGCAACATGATCAGTGTGAATAGTTACTTTAGAATCAACAATGTAGGGTCTAAACTTATCACAAGCAAACACAACTGCTAAAAATTCTTTCTTAGTGGTAGCATAATTTCTTTGGGCACTATCTAGAGTTTTACTAGCATACTGGATAACATTCAATTTCTTATCAACTCTTTGCCCTAAAAGAACTCCTACAGCATAATCACTAGCATCGCACATAATCTCAAAGGGTAAATTCCAGTCAGGAGGCTGGACAATAGGTGCAGAGATCAATGCTTTCTTAAGTATTTCAAATGCTTCTAGACAATCATCATCAAAGACAAAAGGAATATCTTTTTGTAAGAGATTAATCAAAGGCCTGGAGATTTTGGCGAAGCCCTTTATGAACCTCCTATAAAACCCGGCATGACCAAGGAAACTTCGTATACCTTTGATGTCCTTAGGGCATGGCATCTTTTCAATAGCATCAACTTTAGCTTTGTCAACTTCAATACCTCTTTAGGAAATTTTATGTCCCAAGACAATGCCTTCATTAACCATAAAGTGGCACTTCTCCCAATTCAAGACCAGATTAGTGTCTTCACATCTCTGCAAAACTCGATCAAGGTTGCTTAAGCAATCATCAAAAGAAGTTCCGTAAACAGAGAAATCATCCATGAAAACCTCAACAATCTTTTCACAAAAATAAGAGAATATAGCCATCATGCATCTTTGAAAGGTAGCAGGTGCATTACATAAACCAAAAGGCATACGTCTATAAGCAAAGGTACCGAAAGTACAAGTAAAAGTGGCCTTTTCTTGATCCCCTTTTGACACAGGTATTTGAGAGAAACTAGAATAACCATCTAGAAAGCAGAAATGAGTATGTTTGGATAACCTTTCTAGCATTTGATCAATGAATGGCAAGGGGTAATGATCTTTCTTAGTAGTATTATTTAACTTACGGAAATCAATTACCATCCTATAGCCTGTAACTATTCTTTGCGGGATCAATTCATCTTTATAATTAGGGACAACAGTCATACCTCCTTTCTTAGGAACACATTGGACCAGACTTACCCACTGGCTATCAGCAACTGGATAGATAATACCCGCCTCTATAAGCTTTAGTATTTCCTTCCTTACCACTTCTTTCATCTTAGGATTTAACCATCGCTGATGATCAATAACTGGTTTAGCATTTTCTTCCAATTTTATCTTGTGTTGGCATATAGTGGGACTAATGCCTTTAAGATCATCTAGAGTATATCCAATAGCAGCTCGGTGCTTCTTCAGAGTTTTCAATAATTTTTCTTCTTCCTGCTCTGAAAGGTTAGCACTAATAATAACAGGATATATCTTCTTTTCATCAAGATAAACATACTTAAGATTATCAGGCAAAGGTTTAAGGTCAAACACGGGATCACTCTTGGGTGGAGGAGGATCCCCTAGGATTTCAACAGGCAAGTTGTTTTTCAATACGGGTTCCTATTTAAAGAATATTTCATCTATTTCCCTTCTCTCATTCATATGCATATCATTTTCATGGTCTAGCAAGTATTGTTCTAAAGGATCATTAGGTGGCACAACAATAGAAGCAAGACCAATAATTTCATCCTTACTGGGTAGTGCCTTTTCAAGGGGTTGTCTACGGAATTTAGCAAAGTTAAAATCATGAGACATATCCCCTAATCCAACAGTAACAATATCTTTTACGCAGTCTATGTTGGCATTAACGGTATTCAAGAAGGGTCTACCAAATATAATGGGGCAGAATGCATCTTGTGGGGAACTAAGAACAAGAAAATCAGCAGGGTATTTAACCTTCCCACACAAGACTTCAATATCTCTAACAATCTCAACTGGTGAAATGGTATCTCTATTAGCGAGCTTGATAGTGACATCAATCCCTTCTAACTCAACAGGTGCAATGTCATGCATAATTTCGTTGTACATATCAAAAGGGATAATGCTCGCACTAGCACCTACGTCACATAAACCATGATAACAATGATATCTGAAAGGATCGATATGGTTGACTAGAGGGGGGGGGGGTGAATAGGCAACTAACAATTTTTAGCTTTTCTTAACCAATTTAAAATAAGCTTCAAAGTAAGTTGTCTAGATATGCTACTAAGACGACAACTAATAGGAAGTAAAGATAACAACCTCACAAGCAAGCTATAAGAGATAAACAAGTAAAGCTTGCACAAGTAAAGGAAAGAAATAACCACAAGTGGAACCGGTGAAGACGAGGATGTGTTGCCGAAGTTCCTTCCCTTTGAGGGGAAGTACGTCTCCGTTGGAGCAGTGTGAAGGCACAATGCTCCCCAAGAAGCTACTAGGGCCACCGTATTCTCCTCACGCCCTCACACGATGCAAGGTGCCGTGATTCCACTAGTGGTGCCCTTGAAGGCGGCAACCGAACCTTTACAAACAAGGTTGGGGCTATCTCCACAACCGAATTGGAGGCTCCCAACGATACCACGAAGCTTCACCACAATGGAATATGGCTTCGAGGTGACCTCAGCCGTCTAGGGTGCTCAAACACCCAAGAGTAACAAGATCCGCTAGGGATTAGTGGGGGGAATCAAATATCTCTTGGTGGAAATGTAGAACGATGCCTTCTCAAGCAATCCCGAGCAAATCAACAAGTTTGATTGGCTAGGGAGAGAGATCGGGCGAAAATGGAGCTTGGAGCAACAATGGAGTATTTGGGGGAAGAGGTTAGTCAACAAGGAGGAAGAAGATGCCTTTATATAGTGGGGGGAACAATCCAACCGTTACCCCCCACTCAGCCCCGCAAAGAGCGGTACTACCGCTGGAGGGAGCGGTACTACCACTTATCGAGCGATACTACCATTTCCCTTCAGCGGTACTGCCGCGCAAGAGGGCTGGGACCCAGAGCGGTACTACCGCGGTCGCAGGGCCGTACTACCGCTCGGGAGCGGTACTACCGCCACTACTACCGCTCCTAGTGCCGCAAAACCCGACACAAGAAAAAGCGCTCTCGAGTCGAGGCGGTAGTAACACGGAGCAGCAGCGGTACTGCCGCAGAGTGCAACAAGCGCTTGAGGCACTCAGGCGGTACTACCGCTGAGGCCCGCGGTACTACCGCTGGGGCCAGGAAAACCAAAGAAGGGGGAAATGTAGTACTCCATTGAGGCGGGAAGGTATGGTGGGTGCGATAAGGAAGTGTACGTGTTGATTCCACCCAAACCTTAACAAAGCGGATCCCCTCTTAATAGTACGGCTTTCCTATTACTCAGATCCACCGAAAAATAAGCAAAAGGAAACACCGTCTTCCATAGATTCCGAGGGGCATCTAATCGTCTTGTGCCTAGGTGAGATATATGTGAAAGAGCTTAGAACACATGATTAGTCCGCAAAAGCATTGTCATCAATCACCAAAACACCATCGGGCTAAATATGCCCTTACAATCTCCTATCTTAACAGAGATAACTGGCAAGCCTACAACATGTTTATGTCTATTCCTAGCATTGGGGTTGGCTATTCTAGCAGACTCTTCTTGGAGATAAATAACATGTCCATCTAAATCTTCTACCAATAGATCTTTAACCATAGCAACACTAGGTTCAACTTTAATTTGCTCAGAGGGTGTAGGTGTTCTAGTATTACTCTTACGAACTACAGTTGAAGCTTGAGCATGATCCTTTATCCTAATAGGGAAAGGTGGTTTCTCAATATAAGCGGTGGGTATACCAGGATCAACATTATAAGTGATAGTCTTTTCTTCAACTTTAATAGGTTCAACTACTTTTACTTCAATAGGGGGATGGTATTTAAACCACTTCTCCTTGTGGAGATCAACATGAGTAGCAAATGATTCATAGAAAGAAGCTACTATCTCAGAGTCAAGTCCATATTTAGTGCTAAACTCACGGAAAACATCGTTATCCATAAAAGCTTTAACACAATCAAACTTAGGGGTCATACCTGACTCCTTACCTTCGTCGAGATCCCAATCTTCAGAGTTGCATTTAATTCTTTCCAATAAATCCCATTTGAAGTCAATAGTCTTCATCATATAAGAACCAGAGCAAGAAGTATCGAGCATGGAGCAATTATTATGAGAAAGCCGAGCATAAAATTTTTGAATGATCATTTCTCGTGAGAGTTCATGATTGGGGCATGAATATAACATTGAATTAAGCGTCCCCCAAGCTTGAGCGATGATTTCTCCTTCGCGAGGCCAGAAATTATAAATATAATTACGATCACGATGAACCTGGTGCACAGGGTAGAACTTCTGATGAAATTCCAACTTCAGACGATTATAGTTCCATGATCCCATACCATCGCATAGCCTAAACCATGTCAATGCATCTCCCTTCAAAGATAAAGGGAAGACCTTCTTCTTGATAACATCCTCGGGCATACCTGCAAGCTTAAACAATCCACAAACTTCATCCACATAGTTTAGGTGTAAGTCGGGATGCAGTGTTCCGTCTCCTGTAAAAGGATTTTCAAGCAGTTTTTCTATCATACCCGAAGGAATCTCAAATCAAACATTTTCAATAGGTGCAGTAGGTTGAGGAGCAACTCTTTCCTCTTCTGCTCGGGGTGAAGATACCCCGAACAAGCCCCTCAAAGGATTTTGAGCCATAGTAACAAGTGACAATAAATTTCAGCACACTATATAAATTTTTCCTTACCAAATTCCACTTACCAAAGGCACTTCACTCCCTGGCAACGGCGCTAGAAAAGAGTCTTGATGACCCACAAGTTTAGGGGATCTATCGTAGTCCTTTCAATAAGTATGAGTGTTGAACCCAATGAGGAGCAGAAGGAAATGATAGGTAGTTTTCAGTAAGGTATTTTCTGCAAGCACTGAAATTATCGGTAACAGATAGTTTTGTGATAAGGTAATTGGTAGCAAGTGACAAAAGGTAAAAGTAAATAAGGTGCAGCAAGGTGGCCCAATCCTTTTTGTAGCAAAGGACAAGCCTGGACAAACTCTCATATAAAGGAAAGCGCTCCCGAGGACACATGGGAATTATCATCAAGCTAGTTTTCATCACGATCGTCTGATTCGCGTTCGGTACTTTGATAATTTGGTACGTGGGTGGGCCGGTGCTTGGGTGCTGCCCTTACTTGGACAAGCCTCCCACTTATGATTAACCTCTAATGCAAGCATCCACAACTACAAAAGAAGTATTAAAGTAAACCTAACCATAGACTGAAACATATGGATCCAAATCAGCCCCTTACGAAGCAACGCATAAACTAGGGTTTAAGCTTCTGTCACTCTAGCAACCCATCATCTACTTATTACTTCCCAATGCCTTCCTCTAGGCCCAAATAATGGTGAAGTGTCATGTAGTCGACGTTCACATGACACCACTAGAGGAGAGACAACATACATCTCATCAAAATATCGAACGAAGACCAAATTCACATGACTACTAATAGCAAGACTTCTCCCATGTCCTCAGGAACCAAAGTAACTACTCACAAGACATAATATTGTTCATGATCAGAGGGGTATCAATATGCATAATGGATCTGAACATATGATCTTCCACCAAATAAACCAACTAGCATCAACTACAAGGAGTAATCAACACTACTAGCAACCCACAGGTACCAATATGAGGTTTGGGTACAAAGATTGGATACAAGAGATGAACTAGGGTTTGAGAGGAGATGGTGCTGGTGAAGATGTTGATGAAGATAGCCGTCCCCAAGATGGGGGAGTTGTTGGTGATGACGGCGGTGATGATTTCCCCTCCCGGAGGGAAGTATCCCCGGCAGAACAGCTCTGCCTGAGCCCTAGATTGGTTTCCGCCTCGGTTTCGCCTCGAGACGGCGGCGTCTGGTCCCGAAAGCCCCCTTCTGATTTTTCCAGGTCAAAACACTTCATATAGGAGAAGATGGGTACCGAGGGCCTGCCGGCTGGCCCACGAGGCAGGGGGCGCGCCCTAGGAAGGGGGGCACGCCCCCCACCCTCGAGGCCAGCCGGTGGCCCCTCTCATGGGTTTCTTTCGCCAGATATTTTTTATATTTTCCGAAACGATGTTCTGTGGAGTTTCAAGGCTTTTGGAGTTGTGCAGAATAGGTTTCCAAAGTTTGCTCCTTTTCCAGCCCAGAATTCCAGCTACCGGCATTCTCCCTCTTCATGTAAACCTTGCAAAATAAGAGAGAAAAGGCATAAGTATTGTGACAAAACATGTATGAACATCCCATAATGCAATAAATATCAACTTATAAGCATGATGCAAAATGGACGTATCAACGGCTAAAGGAACATGTGAATATCTTGTGATCGACCGTTTCTTCGATATTGAGTCCACACAAGAGACAGTTATGGTCGTCCCCAATGTTGTAATGCCTGCTCTTGAGCATGTTGCGGGTATTGAGCCTGTCATTAAAGAGAAACCATCCGAAGACCTTAATTTTCATTGTGCATTTTGATTTCCACAGCCACTTGAAGACCGGGTGTGTCTGGAGTTCACGAAAGTAGAAGTTGTAGTAATCAGTTGATTTGAAAATCGTCTTGCCCCAAGCATAGTGCCACACATCGGAAGTAGCCGTTAGAGGTTGAAATTGGGTGGTCTTGATTTGAATGTCCTGAATTTCTGCATGTGCTTGCGGAGATAAGGGGAGGTCGAAAGCCTCACGGATTGACGTGATTCGCAAGAAATCCTTGACCGAAGCATCTTCAAGAGTCGTGAAAGAGAAAGCTCGGGGATGTGAGATCATGAGGGTTTCATGGGACCATAAATCCTTCCAGAAATTACTACAAAATTAAGAAAGAGGAAGGAAAAAATTTAAGGCGGGGACTGATGGCGGTCTTCCGGCGAAACCGGCATCCCAGGTGCTTTCTCAAGCTTGGCAGTGTGATATTGTCTTGCATGTTGCATACGGTGTCTAGTTTGTATTGCTTGTAATTTGATTAAATTACTTTTGATTAGTTTACAGAAATACTTGTGAATATGCCATGCCGTCCTGTTTTCATACAGATTCCATCCTTGTATCATGTGTTTGCCTTACATCAAGGTAGTGATTGTCAGTATCATGCATGAATGAGTTCTGAAGAGTTAATTTTATTGCTTTTTCTTGTCGGTTTTACCTCACAATGCAAAATTAATAAAGCAGAAGGAAATTAGCAAGGCAGTGGATAAAGGTGCTCCTTCCAAACAGAGGCCTCTACACATTCTACTCCGCCATCCCCCCAACAAGATTTGGAAGACAACACATGCATAGACACTCAACGTAGCTGTGTTGATGATGAGCACGACCACCCTTGTCCACCATCACAGATGCTCCCTCTAACATGGCACTGTTATATGTGGTTGCATGTTATGTATGATGTCTAGTTTGTATTGCTTCTAATTTTGTTGAATTCCATCTGCTTACTTTACACATTATACTTGTGAATAAGACACGTGTTCCCGTGTTCCTGTTTCTAGAATATACAATATCTATCTATCACACCATGTTCTTACATCAAAGTACTACTATTGTGTAACCTGCAAAAATCACTTTTCACAAGAAACGTTTAACTTGGGAGTTTGATATAGTTTACATCTCGCATTAATTTCTAGCTTGTACTACTAATTTGTTGAAATGGCACTAATGACGAGACAGTTTTAACTTGGTAGAGTGATATTCGTTGCGTCTTACATATGGTGTCTAGCTTTCATTGCTTCTAATTTGTTGAAATGTCTTATGCTTAGTTTACACATCATAGCTGTGAATATGCAATACTGTGAATATGCAACACGACCTTTAACTTGGTAGTGTGATGTTGTTTGCTTCTTGCATATGATTTATTTCTTGTACAGCTTCACATTTGTTTAAATGCCAGTTATGACGAGACATTGTTAACTTGGCAGAGCGATATTTGTAGCATCTTTCATATGGTGTCTACCTTCCATTGCATTGCTTCTAATTTATTGAAATGCCTTCTGCCTAGTTTACACATCATAGTTCCGATTATCTCATGTCGTCCTATTTTTCATACATATTACATCCTCCCATCATGCGGTTGACTAACATCATGTTCAGTTCGTCTGTATCATGCATCAATTTGTTCTGGAGAACTAAATTTTTATTCCCTCTTCTTGTCGGCTTGACTTGACATGGCACAGAGAAAGAGGAAGGAACACATAATGGCAGGGGATGGTGTTACTACTCAGGACACTGATACGTCTCCAACGTATCTATAATTTTTGATTGTTCCATGCTACTCCCTCCGTCCCAAAATAAGTGACGCAAAAGTGACTCAACTTTGCACTAAAGTTAGTGCAAAGTTGAGTCACTTTTGCGTCACTTATTTTGGGACGGAGGGTGTCAGGGATATTATTAGTAGGTGTAAACCGGCTGGAGTAAACCGGATTGTGATGAAATAGTTATATAATTGTAAAGCTCAGTAGAGGTTACGGCCCATGAAGGCTTAGGGCCCATGTGTAGAGTTACGGTTTGTAAACCGTCTTATCATGTAACTTGAGAGACAAGGAAGAAAGAGCAGAGACCGAGGCGGACACAAATATGAGCCGGCCTCGGGACTCTGTAAACCGGACCGGGCGTCGCCTCTATATAAAGGGACGAACCGACGACGGTTCAAGGACAAGCAACAACCCGTCGAGACACAGGCAAGTAATCAGCTCCCTGTTCATCGACGCCCAAGCAATACCAAACCAAACTAGACGTAGGCTTTTACCTTCATTGAAGGGGCCAAACTAGTATAAACCCTCTGTGTCCTTTGTGTGCTTTTAACCCCTTCAAGCTAACCCGTGCGATGGTTCCTCAACTAAGTCCGTTAAACCGGACATCTGCCGTGCTAATTCCACGACAGTTGGCGCCCATCGTGGGGCCTCCGCACGATGGTTTCGAGTTCTTGAAGGGCAGCTTCGAAGGACTCAAGGGCTACGTGGTCGGCCGGATGACCAAGAGTCGCCACGGCCGGATCTACATCGACGACGCTGGCTGGGGCCCGGAGGCCGATTCAATCGAATACGGGTACCGAGTTCCCTTCGGCGGCATCCACGTCTTCATCGACAAGATTGGTGAACCGGGACCTGAGCCGGACATCTTCCCCAACATCGTCGAGCCGGCTCAGCGTGCGAGATCGGCCCGGATTCAGCCTGCCATGAAGCACATCTTTGTCGGAGCAATTCACGGAGTCCAAGCTGAGGACGGATCGAATTCTGGTGGCGAGATAGTGGTCTATTTCGACGATGAATCCTCATCTGGAGAGACTAAATCCTTGTATCAGTTGCGGGACGGCCGATCTGAGGGTGTGTCCGACGGAGACAGTATTCCGGACCCCTTTGATCTGCCAAACCGGGTGGCTGTCTTTATGGCCGGTTCACAACCTACGCCGCAGTCTACGGTGAACGGGGCGAACATAGCAGAAGCTGGTGCAGGGGGGAGCGGCCAGGCCCTCTCGCCCTCTGACGCTCTATCCGCCTTGGTCGAGGAGTTGACAACCCGGGCAGTGACAGTGGTGGCTCCAGCAGACAAGGCGCAACATGATGCAGAACTCCTTCAGCTGAGGGGCCGGATCGAGCAAGCAAGAGAGGATCTGAAGGCAGAAAAAAGCTATGATAGCAACAAGGCAGGCAGAGTTGGATTCTCAGGCCTTCCAGCTCAGGATGGATCAGGCCTCTGCGCAAGGAGTAAGGACTCGAAGGTACCAGTCTCGTCTACCGCTGGTCTATGAGGCGATGAATCTTTTCGGGACGCCGGGAGCGGGAGCCAGCAATGATCCGGAGGTAAATCGGAGGATGACCCCTATGAGGGGTGAACCGGTTCAACAGCCCACGGTGGAGCAAGATCGACGGATTACGCCTCACGTCCCCACTCCTCCGGGTCATTATTCAAACCCTTTGGATAACATTGTTGCTGCCGCTTCACGTCTGGCCGCTTTAACCATTGAGGGGACATCCCCCGTGGCAATGGAGGCACGCAGGGTCAAGGATCTGCTTAATACGGCTTTGACACAGCAGCAGGCATACTCCTACAGCAGGGAGAGACTTCATTCAACACCCCGTCACAGCCGGAGTTATACTAGGCATTGGGATGAACCGGAGGTGTCCAGTAGTGAACGGAGGCGACACCGTCACAGACAGGATAATCCGGCGGGCGCAGAGGCGCAAGCTCAGGAGGCAGCAAACCGGGTTAGATCTGCGGCCCGCGAGGAGATCCGCCAAACGACGCCGGTTCACACAACCACAGCAGAAACAGGAGTCACGACGAGTTTCTTTGGGGTACAGTGTCTAGTCCCTGCTCTACGGAGCGTGAAGCTACCCAAGGATTTCAAGGGTCCACGTAAGGTGCCTAATTACACATCAGATTTGGCTCCAGAGTCTTGGGTTGAGAGTTACGAGATGGCTATGGAGATGCTAGACGTGGATGAAGCGGCTTGCGCGAAGTACTTTACCATGATGCTGGAGGGTACAACCCGGACCTGGTTAAAGGGATTACCACCTAATTCCATCGGATCATGGGGAGAGTTACGCCGCCAGTTTATCAAAAAATTTAAGGACACGTGCAAGCAGCCGATGTCAGTGGTGGACCTAGCGGCATGTATACAAGGAGAGCAGGAGCCCACGAGTGCATGGGTCCGACGAGTGTCAGAATTCTTGCACTCTTCGAACGGTATCAATCCCAGTACAGCAATAGTGACGTTGGAAAACAATTGCCGGTTCGAGTCTCTGAAACTGAAACTGGGACGGCTCAAACGGGATTGTAATGACATGGGAACTCTCATGAGCGCTTTGGTAAAATATGGGGACTCCGACAACACCAAGTACCTAGAAGCGGACGGAGATAAATCTGGAAAGGCAAATAAACCCGGTAAACCGGCGCAGGCTAATCCGGTCGGAACAAGCTTCTTAGGCAAGCGAAAGGCAGAAGGTGGCTCTGACTTCGTGGCCAACACCCAAGTCCAAGGGAGTTTTCAACGCAACAAGGGTAAACCGCCCCCACAAACTAGCGGGGGGTTCGTTAGTTGGGATCAAGAGTTGAATGAGCCTTGCCCGAAGCACGGGTCAAAGGAACATCCAGCTAAACATACCTGGGGAGAATGCAAGGCCATGATGGAGGCCCTGAGCCGGGTCAGATCTAACAACAGGCCGCCAGGCGGCGGATCAGGCCCCGGGTTTCACGGTCCGGGTCACCAGGGGAACGGCTCCGGATCGGGATATTGTGGCAATAACAATGGTTATAATAACCAAGGCAACCATCAGTATGGTCAGGGCGGTTACAACAACCAAGGCAATAATCAGTATGGTCAAGGAGGTTACAATAACCAAGGCAATCATCAGCATGGTCAGGGCGGTTACAATAGCCAAAACAACCAACAGCAGGGCCAGGGTAATCACAGTAACCAAGGCAATCAGCAGCGTCAGCAGCAACAGCAGTCCGGATATCAGAGTAATCCGAAGGAGCTGAGTAGTGGGCAGTATCATGTGTTCACTACGAGTTTGTGCAAACGGGATCAAAAAATCTTAAAACGGGCGGTCCATGCGGTTGAACCGGCAACACCACAGTTCCTGCGCTGGTCGGAGCAACCTATTGTGTGGAGCAGAGAGGATCACCCGCCGCGAGTTGATAACCGGGCCAATTAGCCTTAGTGGTAGCGCCACAGGTGGGTGGCTACAAATTCACCAAGGTTCTCATGGACGGCGGCAGCAGCATCAACATATTGTACTATGAGACTTTCCGTCGCATGGGGCTGACAGATAAGAAGCTAAGGCAGTCAAACACGGTGTTTCATGGAGTAGTGCCAGGTAAATCAGCTTACGCGGTTGGGAAAATTGACCTAGAAGTTACCTTTGGAGATGAATAGGATTCTAGGTCGGAGATGATAACCTTTGAAGTTGTCAAGATCCGGAGCCTATATCATGCCTTGTTCGGACGACCGGTTTACGCCAAGTTTATGGCTAGGCCGTGCTATGTTTATCTACAGCTCAAGATGCCGGGTCACAAAGGAACCATCATGGTTCATGGGAGTCGCAAGATTGCGTTGGAGTGCGAAGAAGGAGTCGCTGCCTATGCGGAGGCAGTATGTGCTATGGAGGAGTTGAAGTTTTACAAAGACAATGTTGATCCGGCAGATATGTCCCCGTTGAAGAAGCCAACTACAGAGCATGATCCGGCGTTGAAATTCAAATCTGCAGAGGAAACCAAGCAAGTTGACTTTGTGCCATGCGATTCATCCAAGCAGTTCACTATCAGCGCTAACCTTGATCCTAAATAGGAAAGCGCGCTCATCGAGTTCATCCGTGAGAACCGGGATATCTTTGCATGGAAACCTTCTGACATGCCAGGTATACCGAGGGAACTCGCTGAGCACAGTCTTAATATTGATCCAAAGTTCAAACCGGTCAAGCAGTATCTGCGCCGCTTCAATGAAGAAAGGCGCAAGGCTATAGGAGAAGAAGTGGCCAGACTTTTGGCCACAGGGTTTATAGTTGAAGTTTTTCATCCGGAGTGGTTGGCTAATCCGGTGCTGGTGTTAAAGAAAAATGGAAAGTGGAGGATGTGTGTAGATTACACAGACCTGAACAAAGCTTGTCCAACAGATCCTTTTGCTCTCCCTCGTATTGATCAGATCATTGATGCTACAGTGGGATGTGAGCGGCTAAGTTTTTTGGATGCATATTCAGGGTATCACCAGATCAAGATGGCAGTTAAGGATCAGGAGAAGACGGCCTTCATAACTCCCTTTGGTGCTTTTTGCTATGTGTCTATGCCTTTTGGGCTCAAGAGTGCCCAAGCAACTTACCAGCGTTGCGTACAGAATTGTCTTAAGGGGAAGATAGGGAGAAATGTTCATGCTTATGTAGATGATATTGTGGTGAAATCAAGGAAGGAGGAGACGCTGATAGAGGACCTCAAGGAGACCTTTGACAACCTTCGAGCCTATAAAATGATGCTTGATACGTCCAAAACGTATCTATAATTTCTGCTTGCTCCATGCTTCTTTTGTGTGATATTGCTATGATATTGATGCACTTCCATGCACTTTTGACCATATTTGGACTAACTATTAACTCAGTGCACCACAGTGCCAGTTCCTGTTTTCTGCTGTTTTTCTATTTCAGGTTTCCCCCATATTAAAAGTGCTCCAAAAATTCCAGGAAAAATATAGGAAAAATCAGCGTACAGGAAGCTTCGCGAAGAACCAAAGATGGGCCAGAGGGGAGCCAGGGGAGGCCCAGGCGGCCACCTGGCGCGACCCCACCCCTGGCCGCGCCAGGGGGGCGCCTGGGGCCCCTGCTCCGCCTCTGGCTGCCCCCCTTCGCATATATATCCCTCTTGTCCCGAAACCCTCGAAGACAGAACCCTTTTTCGCGATCTCGCCTCTGTTCCGCCGCCGCACCGCTTCCAAGATCGGGAGCATCAGAAGAACTCTTCCCGGCACCCTGCCGGAGGGGAGAACCACCACCGGGAGCTTCTCCACCACCATGGACGCTTCCCGGATGAGTCGTGAGTAGTCCACCTTGGACCATGGGTCCATGATCAGTAGCTATGTGATGTTCTCCTCCCCTCTTTGCTCTTCATGGTTTAGACCTCATGAGCTGCCCTACATGATCGAGGCACATATGTAATCTTTCTGCTGTTGCTTTGCTGGGATCTGATGGATTATGAGACTATGTTCAAATTGTGTTTGACTAATATATTTCATTCACCTCTTTTATATCTTTGTTCTTGAGTAATTCTTGCATGTTCTCCGTTGCTGTTTATTGCTTTGGCCAAGTAGTAGGTAGTAACTCCAAGAGGGAGCATTATTCTTGATTGTGGGTTCATGCCCCCTGATGACTAGCTTGAGTGACAGAAACATGAGTCTAGGGGATGTGCTGTTGCCACAAGGGAGAAAACAACGGTGCTTGTACTTGCGGGTGCAAGGATTGTTTACTTTACACAAAGTTCTTTTAATGCAATTTTCTGTTGCTTTGAGTTTACACTTTGGGTGGGATTCACAACTTAATACCAGCGAGATGTTCTGGATAGATATCTCAAGGTGGATGATTAGTAGTAGATGCAGATGGATTTCGGTCTACTTGCCTTGGCATACCGCCCATGCTTTTGAGCCTCTACCTTTCTTTGCAGCATAGTTAGCATTGGTTTGCGCACATAATCCTATCAATTGCCCAGCTGTAATTTGTTTACCTCGCTTTGCTGTTTTATCGTCTTTTGGGAGAGAGACATCACTAGTGAACATCATGGGACCCCGGTCCATATTACCACCGCTGATCACACCTTCTATTTACTTCCTGTTTTTACTTCCTAGTTGCAGTCATAGCTATCATTATTATCTCTTGTGTTTGATCCTTTGTAAACAACAAGGCCGGAGGGATTGACAACCTCTCTGTACTCGTTGGGAGCAAAGTTATCTGTATCTGTGTGCAGGTCCCGTCAACCGCTAAGTTTCTGGTGCCATTGACACCTACTTGTCGACCCTCGGAGTCTCACGGGATTCGATCCTTGGTACCTTTGCCAAAAGAAATTTGCCGCTACGCTACATCTCAACCTTCCACTTGGGGTAACCAACGAGGGGCGAGAAGCCATCAAGAAAGTTTCTGGCGCCGTTGCCGGGGACTCCACTCTTCAAGATAGGGGAGTTGCACGCTATCTTTTATCTTTGCTTTTTAGTCTTGTTAGTTTACTTTCAGTTTTTGCTTTAGTGTCCCTTACCAAAAATCACAAAAATATTTATCTTGCTTGCTGCTGCTATGGGTTCCACCGAGAACACCAAGTTGTGTGACTTCACTAGTCATAACAACAATGACTTTATCTGCACGCCTATTGCTACACCTGCCACTTCAGCACCTTCTTATGAGATTAAACCTGCTTTGCTGAACCTAGTTATGAAAGATCAATTCTCCGGTGCTGGAGATGATGCTGCTTTGCACTTAAATAATTTTGTTGAGCTCTGTGATATGCAAATGTACAAAGAAGTAGATGGTGATATTGTTAAGCTTAAGCTTTTTCCTTTCTCCTTGAGAGGAGGAGCTAAAATCTGGTTTCAATCCTTGCCTAGGAATAGTATAGATTCTTGGGACAAGTGCAAGGATGCCTTTATTGGGAAGTACTACCCCCCTGCTAAAATTATCCAATTAAGGAGTAACATAATGAATTTTAAACAATTGGATAATGAACACGTTGCCCAAGCTTGGGAACGCATGAAATCTCTTGTCAAGAACTGCCCTACTCATGGTTTGACTACTTGGATGGTTATCCAAACTTTTTATGCAGGCTTGAACTTTACCTCGCGGAACTTGTTAGATTCGGCCGCGGGAGGAACCTTTATGTCAACTACACTTGGTGCTGCCACGAAGCTTCTCGACGAGATGATGACCAATTATTCCCAATGGCACACCGAACGCGCTGCAACTGGTAGGAAGGTAAACTCTGTCGAGGAGATTTCCTCCCTAAATGAAAAAGTTGACTTGATCATGTCTCTACTTTCCAAGCAATCTTCTATTGATCCTCATGATGTTCCTTTAAATTCTTTGATTGCTCAAGATCAAGTAGATGTGAACTTTATCTCTAGAAACAATTTCAATAACAATGCTTATAGGAGTAATTTTGGTAGCAACCCTAGACCGTTCCCCTCTAATTCCTATGGGAACAACAATACTTATCCTAGCACCAAGAACTCGACTTCTGAATTAGAGATTATGCTTAAAGACTTCATCACTACCCAAAAGGCCTTCAATAAGAGTGTAGAAGAAAAACTAGACAAACTAGATAATCTCTCTTCGAAGGTAGACAATTTAGCCCATGAGGTAGAGTTGCTTAAAATTAGAACTTCTCCTCTTGAGGAGAGGAAGACCACTCCTATGAATGCTATTCAAGTGCAAATTAATAAAAACATTAGGATGATGGCTAAACTTAAAGAGAGATGGGCTAGAGAAAAGGATGAAGAAGATAGAATTAAGAGCCTTCCTACCCACCACACTGTTGCTACTATCCAAGTTGTTGAGGATATCCAAACTCTTAGCACCCAATGCACTCCTAGTCCCATTGGACCTATTAATGGTGATGCTATGACCTCAACCGTAGAAGCCTCCATACCTAGAAATCTAGAATATAGTTGGGATCCTATGATTAAAATTAAGTTGAATAACTTCTCTTGCTATGCTTTATGTGATGTTGGAGCTAGTACCTCCGTTATGCCCAAAAGAATGTACGATATGTTTGAATTGAAACCTTTTGATCCTTGTTCTTTTGGTGTTCGTCTTGTTGATTCTTCCGTAAAGAAACCTTTGGGGAAGATCGACGATGTTCTTATCATTTTCAATGACAATTATGTTCCCGTTGATTTTACTATTATGGATATTGAATGTGAACCTTCATGTCCAATTATTTTGGGACGTCCTTTTCTTCGCACCGTTGGTGCTATCATTGACATGAAAGAGGAGAATATAAAATTCCAATTCCCTCTCAAGAAAGGGATGGAACACTTCCCTAGAAAGAAGATTAAGTTGCCTTTTGAGTCCGTTACACGGGCTAGCTATTCTCTTACTCTTGATAAAACTTTATCTTCTCTTTTTGCATCATGCCTAGCTTAAAGGCATAAAAAAAGCGCTTTTGGGAGGCAGCCCACAACGAATTAGGTTTTATTTTGCTTTTGTTGTGTCTTGATGTTTGTTACTACAGTAGCATCATCATTGTATCTTTTTATTTTCAGCTTTGTGCCAAGTTTAGCCTCCGATTGCAAGAAAGTTCAAAAGTTGTGACGTGCTGTCCAGAAAACAGATTCTGTCCTTGGACAGAAAAATTCGAATAAAATCACCAGATAATCTTTTTGATCTGAATTTTTTTGACAGCGTGCTCTATACAATTGTCTTTCGAGCGTCTGTTCTGAGTTTTTTTATTTGAGTTGCAGAAGTGCCCCGAAAAAATTATTTACTACCTGCTGGTCTGTTTTTCACAGATTCTGTCCTGTTTTGCCTTTTCTTCGTTATGCAAACCTTGAGCTTGGTTTTTCTTTGCAAAAACCTTTTGGCAATCTTGAGAAACAGTAGCTCTTCAAGATTATTTTTATTTCTAGTATGGAAAAATTATTTTATTGTGGGTACTAACCTCGCTAATCAGATTATGATGAGTTATGTATGAAGGGAGTTTTCAAGTGTGCGGGGGAAGATGATAAAAGAAGATTCAGGAGGGTCAAACGCTCAAGCTTGGGGATGCCCCCGTGCACCCCCAAGAAATATTCAAGAAGAGTCAAGCGTCTAAGCTTGGGGATGCCCCCATGCATCCCCTTCTCCATCAACAATTATCAGTTCGTCTTTCGTTCCACTATATATCACTTCATGCGTTATGTGCTATGCTTGGAGCGTCTTGCTCTTAGTTTCCTTTTTTTTAGTTTTCTTTAGCTTTGCTTGCTGTTCATAACAAGTTAGAACCCAGCTTTCTTTGTGTGGGAGAGAAACACACTCCACTTCAACCTAGAACACAACATAGGATTTTCATGCTTATCTTTGCTGTGTGTGTTCTTTGTCTTTCCATAGCTGTTGTCATGTTTAGCTCTTAGTTTTCATGCTTTTCTTTTTAAAGAGCTTTTGTTTAGTTGGTTGCTGAACTCTCTTGAGTTTTTATATTTATCTTGTTAAGAGAGTTTGCCTGTTGCACTGAGTTGTGTGTCTTAACTTAAAGTAGGTAATTGAGGTTGCTATTTAATTTTAGTAGTAACTTGCAATAGTTTTGAGGTATTGCCATGAGTAATGTCTAAACTTTTGGTGTCAAGAGCTTTAGCCTATTAGTGATAGATGTCGTATTTTGGGCAATCCGTGTTTATTTTCGAAAACCTACAAAATAGTTGAGAACTTTAGCTACTAGATGGATCACTAATCTTTGGAGGGATCGAATATTAGAGTACACTCACGTACCATGAGTCGAGGATGCGCAAGGATAACCAAACCCCCATACACTCCTCCTCGGGGTACTTGTCTCTGTGTGAACCTCCTAATTAGATTGAGAGTTACCGATAATAAGTGCATGAGTTCTTCGGACTAATGTGAGTATTCGAAAGTTGACACTTCCACCTAGCCATATTTTTCTAGCCTCTTCGGTACCGTGCATTGCCCTTTCTCACCTCGAGAGTTGGCGCATACTTCGCCGGTGCATCCAAATCCTTGGCACGATACGCTCTGTCATCATAAGCCTCATTATATCCTTCCTCAAAACAGCCACCATACCTACCTATCAAGGCATTTCCATAGCCTTTCCGAGATACATTGCCATGCAACATCCATCTTCTCATGACTTGATCTTCATGTCATACATGCTTTTTGCTTGATCGATGAGCCGCATGCTAGTTGGGCCTTGCCCTAATCATTGCTACATGACGCGCTAGTATCATTGCATATCCTACTACACCAGCAGAGGCATACATTTGCATACATCATGATAGTTTCATTTTCTTTATGTTGAGTACTTTTGTAAAGTGTGAAAGATCTTCTATACTTCTTGTAATACATAGAGTGTTGCCCCTAAAGTGAGGAAATGATCCCAAAGAGGACAAAATCAAAAGATGCCAAAGAGGACAAATGAGAGTTAAATAAAAAGAGCCATTGAGGCCACAAAAAAATAAAAAAAAGAGAAAAAGAAATAAAAAGAGAGAAGGGGGCACACTACTATTCCTTTTGAGAGATCCACACTCGTACTCCATCTTATACCTTGTACTCCATAGAGATTATCATTCATGCATATAGCTATGTGGGGACCTTCACACTATAGAACTTGGCTTGTATATTCCAATGATGAGCCTCCTCAAAAGAGCTCTAGGTCTTCTTGAGCGAGCAAGTTGGATGCACCCCCACTAGTTCTATTGGAGAGCTTACCTTAGCTCATATGTGCATCCGTTGCATGGCAATCCCTACTCCTCACATCATATCTATCATTTGGCTTTCTCTCGCCTATGATTGTCCTCATTGATGTGAGCCTTTCACACCTTTTTTGTCTTCCCCCTTCATCATTTTTCTCTCTTTGCCATCCTAAGTGTCAATTTTCTTGCTTACGCTCATCCATTGCATGAGTGCTCAAAATATCGAAAGGGAGTGGATCATTTTGACTTATACCTGGCTAGTGGTCTGGGGATGAGTCAAGATAAGATTCCAAAGAAGACCAAATGTGAAACTTTAGTAGATTAAGTTCTCAACAATACAAAAACTATGTTTTACTCTCTCGTATACCCCTATCCCCTTTCTTGCACGCAAACACCATTTGGAGACATTCGAGTCATGGACAGCGAGAGCTCTTGTACCTTTATGTTCTTATGTTGCTTGTTACAATGCTAATATAGACTCTTGCTTGTTATGACTTGAATTGAATTACATGCCTTGATTGCTTTACTTAAAAGTTCTTATATGGTTGATAGCATGTCACCACAGAAATTATGCTTGTTATCATTTACCTACTCGAGGACGAGCAGGAATTAAGCTTGGGGATGTTGATACGTCCAAAACGTATCTATAATTTCTGCTTGCTCCATGATTCTTTTGTGTGATATTGCTATGATATTGATGCACTTCCATGCACTTTTGATCATATTTGGACTAACCTATTAACTCAGTGCACCACAGTGCCAATTCCTGTTTTCTGCTGTTTTTCTATTTCAGGTTTCCCCCATATTAAAAGTGCTCCAAAAATTCCAGGAAAAATATAGGAAAAATCAGCGTACAGGAAGCTTCGCGAAGAACCAAAGATGGGCCAGAGGGGAGCCAGGGGAGGCCCAGGCGGCCACCTGGCGCGGCCCCACCCCTGGCCGCGCCAGGGGGGCGCCTGGGGCCCCTGCTCCGCCTCTGGCTGCCCCCCTTCGCATATATATCCCTCTCGTCCCGAAACCCTCGAAGACAGAACCCTTTTTCGCGATCTTGCCTCTGTTCCGCCGCCGCAGCGCTTCCAAGATCGGGAGCATCAGGAGAACTCTTCCCGGCACCCTGCCGGAGGGGAGAACCACCACCGGGAGCTTCTCCACCACCATGGACGCTTCCCGGATGAGTCGTGAGTAGTCCACCTTGGACCATGGGTCCATGATCAGTAGCTATGTGATGTTCTCCGCCCCTCTTTGCTCTTCATGATTTAGACCTCGTGAGCTGCCCTACATGATCGAGGCACATATGTAATCTTTCTGCTGTTGCTTTGCTGAGTTTGCTGGGATCTGATGGATAATGAGACTATGTTCAGATTGTGTTTGAGTAATATATTTGATTCACCTCTTTTATATCTTTGTTCTTGAGTAATTCTTGCATGTTCTCCGTTGCTGTTTATTGCTTTGGCCAAGTAGTAGGTAGTAACTCCAAGAGGGAGCATTATGCTTGATTGTGGGTTCATGCCCCCTGATGACTAGCTTGAGTGACATAAACATGAGTCTAGGGGATGTGCTGTTGCCACAAGGGAGAAAACAACGGTGCTTGTACTTGCGGGTGCAAGGATTGTTTACTTTATGCAAAGTTCTTTTAATGCAGTTGTCTGTTGCTTTGAGTTTACACTTTGGGTGGGATTCACAACTTAATACCAGCGAGATGTTCTGGATAGATATCTCAAGGTGGATGATTAGTAGTAGATGCAGATGGATTTCAGTCTACTTGCCTTGGCATACCGCCCATGCTTTTGAGCCTCTACCTTCCTTTGCAGCATAGTTAGCATTGGTTTGCGCACATAATCCTGTCAATTGCCCAGCTGTAATTTGTTTACCTCACTTTGCTGTTTTATCGTCTTTTGGGAGAGAGACATCACTAGTGAACATCATGGGACCCCGGTCCATATTACCACCGCTGATCACACCTTCTATTTACTTCCTGTTTTTATTTCCTAGTTGCAGTCATAGCTATCATTATTATCTCTTGTGTTTGATCCTTTGTAAACAACAAGGCCGGAGGGATTGACAACCTCTCTGTACTTGTTGGGAGCAAAGTTATCTGTATCTGTGTGCAGGTCCCGTCAACCGCTAAGTTTCTGGCGCCGTTGACACCTACTTGTCGACCCTCGGAGTCTCACGAGATTCGATCCTTGGTACCTTTGCCAAGGGAAATTTGCCGCTACGCTACATCTCAACCTTCCACTTGGGGTAACCAACGAGGGGCGAGAAGCCATCAATGCTTAATCCGGAGAAGTGTGCTTTCGGTGTTCCGGCGGGCAAGCTCCTTGGATTCTTGGTATCAAACAGAGGAATAGAAGCCAATCCGGAGAAGATCAAGGCAATCACATCTTTGACTAAACCAACTTGCATCAACAATGTTCAGCGTATCGCTGGCCGGATCACAGCATTTAGCCGGTTCATCAGCCGTCTGTGAGAGAAGGCAATTCCTCTTTATCAGATGCTGAAAAAGACAGACCGGTTTATATGGAGTGAGGAGGCAAACGCTGCGTTTGAGGATTTGAAGCGGCAACTCGCAGAACCACCGGTCCTTGCTGCCCGGTTGATAATAAGCCATTGCTGTTTTACGTCGCCGCCAACGCACGGGCAGTCAGCGTGGCAATCGTGGTCGAGCGCAAGGAAGCAGGAAAGGAATATCCGGTTCAACGTCTAGTCTATTATGTCAGTGAAGTTCTCATTGAATCCAAACAAAGGTACCCGCATTGGCAGAAGCTGGTATATGGTGTGTTCATGGCAAACCGGAAGTTGAAGCATTATTTCCAAGGCCACCCAATAACTATTGTCAGCTCAGCTCCGTTGGGGGATATAATCCAGAACAGGGAAGCTACTGGCTGATGTCTACACACGCTTCTACTCTTGTAGACTATGTTGGGCCTCCAAGCGCAGAGGTTTGTAGGACAGCAGCAATTTCCCTCAAGTGGATGACCTAAGGTTTATCGAACTCAGGGAAGTAGAGGTTGAAGATGGTCTCTCTCAAGCAACCCTGCAACTAAGATACAAGAAGTCTCTTGTGTCCCCAACACACCTAATACACTTGTTAGATGTATAGGTGCACTAGTTCGGCGAAGAGATGTTAAATGGCAAGTGATATGGATGGCAAAACAAAGTAATATAAATCTGTAATAAAAAGTGCAGCAAGCAAACAAGTGGTAAACGTGAGCACAAATGGTATTGCAATGGTGGAAACAAGGCCTAGGGTTCATACTTTCACTAGTGGCAACTCCCAACAACATTAACATAATCGAATCACATGATATTTCCCATAAAACATGCAAAGGGGACGCACTCGGAGGTCATTCCTTCGTGGTCAAGAGAGGACGAGAATTATGTAGGGCTACAAAAGCACACCTCAAAGTTCGTAGTTCTCAATCTAAGGATTTCCCAATGTCACCGCGGCCATCCAAAGAGAGTCCCACAATCACCACAACATATCTAAAGGATAGTCAAAGACAAGCACCAAGAGACTCTCAATCTTCAATCAACACACAAGAGAGGAAATCACTCATGAAAATACTTTTCTAATCCATGTCCAATAGACCGCTGTCACCTTGGTCTCGGGGATTATACTCGATAAAGACAAGTGAGTACATCAATCCAATACATAGAGGAAGGGGAAACATCATGGGATCACCCTAGATTAACATAGCCTATGATCACAACGAAGATCACATCATGGGAGAGAGAATTGACCACATAGCTACTGGTAAGAACCTCAGCCCCGAGGAGGAACTACTCCCGCATCATGCAGGGAGGAAGCAACGTTGATGGAGATGAATCCGGGGGCACTTCCCCGTCCCGGCAGGGTGCCGGCGCAGGAATTCTGGTCCCCCGAAGCTTGATGGCGATGGCGGCGGAGATCGAAATCGCGTCTGGAGAAAAGGGGTCTGGAATCAGGGTTTCCGCGACACAGTGTAAATATATGCCAAAGGGGGGCATCAGAGGGGGTCAGGGGTGCCCAGGCGCCCCCCCGGCGCGGCCAGGGGGGGCCGCGTGGGCAGGCTGCCTGGAGCCCCTGTGGGTCCCCTCCGGCCCTACTTTGGCCTCATGGAAGCTTCCGGAACGCTGATTTTTTATATAATTTTTCTGGAATTTTCCTGGCAGTTCTCGTAATGTGAAAACCTGAAATACAAAAACAGCCGAAAACAGAAACTGGCACTAGGGTGCACTGAGTTAATATGTTAGTCCAAATATGATCAAAAGTGTATGGAAGTGTATAAATAACATAGCAATATCACCCAAAAGAGGCATGGAGCAAGCAGAAATTATAGATACATTTTGGACGTATCAACATCCCCAAGCTTAATTCCTGCTCGTCCTCGAGTAGGTAAATGATAACAAGAATAATTTCTGTGGTGACATGCTATTAACCATATAGGACTTTTTCATAGTCATATGACAAAAGCTTACTGAGACAATGAATCTATAGTAATTAAGTTGCCTCATGAGAAAATCACAAAGAACTGAAAGTTTTACAATATGATATTGAAACATCAAATAGATTTGTAATGAACATGATGTGCAAATATGATAAAGTGATATCTAGCTTGCCCCCTTTAGTGAAGCAAAACATAAATGCAGGGGCACCTCCAAGGTTTAAGTGATGACTAGATACAATGATTTCAAAATAAACGATATCACAATCATGCAAAAGACAATGCTACTTTGGGACAATGCACATTACACTCAGAATGACAATCATGCTCTTAGTAGTTGGTGCTTTAAAAGAAGGTGGAGACTCTCGAACCGTGGCTTTTGTTGGCAAAGTTGAAAACCCGTAGTCGGAAACAAAAACTAAACATGTACCAGAGCTCTTGGTTTTAAAAACAGAGGTAATAATTATTTTTTTGGATATGCATGTTTCGTCAACGAATGCTAGCAGACAACTCAATTACTTCTTGAGATGGACAAGTTTCGAGGAACGGCTCCCGAATGAGGACGATCACATCCTCTTAATCTCCTTTGTTTATCACTGCCAAGGTTTTCTGATTTCTCATGAACAAAGCGTGAAGGAGGGTTTGTTTGTTGTATTATTTTTGAGCCGGGCGCACTCTTTGCCAGTTCCTTCTCGTATTATGGGTTTGCACATTAGACATGCAATCCCGGGGTGAAGCTTGTCCAACTTAAAAAGATCATGAATTAACTACTACTTCCTCATGAGCTAAAACAGAGGCACAAAATAGAAATGCTTTTTTGAATAATTTCGAGATGGTACATGCAAGTCTTCGTTAGGAATGGCAGGTAAATACCATGTATAGGAAGGTATGGTGCACTCATATGGCATAACTGGTTTAAAGGATTTTGGATGCACAAGTAGTCAGTCCGCTTAGTACAGGTGGAGGTTAGCAAAAGACTGGGAGCGACCAACTAAAAGAGCAATGACGGTCATAATCATGCAGAGCGACAAAACAACATTGAATCAGGCATGGAAGTTATATCGCTACTCAGAAATAAAAGATCATCAAGACTTGACAGACTTTCTTTACAGTCTTAAATATGCGTGAGCATACGCCAAGTCAATCAAAATAAATTCTTGAAGGAAGATATTACTAAACCATACCACATCATAGGCAAACAAATCATGTTGGTACTCCAATAACACATTGGGAACCCCCCCAGCTATTTGAGACTAACCATAAGAAAACAAGAACTACTAAGCACCATTATGCACGTAGCATTTTTATCATAGACATATCAACCAATGCAACCGAAGCAAACTCTCTTAATAAGATAAGCATGATAACTAAAGAGAGTTCAAGCAACCAACTAAACAAAAGCTCTTTAAAAAGATAAGCATGAAAACTAAGAGCTAAGCATGATAGTAGCTATTGAAAGACAAAGAACACACACAACAAAGATAGACATGAAAATTCTATGTTATGTTCTAGGTAGAAGTGGAGCGTGTTTCTCTCCCACACAAAGAAAGCTGAGTTCTGACTCGTTATGAAAAGCTAAAGAAAACTAAAAAGGAAAACTAAAAGCAAGACGCTCCAAGCATAGCACATAACACATGAAGTGATAAAAATATAGTGGAACGAAGGACGAACTGATAATGTTGATGGAGAAGGGGATGCACGGGGGCATCCCCAAGCTTAGATGCTTGAGTCTTCTTGAATATTTCTTGGGGGTGCATGGGGGCATCCCCAAGCTTGAGCGTTTGACACTCCTGAATCCTTTTATCATCTTCCCTCGCACACTTGAAAACTCCCTTCATACATAACTTATCATAATCTGATTAGCGAGGTTAGTACCCTTAATAAAATAATTGTTCCTTGCTGGAAATAAGGATATTCTTGAAGGTCTACTGTTTCTCAAGATTGCCAAAAGGTTTTTGCAAAGAAAAAGCAAGCTCTAGGTTTGCAAAATGAAGGAAAGGCAAAACAGGATAGAATCTGTGAAAAACAGAACAACAGGTAGTAAATGATTTGTTCGGGGCACTTCTGCAACTCTAATCAAAAAACTCAAAACAGACGCACGAAAGACAATTATATAGAGCATGCTGTCGAAAAAATTCAGACCAAAAAGATGATCTGGTGATTTTATACGAATTTTGCTATCCAAGGACAGAATCTGTTTCCTTGACAGCACGTCACAACTTTTGAACTTTCTTGCAATCAGAGGCTAAACTTGGCACAAAGCTGAAAAATAAAGATACAATGATGTTGCTACAGTAGTAACAAACATCAAGACCACTAAAACTGAAAGTAAACATAACAAGGGTTGTCTCCCTAGAGCTCTTTCTTTATAGCCATAAAGATAGGCTTAAGACTTTAATGATGCTCTCGTAGGAATAAGAGCTGAAGAACAAAAGAGAGCATCAAGAAGCAAATACCAAACACATTTAAGCCTAACATGCTTCCTATGCATAGGAATATTGCAATAGAATAATTCATTGAAGCACAAAGCAACTAGCATAGGAAGGCAAAACAAGCATAACTTCAAAATATTCACCATAAAGAGAGGAAACTTCTTATTATTAAGATATTTAGAACCAAGTCTCCCTCTCTCATTATAAATTTCAGTGGCATCATGGATGAACTCAACAATATAAGCATCATATAAAGCATTGTTACCATGATCCACATGCAAAAAGGTACTCTTACTCTCCACATAAGCATAATCTTTCTCATTGGTAATAGTGGGAGTAGGACTATCATAAACAACTTGAACACTATAGATTAATTGTGTATTAGGAGGGTGGTGTTCAACAAGGGAGTAATTCCCTCCATGATTATGACAAGTTTCATAAGGATAATTTCTCCTTATGTCATAGGTACCTTTATAATCACTATAGATTGGAGTTATAACATCATCATGGTAGAGAAGAGCATTATCATTGCTAGCAACTATATTTGTAAACATGTTGTCTTTATTCTTACTAGCAAGAGAATTATCAATTATCACATCACTAGTGGGTAAAGGATCTGCAATCCTATCACCCCCAAGCTTAGAGCTTCCCATATCTTCACTTTCAGAGTTGGTACCAAAAAGATTTTCAAGATCATAAGTAGCATTATCATCATTTTCCCAATCACAATAAGTAACATGCATATCATAATCAAAATCATCTTCAATAGTACCTACGGACGTATCATCAAGATGATAATTAAGGCAATAAACTTCACCTTCTTCTTTAAACTTACAATCGTTAGGATAAAAGTTGATGGGAGGAATATGCTCAGGCCAGATTGATACCCATTCTTCTTCTTTCTTGCTCCTCTTCCTCCTCCTCTTCTTTTTCTTCTTCTTAACCTTAGGAGGGAGTGGTTGGAGATGAAGCTTCTCCACATATCCTGGTTTATCATTATAAACAATAGGGGAAACTTGGGAGAAACTCTCCTTTTTATTAGCAGAAATATAAGAGACATTTTTATACTTTGGTAAAGTTCCCTCCTTTCTAATCTTACTTATGTAATCATTTTCATGGCAATTAACAACACAATAGAGATGGCAATTTTGCAAAGTGTTTTTTATTCCTATGGCATTATCATCCAGCCAAGAAGTCTTTTCTGATAACTCTTCACACATCAAAAATAACATAAGCTCATCATAAAGATCAGAGGTGATCATGTTATCACACAACCGGTTAACAGTTATGTTTTGAAAGTTCATGCATTGAAAATTAAAGTGACCCTCTATACGACAAAGTTCACAAGTAAAAGGATAAAGGTCACACAATTCTCTAGCAATTTCATTTAAATCTCTGACCCAAGTGATTGTTCTTTCATGCTTATGTTGCTTACAATACTTCTCTTCTTCAATCATAGGCCTTTCACAAGGTCTATCCACTCCAC
>LR738714.1:627260718-627271126 GCA_902687465.1 Secale cereale
GCCCCTCGCCGGCCGCTGCGTCCTCGTCGTCGCCGTGCGCCACCACGGCCGCCTCTCCGGCTGCCCCTCCGGCCTTCTTCCCCGCCGGCCCCCGGCGCTCCCCTCCGCCGCCCGGCCAGCTCGCCGGCGCACCGCACCGCACCGGCGCGCCCCCTCTCCTTCCCCGCACAGCCGGACCCCGACTCGGCCCTCGCGGTGAGCTCCGCCGCCGCTCGCCCCGCCTCATCTGCTCCCGCACGGGCCGTTGCCCCCGCTCCCTCCTGGCGCGCGCACCGGCGCGCCCGCGTCCCGCCTCCCGCTCCGCCCGGGGCGCTCCTCGCCCGCGCCGGCTCGGACCGGCCGCGCCCGCTCGCCCGCATCCCCGTTCTGGCCGCGGCCTCTTCCCGCCGCCCGTGCCCCCGGCCACTCCGGCCCCGCTCGCCCCCACGGCCGCCGCTGGCCCCTGCTGGGTCGTGCGCGCGCTGCGTTTTGCTTTGGTCGGCCGGACATGTCCGATGCCCAAACGGGCACGCTGGACATTGTCCGGCCTAATCTGTGTCAAACGGGCCCAGTGCCATTTTAGTTAAAAAAAATGTTTAAAGAAAAATAATAATAATAAAATAGATAAATAAAAATAAATAATTAATAATATTAATTAATTAATTAACTAAATTAATTAACTTAATTAATTACTATTTAATTAACCTAATCAATTAACTAAACTAATTAAACTTGTTTAGTTAGTCCTAGTCAATGACATGCGGGACCCACACGTCAATTTGACCTAGTCAACAGACAATTGACCGCTGACATCATGCTGACGTCATGATGACGTCAGCAGGCACTATTCTGGATAATGTTATATTAAATTAATTAATTAAATTCCAGAAATTAATATAAACTTTAGAAAATCATATCTTTTAGAACCGTAACTCGGATGAAAATAATTTATATATGAAAGTTGCTCAGGACGACGAGACGAATCCGAATACGCGGTCCGTTCGTCCGCCACACATCTCTATCATACCGAACACGCAACTTTCCCCCTCCGTTTCATCTGCCCGAAAATGCCTAACACCGAGAATACTTTCCCGGATGTTATTCCTCGTCGTCTGTATCACCGAGCACCGCGTTAGGTCACACGTAGCACCTCGTATTGCCTTGTTATATTTTGTGATGCTATTGTTTGCTCTGTTATTTATTTGTTTCCCCCTTCGTTGCTTATTTTCGGTAGACTCCAATACTGTGATAGACCCCGAGACCATTGATGCTTCGGTGTTCGACTACGGCTACGCTTCCGAAGATTACTTTCACCTGCAGAGCTTCCAGGCAAGCCCCCCCTTTGATCACCAGATATCGCCTACTCCTCTCTCTACTGCTTGCATTAGAGTAGTGTAGCATGTTACTGCTTTCGGTAATCCTATTCTGCTGCATAGCCTGTCATTGTTGCTACCATTGTTGATACTTTACCTGCAATCCTAAATGCTTAGTATAGGATGCTAGTATTCCATCAGTGGCCCTACACCCTTGTCCGTCTGCCCTGCTATTCTATCGGGCCGTAATCACTTGGGGGTGATCACGGGTATATACTACATACATTTTACATGACACATGATGATGGTTCGGATATGGGGGCTGAAGGGGCAGGTGGTTCCACCCAGGTAGTGGTGGGCCTGGGTTCCCGACAGCCCCCTGATGGTTACTTTGTGGCGGAGCGACAGGGCAGGTTGCGACCACCTAGGAGACAGGTGGGCCTGGCCCTGGTCGTCGTCCGCGGTTATTTCATAATAACACGTTAACGGGATCTTGGTATTTGATCTGAGTCTGGCCATTTGGTCTATACGCACTAACCAGCTACGTGGGAATAGTTATGGGTACTCGACGTCGTGGTATCAGCCGAAGCCTTCTTGACGTCAGTGGTTTAGCGGCGCGCGCCGGATTGGACTGGAAGCCTGCTCTGGTATTAGGAGAGGCTAGGTCTGCTTACCGGCCGCGTACGCAACGTGCAGGTGTGCGTTGGGCGATGGGCCCGGACCCCTACGCGCTTAGGACTTAGACCGACGTGCTGACCTCTCTGCTGTGCTTAGGTAGGGCTGCGACGTGTTGATCTTCCGAGGCCGGGCATGACCCTGGAAAGTGTGTCCGGCCAAATGGGATCAAGCGTGCTGGGTTATGTGGTGCACCCCTGCAGGGAAGTTAATCTATTCGAATAGCCGTGTCCCTCGGTAAAAGGACGACCCGGAGTTGTACTCGGACCTCATGACAACTAGAACTGGATACTTAATAAAACACACCCAGACAAGTTCCAGATATAACTCGGTGGTTGCTCTCTCACGGGGTGAAGTGCGGGAGGATCGCCTGGTAGGATTATACTTTACGATGTTACTTGGTGAACTCTTCTGCTACTCAAGACGGAGGCTGCCAGAAGCTTTGATAGTTGTTACTATTCCATCTACTCCCTTCTACTGCTGCAAGATGGAGGCTGCGAGATACGAGGATACATGTTACTTCCATCTATTCTCTTCTACTGCTGCAAGATGGAGGTGGCCAGAAGCGTAGTCTTCGATTGGATTAGCTATCCCCCTCTTATTCTGCTTTCTGCAGTTCAGTCCACATATATTCCCCCTTTACACAGATATCATTGCATATGTAGTGTAGATCCTTGCTTGCGAGTACTTTGGATGAGTACTCACGGTTGCTTTTCTCCCCCTTTTCCCCTCTTGTTCCTTTTTCTCGGATGATGCAACCAAATTGATGGAGTCCAGGAGCCAGAAGATCCCGAGGATGTTTCTACGTGGAGTTCGGCTTCGAGGAGTAGTTAGGAGGTCCCAGGCAGGAGGCCTTGCCTTTTCGATCGTTGTTACTTTTGTGCTAGCCTTCTTAAGGCAAACTTGTTTAACTTATGTCTGTACTCAGATATTATTGCTTCCGCTGACTCTTGTGTTTCCGAGCTTTTGTATTCGAGCCCTCGAGGCCCCTGGCTTGTAATATAAAGCTTGTATTATTTTAATTTGTGTCTAGAGTTGTGTTGTGATATCTTCCAGTGAGTCCTTGATCTTGGTCGTACACATTTGCGTGCATGATTAGTGTACGGTCAAATCGGGGGCGTCACAAGTTGGTATCAGAGCCGACTGCCTGTAGGAATCCCCCTTTCCAACTCCTTGGCCGAAGTTGAGTCTAGTCTTTGAAAAACAAATTCACTAACTTGTTGTGTGGCTTACAGGCCCACATCACCATTGGGTGGTATTAGGATCTTTTACTCCTCGTCTATACTCTGGGACTCTTATCTCTCTTCTATTCGGGATAAATGAATTTTGCTAAATCTAACATTAGGATCTCGTTATCACTTTCACCCGGAGAGCACCTTATGATCGATGATCGTCCGCTGCACCAGAAGACCCTGAAGATACTCTCCGCTGTTAACCCGAGAACTTGTGTTCATCGCCTTTGCAAATCATTATCACCGAAATATCCTTGTGGATATCTGCATGCACTGGTCATTCTCATGATCATTCCTTGTCGCTCTTGTTGTTACAAGATGCCTCGCAATATTCTCCGTTGTCTCGAGAATCCTTTGAGTTTACTGTCTTGCAGCTTTACTTCACATGAAAACCCTTATGGTTATTTCCTCACATTTATCGAGGATCCGTTCTTCTCAATTGACCATGTGTCTCACTAAATTCCTCGGAATACTTTTTGATCTTTCGAAAATTTTCTGCAGCCAGTTACTCTTGAAATTCTTACCTGCTTGGATTATGGTTAATTCCATATGACTAGTAGTCTTCGTTAATATCCTTTGCCTTAGCCCTTTTGATCCTATTGATTCAATATGTGCGTATGCACGCAGTCATCAGGATATCCTTTATAAAATTATCTTTCCGACTCAGACGTCATTCCGGACATGAGTTGGTTCTCGACAATTCAAACCTTTATTGATTGTCCAACTAAGTGTATTCAACTTATCCATCCTTGATCAGAGCGTTTGCTTTTGATATCTTGTTTCGGAAAACATAATTCCTTTGCATTTGGTTGAATTAGTCAGTTGTTTTTATGATGTGATCTCCTTTAATTATTTCGTCTTCTAGTTGAGTATCGATACTCACACCTGATTCGTTGCGGTCTGCCAGATCCTTTTGTGGATTATTATCCGACCGTTCCGACATATCAAAACCTTGAGTTCCTCCCCTGATACATAATGCCTTTGGTAAATTGTATTCTCTGCTTGGCCAACCTTGCTCTGCTTTCGAGCTTGAGCATTCACTTTGAAACTTGTGATATATATTACTAAGAAGCTCGATGGGTTGAACCTATACTTTCCCCTAATTCGTGAGAACCCGAAAGTTTTCACAAGTCATAACCTTCCGGTGTTGTACCAGATAAAATTCCAACACTACAGTTTTATCAAAGCGAGAGGTGAATGAAAGGATATGCATTAAAGAAGTGGGAGTCGACCTTGAACTTGTGTTCATGCCCTTGTAAATGATGTAGACCGTCTCGGAAGCTTCTTGCAAAATGGTTATCCAGTTGTATGATTCTTTCGGTATTCTTCGATTGATTCCTTACAGTTATGGTTCCGACCATGCTGTCCTTATCTGATATATCTAATGGGAATCCATTCCAGGCCTCGTCAATTTTTGACAAGGTTAAAGCATCTACTGTCATAGGTCAATGGCCTAGTTCAACTTCTATTGTGTTCTACCTTCGAGTTTTGCCCCCTGGTATCTCGAGGATACCATGCCTTTGCACTTCATCTTACTAACTTTGTTGACGTAATACTTTTCCTCGTCGTAATCACTCTACGAGTTCAAGGTTGCCGTCAACCGAGGACACCGTTTAGTAAATCAATTCCGCTCGAAAAATTCAACACCCCTAGTAGATGTTACTGGGCAATTTTTAAACTCAATCTAGTTTATTCCTAGACTATCGGGTACATCCCTTGTCTAGCTATGTTTGGCTGTGCTACCTCATCCTTCTTTGGTGCACGAATTCTTCAGTGTGTGAGCACGACTTAAGTCGAGCTTTCATCATCATGTTGCTTGTCTTGAGAGGCAACTTTGATTCCGAGCTTGCATCTTATATATCGATCCTATAACTTGCCACTTCGTCATTCCCTTGCTTGTTGCAATTGTTGTTTGATTGCCTCCTCTTGAAACCCTCCCGACAAATGTGTCGGTTCACCTTCAACACTTTGACTTCTTCTGAGATGTCAACTGTGTTCGTGATGAGAAATACCCTCCTTGCCCTCGATGATTTATATTATCATCGACAACACCCTTGACTTCCTTTCATCGCGAACTTGTCCACCTTATGAATACAACTTGCTCTCCAGCAAGTGTTGTGTTCTGCCTTGAAGTATTACTGTCCTTTATGTCAAGAATGTTGTGGTGATTGCTCCACTTCTTAGAATTTCTTAGTATGAAGATACTTCTCATCATCACCATTCTTCCTTGGTCCCCGTGTTGTTTTTAACCGGGATACCAATATGCTACCAATGCTGCTGGAGTTATGTACTTCTAGCAACCCTATTGCTTTGAAGTTAACGATCGACAGTTCGTTCTTAGACTGTTGGATATTGAATCATCACTCTAACACTGATCTTGCTGCCTAAGGTCATATTTCGGGCACACCTTTCTACTAATGATTAATGATGTATGTTTTCCTCGAGCATACAGCATTATATCATTTGAATTGACGAGTGTCATCTTCTTGTTCACATTATTGCGGAAGTCCATTTGTTTGGAATTCTCGGTGAATTGTCGCTGAGCCCATCAGCCACCTCCTCATCCTCTTCTTGGTTTAATGATGAACTATTGTTTCGGGAACCTACTCCCATAGTTCGTTTCTCGAGAATCTTGCAATGTCAATTCATCGATTTGTGTTGCACCCTTTCTTCTCGAACCTCGTGAGTCTGAGGTATCATGACACCAATCAGATCTGAATCTCGGTCAGATATGATGGTTGGGGCCACTTTCCAGGAGTTATAGTGTTGGTCCTTTGATGACCCGGTAATATGATGTCATGCCCAGCACCCCTGGCTGGAGGAGCCATCATTATATTTTCTCTTGCAAGGATAACTGTTCTTCCAGGAGGAAATTGTAAGACTTATTTAATAACTTGCTCATGATGGATCATTTGTGTATCCAAAGTCTGGCCCTTGCCTGAAACACCATATCATTGTACCCTGAAGCATGTTTATGATACCCCGCGCATCAGTAAGAACATTGGTGGCGCGATGCTAAATGTTTCTTGGTCAGTTATCCAAACACCGTTGTATGGGTAACGTCTTGATTAATCCTTGCCTCTTTAGCTGAATGGTTGGGTACTTGCTCTCCTAACCTGTATGCCATGTTCTGCTTGTTCATGGGAAGGATATACTCCTAATAATTGTGTGTAATCACAATTTTCCTTTCCATTTGTTTGTTTAACCTTTCTTTGATCTACATATAATCTAAGCAGTAATATTTTTCTGCTTATGTAAACACCTTGGTGTACAACTCTGTCAGTAAGACCTTGATTCCATTGATGATAACGTCCCGGTACTGCCGCTGGACGAGAACTTTGCCTATTGGTCCGCCTCGTTTCAACGAGCGGAAAAATTGGTTCTCTTCGATCCCCGTCCTTGGTTCCGACATTGTTGCCGACATAGCTGACAAGCTATCCACTGACATGCCTCCCTGTCGAGGCTGTGCAAGGTGTCACCACCCTTCCTACTCTTAACCCACATGGTGGGCCCATTACCCACAGGTCCACTGGATCGAAACCTGACTCTTATTTACAACCCGGATTCTAAAGTATCCTTTGCACTTGGCTTCGTATATGATTCACGAGCTGAATTCTACTATGTTTCATCCTGGTATCAAACACCATGTTATTCACATTGTTCAAGCCCCATTCCAGCTTCTGTCTAGGCATCGAATGATTGCCTACCCATTTGAAACTTTGGTACCATCGTATAGTGCACTCAATGAATTCATCGAAATACTACTCGTAGGGTACTTCGTATATCACTTTCTGAATTCGCCGTCGTATGCACAGACTTCGTGGAGATACGTTCCTCCAAAGTTTTTCCCCCTGGTCACGTTCGTAGGACGATGGAGATCCCGAAGAAAGGATGACGACTTGATCACAATGACTTGAAGCAGAGAAATGAAGACATCAACGAAAGGAGCCAACCTCTTCGAGAAGGGCAACCAAGACCAAGAAGACCCGTTAAAATTTCGCAACCAGAACTTTCTCCCTTACTACACTGCTTAAATCTCGGGACGAGATTTCTTGTAGTGGAGGAGAATTGTGACGCCCGGATAATCAAGCTACAGTAACCACACACTAATGATGCCACGTCACCACTGTTACTGTTGGTAATCTCTCGTTAATCCAAATCCTGTTCAAATTCAAATTAAAATAATACAAGCTTTATATTACAAGCCAGGGGCCTCGAGGGCTCGAATACAAAAGCTCGGAAACACAAGAGTCAGCGGAAGCAATAATATCTGAGTACAGACATAAGTTAAACAAGTTTGCCTTAAGAAGGCTAGCACAAAAGTAACAACGATCGAAAAGGCAAGGCCTCCTGCCTGGGACCTCCTAACTACTCCTCGAAGCCGAACTCCACGTAGAAACATCCTCGGGATCTTCTGGCTCCTGGACTCCATCAATCTGGTTGCATCATCCGAGAAAAAGGAACAAGAGGGGAAAAGGGGGAGAAAAGCAACCGTGAGTACTCATCCAAAGTACTCGCAAGCAAGGATCTACACTACATATGCAATGATATCTGTGTAAAGGGGGAATATATGTGGACTGAACTGCAGAAAGCAGAATAAGAGGGGGATAGCTAATCCAATCGAAGACTACGCTTCTGGCCACCTCCATCTTGCAGCAGTAGAAGAGAATAGATGGAAGTAACATGTATCCTCGTATCTCGCAGCCTCCATCTTGCAGCAGTAGAAGGGAGTAGATGGAATAGTAACAACTATCAAAGCTTCTGGCAGCCTCCGTCTTGAGTAGCAGAAGAGTTCACCAAGTAACATCGTAAAGTATAATCCTACCCGGCGATCCTCCCGCACTTCACCCCGTGAGAGAGCAACCACCGAGTTATATCTGGAACTTGTCTGGGTGTGTTTTATTAAGTATCCAGTTCTAGTTGTCATGAGGTCCGAGTACAACTCCGGGTCGTCCTTTTACCGAGGGACACGGCTATTCGAATAGATTAACTTCCCTGCAGGGGTGCACCACATAACCCAGCACGCTTGATCCCATTTGGCCGGACACACTTTCTAGGGTCATGCCCGGCCTCGGAAGATCAACACGTCGCAGCCCTACCTAAGCACAGCAGAGAGGTCAGCACGTCGGTCTAAGTCCTAAGCGCGTAGGGGTCCGGGCCCATCGCCCAACGCACACCTGCACGTTGCGTACGCGGCCGGTAAGCAGACCTAGCCTCTCCTAATACCAGAGCAGGCTTCCAGTCCAATCCGGCGCGCGCCGCTAAACCACTGACGTCAAGAAGGCTTCGGCTGATACCACGACGTCGAGTACCCATAACTATTCCCACGTAGCTGGTTAGTGCGTATAGACCAAATGGCCAGACTCAGATCAAATACCAAGATCCCGTTAACGTGTTATTATGAAATAACCGCGGACGACGACCAGGGCCAGGCCCACCTGTCTCCTAGGTGGTCGCAACCTGCCCTGTCGCTCCGCCACAAAGTAACCATCAGGGGGCTGTCGGGAACCCAGGCCCACCACTACCTGGGTGGAACCACCTGCCCCTTCAGCCCCCATATCCGAACCATCATCATGTGTCATGTAAAATGTATGTAGTATATACCCGTGATCACCCCCAAGTGATCACGGCCCGATAGAATAGCAGGGCAGACGGACAAGGGTGTAGGGCCACTGATGGAATACTAGCATCCTATACTAAGCATTTAGGATTGCAGGTAAAGTATCAACAATGGTAGCAACAATGACAGGCTATGCAGCAGAATAGGATTACCGAAAGCAGTAACATGCTACACTACTCTAATGCAAGCAGTAGAGAGAGGAGTAGGCGATATCTGGTGATCAAAGGGGGGGCTTGCCTGGAAGCTCTGCAGGTGAAAGTAATCTTCGGAAGCGTAGCCGTAGTCGAACACCGAAGCATCAATGGTCTCGGGGTCTATCACAGTATTGGAGTCTACCGAAAATAAGCAACGAAGGGGGAAACAAATAAATAACAGAGCAAACAATAGCATCACAAAATATAACAAGGCAATACGAGGTGCTACGTGTGACCTAACGCGGTGCTCGGTGATACAGACGACGAGGAATAACATCCGGGAAAGTATTCCCGGTGTTAGGCATTTTCGGGCAGATGAAACGGAGGGGGAAAGTTGCGTGTTCGGTATGATAGAGATGTGTGGCGGACGAACGGACCGCGTATTCGGATTCGTCTCGTCGTTCTGAGCAACTTTCATATATAAATTATTTTCATTCGAGTTACGGTTTAAAAGATATGATTTTCTAAAGTTTATATTAATTTCTGGAATTTAATTAATTAATTTAATATAACATTATCCAGAATAGTGCCTGCTGACGTCATCATGACGTCAGCATGATGTCAGCGGTCAATTGTCTGTTGACTAGGTCAAATTGACGTGTGGGTCCCGCATGTCATTGACTAGGACTAACTAAACAAGTTTAATTAGTTTAGTTAATTGATTAGGTTAATTAAACAGTATTTAATTAAGTTAATTAATTTAGTTAATTAATTAATTAATATTATTAATTATTTATTTTTATTTATCTATTTTATTATTATTATTTTTCTTTAAACATTTTTTTTAACTAAAATGGCACTGGGCCCGTTTGACAGAGATTAGGCCGGACAATGTCCAGCGTGCCCGTTTGGGCATCGGACATGTCCGGCCGACCAAAGCAAAACGCAGCGCGCGCACGACCCAGCAGGGGCCAGCGGCGGCCGTGGGGGCGAGCGGGGTCGGAGTGGCCGGGGGCACGGGCGGCGGGAAGAGGCCGCGGCCAGAACGGGGATGCGGGCGAGCGGGCGCGGCCGGTCCGAGCCGGCGCGGGCGAGGAGCGCCCCGGGCGGAGCGGGAGGCGGGACGCGGGCGCGCCGGTGCGCGCGCCAGGAGGGAGCGGGGGCAACGGCCCGTGCGGGAGCAGATGAGGCGGGGCGAGCGGCGGCGGAGCTCACCGCGAGGGCCGAGTCGGGGTCCGGCTGTGCGGGGAAGGAGAGGAGGCGCGCCGGTGCGGTGCGGTGCGCCGGCGAGCTGGCCGGGCGGCGGAGGGGAGCGCCGGGGGCCGGCGGGGAAGAAGGCCGGAGGGGCAGCCGGAGAGGCGGCCGTGGTGGCGCACGGCGACGACGAGGACGCAGCGGCCGGCGAGGGGCGTTCGAGGGCGGGGGGATCGATCCCGATCCAGATCGGATCGGGCG
>LR738714.1:627271985-627390594 GCA_902687465.1 Secale cereale
GGGGGGGGGTTCTTTCCTTTTCTTTTGTTTCTATTTATCTTCTGTTTTGTTTTTATTAAATATGCAACTAGTTCCTAAATTAGTTTTAATATTTAACCCACTGCCACATTTAATTTTTACAGCTAAATAAAATAGTTTAATATTTTATTGTTTATAAAAGGAATTCAAATAATTGTTTAGCTGTTGTTTTAACTATTTTGGTGCACCTAAACACTTTACAAAATTGTGGTCTCAACATGACAAATACCCAGAGAATATTTGCCACACTTGGAACATTTTTGTTTCATGTTTGACAAGTTTAAATTTTGACTTTAATTTGAATTTGAATTTGAACAGGATTTGGATTAACGAGAGATTACCAACAGTAACAGTGGTGACGTGGCATCATTAGTGTGTGGTTACTGTAGCTTGATTATCCGGGCGTCACAATTGGGCGTCACAGTCTCTCTCAAGCAACCCTGCAACTAAGATACAAGAAGTCTCTTGTGTCCCCAACACACCTAATACACTTGTTAGATGTATAGGTGCACTAGTTCGGCGAAGAGATGTTAAATGGCAATTGATATGGATGGCAAAACAAAGTAATATAAATCTGTAATAAAAAGTGCAGCAAGCAAACAAGTGGTAAACGTGAGCACAAATGGTATTGCAATGGTGGAAACAAGGCCTAGGGTTCATACTTTCACTAGTGGCAACTCCCAACAACATTAACATAATCGAATCACATGATATTTCCCATAAAACATGCAAAGGGGACGCACTCGGAGGTCATTCCTTCGTGGTCAAGAGAGGACGAGAATTATGCAGGGCTACAAAAGCACACCTCAAAGTTCGTAGTTCTCAATCTAAGGATTTCCCAATGTCACCGCGGCCATCCAAAGAGAGTCCCACAATCACCACAACATATCTAAAGGATAGTCAAAGACAAGGACCAAGAGACTCTCAATCTTCAATCAACACACATGAGAGGAAATCACTCATGAAAATACTTTTCTAATCCATGTCCAATAGACCGCTGTCACCTTGGTCTCGGGGATTATACTCGATAAAGACAAGTGAGTACATCAATCCAATACATAGAGGAAGGGGAAACATCATGGGATCACCCTAGATTAACATAGCCTATGATCACAACGAAGATCACATCATGGGAGAGAGAATTGACCACATAGCTACTGGTAAGAACCTCAGCCCCGAGGAGGAACTACTCCCGCATCATGGAGGGAGGAAGCAACGTTGATGGAGATGAATCCGGGGGCACTTCCCCGTCCCGGCAGGGTGCCGGCGCAGGAATTCTGGTCCCCCGAAGCTTGATGGCGATGGCGGCGGAGATCGGAATCGCGTCTGGAGAAAAGGGGTCTGGAATCAGGGTTTCCGCGACACGGTGTAAATATATGCCAAAGGGGGGCATCAGAGGGGGTCAGGGGTGCCCAGGCGCCCCCCCGGCGCAGCCAGGGGGGCCGCGTGGGCAGGCCGCCTGGAGCCCCTGTGGGTCCCCTCCGGCCCTACTTTGGCCGCATGGAAGCTTCCGGAACGCTGATTTTTTATATAATTTTTCTGGATTTTTTCTGGCAGTTCTCGTAATGTGAAAACCTGAAATACAAAAATAGCCGAAAACAGAAACTGGCACTGGGGTGCACTGAGTTAATAGGTTAGTCCAAATATGATCAAAAGTGTATGGAAGTGTATAAATAACATAGCAATATCACCCAAAAGAGGCATGGAGCAAGCAGAAATTATAGATACGTTTTGAACGTATCACTGGCAGAGTGGCGAAGTGGGCCATTGAGCTTAGCCCACATGAATTGAAGTATGTGCCACGCACCACTATCAAACCCCAAGCATTGGTGGATTTCATCAACGATTGGATAGAACTGCAAGCACCAGAGGAGCCAGATCTTACCTACTGGACGATTCATTTTGACGGTTCAAGGCAGTTAGAAGGCTCGAGGGATGGAGTTGTGTTAACTTCCCCGCGAGGTGACAAGTTCTGTTATGTCCTCCGTCTAATGTTTCCTTGTACTAACAATGCAGCAGAATATGAGGCATTGCTTCATGGCCTACGGATGGCTAAGGAGATGAACTTGAGCAGGGTCAAGTGTTTTGGTGATTCAGATTTAGTGGCACAGCAAGTATCCGGCAAGTGGGATTCAAAAGACCCTCTCATGGCAGCTTACAGACGAGAAGTTGAAGCAGTCGCAGGATATTTCAAAGGGTATCGGGTGGATCATATAGACCGGCGAAGGAATGAAGCGGCCGATGCTCTGAGCCAGCTGGGTTCTCAACGTAAACCGGTACCACCGAATAATTTTTTGGATGAGCTGCACAGTCCATCAGTTCAGGTACCATCGGAGGAAGATCTGGCCGTTCCTGATCCGGAGGCGCAGCTAGTTGCAGCACTTCATGTTATTCCGGATTGGACGCTCCCATACTTGGCATATCTAAGCCGTGGGGAGTTGCCGGACGACGAGATCGAAGCAAGACAGATAATCCGGCGCTCCAAGTCCATGACAATTGCAAACGGAGAACTTCACCATCGCAGTGTTTCTGGAGCATTTCAGCGGTGTGTGTCATCTGAGGAAGGTTGTGATATCCTTCGTGAGATCCATGAAGGGGATTGTGGTCATCATGCCGGTTCAAAATCCTTGGTGGCTAAAGCTTTTCGACATGGGTTCTATTGGCTGACAGCCCATGCTGATGCAGCGGATCTAGTCCGGAGGTGCGATGCTTGTCAGAAATTTTCACGACGTGCTGTTGTTCCGGCACAGGAGCTCCGGATGATACCGATTACGTGGCCGTTTGCGACTTGGGGGCTTGATATGGTTGGGACCTTCAAACGATCCTAAGATCAAAAAACTCATCTGCTGGTGGCTGTGGATAAGTTTACAAAATGGATTGAAGTAGAGCCTGTGAGCAAGTGTGATGCGGCAACATCGGTTAAATTCATCAAAAAGGTAATTTTCCGGTTTGGCTTTCCACACAACATCATCACGGACAACGGCACCAATTTATCTAAAGGAGAGATGGAAGAGTTTTGTCAACGGGAGCATATTCGCCTAGATGTGTCTACTGTAGCTCACCCTCAATCCAATGGTCAAGCTGAAAGGGCTAATCAGGAGATTTTGCGAGGTATCAAGCCCCGGCTAATGACTCCCTTGCAAAGAACACCAGGGTGCTGGGTTGAGGATTTACCTTCTGTCCTCTGGAGCATCAATACTACGCCAAACCGGTCCACGAGTTATACACCTTTCTTCATGGTGTATGGTGCTGAAGCGGTCCTTCCAAGTGATATCCGTCATGATTCACCACGGGTGACGACTTATGTTGAAGCGGCCAATGAGCAGGCAAGACAGGATAGTTTGGACCGGCTAGATGAAGAGCGTGACATAGCAGCAGCACGATCCGCGATTTATCAACAGGACTTGCACAGATATCACAGCCGCCGGATCAAAACCATGACGTTCCAGGAGGGGGATTTGGTACTCCGGCTCATCCAAGATCAAACAGATATGCACAAGCTATCCCCGCCTTGGGAAGGGCCCTTTGTGGTCAGCAAGAATCTACACAACGGTTCATATTACCTAGTGGACGTTCGAGAACACAAGGACTCACGGACATCGGAGGAAGAGACAAAGAGGCCGTGGAACATCGCCCTCTTGCGGCCCTACTATACCTGAGCCATGAGCTCTGCTGTATCCTATGTATATATTATGATTAATGAATAAACCGGCACCCTCGATAAACCGGGGGATCAACTTTTTTTCTAATATAAATGTCTTATGGTGATATCCATCTAAAGTTTATTTCTCTTACTACATATCATTTTCATTAAGAAAATAAGATGCTTTGATCAGTCTATCTGGTTATGCAGGACAACTCCCATATAGGTGCTCTGCCTCTGTGATCACTAAAGGGCTTCCTGTTCAAACATAGGTCGTATTCGAACCAAAGAGAACATAGCCATTCCTGTTCAAACATAGGTCGTATTCGAACCAAAGAGAACATAGCAAAGGCCACTAGGGGGCTACGGATCGTATTCGAATCCTAGCTTAGCCCCTATGGTCCGGTTTGTATGATCGTGTTCGAATCATAAGCTCCTTGGATCGTATTCGAATCCATTGCTTGGCTAAAATTTCAAGGCCACTAGGGGGCTACGGATCGTATTCGAATCCTAGCTTAGCCCCTATGGTCCGGTTTGTATGATCGTATTCGAATCATAAAGCTCCTTGGATCGTATTTGAATCCATTGCTTGGCTAAAATTTCAAGGCCACTAGGGGGCTACGGATCGTATTCGAATCCTAGCTTAGCCCCTATGGTCCGGTTTGTACGATCGTATTCGAATCATAAACTCCTTGGATCGTATTCGAATCCATTGCTTGGCTAAAATTTCGCGATCACTAGGGGGCTACGGATCGTATTCGAATCCTAGCTTAGCCCCTGGTGATCCGGTTTACTGATCGTATTCGAATCAGAAGTCTCGATTTGGAGCCTGGCAGCTCGCAAAAAGCCTCGACTACATGGTTTTATTTGCAAACCTGTGTTTTCTGTATTTGTGTTCTATGGTTCTTTGATCCGGAGTGGGACAACTTCAAAGTTGACCACATATCTTCAAAAGTCTGGACACAGAGATCCAGCATTATTTAAACCGGTAGCTTCTGTAAACCCGAAATTATTATTGGGTCTATCCCAAAGGCTCCCTCAGAAAACTGCAAAGTTCGTCGGATTAAGGATATCACGCATACTTAATCCAAGGTATGAAATTCTTTTCGGTATAACGCAGACATTCATTTGATATATATGAGAACGATTTAATCGGTCCGGCGGTAAAACCGCTAGGACATCTTTCTAATGTTGCCTATGCAGATACAGACAGTATGAAAGATAAAACCATAGCAGGCAAAGAATTTAAACTGGCAGACGCCAAAGCAAAAGTTGGAACATCCGGATCAAAACAACAATGTTTCGAGCTATCCTATTACAAGGCATCACAAGCCTGAATGGATTAAAGTTTTTTCTCGACAAACAGATTACAACAGCTATAAAGTTAAACTATGCGGCCTATGCTTCCTCCTGCTGCGACGGTTGAGGATCGACTTGTTCCGGAGCTTCTTCATCTTCCTGAAGCGGCTGAAAGTCAGGGACGCACCTATCGATTTTTGTTAAAGCACGGAAGTACATCTCTTCCGTAATAAGACCAGACGGATCAACATCTGGGGCGAAAGTGTGGGGGCGCACTGGTAGGATTAGATTTACGGTATCATAAACCGGTCGATCCACCCGCTCATTCTGTAAATCATACGCCGGATGATACCTGGTCAAGTCTGATTCAACAGCAAGTTTGCTAGCAAGAGGATGCATTTCCTTCGTCAAAGCATGAAGGTCTTTTCCAGTGAAGGCCGACCCATCTTCTTTGGTGCTGGGATACCCGTTCAGAGCTTCTTCCGGATCGAAGTCTGGAACCCACGCTTTGGCTCTGGTGAGCGATACAAGAGAACCGGCTCGGGCAGCAGACTTCTTCACCTCTTCCAAGCGTGCAGGCAAGATAGACAACTTCTCCAGAGTGCCTTGGATAGTGGTGGGAGCCGGTTTATTGAAAGACATTGCACTTATAATCCTCTGAGTGTCGGAATACAGCTGCTTAACAAGAGTATAAGAGGTCTTGAGTTTCTTCCGGAGATCATCCCCAAGATGGGTGACGCGCCGTCCTGCATATGGTTATCACAATTAAACCGGAACGGATTAAAGGTTGCAGAAATGAAAGCATGTGCAGGTTAAGTATTTACCGAAGACGGCAGAAGTCATAAGTTCTATTTGCCGCTTTAAACCGGTCAACTCATGTGTCACCGGATTAATAGCTTCCTCAGCGTCCTTTGCTCTCTTTTCAAGAGCATTTTTCTACACTTCCCAAGTTGCCCGTTCCGATTCAAAATATTTCTTCAATTGCTCAGCAGTGGTTAAGCTCAGCGCCAGATCTTTTTTGGCCTTAGCAGCAGCAGATTCAGTTTCAGAAAGTCTATTCCGGAGCTCAGTTATCTCTTCAGCTCTCCGGGTCAAATCAGCCTGCAAAGGAAATCAAGTGGAATAAATGACAGTTCAGACAAGTCTCAAGCACATAACCAAGTTATCCACTTGACACTTAGGGGCTAATGACCAATTGAAGTAGCAAAGGAAGACAACTACAGATAAAGTCTCAAGCACACAAACAAGTTGTCTACTTGACACTTGGGGGCTAATGGGCAGTTGAAACATCGAAAGAAAGATTCAGACAAGTCCCAGGCACATAAAACGAGTTATGCCCCTGGCACTTGGGGGCTAATGTAAGATTATTTGCTCTCAGTTGGAAGTACCAGTTCACCTTTTAACATAGCTAAACCGGAACTTGGGGGCTACCATGATATAGACAGAAATACAACAAAGGCAAAAGCAAAAGACAAGTGAGATACCTCGTATTTGTCCTTCATCATGTTGACTAAGCCCGCTTCATAATTCCGACTAGTATGAAGCCGGTTAAAATACCCGGAATAAAGCTCCTGGGCACTCAACTCGGCGAAACTAGACAAGTCTGTACTCCATTTTCCCTTCTCTTGCTGGAGTTTCTCCGCTTTAGCAGTATGCTTAGCTAAAACAACGGGCTCAACAGGATCGGTATAACCTGTACCGGTTATTTGAATTTCCGGAGAGGCAGCATCGACCGGTTGTGGAGTGGCAGTATGAACCGGACTAGCGGGAGCCGGGCTAGTCCGAGGAGGGTTGGCCCGGGCAGGACTCGCCGGTTCATGAACAACTTCAGTGTTGGGATTTTCAGGAGCAGTGGCATAAGTATGATCCATAGGAGAGGGATCGTCAAGCTGAACTGTAGGCTCATTTGCCGGAGGGATGACTGTATCCGGATCAGCCGCCAGATCATCAGTGACAGTCTCAGCAGCTGTTTTGCTGGCCTTTGCCCTTTTGCTAGGCTTAGGCTTGCTGAAAGGAGTTAGAAAAGAAATCAGAGTCGCAAAAGCAAATACAAAGATAAACCGGATGAAATAAAGGACTTACCCAGGGACAGTCTTCAGAGTTGGGACTTGTGTGGCAGTGGATTCGCCAGAAGAAGATAAAGGAGTCTCCTGATAATTAGGGTTAGACAGTTTAAGTGGTTTGCGTATAAGTCCAGCCTTGGGATGAAGAAGAGTTGGGGAAAGTAAAACCTCAGAGCGGCGCCTCCGGGCCGGAGTAAGAGATATTCCGGAAGACTCGACTACAAGGCCACTATGGCGTGTAGCCCGGCGAGCTTCATGTTGCTGCTTCTTCAAAAGAAAATTGGGGTCCAGTTGAGCGTAAGGATGAGAAAACTGATATTTCCGGACTACCCGACGAATTTTTGGTGGAGGTGGTTCTGAATCTGAAGAAAGAGCGATATTTCCCCTTCAGCCAAATCCTACGAAAAGACACTATTAACATAAACTGGGATAAAAGAATAATGAAGTATATCAGGATTGATTCATACCTTAGAGTCTGGATCATCTTCTTCGGCATGTGAACCGGAGCCAGCAGGCGCCTTTTTCTTCTTAACAGCATAGGTCTTCCGGCGCGGCTGTTTGCCTGACTTGTCCTGAGGTTTCCTTTTCCAGAAGGGATCATCGGCCTGTGCAAAAGATGAGAGATAAATGGAAGATAATTTAAATGAACGGATTAGAAACAAGCAGTAGAGATGTTGAGCCAATCCGGTTTGGCTACATTCTTCCAAGGAGATGTTGAGCATCTTCTTAGCAGATTCAGTAACTTCCTTCTCAGGAAGCATGATGTCGGTATGGCGTTGAGGATCGTCCGGCTTACCGGTATATTGACACATCAAACGGGAGCGCCGGCTCAGAGGAAGGATGCTCCAAGTGAGCCAACAACGAACGAAGTCAACTCCAGTCAATCCGTTTGCCATAAAAGCTTTGAGTTTTGCAAGCTGAGAGGCAAACCGGGGCCGGTCTGAGGAGCTAAGACGCTGTGGCAGCGGATGATCTTCAGGAAGGCGATGTTCGCGATAACCCGGCAGTGGGTTCTCCCCTTCAGGCGAAGTATCTTGGCAATAGAACCATTAATTGTTCCAATCCTTTGGGTGAGTATGGAGAGCAGCGTGAGGAAAGACTGCATCTCTTCTCTTTTGAATGCTAACCCCACCAAGTTCTTGATGAGGTCTGCCAGTAAACTCAGTTCGCCGGTTCAAAAGAAAGAAATCCCGGAACAAGTCGACTGATGGCTCCTCTTGAAGATACACCTTGGAGAAAACTTGGAAATTGCAGATGTTTGATATTGAATTTGGACCTATGTCCCGAGGATGAAGTTGAAAAGCGGCAAGCACGTCCCGGAAGAACTTTGAACCGGGAGGGCTAAAGCCCCGGGTCATATGATCAAAGAAAACGATTACTTCTCCCTCTTTGGGAGTAGGGGGGCATTCATTTCCGGGGGCCCGCCATTTCAGAACTGCTCGAGGACCCAGAATGCCAATTGAAGTAGCTTTAACTAAATCCTCTTCAGTGATGATGGAAGGAACCCAGCCGCAAGAAACGAACTGTTTGGCAGACATATTAGCAGAAGGAAAGTGCTGAAAAGGTGAAGTATAAAATCCGGATTATTTAAGTACAGAGGCATAAACCGGATCATATATGCAAGATCGCATCGACGGTTTAGACAAGGGACTAATGGCATTACTAACCCGGAAGTAAGCAGGAAACGAGCTACTACCGGTTTATGACAAAAAAAAGAAAGAAGCTAAACCGTCGTGTTCAATGTTGATGCGTTGCAGAAGCAATGTATGACCGACTAAACCGGCGAGTATCTTATAGATCTATGAGGGTGAAGAAACATGTTTCTACAAGAAGCTAAGGTAAAACAGATCTGAGCGGTAAGAAAAAGAGAAAACTTACGCAGGTCTATTACAGAAGAACTACGGGGGTCTTATACAGAGCGGATGAATCTAAGGATTGAATCTAATGCCAAAATCTAAGCATAAGGCAGCGGAGCGGAAGCAAGTTTCGAAGATAAATCCAAGGTTAAAATTACTACGGGCATGGTGTATAGGATGAACAGCCGAAGCTTTTGAGGTCTAATGGCGGAGGCATAGAAGAACCCTAAGCTACAGATCTACGGCGAGGGAAAAAGAAGTACCTGAGACAGAAAGAAACGACGGGCGGCGAGTTATCTGGTCGCGTTCAGGTTGATGCAGCGGCCGGACTTGCTGGCGACGACGAGCTCGACGGACGACGGCGGAAGCTCGGGTGCGGAGATGGAGGAAGAAGAAGCAGAAGGGGAAAGAGATGGGTCTCAGCGGTATTTATAGGCCGTGGAGAGATGAAACGGTAAGCGCGGGATTTGAGGAAGAAAGAGATTGGATAAAGATTCCCTGTCGCCTCGATTCTCGGGATGGCCTTCAAAGCGAAGATAATAAACGGCTGTGCGCGATAAATGTGGAAGTGATGTCACGATCAAATCAAGTGATTTCTAGGGATGACGTCATCGCCGGTTTACAAAAACTGAGAAGATACAAGAAAGAAGATTATGCAAGACTGAGAAGACTGATATGAACAAGTTCAAATCATTATGGGGCCTAATGTCAGGGATATTATTAGCAGGTGTAAACCGGCTGGAGTAAACCGGATTGTGATGAAATAGTTATATAATTAGCAGGTTACGGCCCATGAAGGCTTAGGGCCCATGTGTAGAGTTACGGTTTGTAAACCGTCTTATCATGTAACTTGATAGACAAGGAAGAAAGAGCAGAGACCGAGGCGGACACAAATATGAGCCGGCCTCGGGACTCTGTAAACCGGACCGGGCGTCGCCTCTATATAAAGGGACGACCCGGCGACGGTTCAAGGACAAGCAACAACCCGTCGAGACGCAGGCAAGCAATCAGCTCCCTGTTCATCGACGTCCAAGCAATACAAAACCAAACTAGACGTAGGCTTTTACCTTCATCGAAGGGGCCGAACTAGTATAAACCCTCTGTGTCCTTTGTGTGCTTTTAACCCCTTCAAGCTAACCCGTGCGATGGTTCCTCAACTAAGTCTGTTAAACCGGACATCTGCCGTGCTAATTCCACGACAGAGGGAGTATTATTAATGATGTTTTGGATGTTTAATGGGCTTTGTCATACACTTTTATATTATTTTTGGGACTAACCTACTAACCCAAAGGCCGAGTCCAGATTGCTGTTTTTTTGCCTGTTTCAGGGTTTTACACAAAAGGGATATCAAACGGAGTCCAGACGGAATGAAACCTTCGGGAGAGATATTTTTGGAGAAAATCACGCATGGGAGACTTGAGAACCACGGAGTAGGGCTTACATGGTGCCCACGAGGGTGGGGGCGCGCCCCCTATAAGGCGCGCCCCCTGCCTCGTGGGCCCCACGTTTGGCCCCCGGTGCCATCCTTCCTCCTATATATGCCTACGTACCCCGAAACCATGAGAACAACAGAGAAAACCCTAGTTCCACTGCCATAACCTTCTGTTCCCGTGAGATCCCATCTTGGGGCCTGTTCCGGAGCTCCGTCGAAGGGGGGGATCTTCCATGGAGTGCTTCCACATCATCATTATCGTCTCACCATGAGTTGTGAGTAGTTTACTACAGACCTTCGGGTCCATAGCTAGTATCTAGATGGCTTCTTCTATCTCTTTAGATCTCAATACAAAGTTCTCCTCGGTCTTCGAGGAGATCTATTGGATGTAATCTTTTTTTGCGGTGTGTTTGTCGAGATCCGATGAATTGTGGGTTTATGATCAAGATTATCTATAAGAAATATTTGGTTCTTCTCTGAACTCTTTATGTGTGATTATAATATCCTTGCAAGTCTCTTCGAATTATTGGTTTGGTTTGGCCTACTAGATCTATAGTTCTTGCAATGGGAGAAGTGCTTGGCTTTGGGTTCAATCTTGCGGTGTCCTTTCCCAGTGACAGTAGGGGTAGCAAGGCACGTGTTGTATTGTTGCCATCGAGGATAAAAAGATGGGGTTTATATCATATTGCTTGAGTTTATCCCTCTACATCATGTCATCTTGCTTAAGGCGTTACTCTGTTCTTATGAACTCAATACACTAGATGCATGTTGGATAGCGGTCGATGTGTGGAGTAATAGTAGTAGATGCAGAATCGTTTCGGTTTACTTGTCTCGGACGTGATGCCTATATATAACGATCATGCCTGGATAGTCTCATAATTATTCGCTTTTCTATCAATTGCTCGACAGTAATTTGTTTACCCGCCATAGAATATTGCTATCATGAGAGAAGCCACTAGAGAACACTATGGCCCCTGGGTCTATTCTCAACATATCAATCTACACCTACTTTACTTTTCTGCTTTTACTTTCTGTTCTTATTATCAAAAATACCAAAAACATCAAACTATCATCTTTATCAGATCTCACTTTCGTAAGTGACCGTAAAGGGATTGACAACCCCTTATCACGGTTGCCGCGAAGTTCTTATTTGTTTGTGCAGGTGCGAGGGACTCGCGCGTGGTCTCCTACTGGATTGATACCTTGGTTCTCAAAAACTGAGGGAAATACTTACGCTACCGTGCTGCATCTCCCTTTCCTCTTCGAGGGAATACAACGCAAGCTCGAGAAGTAGCAAGAAGAATTTCTGGCGCCGTTGCCGGGGAGGCTTACGCAAAAGTCATATACCAAGTACGTATCACAAACCCATATCCTTCGCATTACATTTTTTGCCTCTCGTTTTCCTCTCCCCACTTCACCCTTGTCGTTTTATTTGCCCTTCTTCTGTCGTGTGTTTATCGTTCGCTTGCCTCTCATTTGCTTGTGTGTGTTGGATTGCTTGCTTGTCACTATGGCTCAGAATAATACCAAATTGTGTGACTTCTCCAATACCAACAATAATGATTTTATCAGCACTCCGATTGCTCCTATTACCGATGCCGAATCTTGTGAGATCAATGCTACTTTGTTAAATCTTGTCATGAAAGATCAATTCTCCGACCTTCCTAGTGAAGATGCCGCTACCCATCTAAACAACTTTGTTGATTTGTGTGATATGCAAAATAAAAGGGATAGAGAGAACGATATTGTTAAATTGAAGTTATTTCCGTTTTCACTTAGAGATCGTGCTAAAACTTGGTTTTCCTCTTTGCCTAGAAATAGTATTGATTCGTGGAATAAGTGCAAAGATGCTTTTATCTCTAAGTATTTCCCTCCTGCTAAGGTCATCTCTCTTAGAAACGATATTATGAATTTTAAGCAACTAGATCATAAGCATGTTGCACAAGCTTGGGAGAGAATGAAATTAATGATACGTAATTGCCCTACACATGGTTTGAACTTATGGATGATTATTCAGAATTTTTATGCCATCTTGAATTTTGCTTCTAGAAATCTTTTAGATTCGGCCGCAAGAGGCACTTTCATGGAAACTACCTTAGGAGAAGCTACCAAACTCCTACATAATATTATGGTCCATTATTCTCAATGGCACACCGAAAGATCTACTAGTAAAAAAGTGCATGCTATTGAAGAGATTAGTGTTTTGAGTGTAAAGATGGATGAACTTATGAAATTATTTGATGCTAAGAGTGCTTCTTCTGATCCTAATGATATGCCTTTGTCCACTTTGATTGAAAATAATAATGAATCTTTGGATGTGAATTTTGTTGGTAGGAATAATTTTGGTAGCAATGCTTATAGAGGAAATTTTAATCCTAGGCCTTTTCCTAGTAATTCCTCAAATAATTATGGTAATTCCTACAACAACTCTTATGGAAAGATGCCTTCTGAATTTGAAACTAGTGTTAAGGAGTTTATGATTTCGCAAAAGAATTTCAATGCTATGCTTGAAGAGAAATTGCTTAAGATTGATGAATTGGCTAGAAGTGTGGATAGAATTACTCTTGATGTTGATTCTTTGAAACTTAGATCTATCCCACCTAAGCATGATATCAACGAGTCTCTCAAAGCCATGAGAATTTCCATTGATGAATGCAAAGAAAGAACCGCTATGATGCGTGCTAAAAGAGAGGATTATATAAAGGCATGTTATTCTAGTTATCATTAAAATAAAGATGAAGATCTGAAAGTTATTGATGTGTCTCCTATTAGATCCTTGTTTTCTAGCATAAATCTTGATGAAGATAGGATTGGAGATGATTCTACTTTAAGGTTTCCCAATGATTCAGAGTTTTTAGATCTTGATGCTAAAATTGTTAAAAGTGGGAGTGAAGAGATTAAAACTCTGCATAGTGATGAACCCACTACTTTGGATTTCAAGGGATTCAATTATGATAATTTCTCTTTGATTGATTGTATTTCCTTGTTGCAATCCGTACTAAACTCTCCGCATGCTTATAGTCAAAATAAGGCTTTTACCAAACACATAGTTGATGCTTTGATGCAATCTTATGAAGAAAAACTTGAGTTAGAAGTTTCTATCCCTAGAAAGCTTTATGATGAGTGGGAACCTACTATCAAAATAAAAATTAAAGATCATGAATGCTATGCTTTGTGTGATTTGGGTGCAAGTGTCTCCACTATCCCAAAAACTTTGTGTGATTTGCTAGGGTTCCATGAGCTTGATGATTGTTCTTTGAATTTGCATCTTGGATATTCCACTATTAAGAAACCTATGGGAAGGATTAATGATGTTCTTATTGTTGCCAATAGGAATTATGTGCCCGTAGATTTCATTGTTCTTGATATAGATTGCAATCCTTCATGTCCTATTATTCTTGGTAGACCTTTCCTTAGAACGATCGGTGCAATTATTGATATGAAGGAAGGAAATATTAGATTCCAATTTCCATTAAGGAAAGGCATGGAACACTTTCCTAGAAAGAAAATCAAATTACCATATGAATCTATTATGATAGCCACTTATGGATTGCCTTCCAAAGATGGCAATACCTAGATCTATCCATGTATCGTGCCTAGCTAGGGGCGTAAAATGATAGCGCTTGTTGGGAGGCAACCCAATTATATATTTTTTGTTTTTGCTTCTGTTTAGGAATAAATATTGCATCTAACTTCTTTTTAGATGTGGTTTTGTGTTTTGTTTAGTGTTTGTGCCAAGTAGAACCTTTGGGAAGACTTGTGTGAAGTTTATGTGATCTTGCTATGAGAAACAGAATCGTTAGCGCTCGCTAGAATGGTCACCAAATTTTACTGGAGCGTGCTATTTAGCTGATTCTTTTTGCAGATGATTAATAGACAAATTCCTCACGTTTACCAATTTAGTTTGAAATTTTTGGAGTTACAGAAGTATGCGAAACCTGCAGATTACTACACACTGTTCTGTTTTTGACAGACTCTATTTTTCGTGTGTTGTTTGCTTATTTCAATGCATCTATGAGTAGTATTGGGAAGTATGAACCATAGAGAAGTTGGAAAACAGTAGGTTTAGAACCAATATAAACAAAGAATGAATTCATTGCAGTACCTTTGAGTAGTGGTTTGCTTTCTTATACTAACGGAGCTCACGAGATTTTGATCTAAGTTTTGTGTTGTGAAGTTTTCAAGTTTTGAGTATTGCTTTGATGGACTATGGAACAAAGAGTGGCAAGAGCCTAAGCTTGGGGATGCCCATGGCACCCCAAGGTAAAATTCAAGGACAAGCAAAGGCCTAAGCTTGGGGATGCCCCGGGAAGGCATCCCCTCTTTCGTCTTCATCCATCGGTAACTATACTCGGAGCTATATTTTTATTCACCACATGATATGTGTTTTACTTGGAGCGTCTTGTATAATTTGAGTCTTTGATTGTTAGTTTGTGATAACCCACAAGTGTAGGGGATCGCAACAGTTTTCGAGGGTGAAGTATTAAACCCAAATTTGTTGATTCGACACAAGGGGAGCCAAAGAATACTCTTAAGTATTAGCAGCTGAGTTGTCAATTCAACCACACCTGGAAACTTAATATCTGCAGCAAGATAGTTTAGTAGCAAAGTAATATGATAGTGGCGGTAGCAGCAATAAAAGTAACGATATTGTTTTTGTAGTTTTTGTGATAGTAGCAACAGAAAAGTAAATAAGCAACTAGCAATATAGGTAAAGCTCGTAGGCATTGGATCGGTGATGGGAAATTATGTCGGATGCAATTCATCATGTAGAAGTTATAACCTAGGGTGACACAGAACTAGCTCCAGTTCATCAATGCAATGTAGGCATGTATTCCGAATATAGTCATACATGCTTATGGAAAAGAACTTGCATGACATCTTTTGTCCTACCCTCCCGTGGTAGCGGGGTCCTATTGGAAACTAAGGGATATTAAGGCCTCCTTTTAATAGAGTACCGGACCAAAGCATTAACACATAGTGAATACATGAACTCCTCAAACTATGGTCATCACGGGGAGTGGTCCCGATTATTGCCACTTCGGGGTTGCCGGATCATAACACATAGTAGGTGACTATAAACTTGCAAGATAGGATCAAGAACACACACACACACACACACACACACATATATATATATATATATATATATATATATATATATATATATATATATATATATATATATATATATATATATATATATATATATATATTCATGAAAACATAATAGGTTCAGATATGAAATCTTGGCACTCGGGCCCTAGTGTCAAGCATTAAGCATAGCAACATCAATCTCAGAACATAGTTCATACTAGGGATCAAACCCTAACAAAACTAACTCGATTACATGATAGATCCCATCCAACCCATCACCGTCCAGCAAGCCTACTATGGAATTACTCACACACGACGATGAGCATCATGGAATTGGTGTTGGAGGAAGGTTGATGATGATGATGGCGACGATCTCCACTCTCTGGAGCCCCGAACGGACTACAGATCAGCCCTCTCGAGAGAGATTAGGTCTTGGCGGCGGCTCCGTCTCGTAAAACACGATAATTCCTTCTCTCTGATTTTTTTCTCCCCGAAACGGAAGATATAGGATCTGGGGGTACGTCGATGGAGCATCGGGGGGCCCTCGAGGCAGGGGGGCGCCCTGGGAAGGGGGCGTGCCCCCACCCTCGAGGACAGGGTGTGGGCCCCCCCGGTGAGGATCTTCTTTCAGATATTTTTTATATTTTCCGAAACAATTCTCCGTTGATTTTCAGGTGATTTCGAGAACTTTTTATTTCTGCACAAAAACAACACCATGGCAGTTCTGCTGAAAACATCGTCAGTCCGGGTTAGTTCCATCCAAATCATGCAAGTTAGAGTCCAAAACAAGGGCAAAAGGGTTTGGAAAAGTAGATACATTGGAGACGTATCAACTCCCCCAAGCTTAAACCTTTGCTTGTCCTCAAGCAATTCAGTTGATAAACTGAAAGTGATAAAGAAAAACTTTGACAAACTCTGTTTGCTCTTGTTGTTGTAAATATATAAGCTAGCATTCAGGTTTTCAACAAGATCATGAACTAACAATATTCACAATAACTTTCAGGTCTCAAGACTACTCACATCAATGGCATAATCAACTAGCGAGCAATAATAATAAACCTCGGATGACAACACTTTCTCAAAGCAATCATGATATGATATAACAAGATGGTATCTCGCTAGCCCTTTCTGAGACCGCAAAACATAAATGCAGAGCACCTTTAAGGATCAAGGACTGACTAGACATTGTAATTCATGGTAAAAGAGATCCAGTCATGATCATACTCAATGCAAATTAATAGTAATACATGGAACGACAGAGCTGCTCTCCTACTGGTGCTCTTTGATAAGAGGGTGATGACTCTGCATAAAAGTAAATAGATAGGCCCTTCGCAGAGGGAAGCAGGGATTTGTAGAGGTGCCAGAGCTCGACTTTTAAATAGAGATGAATAAAATTTTGAGCGGTATACTTTCATTGTCAACATAACAACCAAGAATCTCGATATCTCCCATGCTACGCACATTATAGGCGGTTCCCAAACAGAATGGTAAAGTTTATACTCCCCCAACCACCAACAAGCACACTGCACAGCCACCCGAATCCACGGGGTACCGTACAAACAAACAACAGCCCTGGGGGAGTTTTGTTTAATTATTATGATTTGAGCATGGGACTGGGCATCCCGATTACCAGCCATTTTCTCATGAATGATGAGCGGAGTCCACTCATCGTGAGAATAACCCACCTAGCATGGAAGATATAGACATCTCTAGTTGATACATGAGCTGTTCGAGCATACAAATCATAATTTCATTTGAAGGTTTAGAGTTTGGCACATACAAAGTTACTTGGAACGGCAGGTAAATACCGCATATAGGAAGGTATGGTGGACTCACATGGAACAACTTTTGGGGTTTATGGAAGTGGATGCACAAGCAGTATTCCCGCTTAGTACAGGTGAAGGTTAGAAAGAGACTGGGAAGCGACCAACTAGAGAGCAACAACGGTCATGAACATGCATTAAAATTAATCAACAATGAATGCAAGCATGAGTAGGATATAAATCACCATGAACATAAATATCGTGAAGGCTATGTTGATTTGTTTTAACTACATGTGTGAACATGTGCCAAGTCAAGTCACTTAAATTGTTCAAAGGAGGATACCACGCATCATACCACATCACAACCATTTTAATATCATGTTGGCATGCAAGATAGACCATTATAAACTCTCAGCTAATTAAGCATGGCATAAGCAGCTATGATCTCTAATTGTCATTGCAAACATGTTTCATTCATAACAAGTTGAATCAGGAACGATGAGCCATCATATTTACCAAAACAAGAGAGGTCAAGTTCATACCAGCTTTTCTCATCTCAATTAGTTCATCATATATCATCCTTATTGCCTTTCACTTGCACGACCGAACGGTGTGGATAATAATAATAGTGCACATGCATTGGACTAAGCTGGAATCTGCAGGCATTTAGTACAAGAGGGAAGACAAGGTAATATGGCTCAAGGTTAAATCAACAACAAAGCATATGAGAGCCACTAAGCATTTTAAATCATGGTCTTCTACTCTTAGCCCCTAAAGAAAAGAAACTAAAAGAAACTATTCACACGGGAAAGCTCCCAACAAGCAAAAGAAGAACGGGAAATCTTTTTGGGTTTTCATTTTACTACTACAAGCAAAGAAAGTAAACTGGCTAGAAGCTACAACTAATATTTTTTTGTTGTTCTGGGTTTTTCTAGCACACAAGAAAAAGACTAAGAAAAAGAAATTGAAACTAAGCATGGATGGTACAGTGAAAGAGTGTGAGCACCAACAACTAGAATAAGTGTGTGAACATGAATGTAAGTCGATGAGAAACACGTACTCACCCAAGCTTAGGCTTTTGGCCTAAGCTGGTCTATGGCGAGTATTGGCCGGACGGATATCCAAAGTTGTAGTTGGGGTCGTACTGAGACGCAGCAGATGCTGCATGCTGAGCTGCAGCTCGAAGGCGGGTTGCCTCCGTCATGTTATAATAGGCATTTGCCTCCTCCATAGTTATAGTGTATCTTCCTTTTTCCTGAAAGTTAAACAAAGTAGGAGCAAGAAGAACAATAGGAATGGCATGCTGCCTGTTAAAGATTAGTCTATACTTGAGGGTTTGATTATCCCACTCTATAAACCGGTGACTAGCCATAGCATGACATTCTAAATAAGCAGGAGGTAAAGGTTCATCATTCATGTGCACAAACACACCAAGATAGCGGGCTATGCGGGTAGCATAGATCCCGCCAAATAAATCTCCATGCAAACCATTATGGTGTAGCTTACGTGCAACAATAGCTCCCAAGTTATATTGGCTATCACCTAGTACAACGCTCATGAGAACACTAAGATCAGGGACACACATGTGACAAGCCTCATCTTTATCGTTTATGCATCTACCGATAAAGAGAGCAAAGTAATGAATAGCAGGAAAATGTATGCTCCCCGTGGTAGCTTGTGTGACGTCCCTGGATTCCCCCACTGTAATACTAGTTAGGAATTCTCTAAATTCAGATTTGCGAGGATCACTCATACTGCCCCACTGTGGGAGCTTGCACGCAACATTAAAATCCTCTAAGTCCATGGTATAAGATTTATCATAAAGGTCAAATAGGACAGTGTGAGAATTACGTGAAGATGAAAATTTAAACCTTCTCACAAAACTATCAGTTAAGCCACGGTATTGAGGACACTTATCTTGCATGAAGTACTCGAGGTCAGCGTTACACACGTATGTGTAAAATTCATCTTTGATGCCAGCTTGACCCATAAATTCATCTGACGACCATTCACAAGGCCGCACATCAACATCCCTCGGTGGTTCATCGTCCGGCTCACGAAACGCGAGCCTCGGTTCTTGCTTTCTTGAAGGACCACCTTGGAAGTTTCTCCTAGACATTTTTTTGAAATTTTCTGAAATTTTTAGTAACTTCAAAATAAAAGTTAACCAAACTCAACAAGATTGATAGCAACGACTCCTATAAGTGCCTTGAGGCTATATCATGCATTAGAACTACTTGGGACCAAGACAATTTGACATGCAATCTCAAGAACAAGGTCACCACAACAACATAAATTTGCAACAAATAAAGCACTAGAACAAAAACTAATTGGACCAATGGAGGAGTCACATACCAAGGAACAATCTCCCCAAACAGTTTGGTGAATGGTGCTTTGAGCAAGGAGATCGAAAATGGCAGCAATATGAGCTAGAACTCGGGTTTGAGCTAGTTGGGGATTTTTTTGGGAGGAAGAAGACGAGCATGGGTGAAAGGATAAGTGGAGGGGGGGCCACGTGGGGCCCACGAGGCAGGGGGCGCGCCCTGGGCAGGGGGCGCGCCCTGTGCCCTCGTGGCCACGTGTTGGCTCCCCTCGCTGTGTGTTCAGTGCCATATTTTCTTAAATATTCTAGAAAAAAAATCATATTTCATTTTCATGGCATTTGGAGAACTTTTATTTTTTGGATTTTTTATTGCACGGATAAGTCTAGAAACAAACAGACAATGCTATTTTTGTTTTATTTAACATAATTAACAGAAAGTAAAAGGAGGGTACAAATAGAATCCATTAACAAGGTTGATTAGGTCTTGTTAATAAACTCTTTCCGAGTAACATGAAACCGGAGAATTTTAGAATAACACTAGGTTACATCAATGGGGATATGTATGTCCCCAACAATAAGAATGACATATGCCTTCTTGATAGTAGTAATAGGAAACTCAAAACCTCCAATAGTGATAGTTGAAGTTTTTCCAATGTAATTGATACTATAGACCTGAGGTTGTTTCCTCAGAAAGTGTACCGTATGCTCATTACCATTGACATGAAAAGTTACATTGCCTTTGTTGCAATAAATAACAGCCCCTGCAGTATTTAAAAAAGGTCTTCCAAGAATAATAGACATACTATCATCCTCGGGAATATCAAGTATAACAAAGTCCGTTAGAATAGTAACATTTGCAACTACAACAGACACATCCTCACAAATACCGACATGTATAGCAGTTGATTTATCAGCCATTTGCAAAGATATTTCAGTAGGTGTCAACTTACTCAAGTCAAGTCTACGATATAAAGAGAGAGGCATAACACTAACACCGGCTCCAAGATCACACAAAGCAGTTTTAACATAGTTTCTCTTAATGGAGCAAGGTATAGTAGGTACTCCTGGATCTTCTAATTTCTTAGGCATTCCACCCTCAAAAGTGTAATTAGCAAGCATGGTGGAGATTTCTACTTCAGGTATCTTTATTTTGTTGGTAATAATGTCTTTCATATACTTGCCATAAGGATTTGTTTTAAGCACATCAGTCAAACGCGTACGCAAAAAGATAGGTCTAATCATTTCAGCAAAGCGCTCAAAATCCTCATCATCCTTTTTCTTGGATGGTTTAGGAGGAAAAGGCATGGGTTTCTAAACCGACGGTTCTCTTTCCCTACCGTGCTTCCTAGCAACAAAGTCTCTCTTATCATAACGTTGATTCTTTGATTGTGGGTTATCAAGATCAACATCAGGTTCAATCTCTACGTCATTAACATTGCTAGGTTGATCATCAACATGAACATCATCATTAACATTATCACTAGGCTCATGTTCATTACCAGATTGTGTCTCGGCATCACAAACGGATATATCATTGGGATTCTCAGGTGTGTCAGCTACAGGTTCATTAGAAACATGCAAATTTCTATCATTTTTCTTTTTCTTTTTCTTAGAAGAACTAGGTGCATCTAAATTAGCTCTCTGAGAATCTTGCTCAATTCTCTTAGGGTGGCCTTCAGGATACAAAGGTTCCTGAGTCATTCTGCCACCTCTAGTCACAACTCTAATGGCAATATCATTATTCTTACTATTTAATTCATTGAGCAAATCATTCTGAGCTTTAAGTACTTGTTCTACTTGAGTGGTAACCATAGAAGCATGTATACTAATGAGTTTCAGTTCACCTTTAGCTCTAGACAGATAATCACTCAAGCGTTCAATCATATAAGCATTGTGTTGTAATTGTCTACCAACATAAGCATTGAAGTTTTCTTGTTTGACAATAAAATTGTCAAACTTATCTAAGCATTGGCTAGCAGACTTATAACGAGGAATACCACCTTCATCAAATCTATAAAGAGAATTTACCTTTACTACGTGTGTCGGGTTATCAAGACCATGTATTTCTTCAATAGGTGGTAAATTCTTAACATCTTCAGCTTTAATACCTTTTTCTTTCATAGATTTCTTTGCCTCTTGCATATCTTCAGGACTGAGAAATAGAAAACCTCTTTTCTTCGGAGTTGGCTTAGGGGCTTGTTCAAGAAGTGTCCAATTATTTTCATTGGCCAACATATTATTCAATAGTAGTTCAGCTTGTTCAACTGTTCTTTTCCTGAAAACACAACCAACACAACTATCCAGGTGGTCTCTGGAAGCATCGGTTAGTCCATTATAAAAGACATCAAGTATATCATGCATCTCAAGAGGATTATCAGGCAAAGCATTAAGTAACTGGAGAAGCCCCCCCCCCAAGCTTGTGGGGGACTCTCTTCTTCAGTTTGAGCAAAGTTATATATTTCCCGTAAGGCAGCTTGTTTCTTATGAGCGGGAAAATATTTAGCAGAGAAGTAATACATCATATCCTGGGGACTACGCACACAACCAGGATCAAGAGAATTAAACCAAGTCTTAGCATCACCCTTTAACAAAAACGAAAACAACTTAAGGATATAGTAATAGCGAATCTTTTCATCATTGGTAAACAGGGTAGCTATATCATTCAACGTGGTAAGATGTACCACAACAGTTTCAGACCCATAGCCATGGAAAGGATCAGATTCAACCAAAGTAATTATCTCAGGATCAACATAGAATTCATAATCCTTATCAGTAACACAGATAGGTGAAGTAGCAAAAGCAGGGTCATGTTTCATTTTAGCATTCAAGGACTTTTCTTTCAGCTTAACTAATAACTTCTTAAGATCATATCTATCATTGCAAGCAAGAAAGTCTCTAGCAGTTTCTTCATCCATAACATAACCCTCAGCCGCGACAGGCAATTCATATCTATTGGCAGTAGTTTCATCATCACTTTCATAAATATCATCAACATTTGCACTCTCCCTAACCTTAGCAATTTGTTCATCTAGAAATTCACCTAGTGGCACAATATCAGGCATAGAGGTACTTTCATCATACATAGCAGAAGTAGCATCATCAAGAACATACGGTATATCAGATTCAATAGCAGGAGTAGGTGTCGCAAGTTTACTCATTACAGAAGGAGAATCAAGTGCAGAGCTAGATGGCAGTTCCTTACCTCCCTTTGTAGTTGAGGGTAAGATCTTAGTTTTTGAGTCCTTCAAATTCTTCATAGTGATCAACAGATATAAATCCCAAGTGACTTAAAGAATAGAGCTATGCTCCCCGGCAATGGCGTCAGAAAATAGTCTTGATAACCCACAAGTGTAGGGGATCGCAATAGTTTTCGAGGGTGAATTATTAAACCCAAATTTGTTTATTCAACACAAGGGTAGCCAAAGAATACTCTTAAGTATTAGCAGCTGAGTTGTCAATTCAACCACACCTGGAAACTTAATATCTGCAGCAAGATAGTTTAGTAGCAAAGTATTATGATAGTGGCGGTAACAACAATAAAAGTAACGATAGTGTTTTTGTAGTTTTTGTGATAGTAGCAATGGAAAAGTAAATAAGCAACTAGCAATATAGGTAAAGCTCGTAGGAATTGGATCGGTGATGGGAAATTATGTCGGATGCAATTCATCATGTAGAAGTTATAACCTATGGTGACACGGAACTAGCTCCAGTTCATCAATGCAATGTAGGCATGTATTCCGAATATAGTCATACGTGCTTATGGAAAAGAGCTTGCATGACACCTTTTGTCCTACCCTCCCATGGCAGCGGGGTCCTATTGGAAACTAAGGGATATTAAGGCCTCCTTTTAATAGAGTACCAGACCAAAGCATTAACACATAGTGAATACATGAACTCCTCAAACTATGGTCATCACCGGGAGTGGTCCCGATTATTGTCTATTCGGGGTTGCCGGATCATAACACATAATAGGTGACTATAGACTTGCAAGATAGGATCAAGAACACACATATATTCATGAAAACATAATAGGTTCAGATATGAAATCATAGCACTCGGGCCCTAGTGTCAAGCATTAAGCATAGCAAAGTCATAGCAACATCAATCTCAGAACATAGTGGATACTAGGGATCAAACCCTAACAAAACTAACTCGATTACATGCTAGATCCCATCCAACCCATCACCGTCCGGCAAGCCTACGATGGAATTACTCACACACGACGGTGAACATCATGGAATTGGTGATGGAGGAAGGTTGATGATGACGATGGCGACGATCTCCACTCTCCGGAGCCCCGAACGGACTCCAGATCAGCCCTCCCGAGAGAGATTAGGGCTTGGCGGCGGCTCCCTCTCGTAAAACGTGATAATTCCTTCTCTCTGATTTTTTCTCTCCCCGAAACGGAAGATATAGGATCTCGGGGTACATCGGTGGAGCATTGGGGGGCCCTCGAGGCAGGGGGCGCGCCCTGGGAAGGGGGGCGCGCCCCCCACCCTCGAGGACATGGTGTGGGCCCCCTCGGTGAGGATCTTCTTGCAGATATTTTTTATATTTTTTGAATCAATTCTTCGTTGATTTTCAGGCGATTCCGAGAACTTTTTATTTCTGCACAAAAACAACACCATGGCAGTTCTGCTAAAAACAACGTCAGTCCGGGTTAGTTCCAGTCAAATCAAGGGAAGAGGGTTTGGAAAAGTAGATACGTTGGAGATGTATCAGTTTGCCACAATTATCCTTGCTGGACACACCTATTTGAGAGAGTTAAATATGGCCTAGGAATTGTTAGAACACTCTATGTGCTTTACTTATGTCTTTTGAGTTGAATAGTTTTTGCTCTAGTGCTTCACTTATATCTTTTAGAGCATGGTGGTGATAATATTTTGAAGAAATTGTTGAACTCTCATGCTTCACTTATATCCTTTTGAGAGTATATTAAAACAACATGGTAATGTGCTTAGGCTATAAAACTAGTCTTCACATGATAGACATCCAATATCAATGTAGTAAAAACTCTAAGGCTAAGTGCATTGAATATGATGAGAAGTTGGATGCTTGATAATTGTTTTGAGATATGAGGATAGTGATATTAGAGTCATGCTACTGGAGTTATTATGAAATTGAGAAATGCTTGTGTTAAGGTTAGTGATCCTCGTAGCATGTCCGTATGGTGAACTGCTATGTGACGAAGTTAGAGCATGAGGTATTTGTAAAGTGTCAACCTTTGTGTGGAGGTCGGGGGCGCACAATGGTTAACTCCTACCAACCTCCCCCCTAGGAGCATGCATTGATTGCTTTGTTTTGATGACTCATAGATTTTTGCAATAAGTATATGAGTTCTTATGAATAATGTTGAGTCCATGGATTATACGCACTCTCACCCTTCCACCATTGCTAGCCTCTCTTGTATCGTGCAACTTTCGCCGATACCATACACCCACTATATATCCTTCCTCAAAACAGCCACCATATATCTTCCTCAAAACAGCCACCATACCTGCCTATCATGGCATTTCCATAGCCATTCTGAGATATATTGCCATGCAACTTTCCACCGTTCCGTTCATATGACACACATCATATTGTCATATTGCCATGCATGATCATGTGGTTGACATCGTATTTGTGGCAAAGCCACCATGCATAATTTTTCATACATGTCACTCTTGATTCATTGCACATCCCGGTACATCGCCGGAGGCATTCATATAGAGTCATACTTTGTTCTAGCATCGAGTTGTAATATCGAGTTGTAATGAAAGTGTGATGATCATCATTATTAGAGCATCGTCCCATGTGAGGAAAGGCTAAATCAATAAAGCCCCTCCAAAAAAGGGGAAAGGCAAAAAAAAGGCCCAAAAAAAAGAAAAAAAGAGGAAAAGAAAAAAGGGACAATTGCTACTATCTTTTTCCACACTTGTGCTTCAAAGTAGCACCATGTTCTTCATGATAGAGAGTCTCATGTTTAGTCGCTTCCATATACTAGTGGGAATTTTCATTATAGAACTTGGCTTGTATATTCCAACGATGGGCTTCCTCAAATGCCATAGGTCTTCATGAGCAAGCAAGTTGGATGTACACCCACTAGTTTCTTTTGTTGAGCTTTCATACATATTTTGCTCTAGTGCATCCATTGCACGACAATCCCTACTCACTCACATTGATATCTATTGATGGGCATCTCCATAGCCCGTTGATACGCCTAGTTTATGTGAGACTATCTCCCTCAATTTGTCTTCTCCACAACCACCTCTCTACTCCACCCATAGTGCTATGTCCATGGCTCACGCTCATGTATTGCGTGAAAGTTGAAAGGTTTGAAAGAATAGAGTATGAAAACAAGTGCTTGGCTGAAATCGGGGTTGTGCATGATATGAATATTTTTTGTGATGAAGAGGGAGCATAGCCAGACTATATGATTTTGTAGGGATAACTTTCTTTAGCCATAGTATTTTGAGAAGACATGATTGCTTTGTTAGTACGCTTGAAGTATTATTATTTCTTATGTCAATATAGACTTTTGTCTTGAACCTTTCAGATCTGAACATTCATGCCACAATTAAGAGAATTACATTGAAAAACTATGTTGGTTAGCATTCCACATCAAAAATTCTGTTTTTATCATTTACCTACTCGAGGACGAGCAGGAATTAAGCTTGGGGATGCTTGATACGTATCCAATGTATCTATAAGTTTTGATTGTTCCATGCTATTATTTATGATGTTTTGGATGTTTAATGGGCTTTGTCATACACTATTATATTATTTTTGGGACTAACCTACTAACCCAAAGGCCCAGTCCAGATTGTTCTTTTTTGCATGTTTCAGGGTTTTACAGAAAAGGGATATCAAACGGAGTCCAAACGGAATGAAACATTCGGGCGAGATATTTTTGGAGAAAATCACGCACGGGAGACTTGAGAACCACGGAGTAGGGCTTACGTGGTGCCCATGAGGGTGGGGGGCGCGCCCCCTGCCTCGTGGACCCACCTTTGGCCCCCAGTGCCCTCCTTCCTCCTATATATGCCTACGTACCCCGAAACCACCAGAACAATAGAGAAAACCCTAGTTCCACCGCCATAACCTTCTGTTCCCATGAGATCCCATCTTGGGGCCTGTTTCGGAGCTCCGCCGAAGGGGGATCTTCCATGGAGTGCTTCTACATCATCATCATCGTCTCACCATGAGTCGTCTCACCATGAGTTGTCAGTAGTTTACCATAGACCTTCAGGTCCATATCTAGTATCTAGATGGCTTCCTCTATCTCTTTGGAGCTCAATACAAAGTTCTCCTCGGTCTTCGAGGAGATCTATTCGATGTAATCTCTTTTTGTGGTGTGTTTGTCGAGATCCGATGAATTGTGGGTTTATGATCAAGATTATCTATAATAAATATTTGGTTCTTCTCTGAACTCTTTATGTATGATTATGATATCCTTGCAAGTCCCTTCGACTTATTTGTTTGGTTTGGCCTACTAGATCTATAGCTCTTGCAATGGGAGAAGTGCTTGGCTTTGGGTTCAATCTTGCGGTGTCCTTTCCCAGTGACAGTAGGGGCAACAAGGCACGTATTGTATTGTTGCCATAGAGGATAAAAAGATGGGGTTTATATCACTAAGTTTTAGTTTATCCCTCTACATCATGTCATCTTGCTTAAGGTGTTACTCTGTTCTTATGAACTCAATACACTAGTTGCATGCTGGATAGCGGTCGATGTGTGGAGTAATAGTAGTAGATGCTGAATCGTTTCGGTGTACTTGTCTCGGACGTGATGCCTATATATAATGATCATGCCTAGATAGTCTCATAATTATTCACTTTTCTATCAATTGCTCGATAGTAATTTGTTTACCCGTCGTAGAATATCGCTATCATGAGAGAAGCCACTAGATAACACTATGCCCCCCGGGTCTATTCTCAACATATCAATCTACACCTACTTTACCTTTTCCGCTTTTACTTTCTGTTCTTATAATAAAAAATACCAAAAATATCAAACTATCATCTCTATCAGATCTCACTTTCGTAAGTGACCGTAAAGGGATCGACAACCCCTTATCGCATTGGCTGCGAAGTTCTTATTTGTTTGTGTAGGTGCAAGGGACGCGCGTGTGGTCTCTGTTGGGGAACATAGTATTTTCAAAATTTTCCTACGATCACGCAAGATCTATCTACCAGATGCATAGCAACGAGAGGGGAGAGTGTGTCTACGTACCCTCATAGACCGGAAGCGGAAGCGTCTAGTGATGCGGTTGATGTAGTCGAACTCCTTCGCGATCCAACCGATCAAGTACTGAACGTACGACACCTCCGCGTTTGATACGTCTCAAACGTATCTACTTTTCCAAACAGTTTTGATATTGTTTTGACCTCATTCTTGCATGATTTGAACTAAACTAACCTGGACTGGTGCTGTTTTCAGCAGAGCTGCCTGTATGGTTTTATTGTGTGCAGGAAAACGGATTTTTAGGTATCTCAGAAAATTCCACGAAAAATCACAGAAAATCCACGCACCCGAAGGAACCTGGTGCCAGAAGAGGGGCCAGAGGGGGGGCCAGGGGGGCTCCAGGCGCCCTGGTGGCGCGGCCCACTCCCTGGCCGCGCCGGGAGGCCGCCTGGGTGGGCCCCACCTCCCCTGGTGCCCTAGTTTGACCCGTATTTTAGCTCGTGACAAAAAAAATCCCAGATCAGAAGTTCTTTTCCCAGTTTTCGTCGCGGAGCCGCCGCCACCCTCTGTTCTTCTTCGGGAGGGCTAATCTGGAGGCTGATTTGGCCTCCGGAGAGGGAAGATCATCGCCATCGACTTCATCATCACCACTCCATCCTCCCTCCATGACTTCTCCTTTCATGTGTGAGTAATCCCCTGCTGTAGGCAAAGGGGATGGTAGGGATTGGATGAGTTAGATCATGTAATAGTTTATCAGATCGTTGGGGGCATGTTGCCTATCATCTACTATGGTGTTTATCATCTTTGCTTCAACTTGTTATTCTTAATGCTTGTCACTTAGGGCCCGAGTGCCATGATTTCAGATCTGAACCATATGTGTTTGCATGAATATATTTGTGTTCTTGATCCTATCTATGAGTTGTTTGCACCTATTACGGTTCGGAACCGGAGATCCCAAAAGTGACAGCTTGGGACACCAAAGGGGATGGTCCGTAGTTTGAGGATTACATGTATCCATTGAGTTTATTGCTTTGTTCCGGTGCTCTTTGATAGGAGCACCTTAATCTCCATAAGTTCCTTTTGGCCCCGTTCATAGCGGGATGGTAGGACAAAAGATGTTGTGCAAGTTCTTATTGCAAGCACGTACAACTACCTATGGGATACATGCCTAATGTTTGATATTTTCCTAGATGATCATTACTTTTCCGTGTGCCTTGCCCCAAGTTAGATTCATGATATATCTCATCCATGCAGCGCCCAACCATCCATCTCCCTAGCCTACAGTGTTTTAAATCCTGCTGGTTACTAGTTGCTACTTTTGCTATTTACTTTTGCTGTTTACTTTTACTATCACTATCATCACTATCATATCACTGTTACCACTTATCTTTTGTTGCAAGTAAGTATATTTCAGGTGCGGTTGAATTGACAACTCAACTGTCAAAGCTTATAAATACTCTTTGGCTCCCCATGTGTCGAATCAATAAATTGGGTTATTCTTACCCGCGAAGACTATCTCGATCCCTTACGGTTGAGGGTTATCAAGTACCATTTTCTGGCGCCGTTGCCGGGGAGCATAGCAATATTTACAAGTCTACTTGATGTATCCTACTTGCTGCACTTCATCCGCTATGGGTAAGAAAGGAGACCCTAAGGTTCCGATCTTACCATCCACCACAAGAAGAGGTATTGTTCTGAGCACTAGTGCTACACTTGATTCACCCTCTGTTATGAGTAAGTTTGCCTCACCGCCACCACATGATGCTCGTACTGAATTTGTTACTATGTTCGATACTCTTGATGATGCTTCTACTACTCTTGATGATATTAGTTCACTTGGTTATGCTCTTGAGAAACAGATCGCTGCTGCTGCAAAAAAATCTGGAATTGAAATTCCTGTTACTCGCTACCCTATTGGTGGAACTTATGATTATCCTGATTTGAGTGAACTCAAGGAGAGACTCCTTGATGATGATTACTTTATGCTTGATGATGATTTATGCAGGGAACTGACAGAGTTTGCCGGCTCTGACCCTGAAGTTATTAAGAAGTTGTTTGAAAAACACTCTTTGAAGAACAAAATCGTTCCTGATCCTGAATTTGCTACATCTCCTATATGCATTGATGATCCTGATTATGATTTCTCTGTTGATCTTTCACTTATACCTATGGTTGAAGCTGACCCCTTTTATGGCAGAGAAAATGATGATGCTATTGCACACCTGACTAAACTCACTGAGTTGGGTGGCTTGTTTACCACAGATGAGAAAAAACGAAACTTTTATGTGACCAAGCTTCTTCCTTTCTCTTTGAAGGGAGGTGCTAAAACATGGTATGATTCACTCCCATATGGTTCCATTAAGAGTCCTCAAGACTTAGCTTACTCTTTTGTTGATAAGTACTTTCCTGCTCATATGCAACATGCTGCTTTACAAAGAATTTATAACTTTAAACAGTTGCAGGATGAGCACCTCCCTAAAGCTTGGGGGAGGTACTGTGGTCTGATTCGGGCTAGACCAGGACATGGAGTCCCTAAGAATGAATTAATCGATATATTTTATGCTGGTCTAACTGATGAATCTAGGTCCTATTTGGAAAGTTGTGCTGGTTGTGTTTTCAGGAAAAGAACACCGGACGATGCAGAGGATTTGATGGGCAGGATTGCCAAAAACCATGAAGATTGGTTCGTCCCTGAACCACCTCCACCACCAAAGAAGAGGGGCATGTTTGTTCTAAGTCCTGAAGATATGCGAGAAGCAAAGAAGTCTATTAAAGAGAAGGGTATTAAAGCTGAAGATGTGAAGAATCTACCCCCTATTGAGAAGTTGTGTGAGCCTACCACTCACCCTCCTATGGTAGAGGTACACTATCTTTTAGATTTCAACGCAAGTGACATCCCTCATGGTAAGCCTCCTGATCAATGTTTAGATGAGTTTGATAATTTTATTATGAAACAAAATCATTTTAATGAGAGGATACAAAGTCAATTGCATGATGATTCCCTTACTATCAAAAGTTTGCTTGATGTTCTAGGAAGAACCGTTAATGATGTTCAATGTCTTGTGAAGCATTTTCATATGGTTCAAACTCAGCTTGAACAAATTTCTAATGTGCAAAAAGATTTGCTTGCTAACAATGCCAAACAAGATGATTTGCAGGCCTTCGGGATTAAGACCCGAGGAGGAACTAGCACTCAAGATCCTCTCTATCCAGAGGGGCATCCGAGGAGAATCGAGCAAGATTCTCAAATGCAGGAAGAAGAAATTGTTGGCTCTCCAAAAAAGAAGAAGAAGAAACATAAGGAGGCTGACAATTCCAATGATCTTATTACAAATGAAGAGCCAGCTGTTGATCCCAACAGTGTATCTATCTCCGATGCCGAGACTGAAGACGGTGCTGAACCTGAAGGTAAGGATAATGAGAAGAATGATCCGCCTGAAGTTCGAGAAGAAGAAGCAACTGACAAACGTAAGAGGTACACTAGAGAAGACTTCATCGCAAGAAAACATGGGAAAGAAAGAGAACCATGGATACAGAAACCCATGCCCTTTCCAGGTAAGTCTATCAAATCTAAAGAAGAAGAGCATTACAATAAGTTTTGTGAGTGGATTAAACCTCTTTTTCTTCAAATCCCTTTGACTGATGCTATTAAGCTACCTCCCTATTCAAAATATATGAAAGATATTGTCACTAATAAAAGAAAAGTTCCTAATGAAGCAATATCTACTATGCTTGCTAACTACTCTTTCAGTGGCAAGATTCCTGAGAAGCTTGGTGATCCAGGTATACCCACCATTCCTTGCTCCATAAAGAATAATTATGTCAAAACTGCTTTATGTATCTTGGAGCAGGAGTGAGTGTTATGCCTCTCTCTCTTTACAAGAGGCTTTGTTTGGAGAAACTAATTCCTACAGATATCTCTCTTCAGATGGCTGACAAGTCAACCGCCGTTCCAATAGGTATTTGTGAGGATGTTCCAGTAGAAGTTGCTAATTGTTTGATTCTTACTGATTTTGTTGTGCTTGACATGCCCGAGGATGGGAGCATGTCCATTATTCTTGGTAGACCTTTTCTTAACACCATAGGTGCTATTATTGATTGCAATAAAGGGAAGGTTACCTTCAATGTGAATGATAAAGAACACACGGTGTATTTTCCAAAGAAGACCGATAGGAGGCATGGCCTCAACTCTATAGAAAATATCGAGACCGTGAAGATTGGAGAATGGGACTGTCCACTACATGTGCACCACAAATACAAAACTATTATGGTGGGGACAATGTCCATCAAAGTAAAGGTTCAGTGATTACTTCGTAAGAGGTGAGACTTTTTGCTCTATATATCGCCTGTTTGTTGGTAAGACTTGATCAACCTTACTAGTGAACATGTTTTATATAGATAAAAAGTTGAGCTTGTTATGTTTTCATTTGTTTTAGTTTTTTGTTCTCCTTGCTGTACCAATTGTTTATGTTTTGAAGCTTCACAATACTAATCGATGCTTCAAGTTTTTAAAAAGTTATGCAGCTTTTTGAACTTCGAAAAAATTTCAACAGTGAAGTTTTCAGAAAAATTCCAGAAAAATAAAAATAAAAATTTCCACGCCGGGAGTGACCCAGAGGTACCTGGGGCCAGCCAGGGGGACCCACCAGTGGCCCAGGCGGCCAGCTGGCGCGGCCTGCCCCCTGGCCGCGCCCACAGGGCGCCTGGGGCCCACAAGGCCCCCCTCCAGGTAAGTCTTCTTCTTCCCTCTCTCTTTCTCTCCAAAAACACGAGTTCTGCACTTGTTCTTGCGTTCTTGCTGCTCTTGGAGGCGATTCTTCGATCTCTCTCTACAACCTATCATTTGGGCTGAGATTTTGAACAAATACTCCCTGGTATGTGACTCCTCCACCCCTCCAATTAGATTTCTGATTGGTGGCTTCATTTGTGAGTATTTAGTAGTTCTTGGTGCTATATAGATGAGCTTGCATGCATGTGTAGAAAGTTATTTTCCAAGTTTTGATGCAAGTTTATGCCTTAGGTAAGTGAGTTGAGTAGTTTGCCTTAACCCACTTTGTTTTAATCCTTGTTTTTGTAATTCGCCAAAAATTTCAGAAATGAGTTTGTTAGGAAGGGCAAAGGGGTGGCTTGAGAAGAGGAGGCCCACGCACTCCGATCGAGTTACTAGAGCCGCAGCTTCACCCTCGACTACTAGGGTGAGCTACAATGAAGATCATGTGCCCCTAGAGTTGCTGGAAGACACAAGTCCAGCACGTGCTATGACGTTTCCATGTGATGAATTCCTTGAAGCTGCGGGAATCAAGGATGAGTTTTATAATCTTTGTGCTAATGCAGGTCTGACATGGCTCGTCAAGTGCCGTGTTACTCAGTATCATAAACTCACCTCCAGTTTCATTAACAGTTTTAGATATAATCCTAATTCAGGTGCTATTGAGTTTAAAATTTACAATGATCTTATCACCATGCCCTTGGGAAAGTTTTGTGAAATAATAGGTGTGCCAAACGTTGGGAGGACGGCTAGGATGACCTCTCAGCCCTCCGAGCTGAAAACCGTCTTCAACTCTCTCTGCAGCATGGGTACGAGGGATATTCATTGGTCAAAGATCTCCAGCATCTTATTCCCTCACCTCAGGTATTTTGCATATTATGTTGCTAGAGGGGTGTTAGCTCGTGACAACACGAGCAGCACTTCTGCGCCGGATATTGCTATCCTGGCAGCCGCCCTCTCAGGGAGGTCTGATTATAATCTGGGTGCCTTAATTGCTCGACGCCTTGCTATGAATGGTAACAAGGGAGACTTATTTGGTGGCGTTTATGCCACACTTATCTTAGAATATCTTGGAGGCACCCCACACCCTGATTGTCGTGGAATTAACACGGCAGATGTCCGGTTTAGCGGACTTGATGATGGAACCATCGCACAGGTTAGCTTGAAGGGGTTAAAAGCACACAAAGGACACAGAGGGTTTATACTAGTTCGGCCCCTTCCATGAAGGTAAAAGCCTATGTCTAGTTTGGTATGGTATTGCTTGGGCGTCGATGAACAGGGAGCGGATCGCTTGCCTGTGTCTCGACGGGTTGTTTCTTGCCTCTCCCTGAACCGTCGCCGGGTCGTCCCTTTATATAGAGGCGACGCCTGGTCCGGTTTACAGAGTCCCGAGGCCGGCTCATACTTGTGTCCGCCTCGGTCTCTGCTCCTTCTTCCTTATCTCTCAAGTTACATCATCGGGCGGTTTACAAACCATAACTCTATACATGGGCCCTAAGATTTTATGGGCCGTAGCCTTTACTAAATATTACAACAGAACATATTATAATAATCCGGTTTACACTAGCCGGTTCATACCTGCTAGTCATATCCCTGACATTAGGCCCGAGAATGATTTGAACTTGTTCACATCAATCTCCCTTGTCTTGTATAATTCTTCTTCTCGCATCTTCTCATTTTTGTAAACCGGCCCTGACGTCATCCTTGAAAATATTTTACTCTGACTGTGACATCACCTCCGCATTTAACGCCGCGAGCTGTCCATTAGCTTTGTTTAAGGGTTATCCCGAAAATCGAGGCGTCAGAAAATCTTTATCCGATCCTTTGCCTCCTCGAATCCCGCACCTGTCGCTTCGGACTTGTCATTCTTCTTATAAATACCGTTGTCCCCATTCATTATCTTCTTCTCGCATCTTCTTCCTCCTCCGTCGCCCGAGCTGAAGACGCCATTGACGCCCGAGCTCGAACCGCCGCCGTCGATCGCCGAATTCGAGACCTTACTGGCCGCTGCATCGACCTGAGTTTTGACCAGAGAACCTCCGCCGCTGATCCCTGCTGTTACAGGTACGTATTTCTTCTTCATTGTAGATTCGTTATTTCTAGGGTTCGTACCTCCGCCATTAAAACCTCAGTAAAAGCTTCATCTTCGTTCGACCTGAACAAATAGTTCTCAGTAACTTTCACTTTTAGATCTTGCCCTTTAAACTTTTGCCTTTACTCCGCTGCATATGCTTCAGATCTTAACCTATAGGTTATCTGCTCTGTGTAAAACCCTTGTAGTTCTTCCCGTATACTCTTGCGTTTGTTTTTCTTTTTCTCGTATGCCCAGATCTGTTCCACCTTAGCTGTCTTTGAAAAATCTGTTTTTCTCCTCTGTAGATCCGTTAAGTATGCTCCGGTTTAAACTGTCGTACACTGTCCTTGTAAGAAATTTCTCGATGAGCGCGACGGTTTAGCTCCTTTCTTTATTGCTGTCATGAACCGGCAGTAACATAACTCACTGTTATTGCCGGGTTAGCCATATCATTAGTCCCTTGTCTAAACCGTTGCGTGATCTTCGTATATATCTCCCGGTTTATACCGCTGTACTTAAATAATCCGGTTTTATACTTTTACCCTTTCAGTACTTTGTCCTTCTGTTGCTATGGCCAAACAATTTGTCTCTTGCGACTGGGCTCCTTCCATCATTACGGAAGAAGACTTGGCCAATGCCGCTGCCATTGGTACTTTAGGCCCTCAATCCGTTTTAAAGTGGCGGGCTCTAGGAGATGAATGCCCTCCTACTCCCAGAGAGGGGGATGTTATTGTTTTCTTTGACCACATAGCCCGAGGATTCACACCTCCCGGTTCAAGATTTTTCCGGGATGTGCTTGCCACTTTCCAACTCCATCCTCAGGACATTGGTCCCAACTCCGTTTCCAATATTTGTGACTTCCAAGTCTTCTCAGAGGTATATCTGCAAGAAGAGCCGTCTGTTGATCTATTCCGGGATTTCTTCCACCTGAACCGGCGTACTGAGTTCACCAACGGACCGCATCAGGAACTGGGTGGGGTTAGTATCCAGAAAAGGAGAGATGCGGTCTTTACCCATGCCGCTCTCCACACGCACCCAAAGGAGTGGAACAAGTCTTGGTTTTACTGTGTTGATACTTCTCCTGCCGGGGAGAACCCGCTGCCGGGTTACCGTGAGCACCGTCTTCCGGAGGATCACCCTATGCCGCAGTGGCTTAGCTCTGCCGAACGGCCCCGGTTTGCTTCTCAGCTTACCAAACTGAAAGCTTTTATGGCCAACGGTTTAATTGGAACCGATTTTATGCGCTGTTGGCTCTCTTGGAGTATCCTTCCCTTGAGTCCGCGACAGCAACTGATGTGCCAGTATTCTGGTAAACCGGACGACCCTCAACGGTTCTCCAAGGATAAACTTTCTGAGTCGGAAGTCATTGAATCGGCTAAGAAGATGCTCAACGTCTCCTTAGAGGATTGCAGCAAAATCGGATTGGCTCCGTATTACAAGAAGAATAAGCTGCCTGCAGTAAGTCTTGCTTTCTCATATATATTTTTTAATCCGTTTATATAAACCGTCCTCTAACTGTCTCTTTTCTGTCTGAATAGGCCGATGATCCTTTCTGGAAAAGAAAACCTCAAGAGAAAACCGGAAAACAGGCACGCCGGAAAACCTTTGCTAGTAAGAAGAGAAAAGCGGCCGGAGGCTCTAGTTCTCACGCTGAGGATGACAATCCGGACTCTGAGGTATGAATTAATCCGACTTTAACTTGCTTACTTTTACTCATATATGTATCTAATGATAACTTTCCACAGGAGTTGGCTGAAGGTGATAAACCGGCCGAAGTTGAGGTAACTATCCTTTCTTCTGATTCAGAACCACTTCCACAAAAAAGTCGTCGGATAGTCCGGAAATATCAATTTTCTCACCCTTATGCTCAATTGGATCCTAATTTTCTTTTGAAGAAACAACAACATGAAGCCCTTCGCCGGACCACTCGCCATAGCGGCCTGGCAGTGGAATCATCCGGAATCTCTCTCACTCCGGCTCGGAGGCGCCGTTCTGAGGTTATACTCTCTCCAACCCTCCTTCATCCCAAGGCCGGGCTTATCCGCAAACCTCTTAAACCATCTGATCCTGATTATTAGGAGACTCCATTATCTTCTTCCGGTGAATCGACTGCCACGCAACTTCCCCCACTGAAAACCGTCCTAGGGTAAGTCTTTTTAACTTATCCAGTTTATGATTACATTTTGCTTCATAATCTTAACTCATTTTCCGAACTTCTTCCAGCAAGCCGAAGCCTAGCAAAAAACCAAAGGCCAACAAACCCACTGCTGAGACTACTGTTGATGATCCGGCGGTTGATCCGGCAACAACCGTCCCCCTAGAAGGCGAGCCCACAATTCCTCTTGAGAATCCTGCGCCTACGGATCATATTTCAATGCCCGAGAACCCTACTGCTGATGATGTTCATGATCCGCCAAGTCCTGCCCGGGCCAATTCTCCTCAGACCAATCCGGCATCTCCCAGTCCGGTTCATACTGCAGCTCCGCCAACAGCACTTGCTTCTCCAGAAGTTGAAGTGACTGGCACTGCTTTTACTGCTCTGGCTGAGCCCACTGTTTTAGCCAAACATACGGCTAAAGCGGAGAAGCTGCATAAAGAGAAGGGTAAATGGAGTACTGAGCTATCCAGCCTTGCTGACATGAGTGCCCAGGAGCTCTATTCCGGGTACTTGAACCGGCTCCACACCAGCCGAGATTATGAAGCGGGCTTGGTTAACATGATGAAAGAAAATATGAGGTAATCCTTTCCTTCTGACTTTGTGCTTTTGATATGCTTCTAACTATCTCATAGTAGCCCCCAAGTTCCGGTTTAGCTGAGCGTTGAAGGTGAATCGGAACTTATAACTTGAACAACTGATCTTACATTAGCCCCCAAGTATTAAGTAGATAACTTGGTTATGTATTTGATACTTGTAAGAATTTCTTCTGATACTTCTATTATCCATTAGCCCCCAAGTGTCAAGTAGACAACTTGCTTGTGTGCTTGAGACTTTTGTCTTTGAATTGCTGCTGTTTACTGTTTCGACTGCCCATTAGCCCCCAAGTGTCAAGTAGACAACTTGCTTGTGTGCTTGAGACTTGTCTGATTTTTGCTTCTTACCACTTGATTTTCTTTGCAGACTGATTTAAACCGGAGCGCTGATGAAATCAATGAACTTCGGAGCCGTCTTGCTGAAACGGAGGCTGCTGCTTCTAAAGCCAAGAGAGATCTGAAGGTGAGTTTAAAGACTGCTGAGGAGCTGAAAAAATTCTTTGAAGAAGAGCGAACCGCCTTTGAGGTTCAGAAAAAAGAACTGGAGAAAAGGGCCAAAGATGCTGAGGAAGCTCTCAATCCGGTTACTGAAGAGTTAACCAGTTTAAAGCGGCAAATTGAGTTAGTGACTTCTGCAATCTTCGGTAAGTATATAATCTGTATTCCTGTTTTCATCCTTGTAATCTTCCAGCCGTGCCGGTCTAACTGTGATACTCATATGTAGGGCGCCGTGTCACCCATCTTGGGGATGACTTGCGGAAAAAACTTAAGGCATGTTACACTTTGGTCGAGCAGCTGTATTCCGACGCTCAGAGGATCATAAGTGCAACATCTTTCAATAAACCGTCCCCCACGACCATCCAAGGCACTTTAGAAAAGTTGTCTGTTTTGCCAGTGCATTTGGAGGAAGTCAAGAAATCTGCTGCTCGAGCCGGTGCCCTCATGGCGCTTACCAGAGCCAAGGCATGGGTTCCGGACTTTGATCCGGAAGAGGCTTTAAATGGGTGTCCAAATACCAAGGAAGATGGATCATCGTTTACTGCAAAGGATCTCTACGCTTTGACAAAGGAGATGCGTCCTCTTGCCAGTAAACTTGCAGCCGAAGCAGATTTATCCAGGTATCATCCAGGGTATGACTTGCAAAACGAGCGGGTGGAGCGGTCGGTTTATGAAACCGTTAATCTAATCCCACCAGTGCGTCCTCATACCTTCGCTCCACATATCGAACCGTCGGAACTCATCAACGAAGAGATGTATTTCCGTACTTTAACGAGAATCGACTGGTGCGCCCCGGACTTCCAACCGCTTCAAGAGGAAGAGGAGACTCCTGATCAAGTTGATGCCCAGCCGTCGCAGCAGGAAGGAGCATAACTCATGACTTTATTGTTGTAGTTGCAGTCCCGCTTTAACAAACAATCTTTAATCCATCGGGCTTGCTATGCCTTGTAATAGGATAGCGGAAAACTGTGTCTGTTTTGATCCGGATACTTCTTGCTTTAATGTTACCAATTTGGTCTGAGATGGGTTATCTGATATATCATCTGTTCCTGCATAGATAATGAAGATACGTCCTAACGGCTTTACCGCTGAACCCATTAAACCATTCTCACAACATATTAAACAAGTGTATACTTATCAAAAAGGTAACTCTATACCTGAGATCAAGTATGCTTGATACTCTTAATCCGGCGTATATTGCCTTTTTGAAGGGAGTCTTTGAATAGACTCAACAATAATCCTTGGTTTTATACAAACTGCCGGTTTAAAGCATGCTCAGCTTCTTGTTTTGTTTCTGCCGGATGATTGTTCCGAGTTATGATAAACACCGGATTAACCCAAACTTTTCACTCATGCTGGTGCTCATGACCCAGACTTTTCAACTTTGTAGATGTGTGGTCAATTTCTTGAATTGTACCACTCCGGATTAAAAAATCAGAACACATAAAGATCAGAAAATGCAAATTTGCAAATAAAATCATGTAGTCGAGGCTTTTTATGAGCTGCCAGGCTCAAAGCAAGGTTCAGCCAATCACTGGATGCGGGTAATCTCGTCTTTCTAGAGGGCGTGTCGATGGATGCGGATAATCTCGTCTTTCCATAGGAACCATAAGAAATTTTTTTAGCCAATCACTGGATGACCGTAGCCTTTCCAGAGGGCCTCCATGGCTCCTTGAAACCATGGGTAATTATAAACCAATCACTAGATAGCGTAGCCTTTCCAGAGGGTCTCCATGGCTCCATGAAGCCATGGGAAATATAAGCCAATCACTGGATTCCCGTAGCTTTTCCAGAGGGCCTCCATGGTTCCTTAAAACCATGGGAAATATACACCAATCACTGGATGCCCGTAGCGTTTCCAGAGGGTCTCCATGGCTCCATGAAGCCATGGGTAAATCTTGAACCAATCACTGGATGGATTACCATCCAGAGGGTTTGCGTGAAGCGTCCTCTTTGAGCCGGATGTGACCTTTATGCTTTTCAGGGAGTTTTATTGCTTCTGAGTATATACTCTGCAAAAATCAGTTTTAAACCGATCGATATCTTTGAAATATGACATATGATGATATATATATGGCTGTTCTCATAAGATATTTGTATTGGAAAAAAAAGGCTGAGCCCTCGGTTTACCGAGGGTGCCGGTTTATTCATTAATCATAATATATACATAGGATACAGTGGAGCTCATAGCTCAAGTATAGTATGGCCGTAAGTGGGCGATGTTCCATGGCCTCTTCGTCTCCTCCTCTGATGTTCGTGAGTCCTTGTGTTCTCGAACGTCCAGCAGGTAATATGAACCATTATGTAGATTCTTGCTGACCACAAAGGACCCTTCCCAAGGTGGGGATAGCTTGTGCATATCTGTTTGGTCTTGGATGAGCCGGAGTACTAAGTCACCCTCCTGGAATGTTCTGCTCTTGATCCGGCGGCTGTGATATCTGCGCAAGTCTTGTTGATAGATTGCAGACCGTGCTGCTGCTATATCACGCTCTTTATCCAGCCGGTCCAAACTGTCTTGTCTTGCCTGCTCATTGGCCGCTTCAACATAGGCTGTCACCCTTGGTGAATCATGACGGATATCACTTGGAAGGACCACTTCAGCACCATATACCATAAAGAAAAGTGTATAACCTGTGGACTGGTTTGGCGTAGTGTTGATACTCCATAGGACAGATGGTAACTCCTCGACCCAACATCCCGGGGTTCTTTGCAAGGGAGTCATAAGCCGGGGCTTGATACCTCGCAAAATCTCCTGATTTGCTCTTTCAGCTTGACCATTGGATTGGGGGTGAGCCACAGAAGATACATCTAGGCGAATATGTTCTCGTTGACAAAACTCTTCCATCTCACCCTGAGATAAATTGGTGCCATTGTCTGTGATGATGCTGTGCGGAAAGCCAAACCGGAAAATTACCTTTTTGATGAATTTGACTGCTGTGGCCGCATCACACTTGCTCACAGGCTCTGCCTCAATCCACTTTGTAAACTTATCCACCGCCACCAGTAGATGAGTTTTCTGATCTTGAGATCGCTTAAAGGGTCCAACCATATCAAGCCCCCAAGTCGCAAACGGCCAAGTTATTGGTATCATCCGGAGCTCCTGCGCCGGAACAAGAGCATGTCTCGAAAACTTCTGACAAGCATCACACTTCCGGACTAGATCTGCCGCATCAGCATGAGCTGTTAACCAATAGAAACCATGTCGGAAAGCTTTAGCCACCAATGATTTTGAACCGGCATGATGAACACAATCCCCTTCATGGATCTCGCGAAGAATCTCACAACCTTCCTCAGCTGATACACACCGCTGAAATACTCCAGAAGCACTGCGATGATGAAGCTCTCCGTTTGCAATTGTCATGGACTTAGAACGCCGGACTATCTGTCGTGCCTCTATCTCATCGTCCGGTAACTCTCCTCGGCTCAGATATGCCAAATAGGGCAGTGTCCAATCCGGGTTAACATGAAGTGTTGCAACTAGCTGTGCCTCCGGATCAGGAACAGCTAGGTCTTCCTCTGACGGTACTTGTACTGATGGACTGTGCAGCTCATCCAAAAAAGTATTTGGCGGCACCGGTTTACGTTGAGATCCCAACCGGCTTAATGCATCAGCCGCTTCATTCTTTCGCCGGTCTATGTGTTCCACTTGATACCCTTTGAAATATCCAGCAACTGCTTCCACTTCCCGTCTGTAAGCTGCCATGAGGGGATCTCTTGAATCCCACTTGCCTGAAACTTGCTGTGCCACCAGATCTGAATTGCCAAAACATTTGACCCGGCTCAAGTTCATCTCCTTTGCCATCTGTAAGCCATGAAGCAATGCTTCGTATTCCGCTGCATTATTAGTACAAGGAAACAATAAACGGAGGACGTAACAAAATTTATCGCCTCGGGGGGAAGTTAAGACAACTCCAGCCCCTGAGCCTTCCAACTGTCTTGAACCGTCAAAGTGAATCATCCAGTATGTAAGATCCGGCTTCTCCTCAGGGGTTTGCAACTCTGTCCAATCATTGATGAAATCCACCAATGCCTGAGATTTTATAGCGGTGCGTGGCACATACTTCAACTCATGTGGGCTGAGCTCAATTGCCCACTTCGCTACTCTACCTGTAGCTTCCCTGTTCTGGATTATGTCCCCCAACGGTGCTGAACTAACCACAGTTATTGGATGACCTTGGAAATAGTGCTTCAGCTTCCGGTTTGCCATGAACACACCATACACCAGCTTCTGCCAATGTGGTTACCTTTGCTTGGATTCAATGAGTACTTCACTTACGTAATAAACCGGACGCTGAACCGGGTATTCCTTTCCTGCTTCCTTGCGCTCAACCACAATTGCGACGCTGACTGCCCGTGCATTGGCAGCGACGTGTAACAGCAACGGCTCCTTATCAACAGGGGCAGCCAGGACCGGCGGCTTTGCCAGTTGCCGCTTCAGATCCTCAAACGCCGCGTTCGCCTCATCACTCCATATAAACCGATCTGTTTTCTTCAGCATCTGGTAAAGCGGGATCGCCTTCTCGCCCAAACGGCTGATGAACCGGCTTAATGCTGTGATCCGGCCAGCGATACGCTGAACATCGTTGATGCAAACTGGTTTAGTCAAAGATGTGATTGCCTTAATCTTCTCCGGATTAGCTTCTATTCCTCTGTTTGAGACCAAGAATCCCAGTAGTTTACCTGCCGGAACACCAAAGGCACAATTCTCCGGATTAAGCATCATCTTATAGGCTCGAAGATTGTCAAAAGTCTCCTTAAGATCCTCTATCATCGTCTCCTCTTTCCTTGATTTAACCACAATGTCATCCACATAGGCATGAACATTCCTTCCTATCTGTCCCTTAAGACAGTTCTGAACGCAACGCTGGTAAGTTGCTTGAGCACTCTTGAGCCCAAAAGGCATAGATACATAGGAAAAAGCACCAAAAGGAGTTATGAAAGCTGTCTTCTCCTGGTCTTTAACTGCCATCTTGATCTGGTGATAACCCGAGTATGCATCCAAAAAACTTAGCCGCTCACATCCCGCTGTAGCATCGATTATCTGATCAATGCGAGGGAGAGCAAAAGGATCAGTTGGACAAGCTTTGTTGAGGTCTGTGTAGTCCACACACATTCTCCACTTCCCATTCTTCTTTAACACCAGCACCGGATTAGCCAACCACTCTGGGTGAAAAACTTCCACTATGAACCCTGCAGCCAAAAGCCTGGCCACTTCCTCTCCTATAGCCTTGCGCCTCTCTTCGTTGAAGCGGCGCAGATATTGCTTGACCGGTTTAAACTTCGGATCAATATTAAGACTGTGCTCAGCGAGTTCCCTCGGTATACCTGGCATGTCAGAAGGTTTCCACGCAAAGATATCCCGGTTCTCACGGATGAACTCGATGAGCGCGCTTTCCTATTTGGGATCAAGGTTAGCGCTGATCGTGAACAGCTTGGATGAATCGCCCGGCACAAAATCAACTTGCTTGGTCTCCTCTGCCGATTTAAATTTCAGCGCCGGATCATGCTCTGTAGTTGGCTTCTTCAACGGGTCATATCTGCCGGATCAACATTATCCTTATAAAAATTTAACTCCTCGGTAGCACAAACTGCCTCTGCATAAGCAGCATCTCCCTCTTCACATTCCAACGCAACCTTTCGACTTCCATGAACCGTAATTGTACCCTTGTGACCCAGCATCTTAAGCTGCAGGTAAACATAACACGGTCTAGCCATAAACTTGGCATAAACCGTCCTTCCGAACAGAGCGTGATAAGGGCTCCGGATCTTGACGACTTCGAAAGTTATCATCTCTGACCTGGAATCATGCTCATCTCCAAAGGTAACTTCCAAGTCAATTTTTCCAACTGGATAAGCTGACTTACCTGGAACCACCCCATGGAACACCGTGTTTGACTGCCTTAGTTTCTTATCCGTCAAGCCCATTCGACGGAAGGTCTCATAATACAGGATGTTGATGTTGCTGCCACCATCCATAAGAACTTTAGTGAACTTATAACCTCCCACCTGTGGCGCTACCACCAAGGCCAAGTGGCCCGGATTATCCACCCGCATTGGGTGATCCTCCCTACTCCATACAATGGGCTGCTCCGACCAGCGCAAAAATTGCGGTGTTGCCGGTTCAACAGCATTAACTGCCCGCTTAAAAACCTTCTGATCTCGTTTACACAGACTTGTGGTGAATACATGGTATTGCCCACTACTCAACTCCTTCGGATTACTCTGATATCCGGATTGTGGTTGCTGTTGCTGACGCTGCTGATTACCCTGATTATTGTGATTACCTTGGCCCTGCTGTTGACTGCCTTGGTTATTGCAACCACCCTGATTACGCGGCTGATTGCCCTGGTTATTATAACTTCCTTGACCATTTTGATTACCGGCCCGGTTTTGATAACCATTGTTATTGCCCCTATATCCTGATCCGGAGCTGTTCCCCTGATGACCCGGACCATAGAACCTTGGGCCTGAACCGCCATTTGGAGGCCTGTCATTAGGATTAAAGCGGCCCATCATTGCTTCCATAAAGGGCCTGCACTCTCTTATAGTGTGTTTTGCCGGCCGTCTGCTCGAGCCATGCTTCGGACAAGGCTGATCTAACTCTTGGTCCCAACTAACATCCCCTCCGCCGGTTTGTTGAGGTGGGTTGCCCTTATTACGCTGAAAACCCCCTTGAACTTGGGTATTGGCTACGAAATCAGAGCCACCTTCTGCCTTTCGCTTGCCTAAGAAACTTGCAGTAGCCGGGTTAACCTGCGCCGGTTTACCAGGTTTGTTAACCTTCCCTGCTTTGTCTCCCTCAGCTTCTGGATACTTGGTATTATCAGAGTCCCCATACTTTACCAGAGCAGTCATGAGAGTTCCCATATCATTGCAATCCCTTTTAAGCCGTCCTAGCTTTAACTTTAGAGACTCAAACCGGCAATTGTTCTCTAAAGTTACTATTGCCGTACTAGGATTGATACTATTCGAAGAGTGCAAGATCTCTGACACTCGCCGCACCCATGCACTTGTAGATTCCTGTTCTCCTTGCACACAGGCCGCCAGATCTACTACTGACATTGGCTGCTTGCACGTATCTTCGGAATTTTTGATAAACTGGCGACGTAACTCTCCCATGATCCGATGGAATTGGGGGGTAAACCCTTTAGCCAGGTCCGGGTTGTACCCTCAAGCATCATAGTAAAGTACTTTGCACAAGCCGCTTCATCCACGTCCAGCATCTCCATGGCCATCTCATAACTCTCCACCCAAGCTTCAGGAGGCAAATCTGCAGTTTAATTAGGTACCTTACGGGGCCCTTTAAAATCCTTGGGCAACTTCACGCTCCGTAAAGCAGGGTTAAGACACTGCACTCCAAAGGAACTCGTTGTGACTCCGGTCTCTGCTGGGGCGGTTTGAACCGGCGTCGTCTGACGGACCTCCTCCCGGGCTATCGACCCGACCCGGTTTGCATCCTGAGCTTGTGCATCTGCGCCTGCCGGATTATCCTGTCAGCGCCGATGTCGCGTGCGCTCACTGCTAGACACTTCTGGTTCCTCCCAATGCCTAGTGTAACTCCGGCTGGGACGCGGTGTCGAATGTAGCCTTTCCCTGCTATGAGAATATGCTTGCTGCTGTACTAATGCCGTATTAAGTAACTCCTTGGCCCGGCGTGCCTCCAACGCTACCCGGGACGTCCCCTCAACGGGTAAAGTGGCCAAACGTGCAGCAGCAGCAACGATGTTATCCAAAGGATTCGAATAATGACCCGGAGGGGTAGGAACGTGAGGCGCAGACGTGATCCGCCGATCTTGCTCTGCAGTGGGCTGCTGAACCGGCTCATCCCTGACCGGGGGTGCCCTCCGGTTTAAAGCGGGATCATTGCTAGTTCCTGCCCCTGGTGTCCTAAACAGGTCCGTTGCTTCATAAACCGGCGGTATACGGGATTGGTACTTCCGACCTCTTACTCCCTGTGTAGAGGCCTGTTCCATCCTTAGGTGAAAAGCCTGATCATTCAATTCCGCTTGCCTTATTGCTATCATAGCCTTCTCCGCTTTCAGATCATCCCTTGCCTGATCAATCCGGCCCTTTAGCTGAAGGAGCTCTGCATCATGCTGCGCCTTGTCTGCTGGAGCTACATCTGCCACAGCTTTGGCCGTGAATTCCTCGACTAAGGTGGATAGAACGTCAGTAGGTGAGAGGACCGGGCCACTCCCCCCTACACCAGCTTCTGCTGATGCCCCGTTCACCGTGGGCTGTGAACCGGCCATAAAGACAGCCACCCGGTTTGGCGGGTCAAAGGGGTCCGGAATACTATTCCCGTCGGACTCACCCTCAGACCGGCCGACCTGCAACTGATACAGAGATTCAGTCTCTCCAGATGAGGATCCGTCGTCGGAGTAGACAACTGTTTCACCGCCGGATTCCGATCCGTCTCCGGTTTGGACCCCGTGAATTGCTCCAACGAAAACGTGCTTCACGACGGGCTGAATCCGGGCCGATCTCGCACGCTGAGCCGGCTCGATGATGTTGGAGAAGATGTCCGGCTCAGGTCCCGGTTCGCCGATCCTGCCGATGAAGACATGAATGCCATCGAAGGGAACCCGGTACCCGTATTCGATTGAATCAGCCTCCGGTCCCCAACCCGCATCGTCGATGTAGATCCGGCCGCGGCGACTCTTGGTCATCCGGGCGACAACGTAGCCCTTGAGCCCTTCAAAGCTGCCCTTCAAGAACTCGAAACCATCGTGCGGAGGCCCCACGGTGGGCGCCAACTGTCGTGGAATTAACACGGCAGATGTCCGGTTTAGCGGACTTGATGATGGAACCATCGCACGGGTTAGCTTGAAGGGGTTAAAAGCACACAAAGGACACAGAGGGTTTATACTAGTTCGGCCCCTTCGATGAAGGTAAAATCCTACGTCTAGTTTGGTTTGCTATTGCATGGGCGTCGATGAACAGGGAGCGGATCGCTTGCCTGTGTCTCGACGGGTTGTTTCTTGCCTCTCCCTGAACCGTCGCCGGGTCGTCCCTTTATATAGAGGCGACACCTGGTCCGGTTTACAGAGTCCCGAGGCCGGCTCATACTTGTGTCCTCCTCGGTCTCTGCTCCTTCTTCCTTATCTCTCAAGTTACATCATTGGGCGGTTTACAAACCATAACTCTATACATGGGCCCTAAGATTTTATGGGCCGTAGCCTTTACTAAATATTACAACAGAACATATTATAATAATCCGGTTTACACTAGCCGGTTCATACCTGCTAGTCATATCCCTGACACTGATGATAAGCCTTTTACTTATTTAAGTTTTGATCTTGCTGCTATGAAAAGGCATAAGTTTGTTACCATGACTTTTGAGCTTGATAATCTTGTTTATATCTTGCGTTTCGGAACTACTGCGGAACGCGAGATCCGTCTACCTGCACCTCTTTTGTTTGATTTTTCTCGCAGGAACGGATTGTCCTTTGATGTTATCCAGTTCGATGAGTTCATGGCCCAGCATCAGTTTCATAACCCCATGGAGGGGGTTGTGCCCGACGAGGAGGAGCACGGTGAGTTACCACCTTTTCAGGGGAGGACCAGTACCCAGTTTGGTGAAGGGTCTTCCTCCGCTTGGAGTACGGACCCTTCTTCGTGGGAGACTCCGAGGAGTTCGGTGTACGCACCGGAATCCTTCTACGACCCTTGGACTCACCACCATTCCCCCGGAGCAGGAGGCTCCTGGGAGCAGTAGCTGCTACCAACTTAGGCCAAAAGCCTAAGCTTGGGGGAGTACGTGCCCCTCTCACTTTTCCATTGTATTATCCATTTTATTCGCTTTGATCTTTTCGAGGTTTTTGCCCGTTCTTCTTTATTATTTCTTTCTTTGCAAAAACAACAAAAAGATTTTCTCTTTCTTTTGCTTTCGTTCAACCTTTGAAATAATCCAAAAAGATTTCCTTTCTCTCTTTAGTTTGCTTTGTTTTCAGAGTTCAGCTCGAGTCCGTGATGGCATTTAATTATATTTCCTACGTTCGATCGTGCAAGTGACGAGGCAGTAATGACGAAGATCGACTAAAGGGAAGCAACAAGGGAAGACCGGTATGAACTCTTCTTGTTTCTACTTTTGTACATATGCCTGTACTTATGATCTAGAGACCAGCTTGTAGCGACATAGTGCTTTGTTTACAATGCTCTTCCAGTGGTTCATGCTTTCCTTGTGGCTAGTCTCGAATAGCTAGAGTATATAATGTGTTATTGAAATGATTTACATGCATTGCATTGTTCATAGTTTGGTATACCAAGGTGGTATTTCCCTTTGGAGAATTTTTGGATTGACTTGGCACATGTTTACACATGTTTAAGACTAAAAAGTCTGCTCTGCCTTGATGATCTTTGAGTTTTAGAATAGTTATATCACTTCCATGCCCGATTCAATGTTGCTTTGTCGCTCTGCATGATTATGACCGTTATTGCTCTCTAGTTGGTCGCTTCCCAGTCTTTTGCTAACCTCCACCTGTACTAAGCGGACTGACTGCTTGTGCATCCAAAATCCTTAAAACCAGTTATGCCATATGAGTCCACCATACCTTCCTATACATGGTATTTACCTGCCATTCCTAACGAAGACTTTCGTGTACCATCTCGAAATTAATCAAAAGCATTTCTCTTTTTGTGCCTCTGTTTTAGCTCATGAGGAAGTATTAGTTAATTCATGATCTTTTTAAGTTGGACAAGTTTCACCCCGGGATTGCATGTCTAATTTGCAAACCCATAATACGAGAAGGAACTGGCATAGAGTGCGCCCGGCTCATTAAAAATTATACAACAAACAAACCCTCCTTCACGCTTTGTTCATGAGAAATCAGAAAACTTTGGCAGTGATAAACAAAGGACATTAAGAGGATGTGATCGTCCTCATGCGGGGGCCGTTCCTCGAAACTTGTCCAGCTCAAGAAGTGATTTAGTTATCTGCTAGCATTCGTTGACGAAATATGCACCTCTCAAAAACATTCTTTCCTCTGTTTTTAAAACCAAGAGCTCTGGTACATGTTTAGTTTTTGTTTCCGACCACGGGTTTTCAACCTCGCCATCAAATTCCATGGTTCGAGAGTCTCCACCTTCTTTCTTCAAAGCACCAACTGGGAGAGCATAATTGTCATTCTGAGTGTAATGTGCATTGTCCCAAAGTATTACATTGTCTTCTGCATGCTTGTGATATTATTTATTCTGAAATTCTTAGTTCTAGTCTCCTTTAAAACTCTGGAGGAGTTTTTGCATTTATGTTTTGCTTCACTCATGGAGGCTAGCGAGATACCACCCTAATATGCTCAAGCTATGTGCAATGTAATCTTGTCTTGATTTTCAGTAGCATATTATTTACTTTTAGGTATTTGTGATTGGTCACTTGAAAGAAGGATTGCTCCGTGCATTGTCCTCATAGCATTGTTTCAATACTTGCTAGACTCTTTTCGTAGTACATGCTTATATACATCTAATGAAACAAAAGAGTTTGTCAAAGTTTTCTTTGTCGCGTCCAGTTCGTTGAACTGAATTGCTTGAGGACAAGCAATATGCTAAGCTTGGGGGAGTTGATACGTCTCAAACATATCTACTTTTCCAAACACTTTTGATATTGTTTTGACCTCATTCTTGCATGATTTGAACTAAACTAACCCGGACTGACGCTGTTTTCAGCAGAGCTGCCTGTATGGTTTTATTGTGTGCAGGAAAACGGATTTTTAGGTATATCAGAAAATTCCACGAAAAATCACAGAAAATCCACGCACCCGAAGGAACCTGGTGCCAGAAGAGGGGCCAGAGGGGGGCCAGGGGGGCTCCAGGCGCCCTGGTGGCGCGGCCCACTCCCTGGCCGCGCCGGGAGGCCGCCTGGGTGGTCCCCACCTCCCCTGGTGCCCTACTTTGACCCGTATTTTAGCTCATGACGAAAAAATCCCAGATCAGAAGTTCTTTTCCCAGTTTTCGTCGCGGAGCCGCCGCCACCCTCTGTTCTTCTTCAGGAGGGCTAATCTGGAGGCTGATTTGGCCTCCGGAGAGGGGAGATCCTCGCCATCGTCATCATCATCACCACTCCATCCTCCCTCCATGACTTCTCCTTTCATGTGTGAGTAATCCCCTGCTGTAGGCAAAGGGGATGGTAGGGATTGGATGAGTTAGATCATGTAATAGTTTATCAGATCATTGGGGGCATGTTGCCTATCATCTACTATGGTGTTTATCATCTTTGCTTCAACTTGTTATTCTTAATGCTTGTCACTTAGGGCCCGAGTGCCATGATTTCAGATCTGAACCATATGTGTTTGCATGGATATATTTGTGTTCTTGATCCTATCTATGAGTTGTTTGCACCTATTACGGTTCGGAACCGGCGATCCCAAAAGTGACAGCTTGGGACACCAAAGGGGATGGTCCGTAGTTTGAGGATTACATGTATCCATTGAGTTTATTACTTTGTTCCGGTGCTCTTTGACAGGAGCACCTTAATCTCCATAAGTTCCTTTTGGCCCCGTTCATAGCGGGATGGTAGGACAAAAGATGTTGTGCAAGTTCTTATTGCAAGCACGTACAACTACCTATGGGATACATGCCTAATGTTTGATATTTGCCTAGATGATCATTACTTTTCCGTGTGCCTTGCCCCAAGTTAGATTCATGATATATCTCATCCATGCAGCGCCCAACCATCCATCTCCCTAGCCTACAGTGTTTTAAATCCTGCTGGTTACTAGTTGCTACTTTTGCTATTTACTTTTGCTGTTTACTTTTACTATCACTATCATATCACTGTTACCACTTATCTTTTGTTGCAAGTAAGTATATTTCAGGTGCGGTTGAATTGACAACTCAACTGTCAAAGCTTATAAATACTCTTTGGCTCCCCGTGTGTCGAATCAATAAATTGGGTTATTCTTACCCGCGAAGACTATCTCGATCCCTTACGGTTGAGGGTTATCAGCGTTCAGCACACCTTCAGCTTGATGACGTCCCACGAGCTCTTGATCCAGTTGAGCTTCACGGGAGAGTTTCGTCAGCACGACGGCATGGTGATGGATATGATGCAGTTACCGTCGCAGGGCTTCGCCTAAGCGCTGCAACGATATGACCGAGGTGTGTTACTGTGGAGGGGGGCACCGCACACGGTTGGGAGAGATCAACTGATCAACTTGTGTGTTCTAGAGTGCCCCCTGCCCCCGTATATAAAGGAGAAAGGGAGAGGCCGACCCTAGAGGGGGCGCGCCAAGTGTGGGGAGTCCTACTAGGACTCCCAAGTCCTAGTAGGATTCCTCTTTCCTTTCTGGAGTAGGAGAGAATGAAAGAGGTGGAGAGGGAGAAGGAAAAGGGGGCTGCACCCCTTGTCCAATTCGGACCAGAGGGGGGGGGGGCGCCTCCTTCCTTTTGGCCTTTCTCCTCTATTCCCGTATGGCCCAATAAGGCCCATATACTCCCCGGCGAATTCCGGTTACTCTCCGGTACTCCGAAAAATACCCGAATCACTCGGAACCTTTCCGATGTCCGAATATAGTCGTCCAATATATCGATCTTTACGTCTCGACCATTTCGAGACTCCTTGTCATGTCCCCAGTCTCATCCGGGACTCCGAACTCCTTCGGTACATCAAAACTCATAAACTCATAATATAACTGTCATCGAAACCTTAAGCGTGCGGACCCTACGGCTTCGAGAACAATGTAGACATGACCGAGACACGTCTCCGGTCAATAACCAATAGCGGAACCTGGATGCTCATATTGGGTCCCACATATTCTACGAAGATCTTTATCGGTCAAACCTCATAACAACATACATTGTTCCCTTTGTCATCGATATGTTACTTGCCCGAGATTCGATCGTCCGTATCTCAATACCTAGTTCAATCTCGTTACCGGCAAGTCTCTTTACTCATTCCGTAATACATCATCCCGCAACTAACTCATTAGTTGCAATGCTTGCAAGGCTTAAGTGATGTGCATTACCGAGAGGGCCCAGAGATACCTCTCCGACAATTGGAGTGACAAATCCTATTCTTGATCTATGCCAACACCACGAACACCTTTGGAGACACCTGTAGAGTATCTTTATAATCACCCAATTACGTTGTGATGTTTGATAGCACACAAGGTGTTCCTCCGGTATACGGGAGTTGCGTAATCTCATAGTCATAGGAACATGTATAAGTCATGAAGAAATCAATAGCAGTAAAACTAAACGATCATAGTGCTAAGCTAACGGATGGGTCTAGTCCATCACATCATTCTCCTAATAATGTGATCCCGTTGATCAAATGACAACTCATGTCTATGGTTAGGAAACATAACCATCTTTGATCAATGAGCTAGTCTAGTAGAGGCATACTAGGGACACTCCGTTTTGTCTATGTATTCACACATGTACTAAGTTTCCGGTTAATACAATTCTAGCATGAATAATAAACATTTATCATGATATAAGGAAATAAATAATAACTTTATTATTGCCTCTCGGGCATATTTCCTTCAATCTCCTACTGGATTGGTACCTTGGTTCTCAAAAACTGAGGGAAATACTTACGCTACTGTGATGCATCTCCCTTTCCTCTTCGAGGGAATACAACGCAAGCTCGAGAAGTAGCCGACACACGGAAACGGAAGTGGAAGAATTATGTAGATTCTGCTGGTACTAATGGTGCAATAGAAGGTCAAAGTCCACCAGAAAATTGTACAAATGAGGTATCTCGTGCTACACGAGCTGCAAAAGACTCCAAACATACACTAATAGCTGCCACCAAACAAGCAACGATAGCCCTAGTTGTTGCAACACCTTCCATAGTACCACCAGCTGCACGAGTTACTCATTTGTCAACTCAGCTAGCAGCAGGTTCCCAAGCTCCCTTGCCACCTGACACTACTTCCGAAGCACTCTTGACACAAGCCGAGTTAGCAAGATCAGATGAACCTTGTGAGCTTCAACAACAAGAAGGTAGTTGCTAGAGTCAAGTTACAGTTGCATACTTCTTTATCTGTAGTCTCATAGTTTGATGTACACTAACACTTCCTATGTTCGTTGTTGGACTAGCACCTAGGCGCAAGAGGAAATAGACATCAGGGATAATACTCGATAGGTTAACTAAATCTAGAGGAGGACGAATGGAGATCCGTTTTGAGGCAGGTTTAAAAAGGCCACGTGATGCTACAGAGTCAGCCAAGTTAGTATCAGAGGCAGCGGTTACCGTTAGGGGTCATGCATGTATCCTCCCAACATGGATTCAGTACAGGAATGACAAAGACGAAACCCATTTCAACACCTTCCTCGACCATTTATCTGTAAGTATGGTTGTGTATGGAAACTAGTAATATCGTCTTGCTCTGTCCCATACTTTCTAGGTTGCTGATAATGAGACTCCCGTAATTTTCAACAAATGAGGTTCAAGTTGGATATCCAAGATGATGCAACCAGACAAACTTGCACCCATGTTTTCAAGTCTGCTCTACGACAGTATCAGTATAACTTGAGGAAAACTCACTTTGAAGGCAAGGCTAATAGTGAACTTGCCCAAACATCTCTAGTGGAAAATATATTGGATGAAGACTAGAGAGGCCTCATTAAACACTGCTCTAATCCAAAGTATCAAGTACGTTATATATGTGTGTAGATCACATGTTGAACTCCTATTTACACATGTGCCTCACAAATATATCTTCTTGTAGGTGAACTATTCAAAGAAGGCCAACCGTACGAAAGTGAAATTTCAACAGACGACATGATCTCGTAGCTATATTGCACACCGCGAGGCTCTTGTAATTAGCTGTTGTTTCACTCTTTTCACTGTGCCATATTATCAGATCTATATTGACTTGTTCCAAATGTAGCGGAAAGCCCGCAAGGACCAAAAAGTAATTGAACCAAATGTTGTGGAAATCTTCAAGGACTGTCACACCAGCAAGTCAAAGGGCATTACTACACCAGTCAAATCCGCTGTTGTAAGTCCTTAATCCTCATGCCTTTTAACTACTACTTACTCTGACTTGTGCATTGAACTGCACAGTTTGCAGCCAATGTCTATTACTCTTTTCAATTTTGTACACAATTGCCTTAGCGTATCCTTGCACCTTACAAGGTTTAAAAGAGAGTGATGTTCCTTTGATCTTGATATGTAATCTAGTTCTGTGTTGGACTTGCCCACACAACGTTACAATTGCATGTTTGTCTGTCCTCAGTTGTTTTGTGATATGAATGATGTCATACTATGCTTACTGTATTATAAACTTTGTCTCTTTATCCTTAGCTGTCAATACAATGTGAAGAAATAGACAATACACTAGCCATGATACATGCTCATATGTTTGGAACCTGGTTTTATTATGTACTTTGCAGTCAATTACAACTAATATTTTACACGGGTTCACCAAAATAAGTTCTGTATATAGACCAAAGCTATTTTTTTGTTTTGCTGCCTCCTTAATATCTTCTGTTCTGGTACTACAAATGTTATAAAAACTAAACTTTTCAGCAAGTTATGAAAAAATGGTGGAACCGCCACCTTCTGAAGGTGATGAGGCAACTATAACCTCAATGTCACCTCTTGCTGCAGTGGGTCAGTACCAGTCCACTAACAGTGCCAAAAGCATGTTCCTGCGTAATACTGGGTTGGTTGTTAAGGCAACCTCGTCCAAACTGTCTCATGATCAAGATATCAAGCTCAAAACAATGTTATATCTGCGCTCCAGACACAAGTCCATTCCCTAACAAAGACCAGTTGTGAAACAAGGACAACCATTGATCGATGCCGTCAAGATATGCACGGTTTTGAAACCAGACTATCAGACATTTGCTATGTTATTCAGGAGCCTAGGAGAAATGAAGGCGAAGGTTATGGTGCTCCATCGGACAGTACAACATGAAAACGTAACAGTCAGGTCAAATGAACTGAGCTTCTGAACTTCTGGTGGTGCATTTATTTGCCGGACTGTTAACTTTTATGCCAACCATCCTTTTGTTTTATGGTTGTAATTTGTTTTGTTGCGATACAAAATTTGTTCTTAACGTGCAGCCACCGGCTCAAGGAAGCACCAAGCCATTTTTGTATAGTGTAGGGTGTTCCCTATATTTGCACCAGTGGTGAACTTTGATGCTCACTGGATGTAATCTGTGCAATCGCCTTAATAGCCTACTGTTAGTTTCTGGCTTATTTATTTCCTAGTCTTCTTTTTCCTTGGTTTGCCAGTGGCCGCAACAACCATGGGCCATATACAGTCTGTGGTAACCTTGAGCCTTCTACAGGCAGTAGGATCCATGGATCTCGTACGGGCCGCCAGATAAATGGGCCTCCAACGGGTCGTAGAATCGATGGGCCTTGGGCCGTCGGATAAGTGGGCCCACATGGGCCGTAAACGAGCATAATTGGTATCGGGCAAGCACGGTAACGGGACGTTAACATGCGGGAAGACAACAAAGGCTTAATACTGTCACAGGCATAACGAGTCGTTAATGGGCAAGAATATAGGACGGGGTGTGTCGGTGTACTAAGGTAGGGGTACCCCAGTACTCCAACTTGTGCACGGGCAGTTGCAGCTTCCCGCGACAAGGTCTACTGCGGGCTCGCCGGAGACCTTCCTGTTCCTTATTAAGCCATTCAAAAACAAAGTATACAAGACATAAGACCGAGACCCCGGCAAGAGGAGCTTGCCGGGAAGGCCGTACCAGGCTCAAGACTGTTCCACTAACACAAGACCCTGGCAAGAGGAGCTTGCCAGGAAGACTAGAAGACATCGCCTCGGCGCTATCCGCGCCCCGGCAAGGGGTCCGGGGAGCGGCTAGCTCCCGGGCCCGGCAAGATCGAGGCCCCGGCAAGGTGCTTGCCGGGAAGGCTGCGCTGTGTGCCCGCGCTCCAGCTCATCGGCCCACGCGTCGCCCTGGGGCTTATCCAGGGACGCGTGGCGGATGGCTGTGCAGCCTGGGGTACACGGTGGCACTCCACGGTGATGGATTCGTCGCCGTGGCGGAAGGAGACGCTAAGACGGGAGCTTTTGGGGTCGACGGCGACGGGCATTAAATGCCCTTGTCCCCCACTGTTAAAGTAGGTATAGACCACTGTTCTGTACTGTAGCTCCACTGTTCCCGCACTGTTACAACTACCACCTCTTTTACATTTTTACCCCTTTCTCCTACGTTGACACCTGTCGGTAACCCCTTGCACTATAAAAGGAGGCCCATGCACAACGTGGAGGGGGTTCGAAACCTAGATCACTCTCACGCACGGTGTAGCTGCTTCTTCAAGCTCCCGAGCACTCAACTCAATACACAACCAAGCAGGAGTAGGGTTTTACGCACCCGTGCGGCCCGAACCTGGGTAAAACTGCCCGCGTGTTTGCTTCGATCTGCTCTTTGTGCTCCCTCCGCCCTCGTACCGCAAAGACAAAGGGGCTCCGGTCCCATAGGTGTTCGTGGCGGACAGTTTCCCCCGACATCTTTGGCGCGCCAGGTAGGGGTGAGTCGAGGTTGTGCGAATCTGATCCGGCGTTCGCGCGGGCGCATTCTTCATCAACCTCTCCAGCTTCATCAGCAATTTCATCAGCGACAACTCCATGGCCCCGAAGAAGAAGGCTTCGGAGGTCGGAGGCCCGTCTGCGTCTCACCCGCCGCCACCAGAGCCAACGGTGGGCGGGGGAGCTGCCGTCGGAAGGGTGGTTGCCGGTGAGGACACTCACGGCGCCACCAGATCCAAAAACAGGACGGACGACCGAACCTCGGTCTCCGTGGACGCGCCGCGTCCATCGCAGCACACAACGACCCAGCAGCGCCATACCACGGGAGGTGGTATCCGCTTGCTGGGACAAGGCCAGACCGGAGGCTCGCGGGACGCCCCGGACCCCCGTCCGGGCACAAGCAAAGCGAAGGCGCCGGCGCGGGACCCCGCTCCTTCTAACGTTGTTAGAAGTCCGAGCGTATCCCGCTCCTCGCACCGCTCACCCGCGTTCCCCTCCACCCCAGCGGAAGCGCTCGCAAGAGCGCAGCTGCTCCTCGACTTCCCTCCAGCGGCCGACAAGGCCGAGGAATGGAGGGCCACTATCCGGAGCCTGATAGACTTCGCCAACAACGATTCTCCACAGCAGCCGTCGGCCTCACGGCCGCGGCAGGCTGAGAAGACGAAGGCTATCGGCGACAAGACTGCCGGGGGTGCGACAAGCGTGCACTCCCCGCCGCAGAAACAGAAGACGCCGCCCCGCCGGAACAACCCCGACGACGGCTCCACAGCCTCGTCGGACCCGCGGGCCCGTCGGGACCAGCGCCAGGTCCTCGACGACCGGCGAGATGAAGACGCTCGAACTACGATCGAGCGCCGCCGAGAAGCTCGGCGACAATCCGACAAGAGAGCTGGGAACACCATCGACGCGCACGCGCCCGGTGAACCAGGCGACTTGCCGTACGCGGCAGGTTGCCCTGCGTTCACCCGCGAGCTGCGGCGCGTCCAGTGGCCCAGCATGAAGAACTTTAAGCCCGACGTACCGGAGAAGTACGACGGCAAGACGCACCCCTCGGAGTTTCTCAGCGTTTACACCATTGCAGTACAAGCTGCCGGGGGGCGCGACGAGAAGATTTTGGCTAATTACTTCCCGCTCGTGCTAAAGCCGAACGTCCGTTCGTGGCTCATGCATTTGCCGGAAGGTTCCATCTCTTCTTGGGCCGACCTCTGCCACCAATTTGTCGGCGCCTTCACCGGCGGCCACAAGCCCCATGGCCAGGAGAGCGATCTCCACATCTTGGCCCAGAAGGAAGGCGAGACCCTGCGCAAGTATATCTAACGCTTCAGCCGGGTACAGCACAACATCCCTGACGTTCACCCTGCCGCGGTTATCAGCGCGTTCCATCAGAACGTGCGTAACCGCCGCATGCGTGAGGAGATGGCGATGACAAAGATTCGGGATGTCAGCGAGCTCTATGCTCTTGCCGACAAGTGCGCACGCGCAGAAGAGGGGAGGAGACTCCCCGGGGAAGATACTGGCGCAGGAGGAAGCGACAGCGACGACGCCGCCCCGGCAAAGAAGAGCCGGCGGCGAAACAACCGAAAGAAGGGCAAGAAGGAGGTGCTTGCCGTCGAGAAGTCCGGCAAGGAGGCCCCCGCCAAGCAAGCGCAGGCTGGCGGCTCCGGCAAGGAGCCTGCCCCTGCGGCGGCGGCCGACAAGCCGGGTAGCTCCGACAAGCAATACTGTAAGATCCACCGCACCAAGGGTCATGATCTCTCCAACTGCAAGCGCGTCGAGTATCTCGTCGAGCAGCAGAAAGCTGAGTACGAGAGGCGCGACAAGGAGAAGGCCCAAGGTGGCGGGGAAGAGCCCAGCAAGAAGCGGCCGTTCAACGGCCGGGGAGGACGCCGCGGCAAAGCTAAGCAGCGGCAAGGGGATCGACCTCCCCGGGGCCGCGACAACGACGAAGAAGACGACGATGAAGACATGGAGGACGACGAGAACAGCGAGCAGGAGTTCCAGAAGGCCACGGAGGTCCTGTGCGTCGACGGTGGCGCCTCCCTGCACACCTCCCACCGCCAGCTAAAACAGTGGGTGCGTGAGGTGAACGCAGCGGAGCCGCCCGTGGAGTCGCGCAGGCTCCTCAAATGGTCCAGCACGCCCATCGTTTTTGACCTTGAGGATCACCCCGACCGCACCACGGCGGTCGGGTGTTTGCCGATGCTGGTTTCTCCCACCATCCGCAACCTCAAGGTCACCAAAATGTTGGTTGACGGCGGGGCCGGGCTGAACTTGATCTCCTCTGCTGTGATCAAGAAACTCCAGATTCAAGATGGCGAGCTCGAAGAGACCGGTTCATTCCAAGGAATCAACCCGGGAAGGAGCAAGCCCAAGGAAAAGATCACCCTGCCGGTGACCTTTGGCGGGGAGCTCAACTTCAGGACTGAGCGCATCACCTTTGACGTCGCCGATATTCCGTTGCCATACAATGGAATACTTGGCCGTCCCGCCCTCGCCAAGTTCATGGCAGCTTCCCACTATGCCTACAACGTGCTGAAGATGCCGGGGCCGATAAGCGTCATCACTGTCCACAGCGACAAGAAGGATGCGCTTATCTGCGCCGACAAGATTTACCGGGACGCGGCAGCTGCGGCCGAGAAGGATACTCTTGCCGCTGAAGCTCCCGGGGGGAAGAAGACGAAGACCAAGTCCGGCAAGTGCTCTGGGACCCACTCCGGCAACCGCACCTCCTCGGAGTGCTGCGCTGCCGTCGAGGACGTTCCATCGAGCTCCACCGGCAAGAGCAAGCAAGGAATGGCCGCTCCTCCGGCAACCAAGAAGGTGTCCGCAAGGGAGGACGGCACTGGTGGTACCTTCACCATCAGTGCCACCCTTGACAGCAAATAGGAAAGCGCGCTCGTTGCCTTCCTGCGGGCGAATGTCGATGTGTTTGCTTGGCAACCATCTGACATCCCCGGTGTTCCCAGGAAGGTGATTGAGCACAAGCTTGCTGTCTGTCCTCATGCGTGGCCCATCAAGCAGAAAGTGAGGAAGCAAGCCGTGGAGCGCCAAGAGTTCATCAACGAGGAAATCAAGAAGCTAGAAGCAGCAGGCCTAGTTAGAGGTGTGATCCATCCGACGTGGTTGGCAAACCCAGTCGTTGTGCGCAAGGCCAACGGGAAGTGGAGACTGTGTATAGACTTCACCGATGTGAATAAAGCATGTCCCAAGGATCCTTTCCCTTTGCCGCGCATTGACCAGATCGTTGACTCCACCGCCGGATGTGAGCTACTCTGTTTTCTTGATGCATATTCAGGCTACCATCAGATTTTCATGGCCAAGGAAGATGAAGAGAAGACTGCATTTATCACTCCATGTGGCACTTATTGCTTTATCCGCATGCCATTTGGATTGAAGAATGCAAGCTCAACCTTCGCAAGGGTAGTGTACACTGCTTTTGAGCCACAGATCCACAGAAATGTAGAAGCTTACATGGATGACATCGTGGTGAAGAGCAAAAGCAAGGAAACCCTGATTCAAGACCTGGAAGAAACGTTTCAGAACCTGCGTAGGATACAGCTTAAGTTGAACCCCGAGAAGTGCGTCTTTGGAGTCCCCTCCGGCAAGCTTCTCGGGTTCTTTGTGTCACAGAGGGGGATTGAAGCCAACCCCGACAAGATCAAGGCCATTGAGCAGATAGAGGCCCCGAAGCGCGTCAAGGATGTCAGAAGGCTTGCAGGTTGTGTTGCTGCCCTCAGTAGGTTCATTTCAAAGTCTGCAGAACGCGCCCTACCTTTCTTCAAAATTTTGAAGAAGGCATGTCCCATGAAGTGGACTCCGGAGGCGGAGGCGGCGTTGCAGGATTTGAAACGGTATCTGTCCTCCACTCCTATACTTGTCGCACCTAGACCACAGGAAAAGTTGTTGCTATACTTAGCGGCAACCAACCAGGTGGTTAGTGCTGCGTTAGTAGCGGAGAGGGAGTCCGACGAGGAGCCAGCACCGCCGGCAAGCGAATCCAGCGACAAACAGGGGGCCGACCCGACAAGCTCTGGCCCCGACAAGGAAGACTCTGCGCAGGAACAAGGAGAGGTGCGGAAGAAGATGGTGCAGCGCCCAGTGTATTTTGTAAGTTCCCTTCTCCAGGGGGCTAGATCAAGATACTCTGGTGTGCAAAAATTGCTTTTCGGCCTCCTCATGGCCTCGAGAAAGCTGCGCCATTACTTCCAAGCCCATGAGATAACAGTGGTCACTCGCTTTCCGTTGAAGAGGATATTGCACAATCCAGAGGCAACAGGCAGGATCGTCGAGTGGGCACTGGAGCTGTCGAGCTTTGGACTCAAGTTTGAAAGTACTTCAACCATACAGAGCCGAGCTTTGGCAGAATTCATAGCTGAGTGGACCCCAACGCCGGATGAAGAGGTTCAAGAAACAAGAACACCCGTACAAGAAGCGACAAGTGAATGGGTAATGTATTTTGACGGTGCCTTCTCGCTGCAAGGCGCCGGTGCCGGCGTGGTACTCATCGCGCCCACCGGAGAGCACCTCAAATATGTTATCCAGATGCACTTTCCCAGGGAGCAAGCGACAAACAACACTGCAGAATATGAAGGCTTGCTCGCCGGCCTCAGGATTGCGGCCGAACTTGGGATCAGAAAGCTGATTGTGCGGGGCGATTCTCAGTTGGTGGTCCGGCAAGTTAATAAGAGCTATCAGAGCCCTTTGATGGAAGCTTATGTTGATGAAGTTGGTGGTCCGGCGAGGTTGTCGTAGAAGTTGAGGACGTCGATGGGCTTCGGGACGATCCACGAGCGGTCCAAGCCATGCGAGTCGCACATGGGCATCATGGCGAGGATCCGGTCCCTGGCGGCGTTGTTGCAGAGCGGCACCACTTCCCGGGGAGTCCTGAACCACTCGGGGTGCGTCGGGTCGTACTTGAAGAGTTCCCGTACCATCCCCCGCAGCTCCAGAGTGGTGAAGTTGAAATTGATCCCGGGGCGCAGCCTCATGATGTCTGCCGGGCCGCCGTACTCCCAGGCCGGCCTCTTCCGGTCTTGGAGAGGGGCGATGCGCCGGCGGAGGAAATCTGCGCCCACCTCGGCAACCGATAGATTGGCCAACCGAAGACGAAGAATCCGGACAAGGGCGATGTTGAGTTTGACATCGTCCGAGTCCAGGTCACTCCAGTCCCTGCCGCGCACAATGGGCGTTGTGCGCGGCGCGGTGAAGGCTTGCGGCTGGTCTTCTACGATCCAGCACCACTCCGCTCGCCATTCCTCCCACTTGCCGCGGAGCTCCCCCGGCAAGTACGCCCCTTTCTTATTCAGGCGAAAGATCCAAGAAATTCCTCCGGAGAGGGGGGCATCGGCCTCGGCTCTAGGAGTGAAGAAGTGTCTAAAGAGGGCTACATTGGGGTGGACTCCTATGAAGTTTTCGCACATATGTGCGAAAACAGCCATGGTGAGAATGGCGTTGGGGGTGAAGTCAAGCAGATGGAAGCCATATGTGTTCATGACATCACAGAAGAAGTTCGAAAAAGGAGGACAGAGACCACAATGGAAAAAGGCAGCAAAGAAGTGGTACCCGCCGGGATAGCTGTCCTTGGCGGCGGCCGGGTATGCTCGCGTGCGGGGATGCGCATCGGTCCCCTTGGACCAGAACAAGTAATACTTGTTCCAGAGTTCCTGCACGCCGAGCTTCGGCGGGAAGACGACGTGCCTCTTCCGGTATGCGATGAGCTTGGCCGCTTGCTCCGACTTCTCCTTCTTGGCCTTCTCCGCCTTCGCCTTGTCGGTCTTTGGGGCCATGGCGGACGCGGTGGAAGGAGGGGGACGAGGAGCTCGGCGGCGGCGGAGGTGTGGAGGCGGAGCGCAAGAAGGAATCTTTTGCAGGTGGAAGACGACGTAATGAGAGCGCAAGGAGGGGAACCGCGCCCGCTACCTCTGCTTTTATGGGGGAGTGGGGGGGCGTTTCGCCCTTTCCATTAAGAGATCGTGGGCACGTCCCATCCCACGGCGCCGCGATCGACGCGTGCCGTTACCGTGGGGTGCGGCGGATATGGAAGTGGATTCGGCGCGCCGCGGGCCGCGGGTGCCCGTGCACTGTTCTGGGCCTGGCCCAACAGCGCTCGGCACCGTGTGTGGCCCAGGCCCGGGGGCTCCTGTCGGTGTACTAAGGTAGGGGTACCCCAGTACTCCAACTTGTGCACGGGCAGTTGCAGCTTCCCGCGGCAAGGTCTACTGCGGGCTCGCCGGAGACCTTCCTGTTCCTTATTAAGCCATTCAAAAACAAAGTATACAAGACATAAGACCGAGACCCCGGCAAGAGGAGCTTGCCGGGAAGGCCGTACCAGGCTCAAGACTGTTCCACTAACACAAGACCCTGGCAAGAGGAGCTTGCCAGGAAGACTAGAAGACATCGCCTCGGCGCTATCCGCGCCCCGGCAAGGGGTCCGGGGAGCGGCTAGCTCCCGGGCCCGGCAAGATCGAGGCCCCGGCAAGGTGCTTGCCGGGAAGGCTGCGCTGTGTGCCCGCGCTCCAGCTCATCGGCCCACGCGTCGCCCTGGGGCTTATCCAGGGACGCGTGGCGGATGGCTGTGCAGCCTGGGGTACACGGTGGCACTCCACGGTGATGGATTCGTCGCCGTGGCGGAAGGAGACGCTAAGACGGGAGCTTTTGGGGTCGACGGCGACGGGCATTAAATGCCCTTGTCCCCCACTGTTAAAGTAGGTATAGACCACTGTTCTGTACTGTAGCTCCACTGTTCCCGCACTGTTACAACTACCACCTCTTTTACATTTTTACCCCTTTCTCCTACGTTGACACCTGTCGGTAACCCCTTGCACTATAAAAGGAGGCCCATGCACAACGTGGAGGGGGTTCGAAACCTAGATCACTCTCACGCACGGTGTAGCTGCTTCTTCAAGCTCCCGAGCACTCAACTCAATACACAACCAAGCAGGAGTAGGGTTTTACGCACCCGTGCGGCCCGAACCTGGGTAAAACTGCCCGCGTGTTTGCTTCGATCTGCTCTTTGTGCTCCCTCCGCCCTCGTACCGCAAAGACAAAGGGGCTCCGGTCCCATAGGTGTTCGTGGCGGACAGTTTCCCCCGACATCTATCCGCATGCCATTTGGATTGAAGAATGCAGGCTCAACCTTCGCAAGGGTAGTGTACACTGCTTTTGAGCCATAGATCCACAGAAATGTAGAAGCTTACATGGATGACATCGTGGTGAAGAGCAAAAGCAAGGAAACCCTGATTCAAGACCTGGAAGAAACGTTTCAGAACCTGCGCAGGATACAGCTTAAGTTGAACCCCGAGAAGTGCGTCTTTGGAGTCCCCTCCGGCAAGCTTCTCGGGTTCTTTGTGTCACAGAGGGGGATTGAAGCCAACCCCGACAAGATCAAGGCCATTGAGCAGATAGAGGCCCCGAAGCGCGTCAAGGATGTCAGAAGGCTTGCAGGTTGTGTTGCTGCCCTCAGTAGGTTCATTTCAAAGTCTGCAGAACGCGCCCTACCTTTCTTCAAAATTTTGAAGAAGGCAGGTCCCATGAAGTGGACTCCGGAGGCGGAGGCGGCGTTGCAGGATTTGAAACGGTATCTGTCCTCCACTCCTATACTTGTCGCACCTAGACCACAGGAAAAGTTGTTGCTATACTTAGCGGCAACCAACCAGGTGGTTAGTGCTGCGTTAGTAGCGGAGAGGGAGTCCGACGAGGAGCCAGCACCGCCGGCAAGCGAATCCAGCGACAAACAGGGGGCCGACCCGACAAGCTCTGGCCCCGACAAGGAAGACTCTGCGCAGGAACAAGGAGAGGTGCGGAAGAAGATGGTGCAGCGCCCAGTGTATTTTGTAAGTTCCCTTCTCCAGGGGGCTAGATCAAGATACTCTGGTGTGCAAAAATTGCTTTTCGGCCTCCTCATGGCCTCGAGAAAGCTGCGCCATTACTTCCAAGCCCATGAGATAACAGTGGTCACTCGCTTTCCGTTGAAGAGGATATTGCACAATCCAGAGGCAACAGGCAGGATCGTCGAGTGGGCACTGGAGCTGTCGAGCTTTGGACTCAAGTTTGAAAGTACTTCAACCATACAGAGCCGAGCTTTGGCAGAATTCATAGCTGAGTGGACCCCAACGCCGGATGAAGAGGTTCAAGAAACAAGCACACCCGTACAAGAAGCGACAAGTGAATGGGTAATGTATTTTGACGGTGCCTTCTCGCTGCAAGGCGCCGGTGCCGGCGTGGTACTCATCGCGCCCACCGGAGAGCACCTCAAATATGTTATCCAGATGCACTTTCCCAGGGAGCAAGCGACAAACAACACTGCAGAATATGAAGGCTTGCTTGCCGGCCTCAGGATTGCGGCCGAACTTGGGATCAGAAAGCTGATTGTGCGGGGCGATTCTCAGTTGGTGGTCCGGCAAGTTAATAAGAGCTATCAGAGCCCTTTGATGGAAGCTTATGTTGATGAAGTGAGAAAGCTTGAAGAGCACTTTGAAGGTTTGCAGATGGAGCACGTCCCGAGAGCTCAAAATGAAATTGCAGATGCCCTTTCAAAGTGCGCCGCGATGAAGTTACCTGTGGAACCAGGGACCTTCTTACTCAAGCTGACTCAGCCATCCGTTACACCATCAATTGGGCAGTCCAAGAAGAGGAAGTTGGTCTCCGGCGACTACTTGCCGGCGGATCTTCCTGAAACCGCTGCCAAGGTCCCCAAGATCAACAACCAGAACGCTGAGGAACAATTTGCTCCTGCAAGTCCTCGGGCTTGTACAGTTGAAGCAAGCGTTCCCGGCAAGCCTCGCCCCGGCGAGCTTGCCGGGGGACCGTCAGCTCCGGCAGAACCAGAGGTCCTTGCCGTAGAAGCTGAGGTTCCCGCAGCGGCCCTCGAGCCTTTAGTCCTTGTCGTCGAGCCTCGGGCTCCGGCATGGGCGCAGCAGATCGTCCGTTTTTTGCAAACTGGAGAACTTCCCGACGACCCTCAAGAGATAGAGAAGATAACCAGGCAGTCAAGTATGTACCAGTTCGTGGATAACAAGCTGTACAAAAGAAGACTCAATGGTGTCAGGTTGAAGTGCATCTCCAGAGAAGATGGACAGAAGCTGTTGGCGGAAATACACGGAGGCATATGCGGCCACCACATTGGCGCAAGGGCGCTTGCCGGGAAAGCTTTCCGGCAAGGGTTCTTTTGGCAAGAAGCCCTCCAAGATGCAACTGCACTAGTAACCAAGTGTGAAGCGTGCCAGTTCCATGCGAAGCAAATTCATCAACCGGCTCAAGCTCTCCAAACAATCCCTTTGTCATGGCCCTTCTCGGTCTGGGGGCTCGATATCCTCGGCCCTTTCCCTCGTGCCGTCGGGGGCTTTGAGTACTTGTACGTTGCAATCGACAAGTTCACAAAGTGGCCAGAAGTGGAGCCGGTGAGGAAGGTGACAGCACAGTCAGCAGTCAGGTTCTTCAGGTCGATTGTTTGCCGTTTCGGGATCCCTAACAGGATTATCACCGACAACGGTACGCAATTCACTAGTCGCACCTTCATGCAGTACGTCCAAGACCTTGGCGCCAAGGTCTGCTTCGCTTCTGTTGCTCACCCGAGGAGCAACGGTCAAGCGGAGAGGGCAAATGCTGAAGTGCTGCGCGGACTCAAGACAAGAACCTTTGACAGGCTGCGCAGGTGCGGAAGAAATTGGATAGAGGAGCTCCCGGCGGCTCTTTGGTCAATCAGAACAACACCAAGTCGAGCCACCGGACAGACACCTTTTGCTCTAGTCTACGGAGCAGAAGCAGTTCTCCCCACGGAACTCGTATACGGATCTCCTCGAGTGCTCGCTTATGATGAGCTCGAGCAAGAGCAACTGCGGCAAGATGACGCATTGCTCCTTGAGGAGGGACGTCTCCAGGCTGCTGTACGAGCTGCTCGATACCAGCAAGCTTTGCGCCGCTATCATAGCCGCAAAGTCAAGGCCAGGAGTCTCGAGGAAGGCGACCTTGTTCTTCGGCGTGTTCAGTCCGCCAAGAATTCCAACAAGTTGACGCCGAAGTGGGAAGGCCCTTATCGGGTGAGACAAGTTACGAGGCCCGGCGCTGTCCGCCTCGAGACCGAAGAAGGCTTACCGGTGAGCAACTCCTGGAACATAGAGCATCTTCGCAAGTTTCACCCCTAAGGCGCGGTTGCCGTGATCCGCTCCGGCAACCACCTTTTGTACAAGCTTTGCCGCTGTTGCATGTAACCCTTTGTACAAAGCCGGGCGCAGACCCCGTGCATCAGTAAAGCTTTCGTGTTTTTCGCATCGATTGCCTTTTGCATGCTTCTCTTTGCTGTTTGCATGTTCTGTTTGGCATTTGATGCAACACTCGGATATACGGTAAGCACTATTACGCCGAAAGGCAATATGCTTGTTTCCCTCTCCCTTTTCTTTCCTCTTAAGCAGAAGGAACGTTCCTCGCGCACAAGTTTGCCGGGGGGGAAGGAGGTGGAGGAGGAACTAAGTGCTGTTCAAGAAAGAGAAGCCTTACCGGAAAGCAAGTAATATAAGCAAGCAGCATATGAAAGATAAGTTGTTAGAATTTGATCAGTTCAAATTTTAAATTTTAGTTGTCTTCCTTGAACGATCAAACTTTGTATGGAAAACCTGTGCGCGGAGGAACCTACCCGTAGCTTGCCGCACCCTTATCTTGTTTTCGAGTTCACTCAACGATTTAAGTGAGCTGCGACAAATGTCGCGCCCTTGCTTCGTTTCCGAGTACGCTCAGCAAGCTAAGTGCGTTGCGACCAGCTGCGGCAAGGTTGCTTGCCGGCGAAGACCTTGGCCAGCAGGCTGCTCAGAGTCCAGCACTCAGCGCTCGCGGCAAAGGCCCTTTGCCGACAAACTTCCCGGGAGCGTAGGGTGAAAAACATACAAAGTCAAAGGTTGAAACAAGGAAGATAACATTGCACTGATTGATCGAAAAGAAATAAATATCTTACAAGGATAACTTGTCGCAATGGACTAATAAGTTCATGACATCATTTGCAGCAGTAAAAAGAGATAAAGATAGCGGAGCCCTAGTCTACGCGGTCGCCTTCCTTCCTGCCAAGCTTTGCCACCTTGGCGATGATGTGGCCGACCTGCTCCTTCAGGGCCTCCGTGTCTGCATCAGCCGGCAAGCTGCGAAGAACGTTCGTGAGGTTGATTCCCGGGTTGCGGTACACGATCTTCGTCAGCACCCGCTCCAGAGTTCCCGCGCAGAGCAGGCGCGACTCCTCGGCCAGCTGCGCGGGGATGCGGTTCCGGAGACCTGCAAGAGCCGGAGCGACCCCTCTGAAGAAGAGGCTGAGCTTGGCGCTGTGCGGGAGATCCGGGTCCGGCGAGTAGATGAGGTGTTCGACCTTCAGCGCCAGCAGCTCCTGGTCAATATTGGACGCAGAAGAAACCAGCTCTTCGGTCCACACTTCGATAGTCTGCCGGAAGAGCTCGGATGCCTTGTTGACGCTCTCCACCAAGGTCCGCTCCTTGCGGAGCTCATCCTTCAACTTGGTCTCCTGAGCCCGGGCAGCATCGAGCGATTCCTTCAGAGTGGTGACCTTCAGCTCCAAGTCCTCAATGGAGTCCTTGGCGGCCTTCAGCTCGTCGCCCCTCTTTGATAAACTCACCTGAAGCTCTGAGTTTGTGTGAGCATCCTTCTCGCGCTCCAAGATGAGCGCGGCAACCTTCTCGGCGCTCACCTTCATCGCCTTCTCCAACTGTTCGACCTTGGCGGCGAGCGCTTTCTTGGCGTCTTCCGCGGCAACCGCGGCGGCTTTCGCCTCCTTCAGCTCCCCGCCAAGGGCAGCCTCGCGAGCGGCAAGGTCTTCTTCATGAGAGTCCAGCTCGACCTTCCGCTGCGCGAGCTCTCCCTCTCGCCGGGACATCTCCACCCCGGCGAGCCGCTGCTGTTCTTCAGCTTCAGCTTTCTCGAGCACCCACTCCTGGTACTCGCCGGCGAGACGCTCACGCTCCTCCGCCACCTGGCGGAGGGCAGCCTGATTGGCGGCGCTGAGCTCCGCCGCACGCTTCTCCATTTCTGCCGCGGCCTTGGCGGCAAGAGCCTCCCGGGAGGCGAGCTTTGCCTGCCTGGCCCGGTAAAGGGCCAGGAGCTGATGGAGCAACCTCTCCTCCTCGGGCCCCTCACCTCCACCGGGCGCCTGGACGATCTTCAGGCCTGCGGAGGCGAGGACTTCTCCGTCAAACGCCTCGCCCTCCGCAGGAGCTCGCGACGAAGACCCCCACGGCATCTGGATGAAGACGCCATTGGGGGCCTCGAGATAGAACCTCTGCTCCTCGCCGGCGGAGGGACCGGTGGCCGGTGCAGCATCCGATGCTCCCGCCGCCTCCGGGTCGGCGGTGCGGCCACCGTCCCCCTCCCCGGCCGCTGCGTCTGCAGCCGGAGCAGTCTCTTGCGCGGCCGGCTCGGCGGCCTCGGCTATCTCCTCGACGACAGGGGCGTCGCCGCCGCCGCCCTGCGCGCCCTCCTCCTCAAGGTCGATGACCTCCGTCTCCATGGGCGCAGGAGGAGGAAGATCTAAAAAGAAGAAGAAACAAAGAAGTTCAAGACTCAAGCAAATATTCAAAAAGAGGCAAGCCAAGAAGACAAGTCACAAAACATACCTTGGCGGGCGTCCTCAGCGGCGGGCTCCCTCGCCGGGGAGCTCGGCCTTGTCGGAGTGGTCGCCCTCGCCGGGCTGCTCGCCCTTGGCGGGGTACTCTGCCTCGGCGGAGTACCCGCCCTTGGCGGAGCACTCTCCCTTGCCGGAGAGTTCTGCCTTGGCGGGGACGGCGGGGCCTGTGGCTCCTCGACGGTGGTCTCCGGGCGCTCTTCCCGCTGTGGCTCCACCTCTGCACAGAACAAGACAGGAAACGTCAAGACACGAAGACGAAACCAAATCCAAAGGCGTACCCCGACAAGCAAGAAGAGAAAAACCCAGACTTACGCTGGGGGCTGCGCTGCGGGCTACGCTGGGGGCTGCTCCTCGGAGCAGCGCTCGGGTCCGGCAGGCTCGGCTCCGGCACGCCCTCTGTTGCCGCAGCTGCCGAGTCCTCCGCGACCTCAACCTCGGGCGCCTTGGCTTTCTTCGCCGCGCGATGGGCCAGGGTCCTGAAACCAGAGCAACGAATATAGTCGACATCAGCAAAGATCATCAAGACAAAAGGAAAACAAGAAGATATAAAATCTCGGATTCTTACTCCTGGTCCTCCTCGTCGTCCTCGCTCAGGGCGGAGAAGTCATACTCCACCGTGGGCGCGTCGGCGCGAGGAGCGGAAGATGAAGACTCCCTCGCGCGCTTGGTGTTCACCGGGGCTGGGGGCTGCGAAGACCCAGCCCCTGTGGCTGCCGGCGCCCGAGGAGCGGGCGGAGCCGTTGCTCCGCTCCGAGAAGACCCCTGCCGGCTCGCTGCCGGCCTGCGGGGCGCCTCCGTCATGGTCCGCGCACGGGCCGCCTCCGCTGCGGCTGGTGCGCCGGACGGCCTTGGCGCGGCTTGACTCCCCCGGGGAGCCGCCCGCCGAGGTGGCTGTTGCCGGGGCGCCTGCGCCCTCTCCCCCGTCGCCGCCTTGCGGAGGCGCTTTGCCGGGGACTGCTTCGGGCTTGCCGGGGGCGGGGAGCTCTCCGACGAGGAGAGGTCGTCGGCGTATAACTCCGTAGATCCGCCGGAGTCTTCGGCCTCCTCCTCCTCCTCCTCCTCTGCCCCGGCCGGCTCGCTGGGCCCAGCGTCCTGCGCTGCGGCCCCCTTTCCCTTGGCGCCTCTACCCCTCGCGGCGCCTCTGCTCCCTCCGGCGGTGCCCTCCATTGCCGCAGCCTCCGCCGCAATCCCGTGGATCCCGGAGTGCCTCAGCGAGGGGACCCCGGCGAGCGCGTCGGGTGGAAGATTCAGCAACCTGCGGATCTCCGCCTCCTCCGCCTGGGTGGACGCCTCCTCGGCCTCCGCCTCCTCCGGCGAGAACCCGAAAACTCCTGCCGCCGCGGCGGCGGCGGCCTCCTCAGCCCGAGAGGCTATATAGGCGATTTCCTGGTCGGTGGTGTCCCGCGTGTGCAGCTTGAGGTCCTCCTTGTTCCTCGCCACCTCGGCGAGGTTGTCGTAGAAGTTGAGGACGTCGATGGGCTTCGGGGCGATCCACGAGCGGTCCAAGCCATGCGAGTCGCACATGGGCATCATGGTGAGGATCCGGTCCCTGGCGGCGTTGTTGCAGAGCGGCACCACTTCCCGGGGAGTCCTGAACCACTCGGGGTGCGTCGGGTCGTACTTGAAGAGTTCCCGTACCATCCCCCGCAGCTCCAGAGTGGTGAAGTTGAAATTGAGCCCGGGGCGCAGCCTCATGATGTCTGCCGGGCCGCCGTACTCCCAGGCCGGCCTTTCCGGTCTTGGAGAGGGGCGATGCGCCGGCGGAGGAAATCTGCGCCCACCTCGGCAACCGATAGATTGGCCAACCGAAGACGAAGAATCCGGACAAGGGCGATGTTGAGTTTGACATCGTCCGAGTCCAGGTCACTCCAGTCCCTGCCGCGCACAATGGGCGTTGTGCGCGGCGCGGTGAAGGCTTGCGGCTGGTCTTCTACGATCCAGCACCACTCCGCTCGCCATTCCTCCCACTTGCCGCGGAGCTCCCCCGACAAGTACGCCCCTTTCTTATTCAGGCGAAAGATCCAAGAAATTCTTCCGGAGAGGGGGGCATCGGCCTCGGCTCTAGGAGTGAAGAAGTGTCTAAAGAGGGCTACATTGGGGTGGACTCCTATGAAGTTTTCGCACATATGTGCGAAAACAACCATGGTGAGAATGGCGTTGGGGGTGAAGTCAAGCAGATGGAAGCCATATGTGTTCATGACATCACAGAAGAAGTTCGAAAAAGGAGGACAGAGACCACAATGGAAAAAGGCAGCAAAGAAGTGGTACCCGCCGGGATAGCTGTCCTTGGCGGCGGCCGGGTATGCTCGCGTGCGGGGATGCGCATCGGTCCCCTTGGACCAGAACAAGTAATACTTGTTCCAGAGTTCCTGCACGCCGAGCTTCGGCGGGAAGACGACGTGCCTCTTCCGGTATGCGATGAGCTTGGCCGCTTGCTCCGACTTCTCCTTCTTGGCCTTCTCCGCCTTCGCCTTGTCGGTCTTTGGGGCCATGGCGGACGCGGTGGAAGGAGGGGGACGAGGAGCTCGGCGGCGGCGGAGGTGTGGAGGCGGAGCGCAAGAAGGAATCTTTTGCAGGTGGAAGACGACGTAATGAGAGCGCAAGGAGGGGAACCGCGCCCGCTACCTCTGCTTTTATGGGGGAGTGGGGGGGGGGGCGTTTCGCCCTTTCCATTAAGAGATCGTGGGCACGTCCCATCCCACGGCGCCACGATCGACGCGTGCCGTTACCGTGGGGTGCGGCGGATATGGAAGTGGATTCGGCGCGCCGCGGGCCGCGGGTGCCCGTGCACTGTTCTGGGCCTGGCCCAACAGCGCTCGGCACCGTGTGTGGCCCAGGCCCGGGGGCTCCTGTCGGTGTACTAAGGTAGGGGTACCCCAGTACTCCAACTTGTGCACGGGCAGTTGCAGCTTCCCGCGGCAAGGTCTACTGCGGGCTCGCCGGAGACCTTCCTGTTCCTTATTAAGCCATTCAAAAACAAAGTATACAAGACATAAGACCGAGACCCCGGCAAGAGGAGCTTGCCGGGAAGGCCGTACCAGGCTCAAGACTGTTCCACTAACACAAGACCCTGGCAAGAGGAGCTTGCCAGGAAGACTAGAAGACATCGCCTCGGCGCTATCCGCGCCCCGGCAAGGGGTCCGGGGAGCGGCTAGCTCCCGGGCCCGGCAAGATCGAGGCCCCGGCAAGGTGCTTGCCGGGAAGGCTGCGCTGTGCGCCCGCGCTCCAGCTCATCGGCCCACGCGTCGCCCTGGGGCTTATCCAGGGACGCGTGGCGGATGGCTGTGCAGCCTGGGGTACACGGTGGCACTCCACGGTGATGGATTCATCGCCGTGGCGGAAGGAGACGCTAAGACGGGAGCTTTTGGGGTCGACGGCGACGGGCATTAAATGCCCTTGTCCCCCACTGTTAAAGTAGGTATAGACCACTGTTCTGTACTGTAGCTCCACTGTTCCCGCACTGTTACAACTACCACCTCTTTTACATTTTTACCCCTTTCTCCTACGTTGACACCTGTCGATAACCCCTTGCACTATAAAAGGAGGCCCATGCACAACGTGGAGGGGGTTCGAAACCTAGATCACTCTCACGCACGGTGTAGCTGCTTCTTCAAGCTCCCGAGCACTCAACTCAATACACAACCAAGCAGGAGTAGGGTTTTACGCACCCGTGCGGCCCGAACCTGGGTAAAACTGCCCGCGTGTTTGCTTCGATCTGCTCTTTGTGCTCCCTCCGCCCTCGTACCGCAAAGACAAAGGGGCTCCGGTCCCATAGGTGTTCGTGGCGGACAGTTTCCCCCGACAGGGTGGAAATGACGCAACGGGTTAATAGGCCACAAACGGGCCGATTCTAACCACGGGCCGAGTTTGGCCCATTAGGGGAACAAGCCAGTAAGGGGCCGAAAGTAATCGAGGGCCGGAAAGGAGCCCAAGAACGTATGGTCCATCAGTAGGCCGAAAGCTAACACGGGCTGTAAATGGCCCATGTGAATCATGGGCCGTTAATGGGTACAAAGAAATTTACTATTTTTATGGGCCAGAGTCACCATGGGCCACTAAAGTGCCCAAAGATACGAAAGGCCTCATATGGGCCGAAAGACGTCGTGGGCCATACATGGGCCAAAAGTGAAACAGGTTGGTATTATATTGGATGGCCCACATGACGTTGTTGGGCCGATTTATGGAAGGCCCTAACGGGCCGTAAAATAAGTTATATGCGAACATGCCGTTAACAGGCTTTTCATGGGCTGGGTCACTAGCTTTTGACCAAGTCAAATGGGCCGGCCTTTGTAAGCTAAATAGGCCAGTGCTGGGTCATCGCACGTGTCGACATATCATAGGCACCTATCTGACCCAATGACGAGCTGACACGTGGAGCATTCGGTGAATGAGAATTTTACATGTGGAAAATCCCCATTGGTCCGGGATGTTAACGGGTTATCGGATCCAAAATCAGACCCGGTAGCTTAACGGCGACCCGTTATGGTGGATGCCACGTGTCAGTTACCCTTGACGAAAGCACTTCCATGACGCGCCATTTATCGTCATGGAAGTGAACACTTCCGTGATGATAGTTTTTGGTATTTTCATGGAATACTTCTACGACAACACAAGTATGACTATCTTGATTCTATCATAAAATCGTCATGGATGTACATGCATGACAAAAAACGTGACCTACTGTGACAAACACATATTATCACAGAAGTGGTTTTTTTGTAGTGACCTTCGGTCGAAGCTCGTCGCCGCCGGCCATGTTGCCGTCGTGGATAAAGCTCACGCACGCCATGTCCGAGGGCACCGCCGTGCTCAATGCGTCTCCAGGATCCCAGAAAACCCGCCTGTTTCTCCTACCATGCTCCCTGACGTCGTTTCGATCGACGCCTAAACTCCAGCCGCCACATTTATTGTCACAGCCATCGACTTGGGTCATCCCTAGTGAAACTAACCTCGTCGTTCAACGCGTGCGAGCCTGGGCTTCACGTAGACGCCCTCGACCATCGATTTGGTCGTCGGAGGAGTGTTTCTGGCGCCCTCCGCCATGTCTGTCGCCGCCGGTGGCTAACCGCTGGCCGGTTTGACCCCGTTTGACCACTAACCGCCGCCCTAGTGTCTATGACATGTGGGACCAGCCCCTGGCTCGCACGCACACAAATTTGCAATTATTCATCTGATTTTGGATTCGTGCCAAAATTAACACTAACTTGTCTGCTTAAGTAAATGAGCCACTGACAAGCGGGACCCACTGGTCAGGTTTGACCTGGACCGCGCATGTTGACTGATATGTCTCCAACGTATCTACTTTTCCAAACCCTTTTGCCCTTGTTTTGGACTCTAACTTGCATGATTTGAATGGAACTAATCCGGACTGACGATGTTTTCAGCAGAACTGCCATGGTGTTGGTTTTTGTGCAGAAATAAAAATTTCTCGGAATCGCCTGAAAATCGACGAAGAATTATTTTGGAAAATATAAAAAATACCTACAATAAGATCCAGCCCAGGGTGCCCACACCTTGTCCACGAGGGTGGGGGGCGCGCCCCCTGCCTCGTGGGCCCCCTAGTGCTCGACCAACGTATCCCTAGATCCTATAAGTTCACTTTCAGGGAGAAAAAAATCGAGGAGAAAGAATTATCGCATTTCACGAGACGGAGTCGCCGCCAAGCCCTAATCTCTCTCGGGAGGGCTGGTCTGGAGTCCGTTCGGGGCCCCGGAGAGTGGAGATCATCGCCATCGTCATCATCAACCTTCCTCCATCACCAATTCCATGATGCTCACCGCCATGCGTGAGTAATTCCATCGTAGGCTTGCTGGACGGTGATGGGTTGGATGGGATCTATCATGTAATCGAGTTAGTTTTGTTAGGGTTTGATCCCTAGTATCCACTATGTTCCGAGATTGAAGTTGCTATGACTTTGCTATGCTTAATGCTTGTCATTAGGGCCCGAGTGCCATGATTTTAGATCTGAACCTATTATGTTTCCATGAATATATGTGTGTTCTTGATCCTATCTTGCAAGTCTATAGTCACCTATTATGTGTTATGATCCGGCAACCCCGAAGTGACAATAATCGGGACCACCCCCGGTGATGACCATAGTTTGAGGAGTTCATGTATTCACTATGTGTTAATGCTTTGGTCCGGTACTCTATTAAAAGGAGGCCTTAATATCCCTTAGTTTCCAATAGGACCCCGCTGCCACGGGAGGATAGGACAAAAGATGTCATGCAAGTTCTTTTCCATAAGCACGTATGACTATATTCGGAATACATGCCTACATTGCATTGATGAACTGGAGCTAGTTCTTTGTCACCCTAGGTTATAACTTCTACATGATGAATTGCATCCGACATAATTTCCCATCACCGATCCAATGCCTATGAGCTTTTCCTATATTGCTCGTTGCTTATTTACTTTTCCGTTGCTACTATCACAAAAACTACAAAAACACTATCGTTACTTTTATTGCTGCTACCACCACTATCATATTACTTTGCTACTAAACTTTATTGTTGCAGATACTGAGTTTCCAGGTGTGGTTGAATTGACAACTCAGCTGCTAATACTTAAGAGTATTCTTTGGCTCCCCTTGTGTTGAATCAATAAATTTGGGTTGAATACTTTACCCTCGAAAACTGTTGCGATCCCCTACACTTGTGGGTTATCAAGACTATTTTCTGGCGCCGTTGTCGGGGAGCATAGCTCTATTCTTTATGTCACTTGGGATTTATATCTGTTGATCACTATGAAGAATTTGAAGGACTCAAAAACCAAGATCTTACCCTCAACTACGAGGGGAGGTAAGGAACTGCCACCTAGCTCTGTGATACGTCCAAAACGTATCTATAATTTCTGCTTGCTCCATGCCTCTTTTGTGTGATATTGCTATGATATTTATGCACTTCCATACACTTTTGATCATATTTGGACTAACCTATTAACTCAATGCACCCCAGTGCCAGTTTCTGTTTTCTGCTGTTTTTGTATTTCATGTTTTCCCATTACGTAAACTGCCAGAAAAATTCCGGGGAAAATATATAAAAAATCAGCGTTCCGGAAGCTTCCATGCGGCCAAAGTAGGGCCGGAGGGGGGCCACTAGGGCTCCAGGCGCCCTGGGGGCGCGACCCCCCTCCTGGCCGCGCCGGGGGGGGGGGGGCGCCTGGGCCTCCCAGGCCTTCGCTGATGCCCCCCTTTGGCATATATTTACACCGCGTCCCGAAACCCTCGAGGACGGAACCCTTTTTCGTGATCTCATCTCTGTTCCGCCGCCGCCGCGCTTCCAAGATCGGGAGCACCAGGAGAACTCTTCCCGGTACCCTGCCGGAGGGGAGGATCACCACCGGGAGCCTCTCCACCACCATGGACGCCTCCCGGATGAGTTGTGAGTAGTCTCCCTTGGACCATGGGTCCATGACCAGTAGCTATGTGATGTTCTCCTCCCCTCTTTGTCCTTCACCGATTAGACCTCGTGAGCTGCCCTACATGATCGAGGCACATATGTAATCCTTATGCTGTTGCTATGATGAGTTTGCAGGGATCCGATGGATTATGAGATTATGTTCAGATTGTGTTTGAGTAATATATTTGATTCACCTCTTTTATATTTATGTTCTTGAGTAATTCTTGCATGTTCTCCGTTGCTGTTTATTGCTTTGGCCGAGTAGTAGGTAGTAACTCCAAGAGGGAACGTTATGCTTGATTGTGGGTTCATGCCCCTCGATGACTAGCTTGAGTGACAGAAACATGAGTCTAGGGGATGTGATGTTGCCACAAGGGGGAAAACAACGGTGCTTGTACTTGCGGGTGCAAGGATTGTTTACTTTACGCAAAGTTCTTTTAATGCAGTTGTCTGTTGCTTTGAGTTTACACTATGGGTGGGACTCGCAACTTAATACCAATGGGATGTTCTGGATAGATATCTCAAGGTGGATGATTAGTAGTAGATGCAGATGGATTTCGGTCTACTTGCCTTGGCGTACCGCCCATGCTTTTGAGCCTCTACCTTTCTTGTAGCATAGTTAGCATTGGTTTGCGCACATAATCCTGTCAATGGCCCAACTGTAATTTGTTTACCTCGCTTAGCTGTTTTATCGTCTTTTGGGAGAGAGACATCACTAGTGAACATCATGGGACCCCGGTCCATATTACCATCACTGATCACATCTGCTATTTACTTTCAGTTCTTACTTACTAGTTGCAATCATACCTATCACTATTATCTCTTGTGTTTGATCCTTTGTAAACGACAAGGCCGGAGGGATTGACAACCTCTCTATACTCATTGGGAGCAAAGTTATTTGTATCTGTGTGCAGGTCCAGTCGATTGCTAAGTATCTGGCGCCGTTAGCAGTTGACACCTTCTTTTTGAACCTTGGAGTCTCAGGGGAATTCGATCCTTGGTATCTTTGCCAAGGGAAAACTACCACTACGCTGCATCTCAAACCTTCCACTTGGGGTAACCAACGAGGGGCGAGAAGCCATCACTCTGCACTTGATTCTCCTTCTGTTATGATTAAACTTGTGACACCTGCTCCTGCTATTGAATATGATATGTCGTATGTTCTTGATGACGCTACTCCTGCTATGTATGATGAAATTACTTCTATGCCTGATACTGTGCCACTAGGTGAATTTCTAGATGAACAAATTGCCAAGGTTAGGGAGAATGCAAATATTGAAACTGGTGATATTTATGAAAGTGATGATGAGGCTACTCCCAATAGATATGAATTGCCTGTAGTTCCTGAGGGTTATGTTATGGATGAAGAATCTGCTAGAGACTTTCTTGCTTGCAATGATAGATATGATCTTAAGAAATTATTAGCGAAGCTGAAAGAAAAGTCCTTGAATGCTAGAATGAAACATGACCCAGCTTTTGTTACTTCACCTATCTGTGTTACTGATAAGGATTATGAATTCTCTGTTGATCCTGAGTTAATTACTTTGGTTGAATCTGATCCTTTCCATGGCTATGAGTCTGAAACTGTTGTGGTACATCTTACTAAGTTGAATGATATAGCCACCCTGTTCACCAACGATGAAAATATTCGTTACTACTATATCCTGATAACCCACAAGTATAGGGGATCGCGTGTAGCCTTTTCGATAAGTAAGAGTGTCGAACCCAACGAGGAGCTAAAGGTAGGATAAACATTCTCTCAAGTTCTATCAACCACTGATACAACTCTACGCACACTAAGCGTTTGCAATATCTAGGAAATAAAACTAGAGAGATAACGGGTATGAGAGGTGACTTTGCAGAACAATAAAATACACGCAATAAATGTTAGTGCTGCAGCAATAAAACAAACTAAACTAACAGTACCATGAGTGTGGAAAGGCGGTGGTAATAGTGGTGGCTTTGTCCAAGATCAATTAGTGAAGATCTTGGGTTCAATGTCTTCGATACAGCTTTCTATATAGGAGAGGCTAAATATACATGCTCTCCCTCCGGGATTACAAGTACTATATGATTGGCGTGCTAGAAAACATCCGTAAATACTAGCAAGCATTAAGGTTTCCCCAACCATAGCCTTAAGTAAATGGTCCTCTTACTCCCATACATGCAACTATCTGGTTCGCGTCCTTAGGTTTCTGTCACTCCGGCAGAACTTCCTCCTTCTAGTATACAAGTACTACCAACCCTATGGTGCTTGATCCATGCGTGCACAAATATAATGGGCACCAAGGACGGTAATATATCAACATACAACTCTAATGAACCAAAGAGAAACAACCAATCAATCAAAGAACAAATAAACTATGGCAACATGACATAGATCATAGGATTATAACTTATAGCATCAAACACCATGTTTACATAGGGCGGTACAGAGGTTTGTGAGAGGATGGACCACTGAATACAATGAGGAGTTGGTGATGGAGATGGCGGTGAAGACGTTGGAGGGCTCAGCGAGGAGCGCCGGGAGGCGGAGGCGTGGGCGGTGCCGACGGCGGCGCGGGGGACTCCTTCCCCGCCGCCAGCATCATGGGGGAGCGCCGCCCCTTAGCCTTCTTCTTCCTTGAGTTGGTGCTGGTGTAGATGAGTGTTTCCCCCTCCTTGGCTGCTGCCAAGGAGGAGGATTTTCGTGACAATGCTTGGGGGCCTCCAAAAATAGGGTTTCCCATCAATATATAGTGTTGGAGATGCAATCTAGGCCATGGGATGGATGCCCCTTTGATCCAAGGGCTCTTGGGCACCTCTAGAACCTTCCTAGGACTCCCCTCTGTCCTTCATGAGCCTCACAACTCGTGGCTGGGCCGAAATATTCAGGTATGGAAAGAGTTTGTGTCAAATACGTCACCAACTTTCGGAGTCCGAGACTGCACGAACCTCCGCAGTAATTCTGCTTTGCCGGATGCATCCGTTGTCCGTTCTGGACGAATAAGATGTCCAAATTGTTTGGTTTGAAATTCTCTACAACTTTGTAGTTTACGACTTTTCCATTGGACGTCGTTTTGATGGAGTTTCGAAGCGATCTTTGAAAAGTGTTCAACAGGGACAGATTCCGGGAAATTCCAGATTTCACCGTAATGAGCTATTTCCTTCCATATTTGCCTATTTCCTGCACAACAAAGTTGAAACCAAGAACTTGTGCACTTTTGCAACTATTAATAGGTTAGTCCCTTAAAACATATAATAATTGGTGTAAAACAAGAATGGAACATCAAAAATTATAGATACGTTTGCGATGTATCAACATCCCAAGCTTAACTCCTGCTCGTCCTCGAGTAGGTAAGTGATAAAAAGAATAATTTTTGAGGTGACATGCACCTTCAAAGTTCAAAGGATGACTAGATACAAATAATTTAATAACAAGTAATAACACATTCATGATTCAATCAATAATAATTTTGGGACCATGCACATAGAACTAAGAATGACAACTATGCTCTCATAAGACGGTGCATATAACTTAGAAGATGAAGACTCAACATAAAAGTAAAAGAATGACCCTTCGCAGAGGGAAGCAGGGATTACTCATGTGCTAGAGCTTTTTATTTTGAAAACATAGAAACAATTTTGTCAACGGTAGTAATACTTCATATGTGTTATGCATAAGACATCCTATAAGTTGCAAGCCTCATGCACCGAATACCAATAGTGCTCGCACCTTGTCCTAATTAGCTCGGATTTCCATGGATTATCATTGCATTACATATGTTTCAACCAAGTGTCACAAAGGGGTACCTCTATGTCACCTGTACAAAGGTCCAAGGAGATAGATCGCATTTGATTTCTCGTTTTTGATAGATCTCAACTTGAGGACATGCATACCGGGACAACATAGAAAATAGATAATGGACTCCTCTTTAATGCTTAAGCATTCAACAACAGATAATATTCTCATAAGAGATTGAGGATTAATGTCCAAGCTGAAACTTCCACCATGATACATGGCTTTGGTTGGCGGCCCAATGTTCTTCTCTAACAATATGCATACTCAAACCATTCAACTCATGGCAAATCACCCTTACTTCAGACAAGACGAACATGCATAGCAACTCACATGATATTCAACAAAAGTGTAACAGTTGATGGCGTCCCCAGAAACATGGATACCGCTCAACAAGCAACTTATAAGAAATAAGATAAATAAGCGACATATTCTTTGCCACAATAGTTTTTAAGCTACTTTCCCATGAGCTATGTATTGCAAAAACAAGGAATTATTCTGAAGGTTTTAAAGGTAGCACATGTAAATTTACTTGGAGTGGCGGTGAAATACCACATATAGGTAGGTATGGTGGATACTTTTGGCATATTTTGGTTTTTGGTGGTTGGATGCACGAGTAGAGATCATACTCAGTACATAATGAAGGCTAGCAAAAAGAAAGATAGCGACCAACTAAGAGAGCAATAATGGTCATAATCATGCATAGCAACAAAAATTATTAATTAAAGCATATGGTGATATTAAAAGTCTAAACTAAATGATCAATTCAACCCAATTGAAACATCAGAGGAGATCTTCCATTTGCATCATTATTAATATGAAACCTTTTTACTCGTATCCAACACCAATCAACTTATTTGAAACAACTCTCATTTATAATATTCATTGAAGATCAGAGAGCTAATCATATATAACTGAAGCATACGAACAAGCTCTGAACAAAATAGGAGTGAAAAACCAGAGCTAAACGCAGTACTAGCAAAAATAAAACGCTTGTTGAACAATAAGAGTGAAAACTAGAGCGTTCATACAATTAAAACGGAGCGTGTCTCTCTCCCAAACAAACATGGTATGATGGTGCCCACTTTATTGAAAATAAATACACAACATAAAATAAAGACGCTCCAAGAATAACACATAGTATATGAAGCAATAAAAATATAGTGAACAAAAACAGGACCTGATATTTTTATTGATGAAGAAGGGGATGCCTTGGGCATCCCCAAGCTTTGTCGCTTGTACTTCTTGAATATATATCTTGGGGTGACATGGGCATCCCCAAGCTTGAGCTTTTGTCCATTCTTCATCTCATCTCATCATTCTTCTTTCCTACACTTGAAAACTTACTTCATACAAAACTCATCACAAATCTCATTAGCAGCGTTAGTGCAATGATAATATTAATCAAATCTACAAAGTTCAGTATGACATATGAAAAGCATTTTAATAAGCATTAGCTACTGTAGCACAACTTCAATAAGGTTCTTTGATCAAGAGAACTCAAAAAGGTGGGCAAAAAGATGCAAATGCAAAACAGTGCAAGAATCTGTCAAAACAGAATAGTTCGTAAAATTTGATTTTTGAAAAATAGTTACGCTGCGTAACTCGAAAAACTCTGAACTAATGAAAGTTAGATAAATACCTGGGGAAGATGCTCGTAAATTGGCAGCTCAAACTTACGCTCTGGTGATTTTTGGCGATTTTTCTCGTGACGAACTAGAAACAGTAAACAAGATTGCAAATCTCCCAAATACCACTTTCTTACCATTAGAGGCAATTCTTGGCACAAAAACAAAACAAACATGATAAGGAGAGGTCATTACAGTAGTAATGACTTCCAAGACTCAACAAAGCAGTAAATAACAGAAATATAAACATATTGGGTTGTCTCCCATAAAGCTCTTTCTTTATAGCCTTTTAAGATGGGCATGATTATTTGATGGAGCTCTCAAACCCCCCCTTTTTTTGTTGTTGTTTTCCAATTATAAGTGAAATTGACAAAGAAACAAGAACCAGATAAAGAACCTAATAAAACTAAATAGGATAAAACCAAAGATAATAAAAGCAACTATATACAATGCTTACATGTCGATGGGTAATATTGAGTTTGAAGGAGACAACCTCATGTTGGTTGATGAATAGGGGGATGCCTTGGGCATCCCCAAGCTTAGATATTTGCATCTTCTTGAATATTCTCTTGGGATCCATCTACACATCCCAAAGCTTGAACTCTTGCATCCTCTTGCTCATCTCATATCACCATATTGATTGGAACTTAAAAACTGCATCCACATAAAGCTTCACAAAACTCATTAGTAGGTTAGTACTCATTAAATAAAATCCACAAGTGTTCAAGTATCCCTAATTTCTATAAAATCTATCAAATATTTAGCCACTGTAATACTGAGGTTTCTTATTATTTCAATCGTACGTCGAAAACGAAGGAAACTTTTGAATCCTAAGTACAATATTTAAACAAAGAGAATAGAAATCTGTCAAAACTGAACACTCTGTAAAGATGTCACTCAATGAGATAGTTACGTAGCTCAAATCGAAAAACTCATGATTAATGAAAGACAGATCATAACCTCAGGTCTATGCACACAAAAAAAATTCAGATCAAGATGCCATACTGAGATTTTTCACGAATTTTTGCAGCACAGCACAGGAAATCTGTCTCAACATAATCAGTCCGTAAAGATTGAATTATTAGATCTGTCTACGTACCTCAAATCAGAAAATTCAGAACTAGCAAAAGTTAGATAGCAAGCACTACTATGCACTCGAGAAATTTCAGATCAAGATCACGTTCTGGTGATTTTTAAAATTTTCTACAGTGGAGCACAGGAAATCTGTTTTCTAGGCAGCATAGTGACAAACTTGCATAACAAACTAGGGGTTATCTATACATTCTATTTACAGCGGGATATGTACACTATATACACTATATACACTATTTACAAGTTTTTAATGAAAAGCTTCCATGAAAAGAATTGTTTTGGTTTCGCAGGCATGAACACAAGTATTCAAGGTCGACCCCCACTTCACCATTACTCATCTTTCCAAACACTTTTCTTTTATGAAAACATTTTTTTATTTTTTTTATATAAGAAGTACAACTAATTTTTTTTTTCTATTTCGCATTCCCTATCCATACAAGAGATAGAGAACAACTAGGTACAGGAAGTAAAACTACTTAGAGATGAAGCAAACAAGTGCACACGAAAATATTCACCTACGCTATGGCTCCCCGGCAACGGCGCCAGAAAAGGTCTTGATAACCCACAAGTATAGGGGATCGCGTGTAGCCTTTTCGATAAGTAAGAGTGTCGAACCCAACGAGGATCTAAAGGTAGGATAAACATTCTCTCAAGTTCTATCAACCACTGATACAACTCTACGCACACTAAGCGTTTGCAATATCTAGGAAATAAAACTAGAGCGATAACGGGTATGAGAGGTGACTTTGCAGAACAATAAAATACACGCAATAAATGTTAGTGCTGCAACAATAAAACAAACTAAACTAACAGTACCATGAGTGTGGAAAGGCGGTGGTAATAGTGGTGGCTTTGTCCAAGATCAATTAGTGAAGATCTTGGGTTCAATGTCTTCGATGCAGCTTTCTATGTAGGAGAGGCTAAATATACATGCTCTCCGTCCGGGATTACAAGTACTATATGATTGGCGTGCTAGCAAATATCCGTAAATACTAGCAAGCATTAAGGTTTCCCCAACCATAGCCTTAAGTAAATGGTCCTCTTACTCCCACACATGCAACTATCTGGTTCGCGTCCTTAGGTTTCTGTCACTCCGGCAGAACTTCCTCCTTCTAGTATACAAGTACTACCAACCCTATGGTGCTTGATCCATGCGCGCACAAATATAATGGGCACCAAGGACGGTAACATATCAACATACAACTCTAATGAACCAAAGAGAAACAACCAATCAATCAAAGAACAAATAAACTATGGCAACATGACATAGATCATAGGATTATAACTTATAGCATCAAACACCATGTTTACATAGGGCGGTACAGAGGTTTGTGAGAGGATGGACCACTGAATACAATGAGGAGTTGGTGATGGAGATGGCGGTGAAGACGTTGGAGGGCTCAGCGAGGAGCGCCGGGAGGCGGAGGCGTGGGCGGCGCCGGCGGCGGCGCGGGGGACTCCTTCCCCGTCGCCGGCATCATGGGGGAGCGCCGCCCCTTAGCCTTCTTCTTCCTTGAGTTGGTGCTGGTGTAGATGAGTGTTTCCCCCTCCTTGGCGGCTGCTGCCAAGGAGGAGGATTTTCGTGACAATGCTTGGGGGCCTCCAAAAATAGGGTTTCCCATCAATATATAGTGTTGGAGATGCAATCTAGGCCATGGGATGGATGCCCCTTTGATCCAAGGGCTCTTGGGCACCTCTAGAACCTTCCTAGGACTCCCCTATGTCCTTCATGAGCCTCACAACTCGTGGCTGGGCCGAAATATCCAGGTATGGAAAGAGTTTGTACGTCACCAACTTTCGGAGTCCCGAGACTGCACGAACCTCCGCAGTAATTCTGCTTTGCCGGATGCATCCGTTGTCCGTTCTGGACGAATAAGATGTCCAAATTGTTCGGTTTGAAATTCTCTACAACTTTGTAGTTTACGACTTTTCCATTGGACGTCGTTTTGATGGAGTTTCGAAGCTATCTTTGAAAAGTGTTCAGCAGGGACATATTCCGGGAAATTCCAGATTTCACCATAATGAGCTATTTCCTTCCATATTTGCCTATTTCCTGCACAACAAAGTTGAAACCAAGAACTTGTGCACTTTTGCAACTATTAATAGGTTAGTCCCTTAAAACATATAATAATTGGTGTAAAACAAGCATGGAACATCAAAAATTATAGATACGTTTGCGACGTATCATATCCTTAAGCTATTTCCATTCTTGTTAAAGGGTGATGCAAAGACCTGGTTTAATTCTTTTGATCCTGGTTGTGTGCGTAATTCCCAGGATATGATGTATTACTTCTCTGCTAAATATGTTCCCGCTCATAAGAAACAAGCTGCCTTACGGAAAATATACAACTTTGTGTAAATTGAAGAAGAGAGTCTCCCACAAGCTTGGGGGAGGCTTCTCCAATTGCTTAATTCTTTGCCCGATCATCCTCTTGAGATGCATAATATACTTGATGTCTTTTATAATAGACTAACCGATGCTTCGAGAGACCACCTGGATAGTTGTGTTGGTTGTGTTTTCACGGAAAGAACAGTTGAACAAGTTGAACTAGTATTGAATAATATGCTGGCCAATGAAAATAATTGGACACTTCCTGAACCAGCCCCTAAGCCAACTCCGAAGAAAAGAGGTGTTCTATTTCTCAGTCCTGAAGATATGCAAGAGGCAAATAAATCTATGAAAGAAAAAGGTATTAAAGCTGAAGATGTTAAGAATTTACCGCCTATTGAAGAAATACATGGTCTTGATAACCCGACACAGGTAGTAAAGGTAAATTCTCTTTATAGATTTGATGAAGGTGATATTCCTCGTTATAAGTCTGCTAGCCTATGCTTAGATGAGTTTGACAATTTTATTGTGAAACAAGAAAACTTTAATGCTTATGTTGGTAGACAATTACAACAAAATGCTTATATGATTGAACGCTCGAGTGATTATCTGTCTAGAGCTAAAGGTGAACTGAAACTTATTAGTATACATGCTTCTATGGTCACCACTCAAGTATAACAAGTACTTAAGGCTCAGAATGATTTGCTCAGTGAATTAAACAATAAATATAATGACTATGTTGTTAGAGTTGCAACTAGAGGTGGTAAAATGACTCAGGAACCTCTGTATCCTGAAGGCCACCCTTAGAGAATTGAGCAAGATTCTTAGAGAGCTAATTTTGATGCACCTAGTTCTTCTAAGAAGAAGAAAAAGGAAAATGATAGGACTTTGCATGCTTCTAGTGAACCTGTAGCTGACACACCTGAGAATCCCAATGATATATCTGTTTCTGATGCTGAGACACAATCTGGTAATGAACATGAACCTAGTGATAATATAAATGATGATGTTCATGATGTTGCTCAACCTAGCAATGATAATGATGTAGAGATTGAACCTGTTGTTGATCTTGATAACCCACAATCAAAGAATCAACGTTATGATAAGAGAGACTTTGTTGCTAGGAAGCACGGTAGGGAAAGAGAACCATGGGTTCATAAACCCATGCCTTTTCCTCCGAAACCATCCAAGAAAAAGGATGATGAGGATTTTGAGTGCTTTGCTGAAATGATTAGACCTATCTTTTTGCGTATGCGTTTGACTGATGTGCTTAAAACAAATCCTTATGCTAAGTACATGAAAGATATTATTACCAACAAAAGAAAGATACATGAAGTAGAAATTTCCACCATGCTTGCCAATTACACTTTTAAGGGTGGAATGCCTAAGAAATTAGGAGATCCAGGAGTACCTACTATACCCTGATCCATTAATAAAAACTATGCTAAAACTTCTTTGTGTGATCTTGGAGCCGGAGTTAGTGTTATGCCTCTCTCTTTATATCCTAGACTTGAATTGAGTAAGTTGACACCTACTGAAATATCTTTGCAAATGGATGATAAATCAACTGCTATACCTGTCGGTATTTGTGAGGATGTGCCTGTTGTAGTTGCAAATGTTACTATTCTAACGGACTTTGTTATCCTTGGTATTCCCGAGGACGATAGTATGTCTATTATTCTTGGAAGACCCTTTTTGAATACTGCAGGGGCTGTTATTGATTGCAACAAAGGCAATGTCACTTTTCATGTCAATGGTAATGAGCATATGGTACACTTTCCGAGGAAACAACCTTAGGCCCACAGTATCAATTATATTGGAATTTTTTTAACTATCACTATTGGAGGTTTTGAGTTTCCTATTCCTACTATCAAGAAGACATATGACATCCTTATTGTTGGGGACATACATATCCCCATTGAGGTAACCTAGTGATATTCGAAAATTCTCCGGTTTCATGTTACTCAAAAAGAGTTTATTGACAAGACCTGATCAACCTTGTTAATGGATTCCTTTTGATGAGCATGGGATAGGTGAATCTAGATAGCACAACCTTCTCTACCCTTCTTTTACTTTCTGTTAATTAGGATAAATAAAAGAAAAATAGTATTTTTTGTCTGTTTCCAGACTTATCCGTGCAATAAAAAAAATACCCCGAAAATAAAAGTTCTCCAAATGCCATGAAAATGAAATATGATTTTTTCTAGAATATTTGAGAAAATATGGCACATAACACACAGCAAGGGGAGCCAGGACCTGGCCACGAGGGTCTAGGGCGCGCCCCTGCCTCGTGGGCCCCATGTGCCCCCCTCCAATTATTCCTGCACCCATGCTCTTCTTCTTCCTCCCAAAAAAATCACCAACCAGCTCAAACCCGAGTTCTAGCTCATCTTGCTACCATTTTCGATCTGCTTGCTCAAAGCACCATTCACCAAACTGTTTGGGGAGATTGTTCCTTAGTATGTGACTCCTCCATTGGTCCAATTAGTTTTTGTTCTAGTGCTCCATTTATTGCAAATTTATGATGCTGAGGTGACCTTGTTCTTGAGCTTGCATGTCAAATTTTCTTGGTCCCAAGTAGTTCTAATGCATGATATAGTCTCTAGGCACTTATAGGAGTTGTTGCTATCAATCTTGTTGAGTATGGTTAACTTTTATTTTGAGATACTAAAAATTTCAGAAAAATGCATAGGAAAAACTTCCAAGGTGGTTCTTCAAGGAAGCAAGAACCAAGGCTCGCGTTCCGTGAGCCGGACGATGAACTACCGAGGGATGCCGACGTGCGGCCTTGTGAATGGCCGTCTGATGACTTCATGGATCAGGCTGGCATCAAGGATGAATTTTACGCTTACGTGCGCAACGCTGACCTCAAGGGCTTCATACAAGATAAGTGCCCTCAATACCGTGGCTTAACTGATAGCTTTGTGAGAAGGTTTAAATTTTCATCTTCACGTAATTCTCACACTGTACTGTTTGACCTGTATGATAAATCTTACACCATGGACTTAAAGGATTTTAATGATGCTTGTAAGCTCCCACTGTGGGGCAGTATGGGTGACCCTCGCAAATCTGAATTTAGAGAATTCCTTGCTAGTATTACAGTGGGGGAATCCAGGGAAATCACACAGGCTACCATAGGGAGCATTCATTTTCCTGCTATTCATTACTTTGCTCTCTTTATCGGTAGATGCATAAACGGTAAGGATGAGGCTTGCCACATGTGTGTCCCTGATCTTAGTGTTCTCAAGAGTGCTGTATTAGGTGATAGACAATGTAACTTGGGAGCCATTGTTTCACGTAGGCTACATCATAATGGTTTGCATGGAGATTTATTTGGTGGGATTTATGCCACTCGCATAGCCCGCTGTCTTGGTGTGCCTGTGCACGAGAATGATGAACCATTACCTCTTGCTCATTTAGATTGCCATGCTATGACTAGTCACCGGTTTATAGAGTGGGATGATCAAACCCTCAAATATTGACTAATCTTTAACACACAGCATGCCATCCCAATTGTTCTTCCTGCCCCCACTTTGTTTAACTTTCAGGCAAAAGGGAGATACACTATAACTATGGAGGAGGCAAATGCTTATTATAACATGACGGAGGCAGCCCCCTTTCGAGCTACAGCTCAACATGCGGTGGCTGATGCATCTCAGTACAACCCCAACTACAACTTTGGATATCCGTCAGGCCAATACTGGCCATAGACCAACTTAGGCCAAAAGCCTAAGCTTGGGGGAGTACGTGTTTCTCATCGACTTTACATTCATGTTCACACTTGTTCTAGTTGTCGGTGCTCACACTTTTTCACTGTACCATCCATGTTTAGTTTCAATTTCTTTTTCTTAGTCTTTTTCTTGTGTGCTAGAAAAACCCAGAAAAAGAAAAAAAAAATTAGTTGTAGCTTGTAGCTAGTTTACTTTCTTTGTTTGTAGTAGTAGTTAAAAATGAAAACCCAAAAAGATTTCCCGTTCTTCTTTTGCTTGTTGGTAGCTTTCCCGTGTAAATAGTTTCTTTTCTTTTCTTTGGGGGTTAAGAGTAGAAGACCATGATTGAAATTGCTTAGTGGCTCTCATATGCTTTGTTGTTGATTTAACCTTGAGCTACATTATCTTGTCTTCTCTCTTGTATTAAATGTCTGCAGATTCCAGCTTAGTCCAACGCACGTGCACTATTATTATTATCCACACCGTTCGGTCGTGCGAGTGAAAGGCAATAAGGATGATATATGATGAACTAATTGGGATGAGAAAAGATAGTATGAACTCGACCTCTCTTGTTTTTGTAAATATGATGGCTCATCGTTCCTGATTCAGCTTGTTATGAATGAAACATGCTTGCAATGACAATTAGAGATCATAGCTACTTATGCCATGCTTAATTAGCTGAGAGTTTATAATGGTCTACCTTGCGTGCCAACATGATATTAAAATGGTTGTGATGTAGTATGACGGGGTGGTATCCTCCTTTGAGCGATTTAAGTGATCTGACTTGGCACATGTTCACGCATGTAGTTGAAACAAATCAACATAGCCTCCACGATATTTATCTTCATGGTGATTTATATCCTACTCATGCTTGCATTAATTGTTGATTAATTTTAATGCATGTTCATGACCATTGTTGCTCTCTAGCTGGTCGCTTCCAGTCTCTTTCTAGTCTTCACCTGTACTAAGTGGGAATACTCCTTGTGCATCCACTTCCATAAACCTCAAAGTTATTCCACATGAGTCCACTATACCTTCCTATATGCGGTATTTACCTGCCGTTCCAAGTAAATTTGTATGTGCCAAACTCTAAACCTTCAAATGAAATTCTGTTTTGTATGCTCGAGCAGCTCATGTATCAACTAGGGCTGTCTATATCTTCCATGATAGGTGGGTTATTCTCAGGATGAGTGGACTCCGCTCATCATTCATGAGAAAATGGCTGGTAATCGGGATGCCCAGTCCCATGCTCAAAATCATAATAATTAAAACAAACTCCCCCAGGGCTGTTGCTGGTTTGGACGGTACCCGTTGTTACAGGCTAGCCGTGGAGTGTGCTTGTTGGTGGTTGGGGGAGTATAAACTTTACCATTCTGTTTGGGAACCACATATAATGTGCGTAGCATGGGAGATACCGAGATTCTTGGTTGTTATGTTGACAATGAAAGTATACCACTCACAATGTTATTCATCTCTATTTAAAAATCAAGCTCTGGCACCTCTACAAATCCCTGCTTCCCTCTGCGAAGGGCATATCTATTTACTTTTATGCAGAGTTATCATCGTATTAATTTGCATTGAGTATGATCATGACTGGATCTCTTTTACCATGAATTACAATGTCTAGTCGGTCCTTGATCTTTAAAGGTGCTCCGCATTTATGTTTTGCGGTCTCAGAAAGGGCTAGCAAGATACCATCTTATTATATCATATCATGATTGTTTTGAGAAAGTGTTGTCATCCGAGGTTTATTATTATTGCTCGCTAGTTGATTATGCCATTGATGTGAGTAGTCTTGAGACCTGAAAGTTATTGTGAATGTGGTTAGTTCATGATCTTGTTGAAAACATGAGTGCTAGCTTACATATTTACAACAACAAGAGCAAACAGAGTTTGTCAAAGTTTTTCTTTATCACTTTCAGTTTATCAACTGAATTGCTTGAGGACAAGCAAAGGTTTAAGCTTGGGGGAGTTGATACGTCTGCAACGTATCTACTTTTCCAAACCCTTTTGCCCTTGTTTTGGACTCTAACTTGCATGATTTGAATGAAACTAACCCGGACTGACGCTGTTTTCAGCAGAACTGCCATGGTGTTGTTTTTGTGCAGAAATAAAAAGTTCTCGGAATCGCCTGAAAATCCACGGAGAATTATTTTGAAAAATATAAAAAATATCTGCAAGAAGATCCAGACCAGGGGGCCCACACCCTGTCCACGAGGGTGGGTGGCGCGCCCCCTGCCCAGGGCGCGCCCCCTGCCTCGTGGGCCCCCTGGTGCTCCGCCGACGTATCCCCAGATCCTATAAGTTCACTTTCGGGGAGAAAAAAATCGAGGAGAAAGAATTATCGCGTTTCACGAGACGGAGCCACCGCCAAACCCTAATCTCTCCCGGGAGGGCTGATCTGGAGTCCGTTCGGGGCTCCGGAGAGTGGAGATCATCGCCATCGTCATCATCAACCTTCTCCATCACCAATTCCGTGATGCTCACCGCCGTGCGTGAGTAATTCCATCGTAGGCTTGCCGGACGGTGATGGGTTGGTTGGGATCTATCATGTAATCGAGTTAGTTTTGTTAGGGCTAGATCCCTAGTATCCACTATGTTCTGAGATTGATGTTGCTATGACTTTGCTATGCTTAATGCTTGTCACTAGGGCCCGACTACCATGATTTCAGATCTGAACCTGTTATGTTTCCATGAATATATGTGTGTTCTTGATCCTATCTTGCAAGTCTATAGTCACCTATTATGTGTTATGATCCGGCAACCCCGAAGTGACAATAATCGGGACCACTCCCGGTGATGACCATAGTTTGAGGAGTTCATGTATTCACTATGTGTTAATGCTTTGGTCCGGTACTCTATTAAAAGGAGGCCTTAATATCCCTGAGTTTCCAATAGGACCCCGCTGCCACGGGAGGGTAGGACAAAAGATGTCATGCAAGTTCTTTTCCATAAGCACGTATGACTATATTCGGAATACATGCCTACATTGCATTGATGAACTGGAGCTAGTTCTGTGTCACCCTAGGTTATAACTTCTACATGATGAATTGCATCCGACATAATTTCCCATCATTGATCCAATGCCTACGAGCTTTTCCTATATTGCTTGTTGCTTATTTACTTTTCTGTTGCTACTATCACAAAAACTACAAAAACACTATCGTTACTTTTATTGCTGCTACCGCCACTATCATATTACTTTGCTACTAAACTATCTTGCTGCAGATACTAAGTTTCCAGGTGTGGTTGAATTGACAACTCAGCTGCTAATACTTAAGAGTATTCTTTGGCTCCCCTTGTGTCGAATCAATAAATTTGGTTTGAATACTTTACCCTCGAAAACTGTTGTGATCCCCTACACTTGTGGGTTATCATTGACCGCTGACGTCACAGTGACGCAATGCTGACGTTGTAAATCATTTTCTGGATTTAGTTTAATTTAGAATATCCAGGAAATTCCAGAAAATGTTATAAACTTCTATAAATCATATAAAATCAATCGTAACTCCAAATGAAATAATTTATATATGAAAAATTAGCAGAAAAATCCAATCTATCCGTTGGTACTGGTTTCATGCATGACAAAGCAATTTAACCTTGCTGTTTGGAGAAAAACAACTTAACGCACTTTCTAAATTCATAGCTTGGGTTGCATTGCATTGATTGTGCATCATATTGTTGCATTGCATTGATTGTGTTATTTCTCTATTTGCCGGTATTTGTCCCCTCTCAGTGGACATAGTTCCGACAATGAGTTCGATGACACCGGTGAAGAGCTATAATATCTTTGAAAGTGCCAGGCAAGCTATGAACTCTCTCGCTCTTGCTCTCTTTTATTGCATTAAGACAACACTGTTTCAACTATTATTTGCTGCGGTAGCTGAACCCCTTTCCTCTGCATGACATGTCATTGCCACAGTAAATAGTTGAAACCCATTAGCATGAGTAGGAGTTGTGTGAGCCATGATGTACCTACTCCTTCATTCTTGCTTGTTATGTCTGCTATGCTTAGAGTTGTGTTAGGTCTGATTCATCTGGGATGGATTTGAATGGAGGTGAACATGTTCTACTGTTGAGATCTAGGTGTGTGAACACAATTTGGTAAAGGTAGCGATGAGAGGCTATGTAGGAGTACATGGTGGATTGTCTCATTAAAACCGTCCTCAGGAACTGAGTTCTGTGTATGTTGTCCAAGAACAGCTACTACCACACATTGGGCCCTGAAATATGACCCCGCTCGACTTATTGACCACCATGTCCTCTGTCCAGGAGTTTCGACTAGTTTCTGGTGTTTGTAGGATATGTGTTGGAGGTCGTATGTAGCGCTGACCCTAGGGGTGGGCTATGATGCGGTATAGACACTATGGCACGATGTACCGAGACACCCATTTGGTGCCTCGGAACCCTGCACACATCGATTGGGGCCGTAGTGGAAACCTCGGCCGTACTTCCTTGCGGTTGGAACCCGGATAGGCGATAAACCTGGAGTAGAGACTTGTGCGGTTGGTTAGGTCGTGGTCTACACCCACGTCAGCTTTCGCTTGAAGTATGCCGAGCACATGTCATGTGCAGACGCTAAGTGGTGGAAACATGTATGAAGAACTACACCCCTGCAGGGTTATCAAACTATTTGAATAGCCGCGTCCGCGGATATGGACTACTTGGAAAGCTTACATTGTTCATATACAACTGGAAGTGGATACTCTCAAATGCGCAAGATAAGCGTGAGTGCTATGGATGGCATTCTCGTAGGGAGACGAGAGCGGATCCATACTGGTGTATTGATATTATGAATATGTGGACTCGTGTGCGCCACCTCAAAGAAATTGCTGGCAGTCGTAGTTCAGGATAGCCACTTGGTCAAAACTGGCTTACTGCAGTTAAACTTCACTACCCCTTTGTTGATACTGATGCATATGTAGTTAGTTCTGATGTAAGCCTTGCTGAGTACATTTGTACTCACATTTGCTTAATTTATGTTTTGCAGAGAGACCTCAGTCTCACTACTAGTTTCGCATGGACTTCAACGGTTAGCTTGTTACCTCATCTACGATCTTGTACCCTTGGGAGGGTCTTGTAGATAGTCATGCTTGATAGCCTTCTTCCCTGTTCAGATGTATATACCCAGACATGTCTATGCTTCCATTGCGTGTATGCTCTGTATGTTGGGTCCTGAGACCCACTGCTTGTAATAAATGCTATGGTGGCTCTTCTGGGCCTTTATCTATATGAATTGTTGAGTTATGTTGTGATGCCATGTTATACAATACATACTTGCATAATATGCGTGTAACGTGTATTGCTATGTGTGGGATTCGACACCTAGTTATTTATGGTAGCATATCTTATGGGGAATGCCTCCTAGTGCTTCCACTTAGCCTTGGTAGCTTGCTACTGCTTCGGAACACATGGATTGACCGACATGTGTATCCTTACTTCTGTGTCTGTCCCTCCTGGGGAAATGTCACGTGGTGTATACCAGAGTCATGTTAGCTTGTTACAGCCCGGCAACACTCACTGTTGATCGGCACGTGCATTGATGGGTCATGTATGCCTATCCTTGTAATTTAGTGTCGCTTTGGGTTATGACTAGTCATGTCGGCCCGGGTTCTCTGTCATATGGATGCTAGTGACACTATCATATACGTGAGCCAAAAGGCGCAAACGGTCCCGGACCAGGTAAGGTGGCACCCGTGGGGATACCGTGCATGAGGCCGCAAAGTGATACGATGTGTTACATGCTAGTTTTGAGCTATGATGCTTGTATCTTACCAAATGGTATCATTTCACCCAACAAAGAATGTTGAAACTTGAGTTCATACTCCATATGATTTTACTTCCTATCATTTTCAGCCTGTTATGTGGAAGATTTATACATGGAGCTACATGAATGGGAATCACTAGTAAACAAAATACATGGTTTGTCAAATGGGTACCAAGAAAAAGGCCGCCCTAAAAACCTTCATTGTTTGCCTTCTGTTTGGAACCTCATGGACTCAAGCTTCAGATACCATCTAACGGATGGAAGCAGATATCACATAAGAAGTTTCAGTGACATAACTTCTTAAAAGAGCAGGATGGCTTTAGCGACAAGTTACAAAATGTATGTTTTGTAGTCAAATCATTAGATCATGCTTTTTCCTGGTAGATCGTGAAGGAAATATGCCCTAGAGGAAATAATAAAGTTGTTATTTTATATTTCCATATATCATGATAAATGTTTATTATTCATGCTAGAATTGTATTAATCAGAAACTTGATACATGTGTGGATACATAGACAAAACATCGTGTCCCTAGTAAGCCTCTACTAGACTAGCTCGTTAATCAAAGATGGTTAAGTTTCTTAACCATAGACGTGTGTTGTCATTTGATGAACGGGGTCACATCATTAGGAGAATATGTGATGGACAAGACCCATCTCTTAGCTTAGCATAATGATCGTTTAGTTTTATTGCTATTGCTTTCTTCATGACTTATACATGTTCCTCAGACTATGAGATTATGCAGCTCCAAAATACCGAAGGAAGTGTGCTATCAAACGTCACAATGTAGCTGGATGATTATAAAGATGCTCGACAGGTGTCTCTGAAGGTGATTGTTGAGTTGGCATAGATTGAGAATATGATTTGTCACTCCGAGTGTCAGAGAAGTATCTCTGGGCCCTCTCAGTAATACACATCATAATAAGCCTTGCAAGCAAATGACTAATGATTTAGTCACGAGATGATGTATCACAAAACGAGTAAAGATACTTGCCGGTAACGAGATTGAACTAGGTATGAAGATACCGGCGACCGAATCTCGGGCAAGTAACATACCGATGACAAAGGGAACAACGTATGTTGTTATGCGGTTTGACCGATAAAGATCTTCATAGAATATGTAGGATCCAACATGAGCATTCAGGTTTCGCTTTTGGTCATTGACCGGAGATGTGTCTCGGTCATGTCTACGTAGTTATCGAACCCGTAGGGTCCGCACGCTTAACGTTCGATGACGATTTGTATTATGAGTTATGTGATTTGATGACCGAAGTTTGTTCGGAGTCCCGGATGAGATCACATACATGACGAGAAGTCTCTAAATGGTCAAGAGGTAAAGATCGATATATTGGAAGGCTATATTCAGACATCGGAAAGGTTTCGAGTGATTCAGGTAATTTTTTGGAGTACTGGGAGTTAAGGGAATTCACTTGGAGAAGTAATGGGCCTTATTGGGCCATACAGGAAGAGGAGGAGGCAGACCAAGGGGAGGTGGCACCCCCCATGGGTCCGAATTTGACTAGGGGAAGGGGGCGGCGCCCCCCTTGCCTTTCCTACTCCCTCTCTCTTTCCCTCTTTTCTTCTCTCCTACTCCGAAAAGGAAAGGGTTTCCTACTAGGACTTGGAAGTCCTAGTAGGACTCCCTACACTTGGCGCGCCCTAGGGGGACCCGCCTCTCTCCCTCCCTCCTTTATATACGTGGGCAGGGGCACCCCAAAGGCACAATAGACAATCTCCTAGCCGTGTGCGGTGCCCCCCTCCACTGTTACACACCTCGGACATATCGTCGTAGTGCTTAGGCGAAGCCCTACGCCGGTAACATCATCATCACCGTTGCCACGCCGTCGTGCTGATGGAACTATCCCTTGTCCTCAACTAGATCAAGAGCTCGAGGGACGTCATCGTGCTGAACGTGTGCTGAACACGGAGGTGTCATACGTTCGGTACTTTCATCGGTTGAATCGTGAAGACGTTCGACTACATCAACCGCGTTACTAAACGCTTCTGCTTTCGGCCTATGAGGGTGCTACTTCTCGAGCTTGCGTTGTATTCCCTCGAAGAGGAAAGGGAGATGCAGCACATTAGCGTAAGTATTTCCCTCAGTTTTTGAGAACCATGGTATCAATCCAGTAGGAGACCACGCGCGAGTCCCTCGCACCTGCACAAACAAATAAGAACTTCGCAGCAACCGCGATAAGGGGTTGTCAATCCCTTTACGGTCACTTACGAAAGTGAGATATGATAGAGATGATAGTTTGATATTTTTGGTATTTTTGATAATAAGAACGGAAAGTAAAAGCAGAAAAGTAAAGTAGGTGTAGATTGATATGTTGAGAATAGACCCGGGGGCCATAGTGTTCTCTAGTGGCTTCTCTCATGCTAGCGATATTCTATGGCAGGTAAACAAATTACTGTCGAGCAATTGATAGAAAAGCGAATAATTATGAGACTATCCAGGCATGATCATTATATATAGGCATCACGTCCGAGACAAGTAAACCGAAACGATTCTGCATCTACTACTATTACTCCACACATCGACCGCTATCCATCATGCATCTAGTGTATTGAGTTCATAAGAACAGAGTAACGCCTTAAGCAAGATGACATGATGTAGAGGGATAAACTCAAGCAATATGATATAAACCCCATCTTTTTATCCTTGATGGCAACAATACAATATGTGCCTTGCTGCCCCTACTGTCACTGGAAAAGGACACCGCAAGATTGAACCCAAAGCCAAGCACTTCTCCCATTGCAAGAACTATAGATCTAGTAGGCCAAACCAATAATTCGAAGAGACTTACAAGGATATTATAATCATACATAAAGAGTTAAGAGAAGAACCAAATATTTCTCATAGATAATCTTCATCATAAACCCACAATTCATCGGATCTTGACAAACACACCGCAAAAAAGATTACATCGAATAGATCTCCTCGAAGACCGAGGAGAACTTTGTATTCAGATCCAAAGAGAGAGAAGAAGCCATCTAGATACTAGCTATGGACCCGAAGGTCTGTGGTAAACTACTCACAACTCATGGTGAGGCGATGATGATGATGTAGAAGCACTCCGTGGAAGATCCCCCCTCAGGCGGAGCTCCGGAACAGGCCCCAAGATGGGATCTCACAGGAACAGAAGGTTACGGCGGTGGAACTAGGGTTTTTCTGTTTGTCTGATGGTTTCGGGGTACGTAGGCATATAGAGGAGGAAGGAGGGCACCGAGGGCCAAACGTGGGGCCCACAAGGCAGGTGGGCGCGCCCTATAGGGGGGCGCCCCCACCCTCGTGGGCACCACGTAAGCCCTAATCCGTGGTTCTCAAGTCTTTCGTGCGTGATTTTCTCCAAAAATATCTCTCCCGAAGGTTTCATTCCAATTGGACTCCGTTTGATATCCCTTTTCTGTAAATCCCTGAAACAGGCAAAAAACAGCAATCTGGACTCAGCCTTTGGGTTAGTAGGTTAGTCCCAGAAAGAATATAAAAGTGTATGACAAAGCCCATTAAACATCGAAAACATCATAAATAATAGCATGGAACAATAAAAAATTATAGAGACGTTGGAGACGTATCAAGCATCCCCAAGCTTAATTCATGCTCGTCCTCGAGTTGGTACCTGATAAAAACAGAATTTTTGATGTGGAATGCTAACCAACATAGTTTTTCAATGTATTTCTCTTAATTGTGGCATGAATGTTCAGATCTGAAAGATTCAAGACAAAAGTCTATATTGACATAAGAAATAATAATACTTCAAGCATACTAACAAAGCAATCATGTCTTCTCAAAATACTATGGCTAAAGAAAGTTATCCCTACAAAATCATATAGTCTGGCTATGCTCCCTCTTCATCACACAAAATATTCATATCATGCACTACCCCGATTTCAGCCAAGCACTTGTTTTCATACTCTATTCTTTCAAACCTTTCAACTTTCACGCAATACATGAGCATGAGCCATGGACATAGCACTATGGGTGGAATAGAGAGGTGGTTGTGGATAAGACAAAAAGGAGGGAGATAGTCTCACATCGACTCGGCGTATCAACGGGCTATGGAGATGCCCATCAATAGATATCAATGTGAGTGAGTAGGGATTGCCATGCAACGGATGCACTAGAGCTAAAAAATGAAAGCTCAACAAAAGAAACTAGTGGGTGTGCATCCAACTTGCTTGCCCATGAAGACCTAGGGCATTTGAGGAAGCCCATCGTTGGAATATACAAGCCAAGTTCTATAATGAAAATTCCCACTAGTATATGAAAGTGACTAAACATGAGACTCTCTATCATGAAGAACATGGTGCTACTTTGAAGCACAAGTGTGGAAAAGGATAGTAGCAATTGTCCCTTTTTCTGGCCTTTCTTTTTTTCTTTGGCCTTTCCTTTTTTTTTTGTCGAGGGGCTTTATTGATTTAGCCTTTCCTCACATGGGACAATACTCTAATAATGATGATCATCACACTTTCATTACAACTCGATATTACAAATCGATACTAGAACAAAGTATGACTCTATATGAATGCCTCCGGCGGTGTACCGGGATGTGCAATGAATCAAGAGTGACAAGTATGAAAAATTATGCATGGTGGCTTTGCCACAAATATAATGTCAACTACATGATCATGCATGGCAATATGACAATATGAAGCGTGTCATATGAACAAAATGGTGTAAAGTTGCATGGCAATATATCTCGGAATGGCTATGGAAATGCCATGATAGGTAGGTATGGTGCCTGTTTTGAGGAATATATGGTGGCTGTTTTGAGGAAGGATATATAGTGGGTGTATGGTACCGGCGAAGGTTGCGCGATACAAGAGCTAGCAATGGTGGAAGGGTGAGAGTGACGTATAATCCATGGACTCAACATTAGTCATAAGAACTCATATACTTATTGAAAAAATCTACGAGTCATCAAAACAAAGCAATCAACGCATGCTCCTAGGGGGGGGGGTTGGTAGGAGTTAACCATCGCGCGCCCCCGACCTCCAAACAAAGGTTGACACTTTACAAATACCTCATGATCTAACTTCGTCACATAGCGGTTGACCATACGTGCATGCTACGGGAATCACTAACCTTAACACAAGTATTTCTCAATTTCATGATAACCCCACTAGCATGACTCTAATATCACTATCCTCATATCTCAAAACAATTATCAAGCATCCAACTTCTCATCATATTCAATGCACTTAGAGTGAAAGTTTTTACTACATTGATATTGGATGTCTATCATGTGAAGACTAGTTTTATAGCCTAAGCACATTACCATGCTGTTTTAATAGACTCTCAAAAGGATATAATTGAAGCATCAGAGTTCAACAATTTCTACAAAATATTATCACCACCGTGCTCTAAAAGATATAAGTGCAGCACTAGAGCAAAAAAAACTATTCAACTCAAAAGTTGTAAGTGAAACACATAGAGTGTTCTAACAATTCGTAGGCCATATTTAACTCTCTCAAATAGGTGTGTCCATAAAGGATAATTGTAGCAAACTAACAAGCAAAGACTCAAATTATACAAGACGCTCCAAGTAAAACACATATCATGTGGTGAATAAAAATATAGCTCCGAGTATAGTTACCGATGGATGAAGACGAAAGAGGGGATGCCTTCCCGGGGCATCCCCAAGCTTAGGCTTTTTGGTTGTCATTGAATTTTACCTTGGGGTGCCATGGGCATCCCCAATCTTAGGCTCTTGCCACTCTTTGTTCCATAGTCCATCAAAGCAATACTCAAAACTTGAAAACTTCACAACTCAAAACTTAGACAAAAATCTCGTGAGCTCCGTTAGTATAAGAAAGCAAACCACTACTCAAAGGTACTGCGATGAATTCATTCTTTGTTTATATTGGTGTTAAACCTACTATATTCCAACTTCTCTATGGTTCATACTTCCCAATACTACTCATAGATGCATTGAAATAAGCAAACAACACACGAAAAACAGAATCTGTCAAAAACAGAACAGTCTGTAGTAATCTGCAGGTTTCTCATACTTCTGTAACTCCAAAAAATTCAAACTAAATTGGTAAACGTGAGGAATTTGTCTATTAATAATCTGCAAAAAGAATCAACTAAATAGCACGCTCGAGTAAAATCTGGTGACCATTCTAGCGAGCGCTAACGATTCTGTTTTTCACAGCAAGATCATATAAACTTCACACAAGTCTTCCCAAAGGTTCTACTTGGCAAAAACACTAAAAAAACACAAAACCACATCTAAATAGAAGCTAGATGCAATATTTATTCCTAAACAGAAGCAAAAACAAAAAATATAAAATTGGGTTGCCTCCCAACAAGCGCTATCGTTTTACGCCCCTAGCTAGGCACGATACATGGATAGATCTAGGTATTGCCATATTTAATCTTCACCCTTTTAATGGGGTCAAGCTCGAATCCTGGAGGTTCTTTACATTTCCCTTCATATTCGAAAATCTTTAGATCTAAAGAATCCAACCGCTTATTACAAAGGGTAATCAACATATTCATGCGGTGGAGATTTCCACTAACACTCTTAAGAGGTTCAAGAGACTTTTGTAGTATTTTTGTTACTTCGCAAATTTTCTCAAAAACTTACGTCCCTTCCTGGGTTGGATGTGACCCATTTTGGGGAGGTAGTGTTCCCACTATTCCCTCTATAATTTCATGCGCAATACTAGGATCAATTTCGATAAAATTCCCTTTGGCAACGCAATCCAAGAGTTGTCTATGAGACATATTCAAACTGACATAAAAATTGCGAAGCAGGATTCTGAAATTCACCTCTAAGGTGCACTTACGATAAATTTCATCATCCTAAACCAAGCATATTTTAAATTTTCTCCTTGCTTTTTCTTGAAGTGAAGAACTTCAAACTCGGGAGACAAAGGAGCGGATAAGGGCCTAGCCATGACGACAAGGCAAAGCGAACGATAAACACACGACAGAAGAAGGGCAAATAAAACGGCAAGGGTGAAGTGGGGGAGAGGAAAACGAGAGGCAAAAAATGTAATGCGAAGGATAAGGGTTTGTGATAGGTACTTGGTATATGGCTTTTGCGTAAGCCTCCCCGGCAACGGCGCCAGAAATTCTTCTTGCTACTTCTCGAGCTTGCGTTGTATCCCCTCGAAGAGGAAAGAGAGATGCAACACAGTAGCGTAAGTATTTCCCTCAGTTTTTGAGAACCAAGGTATCAATCCAGTAGGAGACCACGCGCGAGTCCCTCGCACCTGCACAAACAAATAAGAACTTCGCAGCCAACGCGATAAGGGGTTGTCAATCCCTTTACGGTCACTTACGAAAGTGAGATCTGATAGAGATGATAGTTTTATATTTTTGGTATTTTTGATTATAAGAACAGAAAGTAAAAGCGGAAAAGTAAAGTAGGTGTAGATTGATATGTTGAGAATAGACCCGGTGGCCATAGTGTTCTCTAGTGGCTTCTCTCATGATAGCGATATTCTACGGCGGGTAAACAAATTACTGTCGAGCAATTGATAGAAAAGCAAATAATTATGAGACTATCTAGGCATGATCATTATATATAGGCATCACGTCCGAGACAAGTAGACCGAAACGATTCTGCATCTACTACTATTACTCCACACATCGACCGCTATCCAGCATGCATCTAGTGTATTGAGTTCATAAGAACAGAGTAACGCCTTAAGCAAGATGACATGATGTAGAGGGATAAACTCAAGCAATATGATATAAACCCCATCTTTTTATCCTCGATGGCAACAATACAATACGTGCCTTGCTGCCCCTACTGTCACTGGGAAAGGACACCGCAAAATTGAACCCAAAGCCAAGCACTTCTCCAATTGCAAGAACTATAGATCTAGTAGGCCAAACCAAACCAATAATTCGAAGAGACTTGCAAGGATATTATAATCATACATAAAGAATTCAGAGAAGAACCAAATATTTCTCATAGATAATCTTGATCATAAACCCACAATTCATCGGATCTCGACAAACACACCGCAAAAAGAGATTACATCGAATAGATCTCCTCGAAGACCGAGGAGAACTTTGTATTGAGATCCAAAGTGAGAGAAGAAGCCATCTAGATACTAGCTATGGACCCGAAGGTCTGTGGTAAACTACTCACAACTCATGGTGAGGCGATGATGATGATGTAGAAGCACTCCGTGGAAGATCCCCCCTCCGGCGGAGCTCTGGAACCGGACCCAAGATGGGATCTCACGAGAACATAAGGTTACGGCAGTGGAACTAGGGTTTTTTCTGTTCGTCTGATGGTTTCGGGGTACGTAGGCATATAGAGGAGGAAAGAGGGCACCGGGGGCCAAACGTGGGCCCACGAGGCAGGGGGCGCGCCCTATAGGGGGGAGGGGAGCCCCCCACCCTCGTGGGCACCACGTAAGCCCTACGCCGTGGTTCTCGAGTCTCCCGTGCATGATTTTCTCCAAAAATATCTCTCCCGAAGGTTTCATTCCGCTTGGACTCCGTTTGATATCCCTTTTCTGTAAAACCCTGAAACAGGCAAAAAACAACAATCTGGACTGGGCCTTTGGGTTAGTAGGTTAGTCCCAAAAATAATATAAAAGTGTATGACAAAGCCCATTAAACATCCAAAACATCATAAATAATAACATGGAGCAATCAAAAAATTTAGATACGTTGGAGACGTATCAGAGGGTATGTGGACACACTCTCCCCACTCATTGGCATGCTTCTCCTAGATAGATCTTGCGTGATTGTAGGATTATTTTTGAATCACTACGTTCCCCAACAGATCGAGAGTTTCCTGTTTTGTTAGAAGCTTCAGGCCGAAAAACAATGAATGTTGGGATGGGAGGACTTGTCAATCCCATGAAGAAGAGGGCCCATTGCCTGATGCACAAGGACCCCATCTGCGTCATGGTCGCTAAAGCAATCAAAGCGTCTAGCAGCCAGCAAGGACTCGTCCATGGTGGTGGCGGACATCAAAAGAGACCCCTGGGATGAAGAATAGTGACAACTTCTATCCTTAGGCGTGAGCAGATGCGGAGACACCTTCTATCCTCAAGTGTGAGCTTAGTAGGAATCACATAAGACGTGTGTAGCTCAAATTTTAAAATATGTTTTTTAAAGTAAATTATGCTTATAGACACAATGTTTTTTTTGATAAGGTAAATCTTTATTTCTCACATAATGGCAAGATCGTTTACAATGTGGTGAGAAATAAAATCTGGGATAGCACCTTCCCAAAATTCTGAAGATCTACTAGCTAGAGATGATTTAGCTATACAATCAGCTACACACTTTGCTTCCCTAGGGCAGTTACTTACTTCATGCTTCACATAATCTAGACCCATCTCTTTGCTCTCTAAAAGGATAGTCGCTTCCTATCCCAGGAGAGTTTCAGAGTTATGAGCAGACACTGCATTTGAACTATCAGACTCGATGTGTAGGATGGTACACCCAATCTTGGCTGCCAAATAGAAACCATTCCGGATAGCAATCATCTCTGCCGCATCTACTGACATCACATGCGGTATGAACCAGGAAGCAGCCGCTATAAAGTCACCATGTTCATCTTGTTCCACTGCTCATGTGCTTGCAGCCATATTTTCAGCACTGAAATATGCATCCACATTGATTTTAACTACTCCTCTCGCTGGCTTGTGCCACATATGATCACGCTTAACCAGCGGCTGGTTCGGTGTTAGTGAGCGAATAAAGTTTGTTGCTAGAACTCGTATTGATATGGCGGTTTGGTGCGGCTGTCGGACTGTCTCGCCCTTAACCATTTGTTGTCGTTGCCACCAGATATACTAGCTTGCCACCACAGTTAACTCAGCCACAGAAAGAGTGTTTTCTGAATCATGATGCTCTATGAGCGTAGCCAGAGTGAATGCGCCTGACCGGTCCTCTGCAACAACTTGCAGAACTTCAGCCTCGAGTCCCAGCTCCCTCCATATATCCTTCGCCCTCTTACATGTGAATAAACAGTGCTGAGCATCCTCATATCCTGCCTGGCATATCAGGCATTGTCCCGTGACTGGTATATGGCGGCTTGCTAGGGTACCATAGCATGGTAAGACTCCCCTAATCACCTTCCACACGAAGTGTTTAACTTTGCCCGAAATTCTCAAACTCCACACACGTTTCAAGATATGATTTGGCCGACTGTCTTGCGCTGCACTTAGATTCTCCCTGCTGCCAAACTGGTGTTGGAATTGCATATGATAGGCCGATCGCACATTAAAGACACCAAATCGATCATAATGCCATGATACAAAGTCTTCCATCAGCTGCACTCGGAGAGGAATTTGTAAGATCCGGTGTACGTCAACTTGCCAGAAAACATCTCGGATCAAACTCTCATCCCATTGTCCAGTATAAGGGTCGATTAATTCCTCCACCTTGCTCAACATAGTTGCTCCCCTTGGAGTTATAATTTTCCTTGTTTCACTAGTGGGGATCCAGGGATCATTCCATATATTTATCTGTGAACCCGTACCCACACGCCAGATGCATCCTCTCTTAAAAGTTTGTATACCCGATACAATGCTTTGCCAAGTGAAGGAAGAGCCCTTCTTAGGTCCTGCCATGAGTATATCTCCATCAGGGTAGTACTTTGCACGTAGAACTCGTGCACACAAAGATTCGGGATTCTGGAGTAAGCGCCAACACTGTATTGCTAATAAAGCAAGATTAAAATTGTGTAGGTCCCTAAAGCCCAATCCACCCTTACTCTTCGGGATGCATAACTTCCACCATGCAAACCATTTTCTTTTTTTCCTCACTGTCACCCCACCAAAAACCTGCAATCTCATCTATAGTTTCCTTGCAAATATTTTTGGGAAATTTAAAAACTGACATAGCATAAGAGGGGATTGCTTGGGCTACTGCCTTCAACAATATCTCCTTCCCCTTCATTGAGAGCACCTTCTCTTTCCAACCCTTAATTATCTGACAAACTCTATCAATAAGGTGTTGGAAACTGTCACTTCTATCCACTCCCACAATAGTGGGAAGACCCAGTGTCGGGGATATACCCCGCGGTATGACCCGGCTGGATGGATGACCCGGATGGGACTTGGCGTTTCACTGGTAACCCGCCGGAGGTTTGGCGACTTACGAGTCTGGCAGCTCACTGGTCTGACGACTCACGAGCCTGGCGACTCACGGATGGCCCCGATGGCGGGTCAAACAGACGACAAGGCCCAACGCCCAGTAGGCCAGTTCATGTGATGGTGGGCCGACTTAATAAGAAAGGTGTGAGGAATATTTTCCTTACAAGGAATCAAGACCCGGACTTGTATCCGGCTTGTAGTAGAAGATAGGCTAGTCCTAGTCCTACTAGGACTCCACATGTAACCCGCCCCTCTAACTTATATAAAGAGGGGCAGGGCTCCCCGAAGAGGGGCAAGGAATAAGAAACAATATCTAGGGTTCGACACAAAGAGCCAGTTTACGGCGACTCCCTCATGATCATAATGAGACCTAGCCACAAACAGCATGTAGGTCTATTACCGGATGATGTTTCCCGGGGCCCGAAGCTGTCTAAATCCTTGTCTTGTGTTGTGTCTCTCTATTCCGCTCAACCCCTCTCAAGCTACCACATAGATGCGTTGGCCTCGCGACTAAGTCCTGACACTAAGGACATCTACCGTGACAAAACCACGACAGTTGGCGCCCACCGTGGGGTCTGCGCACGATGGTGTTGAGTTCTTGAAGGGATTTCTTCCAGGGATCGAGAAGTTTGCAATTTACCGGATGAAGATGAGCCGGTTTGGAAGGATCTTCATCAAGTGCAAGTTTACTAGATTGAGATGAAAATAATTAGGGTTTGATGTTCTGTGCGCCGCCGGCAACGCGACACGATCCGTCAACATCAAGAAGCTCGCGATATGTTAGATAAGAAAAAGCGCCACTATGGAAAGCGTGCAGGGTAACCCGACGTGAGATGGTCTTCAGCAGAGCCGGCAAATTCAATGTTTGTGTGCGATCCGTCGAATCCGAGTAGGATTTCAATTTTGGCTGTTAGAGGCGCGTATCGCTGAGGCCGACAAAAAATTTCCTATAGCTGCCGGACGCCGGGTCAAGTCAATCCGTATCAGCATACATGTGAGGAGGCAATGATCAAGCCCCGACGCAGTTTCGTAAATTGATCTGCTAAAGTCTGCTGCTATTGTTCGAAGTACTACTTCAGTCATGCTACTATTCGCTTGAAGGCAATACTACTCTGTTGTTGATATTCACGTAAAGTGATCCATCAAGTACTTGAGTACTATTCATGTTAAAACTCGGATTTGGAGGAAGCAACCTATCCAGAGAAGAAATAATACTGTATTTGTTAAAGCGGCATCATAGGAGCGTACGTCATTAGGCAAAGGATTACCACACCGTTTCGGACTGGCAAGTCAACAGGTCTAATCTCCAGTGCACAGCCGTACGGTTCGCCTCTGCTGCTACCCAGCGTGCGTGTGTGTGCGCACAGTCATCCGGCTCGCCTCTGCGTGCGCGTGTACGGCGACATAGGCTGAAAACCGCCTCCGCCGGCATCTTTCTACTATCGCGGGTCTGCAAAGCCACCGACGCTCCCTGGCCTGAGCCGCCGGCGAGCCACCCGACTGTACTCTGCTGCTTGATCTGTCTTCAAGGTGCCTCAACCTACCCCATCGTGTCTCTGCAGCCAGATTTACTTCGCCCACGGCCTCACTTCCTGTTGGACCTCGTTTCCAAGCTGGTATGGCCTCGCGTCGCTCCTCCGCCGAGCCGCCCGTCGGCCCTGTTGTGCCTCATGAGGACCTCCGCTGTCGCGACCGAGCTCGCCTTGAGCCGCGTTCCGCCGCTTTCCGCAGATTTGTGTCACATTTGCTCTTGACACTAAGGCACATAAAACACCTAATCAATGGATCAATTTCAATTCTGCTCAATGGGACGCGTGTGCACTGTCCTGGACTCGCTAAAAAAGGGGGAGGCTCCCTACGTGGAGACCTCAATCATATTGGGCGCTCAAAGACAATTATTTTCAACAGTACACACCAGACCAATTCTTTTGTAAAAAGCCAAAAGCACCACGGTGCATTATCCAGCATAGGCGTATGCGTTCATCCGATAAAAATACCAGGTGCTATTCAATTCTATTTATTTTAAAGTACATATTAAATCATTCGAGCAATGCTGCTCCGCCATGTTGTATTCTTTGTACGTAGGACAATTGTTCACTGCAAGAGCGATGGTTGTGTCATGGATATATACCGCGCCAATGATTGAATCGCCCGTCCGCACAGTTTACCGCGCCTGCGATTGACTCGCCCGTCCGCGGTGGCTTACAACGCCGCGGCCGGCTCACCCGTAAATTGATTTCAGCTTCACCATAGTGATCATCAACTCCGCGGTGGATAATCACTGGCCTGACATATCGGGTGAAATTCATCCAGTTTATTTTATTAAACATATTGTTTTCATCAAAGAACAATTACTTTGGTCTGTATATTTTCATGTGCAGCAAAAGTGGTACCATGTTGTGCCTATGAAGTGTAGGTCAGCATCATCACGCACCGGCGTCTGTGCCCGCTTACTGATGGAACAGGTGTGTGCAAGTCGCCGCCCGTGCAGCTTAATCTACATCAACCCAGCGGAGCCGCGTTGAGCCGCCCTTGCCGCCTATATTAAGTCGTCGGTCTGCCATGAGCCATCGGAACTATATTGAGTCGCTGGTCTGCCTGAGCCACCTCTGTCATGATAAACGGATCATCCGTCGTCCAAAAAAATCAGGTGATATCCATCCAAATTTATTTTATTAGCACATGTTGTTTTTGTCAAAGAACAAGTTTATCTTTGCCTTGGTCTGCAATATTGTTTATGCAGGGCAATTATTTATGACAAAAAGTGATATTATACCGCGGAGATGGAGGCACGCCAACATCTTTTGGCCCAGGTGGTCGTTGTTACTCAACGGACTCCCGCATCGGCTAACAACGTCGTGGCTGTCTCTCGCGGCCACGCCGGCTTACAATGAGGAGGACAACTTGCCCGTCCGCACCGGCTTACAATACCGTGGCGAACTCATCTATCCAAGCCACCTTTGATGCTGTGGTCGTCTTTACCGTCTGTCTCTCGCGGCCTGGTCTACATCAACACACCGGGCTGCGCCTGTCTGCGTGAGCTGTTCATTGAGTATGAGCAAGTCACTACTTGGGAAGCCCGATTTCTCTTCCAACAAATTGAAGGCAAATTATCATATATTATCAGCCGTCCTCTGCAATGGATGGTTCAATGGGCAGGCGCACAAGTCGCCACTACAGTTTGGTTAACTTCAAACAGCCAGTTGGACGGAGCCATTGGCCGAGTTGCTGACATGGCTCATACGGGATCATTTATAACCCGCCGCAGTCACCTCAACCTTCTGTAGGTTCACATCGCGCTATCACCACCAATGATATACACCTCCTGCTATGGTCAAAAATGGAGAATCTCAAGCCAACTCCTCGAGTCGCCTTGAGACTCGGGGGGCTACAATGGTATGACTCGGCAAAACTGGCCGGTTTCAATAAATTCAAGAACTCCGGGTCATTGAAGGGAAAAATAACCCGGGCCCCGATTATTACTGCTAGATCGATGAAAATTTAAAAGCCGTCAGAAGATTTCCGGCTCAAAATAAGGACTCTGGTTTAAAATCCGGTTCAAGAGACATCTTTCTCCCACAAAGCACTGAAGCTCTCAAATCTGGTTCAAAATCCGGCTCAAGGTAAATTTGTCCCTCACAAATTTTTGAAGCTTTCAAATCCGGTTTAAAGTTCCGGTTCAAAAAGAATTAATCTCTCGCAAGTTCGAGTTCTAAGAAAAATTAAAGGTTGCCAAAAAGAACTTGCTGCCATGATGCGCGGTTCAAACATAGGTATCCTGCCTTACGACTTATCTTATTATGGTCACTCAGGGGCTTCCTGCTCATCGAGCATAGCTGTCGGTACCCTCTTGATCAGTGCAATGCTAATGTATGGTTACTTGGGGGCTTCTTGTTCAAACATAGGTCGTATTCGAACCAAAGAGAACATAGCTGCTGAAACCCTTTTGATCGGCACACTGCCAAACTCACTAGGGGGCTTCTTGATCATATCTGAATCATAGCTTAACCTCTTTTGGGTCCGACGTGGATCGTATTCGAATCAACGTCATTAAAAAACTCTCAAGGTCATTTGGGGGCTTCCTGTTCAAACATAGGTCATATTCGAACCAAAGAGAACATAGCTGTCGGTACCCTCTTGATCGGCAAAGCCAGAGCCACTGGGGGCTATATGATCGTATTCGAATCTTAGCTCAACCCCTTTGGAATGGTTTTCTAATCGTATACGAATCAGAAGCCTTAAACTTTTTAAGACTTTTTTGCGAACAATTTTGGGTTTGACTTGAGACCTTTTTTAGGTTATATCTCAAATGTATATAAGTGTTTTATGCTTAACCCGGCTTGAATTTTGACTATAAGTCGCCAGCTTATGACAATTATCATCTATGTGGAAGCATTGGCTTCTAAGGATTGGGTTATCACCCTTACTGCACAGGTCATGTGAAGCGGCAGTGCAAATTTAATATCACAGTGGTTATATGTGAGATATTATGACCCACCCTGGCTTTGACGCTAAGTCGCCACGGCATATGTTGTTTAAACTCTTTGCAGGATTTGCAGAAATATGACATATAAATGATTAAGTTCAAGTTCATTACCAAAGTTGATGCTTCAAAGTGATTATCCGTTCTGGATTTTTCTCAAAGGCTATAAGCCGCCGGGTTATAAAAATTCCGGCTTACAATGGAGGCGTATTAAATCGCCATCGGCCAAGAGCCGCCGGGTATTTAAACTCCGGATTTACTTATCAACAGACGAGGTATTCAAAGTCGCTTTGGCGCAATGGTTATTATTTTATTAATGGATATGATTTATTCTACAATGGAAGGAATAGTCCCGAGTTGCTACAGGCTTACGACCCGGTACTTGGGGGCTACATTATTCAAATTGACGTTACATAAAATATGCAAGTCTCATGTCGCTGCAAGCATGCACCATGACACTTGGGGGCTAATGCAAAGTCATTTTTTGCTCACCTCATTGAAGACCCGAGTCATCACATCGTAATGAGCCGGCCCTTGGGGGCTACCAATTGCTCCTGTCAACAGTTCAAGGTACACAAGTCTTAATCCATTATATTGAAGGATCCATTGCTCAGTTGGTAAAGCACAAAGTTCTTAACCTTGTGGACGTGGGTTCAAGCCCCATGGTTGAGATTACATCATATGATGTTATTTTCAATGAATCATATACAAAGTCCCAGCTCAGTAATATCTTACTGAGCCGGCCCTTGGGGGCTACACGTTGCTGCTCCAGTTTACATGATAATATTTACAAAGTCCCTGCTCATTATTGCATAATGACCCGGCCCTTGGGGGCTACACTGGTTGAAGTTTTATGAGCATAAGGAAATTACAAGTCCCAGGTTGCTGCAAGCATGACAACCCGACACTTGGTGCTACAGGTGATATGCATATAAGGGAGGAATAACTTCAAATCCTCAGTTTTGAGCAAATCGGGTATTATATTATTATCGAAGAAATCTGCAAAGTTTATGACCCGGTGTCATCATAAGATTAACCCGGCATCAGCAACAATTATATGACCCGGTATCATTTGTTTATAACCTGACAATTTTGGCAATCATAAATCAGCAAGATCTACATCTTTAAGCCGGTTGAAAGTCAGATGAGTATTTCAAGACTAATATTTTTTAAGCCCGCGTTTTGGAAGCCGACTCAAGTGGATTATTTCTTACAATATTTCTCTACAAGAAGATCAATGTCAACAAATTGATTCTGAAGCTGGCCTGTTAACCCGGATTTTTCAAAAGAAGTATCTGGATTTTTTGCATTGACAAAGTTGAAGCATATCTGATAAAGAAGATTTTTCTATCATGTTATGGACATATTTATATCAACAAGGAAATGACAAGGACTTAGAGATGTTCAGGTGACCGGCTTACAAGAGTATTTAACCCGGAGCACAACCTGTCAAATTTGTTCTTGAGTTATTTTGCAGGATCAGTTTAACAAGGATAAATCCAAATTAAACTGGGGGCTAATGTCGGGGATATACCCCGCGGTATGACCCGGGCAGATGGATGACCCAGCTGGGACTTGGCGTTTCACTGGTAACCCCCCGGAGGTTTGGTGACTTACGAGTCTGGCGGCTCACTGGTCTGATGACTCACGAGCCTGGCGACTCACGGATGGCCCCAATGGTGGGTCACACGGACGACAAGGCCCAAGGCCCAGTAGGCCGTTTCATGTGATGGTGGGCCGACTTAAGAAGAAAGGTGTGAGGAATATTTCCCTTACAAGGAATCAAGACCCGGACTTCTATCCGGCTTGTAGTAGAGGATAGGCTAGTCCTAGTCCTACTAGGACTCCACATGTAACCCGCCCCTCTAACTTATATAAAGAGGGGCAGGGCTCCCCAAAGAGGGGCAAGGAAGAAGAAACAATCTCTAGGGTTAGACACAAAGAGCCGGTTTACGGCGACTCCCTCATGATCATAATGAGACATAGCCACAAACAGCATGTAGGGCTATTACCGGATGATGTTTCCTGGGGCCCGAAGCTGTCTAAATCCTTGTCTTGTGTTGCGTCTCTTGATTCCGCTCAACCCCTCTCAAGATAGCACATAGATGCTTTGGCCTCGCAACTAAGTCCTGACACTAAGGACATATGCCGCGACAAAACCACGACACCCAGGTATTTGTGTGTTAATGCCTCAGTTAGAATATTCAGATTTGTACATACCTCTTCTCTAACCAGCACACTTGTATTCGGGCTGAAGAAAATGCTCGATTTAGGAGTACTTACACACTGCCCACTACTCCCACAGTAAACTTCTAGAATTCTTTTCAGTGTGTTACCATTCTGAGCATTTGCTTTCATAAGAATCAGCGAATCATCTACAAAAATCAAATGGGATATAGATGGTGCATCTCTGCACACACGTATTCCTTCAATACCATCCACTTCTTCTTCATGAGCTAATAGGCTAGAAAGCCCTTCCGAACATATCAAAAACAGGTATGGAGATAGAGGATCTCCCTGCCTTAAACCTCTTGATGGTATGATCTCATCCGATTCCACTCCATTGAACCTTATTTTATATGTCACTGAGGAGATGCATTGCATTATCATTTCCACCCAGGCCGAGTGAAATCCCAGTCTCAGTATCATTTGTTCTAGAAAACCCCATTCTACTCTATCATATGCCTTCATCATGTCCAATTTTACTGCACAAAAACCATTCAAGCCATGGGTCTTCTTCTTTATTGCATGAAAGCATTCATAGGCTACTAACACATTGTCAGTTATCAGTCTTCCAGGGACAAAAGCACTTTGTGTTGGAGAAATTACCTCTGGAAGTATCTTTTTTAGTCTGTTTGCAATCATTTTTATATGATTTTGTACACAACGTTGCACAAGCTGATCGGTCGATATTGTGTGATTACTTTCGGGCTATCAACCTTAGGAATTAACACTATATTTGTTTGGTAACAACCGGTCGATACTTTCCTGTTCTGCACTGCCTCTGGCACCTCATCAGTAAGTTCATCACCTAGGACGTGCAAGAAACGTTTGAAAAAAATTGCATGCAGTCCATCGGGCCCAGGTGCCTTCATATCCCCAATCTGAAAAAGGGCCTTCCGTACCTCCTCCCGCGTGTATGGCTCCATCAGTATTGTGTTCATCTTCGTAGTGACTTTTGGTTTCACCGTATGCAACAAGTTTTGATCATATTCTGTAACATCAGAAGAAAAGAGGCCAGAAAAATAATTTGAAATAAGCGGGTTGAGGTTATCATTTCCCTCCACCCACCCGTTATTATTATCCTTCAGTTTCTTAATCAGATTCCTCCTCTTCCTAGTAGAGGCAAAGTTATGAAAGTACTGACTATTGCGATCGCCTCGACGAAGCCATCTAACATTGCCTCTTTGGGCCCAGAGAATTTCCTTTTGATCTAGCAAGTTTTCTATCAATACTGATACTTCCTTCTGCCTCGAGCGAACCTCATTTGTGAATGGGACTTGCATAAGCTTTTCCAACTCCTTTTGAGCTTCTTTCAGGCGGATTCGAGGTCCTTTGAGGACTTTCCTATCCCATTCATGCAGATCACGGTGAACAGCATCAACTCTCTCATGTAGATTGGAATAAAGGCCTCGGTGATGTGCCTTTTGCCATGCTGTTTTGACGATCTCTTCCATCGTTTCTTCTTCTAACCACCTTGCTTCAAAACGCCTTTTATATTGTGGCTTTGTTTCCGCCACACCAGCAAGATACTCTGTATCCAGCAATATAGGCCTGTGGTCTGATTTTCCCATATCCAAATTACACAGGCCTGCATATGGGTGCATACTTATCCATCCGCCGTTCATCACAGCTCGATCAAGTCGCTCTTTCAGACCACCCCAGAACCATGTGAATTTATCTCCCACGTATCCCAGGTCTTCGAGATCACAATCTGATAGTGCATCTTGGAAGGCTTGCAACCGAGCTTGTATTCTTGGTGCCCCTCCCTCCTTTTCCAACGACAATAAGATCTCATTGAAATCACCAATAATGACCCAAGGTAATCTAGACTGGGCGTGCAAGTCTCGTATATATTGGTATGTACGATCCTTCTGCTCCCAGCTTGGTTCTCCGTATATACCCGTCATTCTCCAGATATCACCATTTGTCTCATGCACAGGAACATCAATCCCCCCTCGTGCGGTGGTCTGGGAGTAGATCCTCACCTCCTTCTTCCAGACCATTAGCAAACCGCCCGTTCTACCATCTGAGCACGGTTCCACAATTCTCTCATCCATGCCTAGCTTCCTCATCAGCCTTTCTGCCTTTTCATCATCCAAATGCATTTCAGACAGAAAAAACACATCCGGTTTATGTCGCCTCTGGATTTCCAGAAGCGAATGAACTGTCGGTGCACCGAGGAGACCCCGACAGTTCTAGCTTATAATTTTCATTGGTTTCGGCGATCCTCCCCGAAGGAGGTCGCCGATGAACTACTCTCCATCTCTGCCCCTGCCCTAAGCCTCTTATTGTCATGAATTTTCCGCGAAGTGCTAGGCTGGCTTTTATCAACAACTCCTTTGCTGCCATTCTCAATCAACATGACTTTCTCAGTAACATGTCCCGTGCTAGGTGTACTAACCGGAACTCCATCTTGACCAATGAGCCTCTTACGAGCTGTGGGGATGATGGCATCTCCCAGATCCATGTCAGCAGCTTCCTGCTCATTCGGGTCGCCCGGGTTGCCTCTTCCTCCACCTCCGCCCCCTTCTCCTCCCATGCTTCCTCCACCCCTAGGGATATTAGAATTTCTTAGCCCACCACCAGTGTCAAACTGGACTAGCAGCCATTCTCCCCATTCACAAGACTCTGGACTATGAATTCCATCGCCACACTCTGTTACCTCATGTCCAATTAAACCACAAAAGTTGCAGAATTTTGGGAGCTTTTCATATTCTACAGGACACCTTCTCATCTCTTTCAAGGTCAGTGGCACAAACCGGACCAAGGGAGTATCGAGCTTCACAAAGACCCGAGCTCTTAGGTACTGCGCCGGATTTATGCGCCCTTCAGTCACAAATACTTTGACCAGATGAACACCAACCTTATTTGCTATCTACTCTGACAGCGCAGACTTTTGCATTATTACATCGGGGATTCCTTCGATCCTTGCACAAACTGGTATACGATCGAGCTTATATTCATAGACGTCAGTTAGCCCGTCGTATTCTTCGATCACCACTGCCTCCCGCTGAAACAGCCATGGTCCTCCGTTCATAACCCTATACCAATCTCCCAGGCACATGAACTGAACAATAAACCGATTATCTTCCTTTGCTTTGAAGATCACATCTTGTGCAGACGCCCATGCATTACGCATGTCTTTGAACAGAGCTATGTGAGAGAATGGCCTTTGGGTACGAACCCTAAAAACTCCTAACCATCTCGTCTCTTCCAATAGCCCCCCCACACTTCCCCTGACAGATCCAGCTCTTCCTCCTCCTCTCCGAACAGATTCAGGCCCTCAAACTTACTTTCAAGGTTAGATTCGAACGAGGGTACCACATCCCCCTGCCCCTGTTGCCAGATGCATCGCCGCCGCCAGCGCCGCCCGCCAGGGTTTCCTTCATTCTTTCCACCATGGCATCGTCACCTGCAGCCTCCAGATCTGTTAGGAACACGATCTTGCCTTCAACTCGGGATTTTTACGTAGGAATTTACCGCACGGTTGACCAATTCTGGATATACTCTCGTGTCGCCGCGAGAGGAACTTTGGAACCCTAGGTCGCCCTAGGGGAAGCGTCACCAACAACGTATTAGAATTCGACGCAATGTTTGTTAGTACTCTGTTGTATACTACAGAGCCAATATCTCTAGGTGAAGAGCCATTGTGCCAAACATGTCTAGTGATACACTCATGGTGTAAGAAATGTGTGTCTGCCCAACAAGATCTTTAAACAACGGAAGCTACCATTCACTAAGGCATGCACAAATTTCTTTCTTTCGTACATAAAGAAAATGTGCATCAAGCGCTCATAGTACAAAAGACTAGAACCTAAGCTCTTGAAGAAACCTAATAAAATGTCATACTATAGGGTCTACAACTATAGGGTTTCTATTTATAGCATGTATACATGGCGGTTAAGAGTTCATTCGAGCAAAAAGAGGCATGTAAGAGGATTTATAATTTACTTCCATAAAACATTGTGTGTAGTCGTGCTTGATATATGCATGATAAATATATGTGTCGTGTTTGTGCCCATTGTGGTGCCCGCACTCGCCACCTCCGTTGTGTTCCTTCATCATGTTTGATGAACAAGATTTTTATAACTTTTAGTCAATATTGAATTTATAAGGTTTGAGATTTTTAACCTCATAATGAATCCATGAGGACCGAGGTGGTAATATATGAGGGATAGATTGGACAAATAATGCTCTGATAGGAGAAAATAAATCATAAGCGCATGACACAAGAAGACAACAACATTTATATTGACATGGTATATTTGTTTTTGTGAGGACATGGTATAAAATTACACATGACACCTTTCAATCAAATGCCACCGCATAACGAATTCAAGAAGGACGTGCTGTTACCAGATAAGGGAAAGAATGGAAAAATAATGCTCTTCTTGTAGAAAATATGACAGAGGAATACAATAAACATTTATAATTGTTTTTTAGACAATATAAACATGTATAATGACATGATGTAAAACTAACATGTATAACTAGACCGGCCCAGCCCACCTTACCCTCCCTCTCTCTTTCACCGCACCAGCCCATATGTTTCACTACTGGCTTCTCTTATTATAGCAGAATTCTACGGTGGGTGAACAAATTACTGTCGAGCAATTGATAGAAAAATGCATAGTAATGAGAATATAGAGGAATGATCATTGTATATAGGCATCACGTCTGTAACAAGTAGACCGAAACGATTCTACATTTACTACTATTACTCCACACATCGACCGCTATCCAGCATGCATCTAGAGTATTAAGTTCATAAGAACAGAGTAACGCCGTAAGCAAGATGACATGATGTAGAGGGATAAACTCAAGAAATGTGATATAAACCCCATCTTTTTATCCTCGATGGCAACAATACTATACGTGCCTTGCTGCCCCTGTTGTCACTGGGAAAGGACACCGCCAGATTGAACCCAAAGCCAAGCACTTCTCCCATTGCAAGGACTATAGATCTAGTAGGCCAAACCAAACCAATAATTCGAAGAGACTTGCAAGGATATTATAATCATACATAAAAGATTTCAGAAAAGAATCCAATATTGTTCATAGATAATCTTGATCATAAACCCACAATTCATCGGATCTCGACAACACACCGCAAAAGATTACATCAAATAGATCTCCTCGAAGATCGAGGAGAACTTTGTGTTTGCCTTACATCAAAGTAGTGATTGTTGGTATCAAGCATGAATGAGTTCTGGAGAGTGAATTTTATTGCTTTTCTTGTCGCTTTTACTTGACAATTCAAAATCAATAAAGCAGAAGGAAATTAGCAAGGCAGTTGATAAAGGTGCTCCTTCCAAATGGTGGGCCTCTACAAATTCTACTCCGCCACCCCCAAGAAGATTTGCAAGACAACACATGCATAGACACTCAACGTAGTTGTGTTGATGATGAGCACGTCTCTGATGGCTTCTCGCCCCTCGTTGGTTACCCCAAGTGGAAGGTTTGAGATGCATTGTAGCGGAAGTTTTCCCTTGGCAAAGATACCAAGGATCGATTTCCCTGAGACTCCCAGTTTCAACAAGAAGGTGTCAACTGCTAACGGCGCCAGATATTAGCAATCAACGTGGACCTGCACACAGATACAAATAACTTTGCTCCCAATGAGTACAGAAAGGTTGTCAATCCCTCCGGCCTTGTCGTTTACAAAGGATCAAACGCAAGTGATAATAGTGATAGGTTTTGCTGTAAATAGTAAGTAAAAGCGGAAAGTAAATAGCGGATGTGATCAATGATGGTAATATGGACCGGAGTCCCATGATGTTCACTAGTGATGTCTCTCTCCCAAAAGACGATAGAACAGCTATGTGAGGTAAACGAATTACAGCTGGGCAATTGACAGAATTATGTGCGCAAACCAATGCTAACTATGTTGCAAGAAAGGTAGAGGTTCAAAGCATGGGCGGTACGCCAAGGCAAGTAGACCGAAATCCATCTGCATCTACTACTAATCATCCACCTTGAGATATCTATCCAGAACATCTCGCTGGTATTAAGTTGCGAGTCCCACCCATAGTGTAAACTCAAAGCAACAGACAACTGCATTAAAAGAACTCATCCGGGAGGCGTCCATGGTGGTGGAGAAGCTCCCGGTGGTGATCCTCCCCTCCGGCAGGGTGCCGGGAAGAGTTCTCCTGGTGCTCCCGATCTTGGAAGCGCGGCGGCGGCGGAACAGAGATGAGATCGCGAAAAGGGGTTCCCGTCTCGAGGGTTTCAGGACACGATATAAATATATGCCAAAGGGGGGCATCAGCGGAGGCCTGGGGGGCCCAGGCGCCCCCCCCCCCCC